>JANHGO010000072.1:29369351-29404457 GCA_024606505.1 Aquila spilogaster
CTGGGGCTGTTTAGCCTGGAGAAAAGGAGGCTGAGGGGAGACCTTATCGCTCTCTACAACTGCCTGAAAGGAGGTTGCAGCAAGGTGGGTGTTGGTCTCTTTTCCCAGGTAACAAGTGATAGGATGAGAGGACACAGCCTCAAGTTGTACCAGGGGAGTTTTAGATTGGATATTAGGAAAAAATTCTTCACTGAAAGGGTTATCAAGCATGCAGCAGGGTGCCCAGGGAAGTGATGGAGTCACCATCCCTGGAGGTATTTAAAAGAGGTGTAGGTGTGGTGCTTAGGGACATGGTTTAGTGGTGGCCTTTTTACTGTTAGGTTAATGGTTGGACTCGATGATCTTATAGCTCTTTTCCAATCTAAATGATTCTATGATTTTCACTGTTCACTGACATATGCCCAACTTCACTGTACCTTTTAGTTTTGAGAGATGATACCATGCTTCTAATCCTGGGGAAGTAGACCTAGGATCTTCCATCAGGTAACATGGATGAAAATGAAAAAAAAAAAAAAACCACCATATAGATGTAGATTGAATTTCAGAATTGTTACTGTATAAATCTGTTGGCTTCCCTCACCTTAAATTCTGGAGTATCTTTCCTAAAACATTTTCGTGAACCCATACATCCTGATAAAGACTGTCATGGCAGCTCAAGTACCTTATCAGACACCAGAAAATCTACACTAGAAGTGTGAATGCCCCACTGAAAAGAAAAACCTGGCAGATTGGGAAAATTCAGAAATAAAACATAAAGACACAGGAAGCTGAGTTTCTTAAGTTTTATGTCTCACAAAATTACTTATTTTTCTTGTTTGTAGATTTAAAGACACATGACTGAGCTGTCAGAGTAACATGGTGGAGACATAATGAACCATGAATTGTGCTGTCTGATTTACTCTAGTATCTGACCTCTCCAGTGCTTCCAAGCAACCAAAGCCTCCAAACAAAACAAGCTGCTGTTCTTTTGGTTTTGACTTAACTAAGAAAATGTGACTTCACTTTCAGTTGTACCAAACAGAAGAAAATAAGGGACAGTGCAGCTTTCTGTTTTAAAGCTTCAAAATATGATTATGAAATGAGACTTGCTTACAGTATTAATCTAAACACATGAATAGTTAAGGTCATATTATACTGGATGTGGAGCTATGTCTTCTACACCCTTCTTGAAACAGGTTATTTTGGTCCCCATTTCTTAAAATGTAACTAGTGTGGGTGGATGTGGTTGTGTGTAGAATAAGAAGAAAATATATGACAGTGTGGCTGTATTAGGACAGCCAATGTATAGATTGCTGTGTTTAAATCTCTTTAGCTAGCCTTTTAGAAAAAAAACAATGCTAGTTCCAAACCCTTGAATAATTCTGTACAGGCTGTTTCAGTGGTTTACTTTACATTGTTTTGAAAATTAGGCTAAATTATGAGTGTTTATATATGTGTTTTATTTCTACCTTATTTATTGCCCGACTTGCTTGGAATTGCAGGATGGTGCATGTATAGTTGTCATGTGTGGCTTTTACATGTCACTGTTGGTCCACGGACTACAGGCAGAAGAACACCACTTGGGATTACGCAGTGAAGTTTTACACAGTGGTGAATGATAATAAATAGAAGTCACAAACTGAAGTCAGAAACCTGATAACAGCAACATACATTAATATGTTTGCATTTCCTTTGGTGTGATACTCACATACAGAAAGCCACCAGAAGTTTCATTTAATGATACTTCCTCAAAGTATTTTCCCAGTTTGTGGTTAAGAGACTTCCAAAACCAGTGATTTTTTTTTCCTATAGTTAATAGCCCACAGCAGATGTCTTCTATTAATTTACTCAGTTGTCCTTTGAATTCAAGTAAACTTTAAACATCTATAGCATCTTGGAACAAGATGCTTCAACGCTTGACTATACATCGTATGAACTTCCTCCTTTTCACTGTTTTGAACCTGTCACCTCCTAAGTTCATTTGATGTCCCCCTGTAAGATGGTAAGCAATCAGTCTTCATTAATTCAGTCCGAGGAACCACTGTGGAAATGCTCTTACTTGTTCCTACTGACGTTAAAACAAATTTTCCTTCTATTTTGCAATGTGTAACTCTGTTCATGTTATTATATTGTATTTTCTTCTCTCTCAACCTCCACAGTCCTGCTCTGAGCAAGGTTATATGATACAAAAAACCAGGCTGGCTTCTAAACTCTTTTGTTGCTATATTTTGATCAGCACCTCGCTTTTTCTATGTTAAAGTAAACCAATACGTTATTGTGCACTGGTATTACGTACATACTTATGTACATATATACATGTGTAAAAACACACGTTTCTGTAGGGGATCTGTCTACAACAGGCTAAATAGGCTGTGTCTACATTAGCTTTTTTGGGTTGGAACAGCAGTGTGGTTTTGAAACAAATATCCTAATTGTCTCCTTATACCACATGTTGGTTCGGTTTTCAGAAAGGTTTCACATACCATTTTATGAGTGTTTATTGAAGTTCCTTGGTAATTATATAATTTTAAGCAATATCCATTTTGTTACTGCTCATTTGAAATTATATTGCGTTCTTACATACCATCTCATATAGCTGGTTACGCTTACAGTAAGCTTGCAGTAAGAGTTTTCGATTGTCTGTTTTGTTTCAAATATTATTTCTCTCAGTTGTAGGACCTTGTAAATTCACTGCTTTGATGACTAGCAGGTATGTGTGTAGAAAATTTTTCTTTTTTTCGAAAAAAATTATTACAGAAATCTAAATTAATGGAATATAATGTTATCAGTGAAAAAGTATTCAACAAGATCTAACTGGAATACATTGAAATCTCATAGGGATAAATGATACACCTTTTATTGAGTCCCTTTACTGTATCTTTTTCATTAGTTCTGGAAGTGTAAGTGACTACTCATGTCAAAAAGTAAAGTAGAAGTCTGAGATAGCTGCACTGAGGGAAAGGACATATAGATGCAACTTAGTCCTTAGCTTTAAAAGCAAAATTCTCCATCAAACTGGTCATTTTGCCAGTCATACTTTGTTAAAAAACTATTTTCCCAATGGATAGTGTCATAGGTCACTGATTTATTTCTACTAGTGATCTTCACCATGATAATGCACGAGTGCCTAACCTATTTACTGCTGAAACTATAGGCCTGAAATGTTCCAAGGCTGTCAGTGAAATGTCTGTAGAAGGCGGTTTGTCATTAGTGACCACTTTAAAGTGGCCATGTTCATTCCACCTGAACTTTGTGTGACTTTTGGTTATAATGCTTGTTTGTTTGGCAAAAGAAATTTACCTGCCCCTTTGGAGGTTGTTTAAATGCGTGCCACTGCTTTGTGGATTGTCCTCATTTGCAAGTGTGCTCAAGACACAGTGTAGGTTCAAGGACTGTTCATTCATTAACCTCTGTTTAGAGATCTGGGAGATAAATTCATGTGGATTCTTCTAGTACTGATTGCAGATTTCTGCTGATGCTTTTGTATACAATAATCCTGGGGCTAAATACAGAAAAGGAAAATGTTTACTATATTGTAATGTAAAAAAAACCAACAAACAAACAAAACCAAAAACCCCCAACTTTTGAGGTTTTTGTAACAGAATTCAATTTCCTATAGGTTTCCAGGGTGGGGATTCAACTTCTCCATATATCATTTTAATATATAATATACAGTTCCCACAACAGGGAAGAAGCAGAAAAATATTACTGCTTTGTCTTTTTAAACCTTCTCTTTTCAGTAGCATTTTGCAATTTTGACACTTGCACAATATCATTTTTTCTTCAGTGCTTAACACTTAATCCCTCTAATGTGTTCAGCTATCCCTGATTTTGTATAAGCAAAACAAATCTATTGTAAATCAGTGTATTTATACAGAAAATAAATAATAATACTTTATTCTTCATGAAAGGTAAAAACAACACAAAGAAACAATAGTTGAAGATGTATGTTCTTTCAACACGTACTTTGCTGGGACTTGGTTAAATGCAGCCGAGTATTAAAAGGAAAATAGCAGGACCTTTTTATCAAGAGTTTTAGCAAAATCCTCAGAAGACATGAAACAACAAATGATGAAATCGAAATCCAGTAAGTGAACATTTGTCTTATGAATTAGCTATTGTAAGATGAAAGGCTGAATACATTAAGTAAGAACTACTCTGGTCAGGAATGCAAAATACCAGAAAGAGGCTTAGATATCCGACAGTTTAAAGTATGAGCCATAAATCTTTAAGTCTTTACGTCCACATCACATGATGGACAAACTGTAGGGCCAGAACCTGTTCCCATTCTCTGTGTGTTCTTGGGGAATAAGGTCACTAGTATTTTTGTTGAAATTCACAGTGATTTCTTAAGTACCTTTTTCCCCACTGAAACGGCCATTCCACTCCCAGTATGCACACCCGTGCACGCCTCCATGGAGTTTTCCAGGCTCCCATGTCTGCCCTGCTGCTTTTGGGCCAGCACCTTGCCTATTTGTAGAGAAGGCTGGTGGAGCATGTCAGGAAACAGTGGAAGCCAAACCTTTGCTTTTTTTTTTCAATTTTAAGGGGCATGTTTCAGCTGCTACCATCACTGTTACTTTACCGGCACTTCTTTGTGATCAGCTGTTAAGACAGTTCAAAACTGAACCTTAAATGGTTCTACAGACATGACTCTCATTCACTTTCTGGGACCAGTCAAGAACAGGGATGTGGAAGAAGCCTGCGAGTGTGGAAGGAGGGAGGAGGGGGGCAGAGAAAGCGGGAAGCAGAGGTTTGTATAGGAGAGGGGATACGTTCCTCTTACATTCCTCAAACAGTGATGGCGCAAAACTCGAATGTAGTTTACTGGTGTTTTTGTAGCAAAATTAACATCAATAGGAAACCAGTCGACAGAATGGAGGAAACCTTCAGCTTGAGTTGCTGCTGGCTGGCAGTGGTACAGTGGTCCTCCAGTGGAGGCTGGCACACATCTGCAAAGTGGCCTTGCGAAGCGATAGCAGACCTGTCACCTTGAATTTCAGATAGTCTTCACTGACAAATGGTAGCAAACCCACATGATGCCGTGTTTGTGAGTACTGTGCTGTGGATGCTATTGAGGTGCCACATATTTGTGAGGCCACCAAATGAGGAGGTCATGACACAAAAATGTACCCATTGCTGATTTTGCCGGGTCTGTAGAGTAGTGAAGTGCCTTCAGGCCTCCCACCACCAAACCCACCCGTTGTCTTGGGGAAGCTGTGGCTGTTGGGACAGCTTGGTCCGCTGTCAAAAGTTTGCATGACAGAGAGCACAGCTTTCCCCCATGAAGACAACAGTAGAGGCAGCAATAGTGAGGGACACATGACTGTACAGAGGTGGTGGTGAAGGGGCAAGTGGCTGCTCCAGGCTGCTGTCAGGAGAGCGCTGGTATGGTCTGGCCATGATGGGGGTGCAAGGGAGGTGTGAGTTTTGAAAGGGCAGGTCTTCGGGACAGGACATGGAGCCTTCTGCTGCTCTGCATGGCTGGGGGCCACCCTGTGCTGCCTGGCCCAGGAACTGAAGGGTGCTTCCCAGGGGCCTGCCAAGAAATAAGTGGATGTAACCTAACGCTTCAGTAAAAACTCTGGCTCTGCCCTGGGGTTGGAGTGGAGACTTAGGCTTAATGTTTAGGATCTCTTAAAGCCTTTTGAAGCAAGTGAATGAGAGAGATCAAATTTATAATTTATCCTTTCTACCACAATAAGTTTCTGCATTCTTTTTTCTTGCATCTGAAGAAGGAAGCCCTGAGGGTAAAAATTTAGAATTCAGAAATATGCGGCATTTAATAGTTGCAATAGTAGTGCTTTTTCCTGAAGGATCTGAAATAGATGCATTAAACTTCCTAGAAAATAATTGCAGATTTCAATTATGTAATAAACGCCCTGTTTATTTAGCTTATGCAGTATTTTTCCTTGATTTTTAAAATATAAACAGCTACACAGAGGAAAGGATTTGTAGGAAATGCAGTTTGGTTCTGAAAACTTGAGGAATAGAAAATGAGCTATTATTGGAGCAAATTCTCCTGTGTTGAAAAATAGAAATCCCATTAAAACTATTTACTAGCAGAAGAAAGTGTTGGCTTTTTTGCAGAACTTTTAAATTTCTCTTAAAAGAGCAGGCTTTGGCTGTATTTAATAATTTGACTTTCTTTGAAAAAAAAGTGGAACATTTTATTAAAAGTTTTTCTGCCTCTTGCTCTTCTGTTTGCAATAAAGTTTTGATAATGAGCAACAGTGTTTTCCATCCAGATCTGTTAATGAGTCTTTCCTGGAATTCTTTGATGTGAACTCATGTAGTGACTGAAAATAAGTCCTTCAGAAACATCTCATAAAGTGTTACTTATATCAAGACTATCCCCAAAGAGAAAGTATATAAGCACCTTTGTTTTATCTTAAACCTAACAATGTAGCAGTATTTGATTACCGCATGTGGTAAAATTGAGACTCAGTAAGATTAAGTGAATGGCTGATGTCAATATTAAAACAAAAATGTGGTTTCATGCATGAAGATATTGTTCAGAAGCCACCGAGATTTCTGTAGCATAGTAGATTGGCTTGCAAAAAAATAGGAAAGAAGGAATGTTGGGATTACATTCTTTAGTCTCTAGCCCTGGGCTAGTTTAATTTTCTAATACTCTTATTTTCAGTGAAGAGTATCTATTCCTAAATTTTAAAAGTAATATCACCTTTTCATTGTCTCCTACCAAAAATCTTTGGGTTTGATTAGAGCCTAGGCAATTTAAACAAACAGAAGACCTAGCTATTTCCATTTTCATTTATGGCCCTATAAGCTGTGGATGCATTGAATGAGTCAAAAGCTCTGCAAATAAACTACAAATTTTAATGAAGTGATATTTAATTTACTGTCTTTTAAAAAATGTCCTGTTACTCAAGTGGATGGTGCAGTATGTCCTGTGGTTCTTAAAAAAAGAAGATTAATCAGATTGTTTCCTGTGTTGAATATGTTCTTAACTGGTTGCTATGACAATCCTCTTCCATTTTCTTCCTCCCATGTAGGCTTATCTCTTTTTGATTCTACAGAGGAAGTTTGCCAAGGTAAGAAGTAAGATATTTCTCCTTTTTTTTTTCTACTTCAAGGATTTTATGTTTTGAAAAAGAGTTACAGCCAAAGACTTAGATTTCCAGTGTGTTTGTTCTTATTCTGCTTTTTAAGATTTACAAATGAAATATGTAGGATTTTAGTCTTTACAAAAGACACAAGCAATAATTTTTCACTTAAGAGAAACTAAATGCTCTTGTCATGAATCAAACCTCTGATGACGATGAAAATTATTTCTTTAAGAACTTACCGTAGAAAATACCACATGTACAGAAATCACCGTGCCTATGCAGGGTAGTTTAAGCGACTGTTTTACACAGCTGCCCAGCAGGAGTTTCAGTGGTGTGATTACGCAGAGAATCTCACAGAAATCTATTTTTAAAAACTACTCGATGAAAAGAACAATGTAGCTGGAAAGAAGAATAAAGCCTGGCTTTACTCTTTGCTAAGCCAGCAAAAGTTTACTTTTGCTTGTTTCTTGTTCTCAAATGTTGGAAGTATGGATACTCTAAAATTCAAAGTGAAGTTTAAATTTGGTTTCCCTGAAACTTCTTGAAACAATTTACCTAAATAATTTTGTTAGCAAAGTGCCTTTAACAGGTTTAGGGATCCTCTTCTTAAGTGTTGGAAGGATGTGGTTCTGTGGAGAGATTGCTTGAGGCTTTTAAGAGAAGGGGTAAAAGCAAGAAGAGGTTTAGACTGTCCTTTCTTGTTTAAGTAGGGAAGGTGTGCTGTCAGATTCACAATTCTGAAGAAAGAAAAAAAACATTTTTAACACTTCCTTCATCCTTTCTGTTTATAGTTCTCAGCTGTGCATTTGTATCATTTTTCTCTTCTGCTCTTCTTACATTTCATGTGGTCTTTTAAAGTCAGAATAGGCTACCAGTTCTTTGTTCTGAAATACTTCTTTACTGTTTTTCTTTGTGATCTTTACCTGATCTTCCTTAGCATCTTCACCTTCAGATCCAACTTTTTCCTGCAGAGAGCTGAGAAATATTGAAAAAGGAAGTAAAATAAATATCATTAAGCATCTAATACAAACGGATTGGAAAGTATGTCTAGTAAACTAAAATATTCTTACACTTACATTTATCTTAAATGTTTCCCTTGAGCTCTGTAGGCCCTGATTTCTAATTTTTCTCAAGAATGGTTCTTTTCTTGGACTCATTTTTGTAATGTGCCTGGCAAATTTTTGGGATAAGAACATAGTCATACTGGATAATACTTAAATTAAATGAGGTAGGATCTGACAATGGCCATTAGTAGATGTGGATCGAAGGGTATCATAAGACTCTACGTACAAAATCTCCTCTCACATTCCAAAAGTTTGTGGCTCAAGGACTACCTGTGCCAGAGGTTATTTCTTTTCGTATAAGGTGTGATGAATTTTCCCTCCCAAGAACTTAACCCATAGGAGGCATCTGAATTTTCAACATTCACATCATCCTGCTTCGGGAAGTTCCACAGCTTAATGGTGAGAAGATCCTTTGTTTTGTGTTTTGCACTCAACACCTGGTAACTTTCCTAGTTCTTATGTGGGAAGATACAATTTCTTCATCATTCTAGTTATGCCACTCTTGATTTTAGTGATCTCTATTGCAACTCCTATTATTTTTAACTTTTCAAGCTCAGGAGTCCTAGTTGATTAAGTCCCCTTATAGAAACAATTTCATAACTTTCACATCCTTTTTGTCCCTGCCTGAACTTTTATCACTTCCATGTTACTCTTTCCAAGTTGCAGAAGATCAGACCTGTACACAATTTTAAGTTGTGGGTGTACTACAGATTTATACAGGGTGAGGCAGTACATTCCGCCCCCCACCATGTGCCAGCAGGAAACAAAACTTCTCCAGGAAGGGAGAAGGGGAAGGAAACCCTGGAGGCTGCAGGTTGAAATTTGAACTGGCCAATTGAGATGTGCCAGGTACACCTGAGGTGACCCTCCTGGCCAATAGAATTAAATGACCACAGGTCAGATTCGACAGGGGTATAAACGGGGTCCCACTGGAGGACGTGTGGGAATCAGTCCTCCTTGGAGCAGCGGGTCTGCAGTTGGGGACTCCCCCTCGGGTCGGGGCACCGCCCGAGGTAACTCCTCGAGGGAGAGAGCCCTCAGCTTTTTGGTGAGTGATATGCGCATTTTGAGCCATCACTTTAAATCTTGGGGATTCTTAAGTCAGCCGTGTAGTATTAATTCTCTTTACATCATTGAGCCTGTGGTTTTATAAAATGTTACCGGACTTCTCACTAACTTTTGCTGAAGAATAAATCTGAGTTTTAACACCTGTTGAATTTGGTTAGTTGTGCATCCGTAACACAGGGTTATAAATCATGAGAGTTTTGCTCTCTTTTCTGTTTGTTTTTTTTTCACCCACCACCAAGCATTCAGTTTAGGACTGCTGTCCCTCCAAGATCTCATTCCAAAATAGCAATAGTTATGTTAGAGTTGATCATTTCATATATCAAGCTAGGATTATTTTTGTGCAACACATTACATCTACCTATCTTGAATTTCAACTGCTTTTATCATTAGCTACTGTGTCCTTTGCTAGGTCCTTTGACAGTGGTTCACTCAACCATAATCTATACCGTCCTCCTTGATAACTTGGCATCATCAGCTAATTTTGCCATGCCCTTTTCCAGATCACTTATGAATATGCTGAAAAGAAAAAGCATAGACCCCCATGGACTTTTCCTTTGCTATGAAAACTCCCCATTCACTAATACCTTTTTTTCCTTTCTTTTAACCAATTATTTGTCTATGGAAGATCCTTTTCTTTTATTTCATGATTGTATGTTTTCCGTAAGAGCCTGTGGTGAGAACTTTTCTGAAATTCATGGAGATTAGCATTAAAAAGGCCTCTTTTATCCATATTCCTTCAACTCCTTTAAAAAAATCTAACAATCTGTGTGTCCGGAGTTACCCTTCAAAGGATGTGTTGATTTTTCTTTTCCTGTTTGTGCAGCAGTCCCTCATTCCTTGATAATGCTTCTACTCATTTTCCTGGTAGGTTTATCAATTTGCAGTTCCATGGATGTCAGATCCTCAAAACCTTTAAAATATTGATTAGCTATTTGGCCACCTCTCAGTCATCACATGTGAGTGCAGAGAAGTTATACACTACAATCAGTAGGCAAGGTATTTTATTCTTGAATTATGCTAAAATGCTGGGTAAGTATCATATGAGCCTGAAAAATTGTTGCCATTCATTTAATCTATTCAGTCCACAACCTATTCTGTCTGCACTGTGATTTGATTCAGATCCTCTGCTGAGAAAGACTAGAGTGAGATCCAAATTCCAAAATAAAATAAAATAAAAAAATTTAATCTTTCTGCTCTCATGTTATATTTTGCTAGTTCTGGCCCCCAGATGTTCTTCACAGATTTTTGCTCTGATATGTTTCAGAAAAGGATCTATTGTTTTTGTGATGGGATGTAGGAACCAATGATCTAGTTGCCTTAAAGCTGCACATGTTTAATATCTTTATCTTAATTCTTTATTACAAGAAGTCTTTTAATAACTGTTCTGTTTGTCTGACAAAAAAGGAAGATGTGGCTTGCAGATATTTGGGAGATAATACACTTTAATGCAAAGCCAAAAAGGGATGTTTCTGCATGTTCCTATAGCACTACTAGTTAATCTATGTGTGGATGAATTTGGAGTGTGAGCAATGTTGTAGGTCTTTCTTAGATATGTTAGAGAAAGTTGCATCACAGATATTACATGTTGTGTTCAAATTGTTCTTCACATTGAGTTTTTCAGACTGGGCATTTTTTTCCAGACATTTGGTAAATCCAAAAGAAACTTGGATTCCCTCCTCTCAGCTGGCAGAAGAATAAACTATGTTTATTTTCAGTGTAGTTTGGAACATCTTTTGAGTTACGAATCCTACAAGTCCTAAAACAGCGTCTTACCAATTTTCCTACGTAATCATAACCCGCAGAGCCCCCCTGGTAGTACAATTTGCTCTTCTGTTAAGTGGCTACTCTCTTAACCTTCCCAGGCTGGGTAAGACCTGTGAGGTAGCTACTATATGGCACTAGAGCAAGACAACACCAATGAACCAATGAGCTGTACATGTTTCTGTGAACACAGGTCATTTTGCCATGCTGAAGACCATATAACAGAGTCACAGAATCATGAAATGGCTTGGGTTGGAAAGGACCTTTAAAGATCATCTAGTCCAACCACGCTGCACAACTCTGTTGACAGTTCAGGCACAGGAACAGTAGATTTGAGTTTTTTATTGACACTGTGCTATATAGATAAGTAAAGCACATTATATTTTATGAATACAGCTTCTTGCCTGTATCGTACAACTGTCCTGCTCTGCTGCTTCGAAGAAAGGCTAGATTTTCTCACAGCTGTTTTCTGTAATTCAAAGGCTCAGATTTTAGAGAACTGTTTTATTTTTCCTTTGCTGTAGTTAAATTACTTAAATTGACACCTTTCAGAATCTATTTCTCCTATTTAAGAGTCCTCTGTGGTAGTTCTTTGTTTCTTGTGTGAGCATTATCCCAGATTTACCGTAGACACTGTAACAAAGAGTAGGCAGCTGTAGCTGTGCTTTTCTAATGTCAAACAATCTCTGTCAGCGTGGCTGTTCCTCCTCCTGTATAGATTATTTTTGTTTGTGTTTGGTTTTCTGTTCGTAGTGGAGCCACAAGGGATATGTCACTAGCCCACCTGCAATGTCTAAACCCTTATGTAGTTCAGTTTCTCAGTATGTCTGTAGAAAACCAAAACATCCAAATCCCATATTGGATGGCTAGCACAAATAAGGTTGGTTTCCACAGTGCAGCTTTGAACAATTCTAAGTATTCCTGTCATGTTGCATTTTACATAACATTGCCATTATACATGGACTACATTTAGACATCTCAGAGGTGAACATAATGGATGTCATGATGAGAAATTAGAAAACGTTAAGAATGCTTGGTGGCCCCAGTGAGATCAGAAATACAAAAGATCAATTAATAGCTCTGCCAGTCAATCTATTATGCAGATCTCAGTAACGGAGATAAAGCATTTTTGTCAAGGTAACAATCACATCTTCTCCAGGATGACCTAATAAAAATGCTGTTTACATGTTTCTTCTTAAATGAACTGTGTATCTTCCATGCTTGCTTTCTCATCCCTTTCCTAACTGAATTTAAAATATCAAATTACCTTCTAAAGCAGTTTCCCCAGTCTGCACCTGGCTTCTGGCAAGTTGGTGGGTTTATGCCTTTGCTCAGGCTTCTCCTGAGATCTGAGACCAAGTGGGGAGAAGGGGCAGGACTCCTGCTTTTCTAAAATTTGCTTTGCTAAATTTGGAGTTCTCATGATTTGTGAATCACAGCTCTTTAAATAGATGGAAATTATGCTTGCAGGAGAGCTAGCAGCTCCTGCTCCTGCTGTGCTTGCAGGCAAGTGGGATCACAGAGCTGGGAGCTAAATTCCCGCAGAGCTGAATCAGCAGCCAGAAGGCAGCAGGACCCCATTTTTCTGGGGAAAGTGGGATCCTTGCCCCTGCAGAAGGCAGCACATTTAGCTGAGTGCTAGGTTCAGCAGGAGCTGAGAAACAGAAGCAGCCACTTTTTACAGAGACGAGAGAGACTGCTGTGCAGCAGGGTGGTGACAGCTGCCTCCCAGGAGAGGCCCTTCCAAAGCACCTGTATGAGTGCAAGTACCCCAGTATTCCCCAAATGAGTGGTGGCACTGTGATGTCAAAAAAACCAATTCCAAACCCTAGAAAAGGTATCGCATTTCCTGCTCATTACTGAGCCTCCCCACGGAACAGCTTCCTAGACACACATTGTGCTCTACACCCTGCTTCACATGTTGTTTTTTGCTTAAAAACCATGGCAAGTTAAACTGTGCAACAAAGTTGAGTGATGTGAGAGATTTACATTTCCAAAGTAAATTGTCCCTTTTTTATACACGTAGGAACCTCTTCAAAGCATTCAAGACAGATTTTGAAAGAAGTTAGGTCTGTATGTAGATATTCAAGTGACTGTGCTATCCTTCCTCTCTTCCTTTGGCTATGCATAAATGTTTCCACAGCTGAAAAGCATCTGGAAGTGATATCCAGAAGCCTGCTGACACCTGTGTGACTACCTCTCTCTGCTCTGATTTAGGTAAAGAGTCCTTCCAAATTGTGGTTTCTCAGTAGGGCAAGATAGGTCTGCAAGTCTTTCTGTGCTATTGAAACCTGCGAGTACTAAAAACTAAGCTGTGAAGCAGAGACTGTTCACAGGATGGATGGTTTATGTTTTTTGTGTAATCTGGTAAACTGAATTGAATGGAACCTGAAATGGTGCCCTTATGAATCATACCAAGATACTGGTTCCTCCAGCTACTGGCAGGTGTGATGCTATGATGATGTGGTGGCTGGCTGGCTGGTTCCCAATGCTGAAGGGATTCTGTCCAGTGACTTTCACATCACAGGTGGGTAAAATCTGTGGACTAATATATAGTTTTAGAATTAAGCAGGAAGGTAAATTTAGCTTTAGGCTGGAAAAAAAAAATCTTATTGCCTTGAGTATATAGTTTTTTTGAGTGCGATAAAAAAAAGTAGGTCAGTATGCTTTGTAAATAATGGTGCAGTTCCTCTATAGAACCTTTCATAGCAGTTTTTAGGTACTTTATCAACTTTTCTATGTTGTATGTAAATTATCATCACTATCACTTAAAAGAATTCATAAACACTCATGACAATCAATGGGAAAACTCATTTTAATCCCCATTATTTGGCAAATGCTCACTTTCTAATGTAGGAAAGGAAAACATTTATTTTAATCTTGTTTGTTGGCTCTCAAATAATCACCCTGGTAACATTTGAAGATGACTTGCAAATCTTTATATGACATTAGGTGTGGGTTTTGTATGTGCTTTTGGTGGCTATGCTCATGGATCTATATAAAAGCATCAATAGCTATTCTTCAGCCTTTTACTGAAAACTTTTTCCTTGCTCTTTACTGTAGGTAAGAAAGATTGACCTAAATAATTCCTTCATAAGAGACTGCAGAATGTGGAACGTGCAGCGCCCATTGCAGCATTTCTTGGGTATTCTGAATTGATTCGAATAAGCCATTAAGCCCTCAAACAGCAAAATAATTGGAGATGCTTTCAGTCCAAATAACTAAAATGAAAATCAACTCTAATGACATGATCAAATGTGTTGCCAAAGCCATCATAATAATAAATACTTTTGCTTTGAATGACATGTTTTACTGTAAAATACTTTCACTTAGAATATTCCAGTGATGCATCACCTAGATTCCACCTTAAAGCTTTCATTTTATCTTTCTCTATGTAGGTTATACAGTGAACAGCATTTGGAGCAGAAGTCTCTTTGTGCATATTAATCTGAGGGGGATTTTTTTCACCATTCATACGTGGGTTTTAAGACAATGATTTTAAAAGGCTGATGGGATTTTTGGTATGTCCTCTATGAATAGTTAGTATAATTGCCATGAATTTGGCCAGGTGTAGCTAAATAATGTTTCAGGCAAAGAACTAAGAGCAAAGCTTTTTACACAATAATTTCCTGGGTAAGGTTCAACAAAATGAAAACTCATCAGAAACCCTGCTGGGATTCCATCAGCAAGCATTTATTTGCAGTTGCTGGTACACCTGCTTACACAGTAATAATACACCAGTGAGTTAAGTCACTATGCCAATGCAAATTAGCTTTATTTTGAATCAAACACTAGATTTTAAAACATATGATGAGTAAAAAAACCTCTAATGCCACTAGATGCATGCAGGAAACTGACGGGACTGAAAAAAAAAAAAAAACCAATTGCACATTTATTCTGGCCTTTTCTATTGCTGCTTTTCTGTATGCTGATATATCCCATAAGAGTACCTAGTCTATTTATAGTATGTATCTGGAACATATGCTTTTCTCCTCTGCTATAACTAGATTTTCTTTAGCCGGAGCCTTGCCATCTGCAATATTATTTTTTTCAAACATGATCCTGTATTTCAGTCTGGGGAGAAATTTCGCAAAGTGGCCTTTTCTGTCTGTCTGTTTGATACAATCTTCCCTTACCCCCAGATGGACTCTGGTTTTCATAAGATCAGTTTGTCCTGTATGTGCTTGGTTGTGGTGATACAATCACTAATCTTAGAAAGGGATCTAACATTTTTCAATGAATTTCTAAGTACTATGGACTGATTTCTGGCATTTGAACCCTAGCTATTTTCTGGGTTTTTTTCCTTTTTTTTTTTTTTTTTTTTTTTAACAATCTTCAGGCAAAAAAACTTATTTTGTGCACTGGGATTATCACAGTATCATGGGAGAATCAGGTGCCCAAATCTCACTGAAATTCAACCTCCCTTACGGTCCTTTGAAAATCTCAGCCATCGCCAGCAGGCAGTTGGTGATCACAATGATGAGGTGTGGGATTTTGAACCTGAGCAGAATAGTAAGAATTCAGATGTCGAGCCATGTAACAACAATGGAGATCTAAATTTTATCCTGTCTTTCAATCTTCAGCGTATTACAAATTTATTCAAACATTCTCTTCCCTTAAGTGCTTTTCCTTTGTTTCCAGAAACTAAGCATTGATCTACCCTGGATTCTGCTAGCACAGCTATTTCAGTCAGGAGTGTGAAGGCAAAGCGGTGGTGACAGAAGAGCAAGCAAGATGCTTGTTCTGGCACTGAGGCCCCTGGCATCTTGTGTGAGCACATACAGAGGGTAACAAATGCTCAGAAAGCAGCAAGCTCGCACATAGCTCAGTCGGCCAGAGAGAAACCCTTTTTGCAGAGAGAGATGGTTGCTGGTGCATTAGTAGGACCCCTTCATGCGTCCGCATGAATCTGCGTGGTAAAACCACGTAGCTCCCAGCATTGCTCCTGGATTCTGGAGCCCCTGTTGTCTGCCCCACAGATATTAGTTTGTTCCAGGACTTCTCTTGAAGGAAACGTGAACATTCCCTCCTAGACAAAATCCAGGGTTGTTCTGGTGGTGGGTTAAATCACTCTTTGTGAGTACTCCTTTACTAGGTAATACAGATAAGACTATGTCAGGTGCGGCCCTCCCTTCTCTTCACAGTCCTCCAATACTATCCTAGCATTATGAGTGGTAGGGTGTCTGGGATAGTAGTTCATGTCTTCTCATGAAAGTATACTGCATTACTTACTAACACCCCACCCCCCCAAACAACAACAAAAAAATCCCAGGCTTACCCTGCTTGAGCAGGGGTTTGGACTAGATGACCTCAAGAGGTCCCTTCTAACCTCAACCATTCTTTGATTCTATGGCATGCTCTCTCTACCTACATATAAAGATGTGCATATCAGGACAGTAATACCAAAACTGCTATTCTATACTCTCTGGAATATTTTTGCTATTGATGGCAGGACTAGCATAGGGTTAGTCACAGGACTGATTCAAAGGCAATATAAGCATTGGATGCAGAGTGACACCAGCTCTCTTTGACTTCAGATGTGCAGAGACATTCACCTCCCATTTTCCTTTGCGGTGCTCCTCAAGCTAAGACAGTTTGTCACTACTCATTTCTACTTTTTAAAGGTAAAGCTTTCAGATGTCAAGGATGTTGGTTAACTTGTGTACTGTCCTTTCAGTCCTACTAGGAATCCGCTATTGGTGTTAGTGCTGATTATTCACATCAAAGGATGCCAGATCTGGCCTTTAAACTATGTTCAAAATTTGCCCACAGATAAATAATTTGACCATGGCTAAATAAATAGAAGGGTTTACAGTGTACGTGCAGGCAGACTTCAATGTGCCACGGCTGTCTGTTTCATCAGGAAACCAAGTGAACCACAGGACAATTTGTGTCTTGAACCAGTTTCATTTTATGCTGCTCTAGGAGAGTTCTTGATTCCATGGGAAAATCGGTATCATCGCCTCGTGACAACTATGTGCTGGAGCACTTCTGTCTTGCAGAAGTGGAGCTATAAGCTTCCCTTATTTGGCAGACTAATGTAATGCCTTCCAGTGTACACCAAGCTACTGAATACCAAGTAACTGATTCACTGTAGTTTCACTTGGAGTCAGCAAGTTGGATCCTTTGTTAAATCTGGCAAACCAACAGAATCATATTTAAGAAGCTGGGAATCCTGTTGCTGGGTCAAATTCTTCAAAAGAAGCTGCATGCTTGGCTTTCATCTAGCCATTCCCCCAAGTGCATTATTCAAGCAACAGGAGTATTTTTAGCTTAGAAGATACAAGATCATAAACATTTTGACAGTAAGAAGCAAACGTTATTCAAAAATGTCTTTGGCTGTACTGGTGGTCTCTAAATTAATTTTCCCAGGCTACTTTGTTTCTCGTGGAAGGTATGCATGCACCATAAAACACGTGTTCGTAAAAAGTGTGCTCCTGAGGCTCTCTCTGGTTGTGTCTGCTTTGTGCTGTTGTGAGATACCTGTTCAGTAAAGCCACTGTATGATTTCTTTCCTCGTTCTTGCATGTTGTACACATTTTCAACATTCACTAAAACCCTATTGTCATAACTGGTAAATGACAATTCTCTTTTTGAGTAAAACATTTATATTCAGCTCATTAAAACAGATTATTCGACAAATTTGTAAATTCATCTGCTTTCATTGTATTTGGGAATGCGTGCTATAGAAATTCACCAGCACTTACATGCTGTTTTTCAAGTAATGAGTAGCCCTAAGGACAAGATAGCCAGTGAGATTGGCAGCTGGATCTGAGCTTTTTGGAGGATGTCACCAGCTGTTATAAAATAACCAGCTTGGTGAAAAGCAAAGAAATTATCTTCTTCATGTTTATTGATCAAATATGAGTGGAGCAGTTCATCCCAGCATTGTTCCCAGAGAGTAGGAGTGACAAGAAAACTACGGCTACAGCTGAAAAGCCGAAGACAGAATGGATAAAGGTTGAGTGACTCCCTCCCAAGTGAGAAACAAAGAAAATGGGCAAATCCGTATGGAAATCCTGCATCTCCACTGACTAGGGAAATATTTTGTTATAGATGATCAGCTGATCTGATTCTGTTTTACAGTTAAACCCTTTACACGAATCTGGTAATACTAACAAGGAAGTTTACAGGTGTGCTTAGGTTAAGGTTGGTTACGTTTGCAATAGCTGTGTTTGCTATCAAACAAGTGTGAGGTCCCTGTCTGGATGTAAAATACATGGCTAGAACCAAGGCTTGCAAAAAAACCCAACCCCAAAACAGATAGAATCTTTCTTGAGTATATTCATCAAAATAAGAGCTACCTGTGGGTTGGTTGGTTTGTTTTGCTGCAGTGTTACACTGGTATGGCCAGCATTTAAGATGTAGGGTAAAATCAAGCCAGGGACTCTGTCATCTGGATGGATGGGAAGAACCCTTCTCTCGCTGAATGCCTACTGATTCCAGGGTGGGGACTTGGCCACGGCCACTGACAGGACTGCCAATTCATCAGTTCCAAAAATGAGAATTATGTGAAGGATGAGAGCTGTAGGTTCATGAGCTGAAGGGCTTCAAGGAATAGTAAAGCTGCAACCAATGTAAATTCAGGTGTCTTATCACTTCAAGGAAACTAGAAATGAACTTAGCTTCATCAGGTGCACTTTTTTATTAGGGTATGTAGGGTCATGGTCACATTAAATGGCCAGAGACAAATTATCTCTAATCCAGAAGACATTTTCATGCTACTGACCCAGATCTCGGCAATAAGAATTGAGAAATAGGTTTTTATTTCTAGTTTTGAACTAAAAACCTCTGTATATTTTGAAATACTAGGTGTTTTCATTACAGTTTCTCTACTTAGTGCTCTTTCAAAGAAATTAAATGGTTGCATCTGCGCAGCAAACTACTTGTCTAGAAGAGAATTCAAGGTGTGTGTCTTAATGTGGTGATGAACATACATAAAGATCTGGCGTAACCATCTGAAAAGGAGTATGCCTCAACTATGATAACATTGAATGTTTTAATTAGTACATGAGCTAGCTAATGCTAATAGTTCATTTTTAGAATCTCATAGGCAATGAAATAGTCAAAAAAGCAAACTATCATACAGTTTTACTGCACATATTCTGCTGATAAATGTCCTTTGCATATGATACTTCCAAATGATTTAGTGAGAATATAGTTCCTGTTACATTTTACCCTTCTGAAAAAGAGTTGTGCTTCCTCCACAGAAGATTATTTAGCTTCCCTCAATTATAAAGTCACTGCTTAGGTTTCTTTGTGTTTTTTTTTCTCTAGGCAAAGAAGAAATAAAAATTTGCTTTGCTGAAATAATTCCTTTGTGTGTGCATGTGCAAGTGCAACAGTGAAAGTAGCAAAAATGTCAGCAGGATGACAGAAAAGAGCTGACATTCAAACTTTTTTTTTTTGCTTTTCTCTGAGACGTTGCATGTCTATTCAAAGCATGAATATTAGAAACATATTTTTACAGTAACTAAATTTAACAGCACAATCCAGAGAAAAACAACCCCTAGGTGATCTGCTTTTTATAAAATACATAAATAGTTTTTGAGAATTAGTTGTAGAAACAATATGTCTTTTTCCTCTGTCTCCTTTATGTAATAACATTGTGGTCCTGAGGGATGACAAGAAAAAATAGTTTCATTTACTAGGGCATGAATTTTAGTGGTTTTAAATCTATAATTTTGTGACAGAATGGCACAGCACTATTTTCTATTTGTAATTTATGTCCAAGACAACAAGAAAAAGTCCAGCAGCATTGTTGATACTATAGATCCTTCCATGGTTATTTGTGTTTTGCTGTTCATTCTCAATACTTTCATCCCATAACTAATTGATACTGTAACATTTACATATTGCAATCTGTAGTAATGTTTTCCTGAGTGAGTGATCAAGTCTTTGCTCTGGAATAAAAACCTCTGGATCTATATTTTGATAGTAGCTGCAGATACAAATCTCATCACCCCATACAAACACTACAAAACAACTAATCCTGTATAAAGACCTTACAAGACCAGCACTTTCTGCAAGAAATAGTAATTTAATTCTTGTTTACTTAAAAATGCAAGCTCAGGTTATGTAACGTAATAATTTGAACTAGCATTTCTACATACACCTATTGTACATCCAAATGCAGTATTTAGGTATTGCAGAACATCTTTAATGTATTATGGTTGCTAATTTTATTTCTTAAGCCACAAAAGTATTTAGCCTGGGAGGAGGGCGAAGGTGGTGTAAAGCTATTTATTCATTATACCATGCCTGATGGAAGTTAGCTTTTACTTACCAGGAAAACTGCAGCTACAAAGGCAAGTGATGCCGTGCCTCAGAACTTTGAAAGAGCAATGAGAACAGAGGAGCAGGATCTTCGTAAACTAGGAATAAAAATTTGAATAGACTGTTCTGCAACAGCTTAATTTGCAATTTTTGAACTTTTCATTGTATTTTAGTGTTTGGTAATCCTTTTGTGCCACGCACTATTCAGACACTGAAAAATAGGCAGGTAATGCTTCAAAGAAGTTGTAATATGTAGTTCATATTCCATTACTGTTGAGTGTGTGTGTCAAATAACCAGATACTAGTTTTTAGTGCTTTAGTAAGCATCCAACGTATCCCTGTTTACAGGACATTGTATTGTTTATAGCTATAATGCTATTAGATTTTAGTGAAATATTAGCTACAAGTAAGGGGTGGAGGGAACCTCATTTGAGATATATATCTATATCTATATCTATATATATATCTATCCCAGGAATTGCTTTTTATGGTTTTATATATAAAGAATCTAAGAGAACCTCAGCATAACCTCCACGAAGAAAACTCTTATTGTTATGTTTCATCATTGAGAAATGTTTATGGGTCCCATAAGATTTCACTCAGATGTTTAAATAATTTGTGTAACCTTTTGGTCATGTAATTTATTTGATTTATCGGAAATGACTGTAGACAAGAAATTTCATCAGCTCTGCTTTGTTTGAGAGTTTTCTCATAAAGCAATGGGAAGAAAATAGTTCTCAAGTTATGTTAGACTTAAAATTATTGTAAGTAGTCCCCACAAAAGCTAGACAAATATGGGTTTTCTCCGAATTTCATCCATACTGTGTGCTTGTCCTAGATGCTTGGTATAATTTGATCAGAAAAGACAGAATAAGGACTTGTCTGCAAAAAATCATGTCTTCATTTTAAAGTAGAGCAAACTTGCAACAGTACCTGCATGGATGCACAAGGACATCGCAGGGAAATTCATTTGGGAGCCCCATGTCATGGACAGGTACAGATGCATCCATGTGCTCTCTCAAGTATGAGGACTGCAGTCTGTGTCTCAACATAGCTTTTTGCATAAAAAGTTCACAGGTAAACCTTTTCGCTTTATGTTAAAATTAAATGCAGCAGCATTAATATCCAGCTCTGTTACAGTTTAAGTTGTATCAATAGTACCGTATGTTATGTACGAATCAAGCATGACTTTAGTTAGCAAGTTTTGCATGCAGCCCTGTAAAAAACATTCTGAAATGGTTCCTGTCTCTGTGCTTACACTGAACAGTGTGGTTTATATTTTGGATACAGCCCCTGTACCTCCTATGGGTGTATGTTCTCTGCTGGTGCATATGTAGAAAGCATTAAGCAGTGGAACTACGCAGGCATATAACTATGGAGGCTGGCAAAAGCTAATCTTCTCTGTCCTCAACCAGCCCCACAGTTGAGTTTTTTAGGATGTATTGACTACTATGGGACAACAGAAGGCACTGATTAAAGGACTGCTTAGTACTAATGAAAGGGCTTAAACGAGTTAGAGGGACATCTTGCAAACAGCAGACCTAAACTGTGCCCCTTCTTGTCAAGCCATCAAGGGAGTTTGCACAACACACAGCTTAGCTTTTCATTTCAAAGGAGCACATACAAACCAAGGGTGGTCCCATTTACAGTTTCTTCAGAATTTCAAAAATATCTAAGAAAAATGAGGACATTGTTGAAATAAAAGAATTTGGGTATGATTATTTTCAAAACCAGTACAAAGCAGAAGCAGTCGCAGTGAAGTCAGAGGAGTTATTTTGATATAAAATAAGTGTGAAGGAGACTGAAGGCAGAACTGTCAAATTAGTTCTCTTTATTCTCATAGTGATAAAAGCTCATGACTGCTCATTATGCTTTGAAGAAAGACATTCCTAGTGAATTTATTAGTGAAAAGCAGGTGCTTTAATTTGTGATCTTTCCTATGCAAACATTTTTTGCTAAAATTCCTGGAGAACTCACAACTGAAAGTATTCATTCAGGTAATAACATACTAATGTACCCGGCAATAACAATTGTTCTGGACTGTTAAGAGGTTATGAGGATTAACAGGACAAATTCTTCAAAAGATGCAAGCACAGTTTAGTTATGGTAAATCAAACTTTTTTGCCTGTTTTAAAATTAATCATTATGAATAGGAGGAGAATGTTAGCTGGTGGTACTAAACTTGGATGTTGCTGTTGGGTTTGTTTCAACCCATAAGCATATTTTTTTGCCTCAGAAACCTCTCCAGCCAGGTGCTTTTGCACTGTTTCCATTTCCTCCCCATCCTGCTGAAAGACAATCTTTTAGCACAGTCTTCCTTTGGTGGGTCCACATAAAATAAAGAGTTCCTATTGTGATGTAGGGCACAGAAGCAGTGAAAACTATCCTACAGAGAGGGCACTTCAATTCTGCAGTGATGCTGTAGGAAGGAATAACTCCTGGGGCCATGAACAGCTAGTAAAAACAGAGTAAATCTTGATAGCCTCTCCTTTTGATTGGCCACTGGAAAATACCATATAGTTTCAATATTTAGGAGAGAAAAGTAAACTGATTACTTCACTTAAGCTGTCCTTAGGGGAGGACAGCAGGTTGCTGTCCCTTGGTCAGCTCAGCTTTGTCTTCCTGTTATCTGAATTGCCTATACAGATCTCTTGGAAGTGAAGCCCTGATAGCTAAAGTATGAGTTCAAACTTGATTCATCTTTGGTGCATCTGTTTCGTGGTAACTGTTTCGATGAGTGGAAAGGGGGAAATGTTAACACCTTGTAAGATTATTTGCTATGTGAGAAAACTGCACTTCACAGCAAGATAAAGAGCAACCTGCCCAACTTTGCAACTGCCAAAGAAGTCTCCCAATAGCCTGGGGAGCAGAGGGAGTTGAACTCCAGCCTCCCTAAAAAGAACGCAGAAGAGCTGACAATTTGTCACAATGCCTATGGATGACCAAAAGTTTCATTCATGGCCAAAAAGCCTTTGAGACTGAAGTGGTAATAGTTATCTCTTAGAAGCACCTGTCAAAGATATTGAAGACTATTTATCCCTTACTACATTTTAGGAACATCTTGAATTGTCATTTTCCACCTGTTCTCACAACCACAATGCTTTTCACTAATCAAAACCCATCAGATTTGTAGCCTCAAGGCACAATCAAGGTGTCAAACAGAATTTGATTTTTATCTCTTTGTAGTCCTCTGAAGTGCAGATGACTCTGACTTGGCAGTGGTGTTCCATACAGAAGCAAAGTCTCAGGGCTTCCAGGTACAATAAATGATCCTCAGCAGAGAGTTTGTGTAATACATCTGGACATAACATCAATGGAGTAAGCCAGAAAAATTACACTTTGCAATCACAATGTGTGTTTTATTTGAGAAGGCAAGGAGATACAAAATGTATTTAATATAACAAAGAACAGATACATTTGGAATAGAATAACATTTATTAATGTTATTGAGTTTTGATACTTAAATATATCCTTTAAAGTAGTACAGTTCAAGCTCTTGTTTGGCTGTCTGTAAATTTTTCTTTTGAAAAGTCAGTGAAGCCTCAGCCTCAATGAAGTCAATAAACCACTTGACTAAGCCAAGAGTTATCATCAAATCAGACTGGGGATCTCTTCTGACAGTCTGTAGAAAGTACCTAGGCTACAATCCAAGACACAGTCTTTAACTTCTAGAAGCCTAGAAGAAGTCAAAGGCAAGGTGTTACCTCCTTATTCGTTCACTACAGCTATTTCAATGGTATTAGATGTGCACAAAATTTTCTGCATTTAAGGTTTTTGACAACATTCATTATTAAAGACAATTTTGATGAAAATGAGTGTTGTTGAATCTTTTATGCTTTCTACCTGTGGTGTCCCAAGGTTGGAGTGACTCGGGTTCGTGGATTTCCTTTGTCAGAATTAAGGTGAAATGACACCACGGGAGTTCAAACAACAATCAACATTTATTCAACCAAGCTAACCTTGCCCAAGCACAAGTGAACTTAAGAATACAGACCTTGCATCATGTCATTAAGCTGCCATTTGAAAAGAGAAGGGAGTTATGGAGAAAGAAATTAAAAAAGGGAAAAGAAGAAAAGAGAAAGAGACGATATCACCACCCTTGGATCCAGCGATGGTCTCTACTTGTAGATGTGGTCCTCCAGTGGCGAGGCACGCACCGAGAGCTCGTCCTTCCTTCTTTCATTCCTGAAGTGTCCACCCCTATAGGTGGGATTTGTCGTCATTGAGCCGGCACAGTGTGTGCTCAGGAATGTTCCAGAAAGGAGTCGGTGGACTTGACATGTGCAGTTCATGTCTCTGGAATTCTCTGGAAATGGGTCGGTGGGTTTGGGGGTCATCAAGGAGTTGCTTCTCCCTCCCTGTAGGCATGACTGCTGTCTGACCTTTCTTCTTGGTGCATGCGTCATGCCTCTTCTCATGGTTGCTTAAGGTAAGGAAGTGTGACTTTGGAGAAGCGTGGTCCCACCCCCATAAGGCCCTCTCCTCCAGCCTTGTCTTCCTGTTGACACAACTTTGGTGCTTTTACAGAGGCTGTTTTCTCCACCAAATTTTTTTTTAAAGAATGTTTGAGACATTGGCTAGAAGTTGTCAGACTTTAACACTACCTACTTAATAGCTCCAGTGAAACCTGCATTTTGAAATCTTGAAAATCTCCTGCAGTTCCCTGTCCATCACCGGTATGTCTGTTAAAAAATCATTTCTGATAATAATGTATATACTTTACAGTTGATCTTACTGCTGCATGTATTCCAATTCATTAATTATACCTTTTCCTTGGCATCTAATTTCTGGAGGCTAAAATTTCATAGGAAGCTTTATTATCAGCATGTTGCTTTTGTTCTCTTTGTTAGATATTTATTGATGCCATTTTCTGCCTCCTTTACAAGAAATACCAGAGGAGGTATTTTGCTTGTTACTTGTTCATTTTTGAGCCACCTAAATGTTTAGTCTTGAGAGAAGAAAAAGAAATTTCCTCAAATGGCTTAATTGATAGTATAAATGCAGCTCAGTGACCCTTATGCCTGTCACTAGCATTTTGTCTATGTATGTATTTTTGGCTATGTGAAGCAATTGAATTTCTACTTTCCTCAGAGTTTTCCAGTATGAAGTGTCTAGATGTTAATGATAGAGCACTACAGGAATCTTTCTTCCAGAAAGTATATCTCTCAAACAGCTTTGAATCATACATTTTAATCTTTTTGGGTTCAGGTGGTCAGCAGGCTATCTATTTCAGCCCCCACGCTTCATTATCTGAACATTAGAGTAGTGTTGGAAAAAGATAGACCCCCAATGAATCTTATGAAAATATTGCAGTGTTCAAATACATTGTATTATTGGTATTAATAAGATGAAAAATTAGACAGTACAAAGCATGCTATGACATTTTTCAATTCAGAAAAAGAAGCTTTCTTCAGAATATATCTAAAGGAAAATATGACAGCGGGGAAATAGATCTAAAGAGGGTTTTTTTTAAGCTTGTGAACCAAAGAATGATGGTAAAGAATGTAGAGTCTGGGTTAAAATACATTAGTGAAATAGCTACATATTTCACACAAACAGAAGAAAAGTCTGCATCAAGGTTGCCAAACAGTATGTTTTCATATGGAGATGGTCTGATAAATGAAAGTCCAGCATGTTACAGAAGTGCAGAAGTATCAAAGAATAACTGCAGTATTTCTGTTTATGACAGCAACTAGCATTTCACTCTCTTTAAAAAAGGCTGAAGCCCTCTTTACCAGGAGGGATCATATTGCAACAAAGAAAAAAATTGACAGAGAATTGAAGTCAGAAAATGGGACTATAGACTGTAAAAGGAAATGGCTTCAGTTTAGCACAGTGCATATAATACAAAGATGAGGAAAATGTGTATGGTACTTAACAAATTTAATATGGTTAGTAATGAGCTTCTGGATATTTGTGTTAGATAGGAGTACTGGGGAAAACAGTGCGCAATTTCTTTCTGCCAGTGAAGGCAGAGTGGCTCTGTCCCCCTGTATTGGCAACAGGGCCACTGCTGACACTATGACACCTTTCCCATCTTAGCTCCAGGAGAGTTGCAAGGGGAACAAGGCCAGTTCTTTAGCACGTGATTTGTCTTTGTGGACAGTCATTAAAACCTGCTGTTAAAGGCAACTGCTGGTACAAGAAGGCAAAATCTTAGCATATTAACAAAGCAGCCACTGTTTCAAAGGCAATAAGCAATAGCACTAAGTCCTGGGTTGCCAGCTTTCTTGTATTCTTCTAACGTAGTCACCTATATGACAAAAGATGATGAAAATGTTTTCTTTTGGATTGTTCTACAATGAAAACTTTTTCTAGTTTGGCTAGTTACAGATGTGATTCTTCACAATGCTTCACTACCAGTGAAAGCCTTCCTGTTGAAGCTGCTGTGGCATACTTTGAGAAACATGTGTAAGTAACACTAATGGAAGTTTGTTATTGTCAACAGGACTGGTGACTGGAGCATAATGTTTTATTAGTATAACAGTAAATTGTACCTAACTTCAAACAATGAGGAGACTTCAACTAACCAGCATTCATTCTTATACCAAATATCTTATGAGAGTTTTTCAAAATCCTTAAAGCGTTTGGGAGACAAAACTGTACCTTTTACAGTTTCAAAGCAGTTTAGTCATATTTGTAAATGCTGTCTTTCCAGCTATATGTCTTGGTGTTAAAAATTCTACTGCTCTTATCTGAAAAGATATCAGCACTGTAGAATAGCCAATAGTTCTCCAGTTATACATGGGGAGAATTGTTTACTTACTGCAATCTGTTCTTCATTTCAATCTCTTGTCTGTTTCTTCTGTCACTGCTGCATATATTAGGAGAAAAAGAAAAGGCAAATATAAACAGCACAGGAGTTACCATAAAGAACCCTTACACAAAACTCAGGCCTCTAATTTCACTGTTCGTATGTAGGTACTCTTTTCTTGAATGGTACAATGAAGAAAATCATGCTTATCAATAATGCAGAAGTAACAGCACTTGATAAAGCAGGGGAATATTTTATAATATACTAATAGGACTGTTTCAGCCAATGAATTGTACCAAACTGCACAGTTGCTCATACCCTTGGGGAAAATTTTACCAAAATAACTCTGTGGGCTCAATAAAGTTACTACAAGATTAGATTAGCACAGTGGTCCTGTGCAGATAAGATATCAGAAGTCCTCTGCACTTTACAGTGTACTAGCAAGCACACACACTCATACATCCCAACAGTTGACTGGGAGAGAGACTGGACAAAAAGAATCACTATTAACATTAGAAATTGGAAATCTTTTTTTCTGTCTACTATTGCTATTGAGTGGCAATGTAACAATCCCAGGTATTCATGTGTACTAACTGAACAACTACTAACCCCACTGCTATGCTGAATTGGGACTAAAATGGGAATTGCTTAGATCAATATAAGTAATATTTTGCCATATATTTTCCCATACTTCATACAATCATAATATTTATCCTGACTGTAGCCTTCACTGGTGACAAACCTAAACAAAACCATATACACTAAGCATCTTTTAATAAGGGCAAAGATGTACTTTTATTATAAGCACAGCAGTACATGTTCCTGTGTATCGGTAACTACATTAAAGCCGCTGTCCAAGAACTTGGTTCATAACAAAAGGTGGCATCAAAGCTAAAGGTACCATAGACAACCTATTTCAGACCCAGTTGGAGTGGTGGAAGACCATACTGCCCTTTTGCTGGAGGGTAAGCTCTATGCAGGTCAGCCCACGGACCGCAGCTTGTGAGCACTCCGTAGTCCAACAGCACATAAAGGTAAGGAGCTGAGTGTCCGTGGTAATGGCAGGGTAAAGCGTCTGGGTTTGCATGGCAGAAGTGATACCCATGTGTCCTCTCCCAGCCCCATTTGCCATGCACTGGCTGCAAACAGAGGAGGTGGGCAGGGACTAACAGTCCAAATCATGTATTTTAGAAGTAGAGGGTCAGAAGACAGGGATATAAGTCTGCCCTGTTCCTGAGATGGAGAAAAGAAAATTTTATTGTAAAAGAGATTGCTGTTGTTGTTGTTGTTGGAGAAAGAAGCCTGTTTCTCTAACACAGAAGCTGTTAGAGAAACAGGCTTGGAAATTATGAGGAAGGAAACTGACTGGTTTCATTCTTACCTTCTGGTTCTGGGGAAATAGTTCTTCGTGTGCATTCTTTTTTAGGAAATGGCTAAACTAAAGACATTGCACCTAAGAAATAACCAACTGTTACTATATGTAATTCTTCTCAGCAGTTAAGCTATAGTGTCATGAATGGGCGATTTAGATTGCTTAAAGAGCCACTACCAAAGGTATTAGCAAAAGTGGTTTTATTGAAATATGATGTTGTAAAAGTGCGACTTAACAAAGTTTGATGGCAAGGTTCACTCTATTACTCTACTGCACCATCATTTGAACAATGATTCAAAGTTGCCAAGGCAAAATCTTAGTACATGATAATACAAGGTTTTGCACAATACTGGTCACTTAGCAAAGACCTGCAGTTGGTGAAAGGTCTCTCTGCCTCGAGGAGCAACCTTGAGAGGTGTCTCATCTCAAGGGGAGATCATCACCATGCAGCAGGAAGAACTCAAAGAAGGCTCACTTAAGCTGTCATACTTATGGAATAAAGTGGTTGGCTTGTAGTCAAATTACATGCGATGGAAAAAGTATGCATGAGACTCCTTGTACCCACAACTTTCTTTGTTCCTTGATAAATGAGTCTTTGAAAAGCCACCCACAATTCATGTGTTAATAGCATGAACGGTGTTCCAAGTTCATATGCATCGATGCTCGCTGTGTCACTCTGCTGCTTTGTGGGTTTGTAGAGAAAGGATTGGAACTAGAGAAGTTCTTGGACTAGTTATGGCCTAGGCCTTTACCTCCTTCAGAGCCTGTACCAATCTATTGCTAGTTTGGTTAAGGAGTCAAGTGCATCCATTACAGAAGATTATACTTTAATTGGTCAAAGGACAGAAGTATCAGTAGACTGGGACGTTATTTTCCTTCTGGATACTATAGTCAGACCCCAAAGGTATGTCATGAAATACTATAAACACAAAGGAAGCTGATCGAAAGTTAGAACACACTGGGCTTTGTTACCCCTTCTCAAACATTGTAACAGAAGGAAGGGATAAAAGAGCTTGAATGCTGATTTTATATAAAATAAATGCTCTATATGTCAAGTATAAAGTTGTAACAAAAAATGTTTAGGTTTAGGTGACTTGGTCAAAAACCTTTATTTTGATTTATTGCCAGACACTTTCCAATCCTTCTGTGAACAATGAACCTATAGTATTAATAGGACACTACCCAATGTGTCTTTTTCTTTATAACGGTGGAAAAGAATACTAAAGTACTTGAAGAAAAAAAAAAAAAAAAAAAAAAGAACTTAAGCTTTGAGTGTTTTATCTGGCTCTGCTCCAAAACAAACGGAGCACAGGGAGGGCAGTTACTGTAGGGTGCTGAGAATAACTGTCAGGCTTAGAGTACTGAATGGTCTTTGTTCACCTCTTAAAAGAAACAGTGGAGAGAGATTATATAGGATATATTTATATGTTATGTATGTATATACATTGCTGGTTGTTTCAGGAGGACAATAAAAAGAGAGAAAAGCAGAACATTATATTATCTGATTTTCCACTGAATGTTTTCTAAGTTTAGTCAGTATTTTATTTTGAGATGCTGTGATACAAATTGGTGGTCACACATTGTTGAAGTTCCCAACTGTTCCAATTATTTCTGTACAGAATTGATTGTGAAACTGTTGCATACAGAAACATGAAGTAACATCTGTGGCTTCTGTGATGGAAGGAGAAGAATTTCTATCTTAGCAGGATGCTGATGCTTACTGTATCACTGAAGTTAAGATTTCTATGTTAACATTGTTATAGATTCTGAGGCAGAAACAGGTAAACAGGCTTTAAATGAAGGTTATCTACAAGGAGACCGGGATGCTGTTCACGACAGCTTTATGGCCCTTATTGCTTTCCATGATTTTTCTAGTTAACCGCAGAGATCCCATGATGAAATCCATTGCTGTTCTTCTGAAGTGGACTCTAGTCTTATGCACTGATTTTTTTTTTTGTTTTTTGGGGTTTTTTGGGGTTTTTTTGTGTCATTTACCTTAGTGTTGTCAGGCAAGGTGTAATAGACTGCAGTCAGTAAAATGGAGTTGTAGTAGTGTAGCAACCTGTGTGTAATACTTTGCTGTTTCTGCTCAATAAAATGTATGTCTTTTGCCCTCTTTTTTTAATGGCTTGTCCATTAAGAAGGCCTTAATATTCTTCACAGGTCTGATTTGAGATAGTTTTAAAAACCTAAATACTAGAAAGTGTATTCCCTCCTTGATCTGCTTTAATGGAAGTTGTGCCTAGTGATGAGAGGACAATAGATCTTCCTATGTCTGAGTGAGATTACTTCTTTGGAGTTTCAGAAAGGTAATTTGTCTTTAAAAATGATGTTTAAAACTGTTTTGTTTGTTTCTTAAATGCAATAAACTGGAGCTGCCGGCTGCATAGAAGTAATCAGAGTCTTAGAAAGATACTCAGGTACTTGGAAATTATTTCAGGGCATCTTGGAATATGGGATTTACAGGCTTATGGTATGTGCAAAAAGAAAGTCTTAGAGCTGTAAAGTAAGCCAGGCACATGCATCTTCTGTCTATTTTCAAGTGTTTATTTGCTATGTCCTTCTAACATCTGGCAATGAAATAAATTCTTAATATTGAAATGCAGTACCAGGGCTTAATTTTTCAGACTGAATGTAGTTTAAATGACTTGCTGTAAATGCATTGCAATGAACAGCAAGAAAACATAAAAATTAAGTAACTAGTTACGAGGATGGATCTGCTCCGATGCTCTCTCTGCAATAAAGTACCAAGATTAGAAGCCTTCTTTTAGTGTGGCAGCTTCTCTCTCCCTTAGAGGAATTAATATGGGGTTTTTTGGATGTCTTAGAGGTATTCAGAGGGCTGTCTTTTTGTTATTTACTTTTTTATTTGCTTATATTTAACAAACATTCATATTTCACAGGATTGCCTGCTTGCATCCCTGAATGTGGAACTTTGTATCCCAGCCGGAGTACAGCTTCTGAAGGGATTAATTGGAAAAGAGAGATGTCACAAAGGATGTCTTAAGATTTCTGAAATACTGATTCAGTTAAAATACTGATTCTTAATCTATCAGTTGTTACTGCCTACTGCTCTGAGAAGGAAGCAGCTTTTCTTTATTGATAGAAATCCACCTGGCTACAGTGCTCAGTAGCATGGGGTGCACACCAGTAGCTGTCCTGAATAAGATGTGGTACAGATGCATCAAAGAGTAAGCGGACCAATTTTTACTGTTAAATAGGTAAAATATGTCCTGTGGTGGAACAATTAGTCCCATGTCAATAAAACATTGGTGTATATCGGTTTTGGTGGCCTTCGTTATAAGATATTCTGTGGTAAATGAGTGGTTTTTCATCAAGCATGTTCCATGATAATCTACAAACCAAGATGGAAAGCTCTTTACTTCACCCATCATCTCCTTCCAAGACATGTATTCAGCATAACTGTTTAGTATAGTTCCCTCACAATACAAGATTATTGTATATGTTTTTTCTACCTATGGTGTTAAGTTCCAGTTTCAGTTATGTTGGCCTCTCCAATTTTCAATACTTTTTATATTATTGTTATTCTATAATCTGTAGGGTACAATTAGTTTTATTCTCCAGGTATCCTACCTCAAGTCATTCCCCAGCCTAACCACTCTACATAAACCTTTTTTTCAGGCCACTTCCCCTGAGATGTAAAAATATTGTTTATAATAACAGCAGGGGCAGACCATAAAGTCTATCATTGTATAAATCATTTCAGCCATGACGTGGGAAATATTTTCCAAAGGAAGAGATATCAATAACTGAATATATTTTGAAAAAAAATGTTTCTTATAAGAAGCTTTTAAAGACTTAAGGCTGAAGTTGAGGGGGGAATGTTCCTGGGTTCCCATTTACCAGCTAGTATAGAATAGGTCTTATTTCACATGCACAAATCCTACTGTTCATTCACCATACAATCACTTTGTTTGGATGGAAAAATCAAGAGGCAGATTCCAGCCTCACTGAAATAAGTGTCAGAGCCCTCTCTGCGTGTGTGCGTCTTGCCTCCATAAGCCCAGCCACCGCTTATGCATGTACGTCTTTTGTAACTACAAAACTGAGACATCAGATGGAAGCTGACATTTTCCTTTTACAGAAGTCTGCAAATGCTAAGGCCCATGGTACAGTACTTCCAAAGCAGGTGGTACAAGTATACCAGTAGGAGCACATCCCAAAGGCATTTCTGCAGCAAGGAATAACTCACTCAAGCTGCTGGAGGTTTCTAAATGAAAGATGGAGATATTCTGTTTTGGACAGCTGTTGCCATGGATTCCTATTTTTTGGGTTTGTTCCATTCCATTTTAACCATTTATTAATATGGTCTGTATCACTTACATAGTTGATGGGTTTGGAAAAAAACAAACTAAATTCTTCCAGTTACCTTAGCACCATTTTTCTACTAAAAATGCTCAGAGAATGATGAATTACACCTCTTTTGTCCTACCCTATCTCTCTGCTAATTTCTTAGTCTCCTTTGAGAACAGCAAACGATTACTATATCACTGACTTCTGGGTTTAAATTTACAGTTTCAAAGTGATTCTGCTAAGTCTCATGTTTTTCTCCAGCTATAGTTATTTTGACATTTGTAGGTAGCTCTGTTTACTAAACGCAATGCAATCCAGTGCAACTTACATTATGCTGTATAAAATGAACTTTTCTTGTCAGAACCCTATTTATTAATAACACTTCATTAAGAACTGCATTTACAGCTAAGTGTTGCAGCCATTTCCCATGCAATAACAAAAATTTACTACCACTTTTTTCATTTGGTAACATTTTATCATCTACAGTAGAAGAATTACAAATCTAGCCAGTTAAATCCTAAGCCATATTTCTTCCAACTTAATACTCGTATCCTTTTGCCTGGAGGATACATAATAGCTTTAATTATGCCCATTGTTTACTAAGGAAACAGCAGCATGACACTTAAAAAACCCCTTTGCCTTATAGTTAAAGGACAAAGTTCATGGAGTTGATGAAGGAATCTCTGCATGCAGGTGTGAAACTTCAGTGCAGCTATTGCTCTGTTTTTACAGCTGTTGATCTTCCGCACCTCTCAAGCAGACCATGCTGTGTAGGAATTAGTACGTAGAAAATAACTGGGCACAGTGATCAGGTATCACTAGCCTCATAATTCTTCTGCAGTATTTCAGAATAGTGTTTACATTTTCTTTCTATTTGTTGTAAATTAGGTACAAAAGGAAAGAATTTGGTTTGATTATTTCAGTTGAAAATGAATATTAATGCCTGCTTTATACACAGTTGTGTGGGATTTTTTTCTTTTAATTTTGCTTATTATTTTTCTGGTTGTGTGATTTTTATTTCTAAGAAGATGAAATTTGGGCAATGATCTGAGAATATTTTACTCAAAACTTGATGAGGACACTTGAAAATTTCAGAAAAGACACATATCTGAAATAATTAATTCCCAATCTTTACATAGCCCTGATGAATATTGTGACAGTGTTAAGAATGACATATTAACAGCTCAGCTGCCTGTTTGGTAGAGACTTTTCACATTAAAATAGTTCATTACATCATTTAGTGGTGGTATTAAGGCCATATATAGAGTCTTTAAGATACCAAAGGACATTTTCAGCAGAAATTATGATGTTTGATAAGTTAAAAGGGACTAGACAGAAAGTCAAGTGTGGAACTAAATCATTTTTATATATGACGTTACATAGAAGGAAGCAAAAGTTGGGAGCAGGGTTTCAAACTAGGCTGAAAGTGCAACTGAAGGAGAGGGAGGATGGCCCAAAAGTTCTCATGAAGGTTACAGCTACTGTCATGTACGGTCTTTTGGGAAGAGCAGATCTGCAGCGGGCCCAGACCCTGCGAGACAACTTCCATCACATGGGGTAGGAGCTGAGCTGAATCTTAATGTCCAGAAGCTGAGAATCCTTTCTACTGGCTCTAGTCATACAAAAGTCATTGCAGAAATGAGGGAGGTTTTTTTCTGGAATATATTGCCAATAATAAGCTGCAGTTCATAAGAAAGTGTAGTGCCATCTCTGGTGTAAATGTTTATCAGGCAACTGGGTGCATTCTAAAATTAGTCCCTAATGCCGCCAGATCTGATCTCTCTCTCCAGTTTTGGGATGTTATAAACATAATTCATAGATGTTGTAATTTTCACAGAGGGAAATAGTATACAGATGTACATTATCACTCTGAACTATCAAGAAAATTTAAGCATATAAATCCCTTTAAAAATAGTTTTCAGTGAATCACAAGGAAAATGTTCCCTGAATCTATCATTCTCTTATAAAATTGAATAAAATGAATAATTTATGTAGTTCAATTTTTATGTTATTCCTTGTCTGTTTTATTTTAAAGCAATAATTAATTTTTGTTAGGATATCCTTAAAGAAAAAAAAATTACCATAAAAAGGATGGAATTTACCTACATTTCCAACAAAGAAAAGACTGGGTTTGATGCTTTTACTGTTATTCATGCCATACTAATTTATGTGACTTTCTAAACTATGCAATCTTGCATATGGAAGCATCTCTACCCTAGGGGTGGTGGGCTGGTAGCTGAGGCTGAAATAAAATTAAAATCTTTTTCTCGTTCCATAATGCACACTATTCATGCTTCATAAAACTGTGCTGTTCGACACTTCTCCAGATAGATGCAGCCTCCTGATGATGTGTCATGCTTCATTATGTTAGCAAGTTCTGTTCCTTAGAGTTAATCAAATGGCCAGTGGAATTTTCTCACATCTTTTTCATGTGTGCCTTATGCAAGC
>JANHGO010000072.1:29404557-29451761 GCA_024606505.1 Aquila spilogaster
CGCCGTGCCGTGCCGTACAGTGCCGCTAGTTCCCGCTGTCCCGGAGTGAGCTCTAGAGAGAACTCCGTGACAGGTGGCTTGCTAATACACTGTATTTTTTCTCTCGGTCTCTATTTAGTCCTGCTCCAAGCAAAAGAAACGGTACCAAAAAAAAAAAAAAAGACTCCTACTAACTTTTTTTGGTTGTATTTCACCAGTAACTCTCTATGATAAAGTAAACCAGTTATTATGTATGATATTATTAAAAATGTGTACAAATATGCATGGTTATACATGGTTCTGTAGGAGGTCTTTCCACAAAAGACTGAACAAGTTGTCAACGTTAGTTTTCTTGGTTTGGAACAGCAATGTGGTTTTGGGGCAATGATCTTGATTGACTCCTTTTACTGCTTGTTGGTTCAGATTTCAGAAAGCTTTCACTTGTCATTTTATGAGGTTTTTTTTTCACGTTGGTTGGTAATTATATCATTTTTCAAATATCTACGTTTTCATTGTTCATTCGAAATGATAATGTATTCTTACATGCCATTTTATATAGTTAGTGATGCTTACAGTAAGCCTGTACTACGACTTTTTCTTTGTCTGCTTTGTTTCAAATATTAATTCTCTCAGTTGTAGAACCTTCTAAATTTGCTTTGATAAATAATAAATACATATGTAGAAAATGTTTATTTAAAAGGAACGCAGAAAGGGAAATTAATGGACTGCAGTGCTCTCAGTGAAAAATAGCAAATTCTAACTGAAATAAATTGAAATATCTTAGGGATAGATGATATACCTTCTACTGCTGCCTTTTACTATCTTTTTTTATTAGTTCTCAAGGTGTGAGTGGACACTCACATCATAAAATCTACACTAGAAATAGATGCACTGAAGGGAATTACAGTATTTATTTGCATATATTTGCAATTGGTCATACTCTGCTAAAAAAATTATTTTGCCAATGGATGGTGTCATAGGTCATTGATTTATTTCTCATAGAGATCTTCACCACGATAATGCATGAGTGTCTAACCTATTTATTGCTGAGACCGTAGATTTCAAACATTCCAGTGCTGTCATGGAAATGTCTGCAGGAGGCAGTTTGTCATCAGTGACTACCTCAAAGTGCCCACATTCAAGCCAGCTGAACTTTGTATGACTTCAGGTTAGAACGCTTGTTTGTTAGGGAAAAGAATTTTATCTGTCCCTTTGGAAGTTGTTTAAGTGTACTCTCCTGGTTTGTGGATCATCTTCATACACTGAAGATGCAGTGTAGGTTCAAGGGCGGTTCATTTATTAACCTTTGTTTAGAGATTTGGGAGAGAAATTCATGTTGACTTTTCTAGAACTGATTGCAAATTTCTTTTGATGTTTTGTATACAACAATGCCAAGGTTAAATGCAGAAAAGGAAAATGATTACTCTATTGAAATGTATTGTGGAAAAAAAAAAGTTTTGAAGTATTTTGTAACAAAAGTTCAATTTCCCACGGGTTTCCAGAGTAGGAATTAAGCTTCTCCGTATGTTTTGTTAATATACAATGTACAGTTCCCACAACATGCTCTGCCTTTTGCAATTTTAAGGGGCATGTTTCAGCTGCTAACATCACTAGTGCTTTACTGGCACTTCTTTTGTGATCAGCTGTTATACCAAAACTGAAGCATAAAAATATTTCTGCCATCTTTTTAAACCTTCTCTTTTCAGGAGTGTTCTGCAATTTTGACACTGGCACAATATCATTTTTTCATCAGTGCTTAATACCTCTAATGTGTTCAGCTCTTACTAATTTTGCATAAATACAACATAAAACTATTGTTAACCAGAATGTTTACATAGAGAACAAAAAATACCACTTTATCCTTCATGAAAGGTAAGGACAACTCAAAGTAACAGTAGATGAAGATATATATTCCCTCAGTAGGTGGCCACTGCCCAACCGTGGCTCCCGTGGCCAAGGAGCAGAGGGGCCCTGCCCGCGGTGGCTGGGGAGCCCCTGCCTGCCTGCCCACACCTCCCCTCTCTGCCACGGGCAGACCCCCAGCAGCCCTCTGCCCGGCCGCGGGGAGCTGTGTGCAGGGATCATTTACTTTCACCCGGCTTCCATATGCCGGTGGCCTCCTGTGTCCCCGCGGACATGGTGCGCATCGACGGTGAGCACTCGCAGAGTTCCTGTCCCAGCAGTACCGGGACACACACTCCTCCGCACGCTCCTGTGCCAACCCTACGGGAGAAGCGGGACGAGGGTGAGTTCGCAGCTCAGGCCCCGAGCGCCGGGACCCCCTCCTCCCTGGGCAGCCTCAGGCAGCCCCTTCCTCCCTGCCCTCCGCGCACCTCACCGGCTCGCACTGAGCTCGGCCTGAGCCTCGCAGCCTTTTCTCTGCTCCCCGGCCCGCACATCACAGTGGCCGCTCCCTGCTGCCCTCTTTGACATCTCCACACCTCCCAGGGTGTGAGGGGCCCTGGGCACCCAGGCAGGAGGGCGGTGGCTCTTGCAGCCAGTGCAGAGTGAGGGGCCCAGTGCCGAACGCAGCCCCTCTGGAACCTGGTGTGTTTGCGCTGCTGAAAGCACTGGGCGACACATCCACCCTCCTGACACCACTGCAATGCTTCCGGGCCTGCGGCTCCATCGATATCCCACTCGCGCGTTTACGTGTTTCCGTGACGTGCTCGAGGCTGCATTTGTTTGCTTGTTTGCTGCTGATTACCTCTTGTTACAACTAATGGCTCGATTCGGAGAATCACAGGATCCTTAGGGTTGGCGAAGACCTCCAAAGATCGCCATGTCCCACCACCCGTCCACCCCTCCCACACCTGCCCACTGCCCACGTCCCTCAGTGCCACATCCCCACAGTTCTCGAACACTTCCAGGGACGGTGACTCCCCCAGCTCCCTGGGCAGCCTGTTCCAGCGCCTGACCGCTCTTTCAGCCGAGACATTCTTCCTAATATCCCACGGGGACCTCCCCTGGCACAACTCGAGGCCGTTCCCTCTCATCCCGCCGCTGTTAGCTGGGAGAGGAGGCCGACCCCCACCTTGCTACAACCTCCTGTCAGGGAGCTGTAGAGAGCCATGAGGACTCCCCTGAGCCTCCTCTGGACTGAACAATCCCGGTTCCCTCAGTCAGGAGCGGGAACATAGGACTGCGCTCCAGACCCTTCACTGCCCCATTGTCCTTCCATGGAAGCGCTGAGGGGACTCACGGAATCACAGAAGTGTAGGGGTTGGAGGGGACCTCTAGAGATCATGTAGTCCAACCCCCCTGCCAAAGCAGGCTCCCTGGACCAGGTTGCACAGGTAGGCATCCACGCGGGTCTTGAACGTCTCCAGAGAAGGTTACTCCACAACCTCTCTGGGCAGCCTGTGCCACCGTGGGCCCAGGGGTGGCCCACAGTCATACGGAGGTGATTGTCCCCCTCTTCTCAGCTGTTATGAGGCCCCATCTGGAGTACTGCGTCCAGGCCTGGGGCCTCTAGCATAAGAAAGATGCAGGGCTTTTGGCATGGGTCCAGAGGAGGCCCACAAAGATGGTCAGAGGGCTGGAGCATCTCTCCTTTGAAGAAATGTTGAGGGAACTGGGCTTGTTTAGCTTGGAGAAGAGAAGGCTCCAAGGAGACCTCCTTGTGGCCTTCCAGGATTTGAAAGGAGCATATAAACAGGAGTGCAAACGACTGATTACATGGGTCGATAGTGATAGGACAAGGGGGAATGGTTTTTAAGTAAGACAGGGGAGATTTAGGCTAGATGTTAGGAGGAAGTTTTTCACTCAGAGGGTGGTGGCACACTGGAACAGGCTGCCCAGAGAGGTTGTGGATGCCCCATCCCTGGAGACATTCAAGGCCAGGCTGGATGTGGCCCTGGGCAGCCTGGCCTAGTGGTTCGCGTCCCTGCCCATGGCAGGGGGGTTGAAATTAGATGATCTTTGATCTCCTTTTTAACCCAAGATATTCTGTGATTCTATGATACCTAGAATATCACTGTGCTCACATACACTGGTTGGTCTCCAGAAACTTTCAGCAAGTGTTGACGGATGTCAATGGGTGCCGTTTTTTCATCATGGAGGAATTCAGTGTTACACCTTTGCATCATATGCAATTTCATGTCCGACACCATTCTGTCAGACTGCCCCTCTGCTGCCTTCTTTCACATGCCAACAAAATGTAATTGGATATTGATGGATAGTTCAACCTCTATTGCCATACCACCAACATCCACCTCAGATACCATGGGTCGACATAGCAAAACAGGAGTCCCTGCTTTTAGAGCAGATCTCATAAAATGAATAACGCAGTTAATATATAAATAATAAAACATTTCATTTTTTAATATATTTTTTGAAACAAAAAAAAGAACATCAAAAACATGAAACTAATGGGCTATTTGTCCTTGTTTTTGTGAAACTAATGCATCAGTCTGTTTCGATGAAAGGACTGCAATTCTTCGTGAGCTCTCAAGGTGTTCATCAGAGATTTTTGATGAAATTTTACTATTTATGTACTACATCCTTGGCAGTTTTTCACAAATGTATGTACTGGCAAAAAGTAATGACATGAATACAGCATGATTGTGAAGTGAGGAATATTTCTCTATGATAAGAGAGGTCTTAAAATTTAGGTAAAGAGACATGATAAAATTTTTGATTCGAATGTCTGATTGCAACTGTATATATTCCATTTGAAAATCTGCAAGTAACATGTTTATGTCAACTGAATATGGAGTAGCAAACATAAGTTATTTATTCTTTTGGCAATCATGAAGCCTATTCTCAAATTCCTGTATCAAAACAGAAAGCATGGCTGCATATTTTTCACTCTTCCAGGGGTTATGCTTAGCCAGTGTATCAAAATGCATAAAATTCTTTGCCATAACTTGAGTAAGCACAGCACTGTGCCTTCCCCGTGCTCTGGTCTCAGCCCAGACAGTGCCCATTGCATACCGATGTTTGTTGCGAGCTATGAGGAATGCCTAAGGCTGGGCTGGGCAAGAGCCACTGCCAGAGGGTGGGCCACACTGCAAGCTGTGCTGAGCTGTATGTGACCCACAAGCCGCAAGTTGGACATGCCTGCAATAGTGGCTCAAAACTTGAATGCTGCATTCAAGTTTTTGCAATTAAAAACTTCTGTTTTTGCAATAAAAGTAACATGAGTGGGCAAACCAGCTGGACAGAAGAGAGGTTGTCTGCAGTTTGAGTAGCTACTGGTTTGCAGTGCAGTGGAGGATGGACCATATCATCTGAGTGGCCTTGGAAAGTGGTAACTGATCTGTTACCCTGAACTTCAGGCAATTTTCACTGCTAAGTGACAACAGATCCCTGCAATGCTCATTTTGAAAATGGTGTACTGCAGTTGCTGAGGATATCAGACATTCACAAGGCTGCCATGCAAGGGATCATCGAGCAAAATTGTACCTGTTGTTGATTTTCTGATGTCCATAGAGTAAAATAACGCCCTCCTGTCTCACAACAAAAGATTGATAATCTTTGTGGAAGGCTGTGCCAGCTGAGACAGCTTGATCTGCTATTAAAGCTTTTGGTGGAAAAGCACAGCTTTCACCATGAGGACAAGAGTAAGGGTGGTGATAGGGAGTGGGCCATGGTTGTGGGGAGATGGTGGTGAAGTGGCAGGAGATCACTCCAGGCTGATCTGTTGAGAGTGCTGGTAAGGTCAGGCCATGAGATGGCGATGAGGGCAAGAGAGAACACTGAGTTTTTAATGGGCAGATTTGTGGGCAGATCCCATGGCATGGAGCACTGCTGCTGCTCAGCATGCACCCCACAGTGCCTGGCTCGTGCTCCCAGAGGCCCACCAAGAAGTAAGCAGACGTAACCTTGTGTGTTAGTGGGTGCTCTGACTCTCCCCTGGTAGGAGTGGAGAATAAATAGAACTTATTGTAAGTTCAGGTATTTTAAAGCAAATAAGATCAAATTTACTACTTGTCCTTTTTACCAGAATAAATTTTTACCTTTTGTTTTCTTGCATCTGAAGAGGAAAGCCCTGAGGGTAAAAATTCAGAGTTCAGAAATACGTCAGTTTTAATAGTTGTGATTTTAATAGTGTTTTTTCTTGAAGGATCTGAAATAAATAAATGTATTGAACTTCTCAGAAAATAATTGTGGATTTTAATTATGAAATAAACACCCTTTTTATTTAGCTCAGGTCATGTTTTTCCTTGACTTTACAGCTACATAAATCAAAGAATTTATAAGAAAAGCAGTTTTGGTCTGAAAACTGGAAGAAGAGCAAATTACCTATTATTGAAGCAATTCCCTTGTGTTGAAAAATAAAAATCTCAAAAAAGAAAACAAAGCAAGACAAAACAAAAACAAAAAAACCATCCCACATTATTAGCAAGTAGTATCAGCTATTAGCTAGTAGTATCAGTATTATTAGCAAGAAGTATCAGCTTTTTGCAGAATTTTTAACAACTTCTTAGAAAAGTAGGCTTTGACTGTATTTAATATTCTGGGGTTACTTTAAAAAAGTTTCACTAATGAGAGACAATGCTTTTCATGCAGCTTTACTGGAATTCTTGGATGTGAATTCATCCAGTACTTGTAACTAAGTCCTTCCAACATTTACAAAGCATTACCTATATCAAGATATCAGAATAGGGAAAGAAAATAAAGGGAAATAAAATAAGTGCCTGTGTTTTATCTTAAACCTGATAATGCCACAGTATTTGATTACAGCATCTGGTAAAATTAAGTCTGAGAAAAACTACCAGAATAGCTGATATCAGTTTTAAAACAAAAAATGTGGTTTCATGACGTGAAGATACTGCTCAGAAGACCCAAAGACTTCTGTAATATTGTGGACTGGCTTGCATAAGAATGAAAAAGAAGTATAGCTGGGATTAAATTCTTTGTTCTCTATTTCAAGTAGGATCAGCTTAGTTTTCTAATACTCTTATTTTGAGTGCAAGGGGATCTGTTCCTAATTTTTAAAAGTAATATCATCTTTTTTTTGTATTCCATCAGAAATCATTGAGCTTAATTGCAGGCCTAGTAATTTAAGCAAATAGCAAACTAGCTATTTTTTGTTTTCTTGTATGGCCCTGTAAGTTGTAGATATATTGAATGAGTCAAAAGCTCTGCAAAGATATATTGAATGAGTCAAAAGCTCTGCAAATAAAACACAATTTTTATTGAGGTGAGATTTAATTAATTATCTGTTTAAAATTATCTTTTTACTCAACTGAATGATGCAGTGTGTGATGTGGTTCTTAAAAAAGAGAAAGATTAATCAGATTGTTTCCTGTGTTGAATATACTCTTAACTGGTTGCTATGACAATTCTCTTCCATTTTTCTTCCTCCCTTACAGGCTTATCTTCTTTTGATTCTGTAGAAGGTGTTTGCCAAGGTAAGAAGTTTCTCTTTTTTTTTTTTCCCCTACTTCAAGGGTTTTCTGTTTTGAAAAAATGCTACAGCCAAAGCCTTAGATTTCCAGTGTGTCTGTTCTTATTCTTCCTTTTAAGATTTACAAATGAAATACATGGGATTTTAGCCTTTATAAGTGATAATTTTTCACTTAAAAAAACCTAGATGATCTTGTTGTCATAAATCAAACCTCTGATGATGATGAAGATTATTAGCGTAGTAGTTTTAGCAGCTTACCATGGACAACATCACACACACATACAGGCCATGCTGTGCTGGATAGTTTAAGCAACTATTTTATACTGCTGGTCATTTGGAATGTTGTTTCACTGGTTATGCAGAGGATCTCACAGAATGCTACTTGTAGGAAGTGCTTGATAAAAAGTATGAATATCTGGAACAAAGCCAGAATTACTTGTTTCTTGTTCTCAAATGTTGAACATGTGGATACTCTAAAATTTCAAGAAAAGTTTAAATTTGGTTTCTCTGAGAGGTCTTGAAACAACTTACCTAAAAATCTTCATTAGCAAAACACCTTTAACAGGTTTAGGGATCATCCCCTTAAGAGTTTGGGGAGAGACTGCTTGAGACTTTTAAGAGAAGGGATAAAAACAAGAAGAGGTTTAGTTTGTCCTTTTGTGTTTGTGTGTGTATGTGAGCAGGGAAGGTGTGCTGTCAGTCTGAATTCTACTATGTAATATAACATAAAAAATGCTCTATTCACAGATTTACTTTCCATTTTTCTGTGTGATATGTAGCAGATCTTCCCTAGCATCTGCACTTGCAGATCCAACTTCTTACTGCGAAGAACACCAAATATTGAAGGAGAAATTAAAACATATATCATTAAGTATCTTACACAATGGATTGAAAAGTACGTTTAGTATTCTAAAATATTCCTGTGTTTTCATTTAATACTACATTTGGGCTCCGTGGCCCCTGGTTCTCTTCTTGGACTCATTTTTGTAATGTGCCTTGGGAATTTTTAGAATAAGAATGCAAAGATAGTCATACTGGATAACACTAAAGATTCAATGAGGTTGCATGTGACAATCGCCCAAAGTAAATGTACATTGAAGAGTACAATCATGATATCCCATAAAAAAATATCCTCTCGAACCCCAGAAGTTTGTAGCTCAAGGATTTCCTGTGCCAGAAGTTATTTCTTTTCATGTGATTAATTTATCTTCCAAGAACTTAAAACCCTAGGAGGCATGAGAATTTTCAGCATTCATGACATTCTGATTTAAGAAGTTCCATAGCTTAGCAGTGGGAGGATCACTTTATTTTTTTCCCCAGTTCTTGTACAAAAAGAGGTAATCACTCTCCACCATTCTACTTATGCCACTAATGATTTTATAGATCACATCTAATTTTATATTTTGAAGCTCAGGAATCATAGCTGACTGTCTTCCTATAGAAATATTTCCATAAATTTCTCATCATTTTTGTCCTTCAGTAAGGCCTGAAGAATATCCAAGCTACTATTTACAAGTTGCAGAATATCAGGTGTGTACACAATTTCAAGGTTAGGTATTTTACAGTTTCATACAAGGGTATAACTGTTCTGCTCTTTCTTTTCTATTTATTTATTTATTTTTCACCCCGAACCAAGCATTTGGCTTAGAACTGCTTTTCCTCCAAGATTTAATTACCAAATGAGTATAGTCATATTGGCATTCACCATTTTATATATCAGGCAAGAATTATTTTTTGTGTAGCACATTATATCTATCTATCTTGATTTTCAGTTGGCATTATCTTTAACCATTGCTTCCTTTGGTAGGTCCTTTGACAGTGGTTCATTCAGCCATCATCTTTACTGCTGTCCTTAATAATTTCCTTTCCTTAACAGATTTTACCATGCTCTTCTCCACATCTCTTATGAATATGCTATACAGTTAAAGAATAGATCCCTGTGTACATCTCCTTTGCTATGAAAATTCACCATTTACTAATACCTTCTTTTTCCTTCCTTTTAACTAATCATATATCTATGGATGTTTCTTTACTCTTATTTAATGATTGTGTGTTTTTCTTAAGAATCTGTGGGGAAAAGGTTGAAAGATTTTCAGACATGTAGAAATAAAAATAAGAAAGGCCTCTTTCATCCGAATGATTTTGACTTCTTTAAAAAACTGAAACAACCTTTAAGTTCAGACCCTTGGGGGGGGCAGTTTTCTCTTTCCTGCTTGTGCAGTAGTCCACCAGTTCTTTGTTAATACTTTTAGTCATCTTCCTGGTATCTTTATCCATCTGCAGTTCCATGGATGTTAGATCTCCAAAACCTATAAAAATATTGATAATTTTTTTGCCCATCTCCCAGTCATCACATATGAATACAGAGAAGTTAACCACCATAATTCGTAAGCAAATTAGTTATAGGTTTACGCTAAAATGCTGGATGAATATCATATGAACTTGGCAATTTGTTGATATTTATTTAATATACTCAGTCCACAACTTCTTCTTTCTACACTTTGATTTGATTCAGATACTCTGGTGAGAAACATTAGAGAGAGATCTGAATTCCAAAATCAAAAAAAAAAAAAAGTCCTTCTCCTCTCACCTTACATTTTGCTGGTTCTGGACTCTAGCTGTTCTTCACAAATTTCATCATGTAACTGTGATATAATTCAAAAAATGATGTTTTTTTTTGTTGTTGCTTGTTTGTTTTGTGATTATATGTGGAATCAATGGTCTAGTTGCTATTGCTATTAAAGCAGCATGTGTGTAATATCTCAATCTCAATTCTTTCTTATGAGGAACCTTTTAATAACAGCTGTTTAAGAAAAGAAAAGGAAGTTACGTCTGGCAGATATTAAGGAGACAATATGAATCAGTTCAAAGCCAGAAAAATTTATTGTATGCAAGAAACATTTAAATGTTGTACCAAGGGATGTGGTTTAGCAGGGAAATACTGGTGGTAGATGGATGGTCGGACTGGATGATCTTGAAGTTCATTTCCACCCCTGGTGATTCTACAGTTCTATGATTCTATGAAAGAAATGTTTCTGTAGCATTTAATCTGCAGCACTACTAAATAATCTGTAAGTGGATGTATTTGGAGTGTGAGCAATGCTGCAGGTCTTTCTCAGACATATTTGAGAAAATTATGTTGTAGATACTTCATTTTGTGTTCAAATTGTTTTTCACATTGAGTTTTTCAGAATGGACAATCAATGCTGTTCATTTGCTAAATCCAAATGAAAACTGTATTTCTCCCCTCATCTTGGCACAAGAACAGTCCATGGTTATTTCAACATAGTTTGGAAAATCTTTTAAGTTACAAACCCCACAAATTCTAAAAACAATGTCACCCATTCCCCTAGCTGATCATAACCTGCAGTACTATTTTGGCCATCTGTCCATCTGTTAAGTGGATACTCTCTTCCCAGACTGGGTGAGACCCGTGACACAGTCACTGTATGGCACTGTAGGTAACACCAATGAATCAGCGAGCTTTACTTGTTTCTGTGAGTACAAACCATCTTGCTATGCTGGAGGTCATAACACAAACCTCTTGAACTGTTCAGGCACAGGAATGGTAGATTTAATAGTTTTTATCAACTCTGTGCTATATAGACAAGCAAAGCATACTGTAGTTTATCAGTGCAGACACTTTCCTCTAGTTTCTTGCTTGTATCATATACTGTCCTGTTTTTCTCCAAAGAAAAGCTAGATTTTCTCAGGTTTTTTTTTGGTAATTGAAAGGCTCAAATTTTAGAGAATTGTTTCATTTTTCCTTTGCTATAGTTAAATTACTTAAATTGTTACCTTTCAGAATCTATTTCTCTTATTAAAGAGTCCTCTGTGGTAGTTCTTTGTTTCTTGTTCGAGCATTGTGCCAGGTTTACCGTAGGCCTTGTAACAAAGAGTAGGAAGCTGTAGGTACGCTTTTCCAATGTCAAACAATCCCTGTCAGCACGCCTGTTCTTCCTGTATAGATTATTTTTGTTTGTGTTTGGCTTTCTATTCATGCTGGAGCCACAAGGGATCTAGCATTAGCCAACCTGCAGTGTTTAAACTTTTATGTGGTTGAGTTTCTCCGTGTGCCAGTAGAAAACCAGAACATGCTAATCCCATATTAGATGGCTAGCACAAATCAGATTCATTTCCAAAGTGCAGATTCAAACAATTCTGAGTATTCCTATCATGTTGCATTTTACGTAACATTGCCATGGAATACATTTAGAGATCTAAGAGGTGAACATGGTGGATGTCATGATGAAGAATTAGAAACTGTTAGTAACGATTGTTGGCTCTAGTGAGATCTGAAATAAAAAGAACCAAATCTGCCAGTCAGTCTATCATGAAGATCTTGGTAAGGAAGAAAAAGCATTTTTGTCGATGTGACAATCACTTCTTCTCCAAGACGACCTGATAAATATACTGTTACTTGCCTCTTCTTATATGAAATATATTGTTTGCATACTTTTTTTTTCTCATTCTGCTCCTAGATGATATTTTTAATATACATTTTTCCTCTAAAAGGACATTTCCCCAGTCTTCACCTGGCTTCTAGTGAGTTGGTGGGTTTATGCTTTGCTCAGGCTCAGGTTTCTCCTGAGATCTGAAGACAAGTGGTAGGAAGGGACAGGACTCCTGCATTTCTAATATTTGCTTTACTAAATTTGGAGTTCTCAAGATCTGTAAATCACAGTTCTTTAAATAGATGGAAATTATGATTGCAGGAGGGGTGGCAGCTCTCACTACTGTTGTGCTTGCAGGCAAGTGGGAACACAGAGCTGGGAGCTAACTTTCTGCAGAGACAAGCCAGCAGCCAGAAGGCAAGATGAACTGATTCTTCCTGGGGAAGTGGGCTCCTTACCCCTGCAGGAGGCAGCATATTTAGCTGAATGCTGAGTTCAGTGTTGAGTTTTGAAAGAGGAACCACTTTTTACAGAGAGGAGAGCCTACTATTTAGCAGAGTGGTGTTAGCTGACTTCCTGGAGAGGAATAGGCCCCTCCAAAACGCCTGAGGGTAACTGCTCCAACATCTCACAAATGAGCGGTGACGCTGTAATGCCAAAAAAACCTGAGACTGATCCAAGCCCTAGAAAACCTATTGCTTTTTATCCAAGAAACTATGTGTTACCCTCCCTCTCTTGCTTTGGTTATTCAGAAACATTTCCGCAGCTGAAGAGGATTTGGGAGTCACATCTAGAAATATACTGATACCTGTGTTATCTGCTCTCTTGACACTGTCCTAGGAAGGGAGTTGTTCCAAATCATAGTTCCTCAGTAGGGCAAGATTAAGTCTGTTAAGTCTCTCCATGGTTTTGTCAACACTGAAGGCTAAGCTGAGAGGCAGAGACTCTTTGAGGATGGATTTTTTATATCTTTGTGCAACCTGTTGCCTGTAACTGAGAGGAATCTGAAATGGTGCCTTTATGAATGATGCCAGGGTGCTGGTTCTTCTAGCTACGGGCAGCATCATGCTGTGATGTCCAGGTGGCTGAGAAGCACTACATCTATGTCAAACATTTCTGATTGCTGCAGGAATTCTGTCCAGTGACTTCTATAATGTGAGCGAGTAAAATTCATGCAGTAGTATATCCTTTTGTAAATTAAGCAGGAAGGTAAACTTGCTTTAAGCTAGCAAAAATTCTTACCGTCCTGAGTATATAGTGATTTTGAGTGTGACTTTTTTAAAAAAAGTAGGTCAGTATTCTTTGTAAATAATGGCCCACTTACCCATAATACAACTTTTCCTAGCAGTTTTTAGTTACTTGATCAACTTTTCTACAGTGTACTTAAATTATCAGTAGGAATTTTTGTTGTCATTTTTGCAAACATCCACTTGCTAGTGTAGAAAAAGGAAATAGTTCTTATAATCTTTGCTGACTTTTAAACTGACATCCTGGCAATGTTTGAAGATTACTTGCAAAGCATTACATAGTGTTAGATGTGGATTTTGTATGCACTTCTGGCAGTCACTTTCATGGATCTATATAAAAGCATCAATAGCTATTCCTCAGCTTTTTACTGAAAACTTTTCTCCTACTCTCTACTGTAGGTAAGAAAGACTGACCTAAATAATTCCTTCATAAGACTACACAAAACTGTAAAATGTGGGACATGCAGAGCCCATTGCAGCATTTTTGGGATATTCTAAGTTGAATAATCAATTAAATCTCCAAACAGTTGCAGATGCTCTCATCCCAAATAATTGAAAATCAACTCTAATAATGTGATCAAATGTGTTGACAAAACTGTCATAGTAACAAATATTTATGCTCTGAATGATGTAAAATATTTTCTCATAAAATATTGCAGTGATGTGTCATCCAGATTCTACCATAAAGCTTTTATCTTTCTCTAGGTAGTTTATAGAGTGAACAACATTTGGATCAGAACTCTCATTGTGCACATTGATGTGGGGGCATTTTTTCACTGTTGGTATGCAGCTTTTGAGACAATGATTTTAAAAGGCTGATGAGATTTTTGGTATGTCCTCTATGAATACATAGCATATAATTGCTATGAATTTGGCCAGGTGTAACTAAATAATGTTTCAGGCAAAGAAGTAAGAGGAAAGCTTTTTACACAATAATTTCCTGGGTAAGGTTCAACAAAATGAAAACTCATCAGAAACCCTGCTGGGATTCCATCAGCAAGCATTTATTTGCAGTTGCTGGTACACCTGCTTACACAGTAATAATACACCAGTGAGTTAAGTCACTATGCCAATGCAAATTAGCTTTATTTTTGAATCAAACACTAGATTTTAAAACATATGATGAGCAAAAAACTGTAATGCCACTAGATGCATGCAGGACCAACCCTGAGCATTTTTTCTGGTCTTTTCTATTGCTGCTCTTCTGTATGCTGATACATCCCATAAGAGTACCTAGTCTATTTATAGCATGTACCTGGAGCATATGCTTTTCTCCTCTGCTATAACTAGATTTTATTTAGCCAGAGCCTTGCCATCCGTGATATTATGGGGTTTTTTTTGTGTTTTGTTTTGTTTGTTTGTTTGTTTGTTTGCTTTTTTCCAAAGATGATCCCGTATTTCAGTCTGGGGAGAAATTTCTTAAAGTGGCATTTTCTGCCTGTTTGTTTAATATGATCTCCTCTTATGACCACATGGATTCTGGTTTACATAAAATCAGTTTATCCTGTATGTGCTTGTTTTTGGTGATGCAATAACTATTCTCAGAAAAGGATGTGATATTATGATATTATGCCATTAATTGTTCAGTTCCATAGGAGGGGTTTCCTATGTTTGAATCTTAACTCTTTATTTTATTTTCGTAATTTTCAGACAAATCATATTTTGTGTGCTGGGATTATCAAGATAACAGGGGAGAATCAGGTGCCCAGCTCAAAAATCTCAGCTATAGACAGTAGGCACTCAGTGATTGAACTGATGAGGTGTGGGATTTTGAACCTAAACGGAATAGTGAGAATGTAGATGCTGAGCCATGTAAAAATGAACAAGATCTGAATGTTATCCTGTCTTTTATATTACAGATTTTTTCAAACATTCTCTCCCCTTAAGTGGATTTCTTTTGTTTCCAGGAGCTAAGCAAAGGTTTACCCTGGTTTCTGCCAGCACAGCTATCTTAGTCAGGAGTGTGAAGGCAAAGCCATGGTGACAGAAGAACAAGCAAGGCACTTGTTCTGGCACTGAGGCCCCTGGCATTATTTGTGAGCACAAAAAGAGGGTAACAAATGCTCAGGAAGCAGAAAGCTCATGCACAGCACTGTCAGCCTTACAGAAACTCTTTCTGTAAAGAGAGATAATTGCTGATGCATTGGTAGGAACCCTTTGTGTGGATGCAAAAGGGTACATGGGAAAACAGTGTAGGCCTGGAATCACTCCTACTTTCTGGGGCCCTCTTTGTCTACCATACAGATATGAGTTCAGTGCAGGTCTTTTCTTGAAGGAGACTTGAAGGTTCCTCTCTAGATAAATTTCGGGGTGGTTCTGGCAGAGGGTTACATTCCTGTCTGTGACTACTTATTTATTGGGTTCTGTGGATGAGACAACATTAGGCTTGGCCTTCTCTTCACAGACTTCCAATTATATCCTAGTAGAATGAGCACTTAACTATTTCATTATTCCATGAAAATACTCTGCATTTCCTAACATTAAAATGACCAAACCCAACAAACTAATAAAAACCATAAAGCTTTAATGGCCAGTAGCACTATCATGACATTTTTTTAGATACTGAAATGAAAACAAACAGACAAACAAATGAAAGTACAGCTGGCAAAGGTGCACCTAGGCAAGGATTCTGTCTAGTCTGGCACTCTTAAAAAATAGGCTTCACCTTTGTAAGGCAATCTTTCACTCTCAAAGCATGTTTATGTTGCACCCATACTTGCATAGAGACCTTGCTTGTAGATAGCCACCTGGAGCTTTGTGGTGCTGCGGAGGGATATCAGCCTGCAAGAGAATTAACCTGGTTAATTGAATGACTGTATGCCTTCTTATCCTGGTACTGATTTGGAAACTGCTATCTTGGAGGCTTCTAAACCAAAGTTTCTGAATTTCTTCAACGCATGCTGTAAAAGCACTTTTGCCCATACTGAAGTTCAGGAAAATTCCAACCTGAAAATTAGGGACAATCAAGCAAAGAGGCAGGAGGACTGTGTGGATGAGCAAGTCTTACCTCAATACTTTGGGAAAGTAGTGAAGCAAATCCTCCTGGAAAGCATTTCCAATCAAACAAGGACAATAATCTGGTTAGGAATATTCAGCGTGGATTTATGAATTGAAAATAATGCTTACACAACAGTCTTTTAAAATGATTTGAATATAGTGGTACATGAGGGAGAAGCAGCTAATAGATGTTTTTAGTAAGTCTTTTTATACTGTCTTGCAAGCTGACAATGTCTGGGTTAGATAAGTGGATAATGAGTGGTTTGAAAGCTGTCTGAATGATCAAGCTCATAGGTAAGTGACCAGTGTCAAAAGTCCAGTTTGAAGAAAGTCACTAGTGTTGAAAGCAACAAGCAACAGGTTAGCCAGAGAGACTGTAGAACCTAAACAATTATTTGATTTTGTTGAGTGCTAACTCTATCTACATGCATGTACTAGGACTGTAGTACAAATCTGCTATTCTGCTAAAATTTACCCACAGATAAATAATTTGCTGGTGGCTAAATAAATAGAAGACCCTGCAGAATATGTGCAGGCAGACTTCAATGTACCACAGGGTATCTGTTTCATCAAGAAGCCAAGTGAACCACAGGACAGTTCGTGTCTTTAACCAGTTTTGTTTTATGCTGCTCTAGTAGAGTTCTTGATTCTAAGGGAAAATCAGTATCATTGCTTCTTGATGACTATGCACAGGAACAGTTTTGTCTTGCACAACTGGTGCAATAACTTTCTCTTCTTTGACAGACTAATGTAACACTTTCTGCTGTATACCAGCTACTGAATACCAAGCAACTGACCTACTGTAGTTTCATTTGTAGACAACAAGCTGGATCTTGTATTAAGTCTAGCAAATGAACAAAATCATATTTAAGAAGCTGAAATCCTGTAGCTGGGTCAATTTTTTGTTTTTGAAAGGTGCTGCGTATCTGGCTTTCATCTAGCCATTTCCTCAACTGCACTATTTAAGCAATAGGAATCTTTTTAGCTTAGAAGATACATGATGATAAACATTTTGAGGACAAGAAGAAAACATCGTTCAAAAAATGTCTTAAACTGTACTGGTGGTCTCCAAGCAAATTTTTCCAGGCTACTTTGTTACTCATGGAAGATATGCATGTGTCCTTGAACACCTGTTCATGAAAAGGGTGCACTTGAGGGGTTTTCTGAATGTGGCTCTTTAATATTATTTCAAGATACCTGTTCAGTAAAGCCACAGAATTATTTTTTTCCTCATTCTTGAATGTTACTGTACACATTTTCAGTATTCACTAATACCCTTTTGCCATAACAGGTAAACAGCAATTCTCTTTTGAGTAAAAAAAATTACAATATATTAGTTCGACAAAGTTGTAATTTGGTATGCTTTCATTGTATTTGGAAGTGCGAGCTATAGAAATTCATCAGCACTCGCTTGCTGCTTTTCAAATGAAGAATACCCCTAAGGACAAGACAGTTGATGCGATTGGTAGATGTACCTGAGATTTTCAGAGATTGCCACTAGCTCTAAGTCATCTGAGTAAATAGGAAAAAAATATTGTCCATGTTTGTTCATCAGATATCCATGGAGCAATTCATCCCAGGGTTGTTTCCAAAGAGTGGGAGTGATGGGAAAAGCCAAAGGCAGAATGGACAAGAACTGAGTGACTCCATCCAAAGTAAGAAACAAAGAAAACAGCTGAATCTGTATGAAAACCTTGCATCTCCAGTGACTAGAGGAAATTTTAGATAATCATCTGACCTGATCTTTTTTTAGCTAAATCCTCTGTACAAATCTGATAATAATTACTATGGAATTTTGCAGGTGAGCTTAGATTAAGGTCAGTTACATTTTCAGTAGCTGTGTTTACTATCAAGCAACTGTGATGAAAAACAATTGGCTAGAATGAAGGCTTGTAATAAACAAATGGATGGAGTTTTTGTTGAGTATTTCATCAGTCAAATCAGGGCCTCTGTATGGGTGGGAACCAAATCTTTTCTCACCAAACCCCTACTGATTCCCAGGTTAAATTTGTCCAAGAGCTGTCAATTTATCTGTTTAAACATGAAAATTAAATGAAGGATTAGAGCAGTCAGATGACAAATTGAAGGGCTTTGCTTCAAAAGGAATAGTGGAGTTCCAACCAGTGAAAACTCAAGTGTCGTATCACTTCATGAAGACTGGAAGCGAACTTAGTGCGATCTAAAAATCCAGCCCTACTATTAAGGTGCCCTCATTTCAGCTAGGACAGAGTTGATTTTCTTTATAGTTTCTGGTATAATGCTATGTAAAAAAAAACAGTCAGTAATGCATCTGTGTTTTAGTTGCTGAACAATTCTATACCTTTCAGTTTTTCAGCTTCTCATCCTGAACTGCCATGGAGGGGCTGAGGGGGTACAAGGAGCTGGGAGGGGACAGAAGCAGGACAGCTGACTTGAACTGACCAAAGGGATGTCATGTGGAAAAAAAACAAACCACCAAAGCTATAAAAGTGAGGAGAGTTGGCCAGAGGGACAGTTGCTGCACAGTGACTGACCGGGCATCAGTGAGTGGATGGTGGGCAATTGTTTGGTGAATCATTTGTTATGTAAATACATACATACACATATATATGTATATATATATAACAATCATAAATGTTATTTTTTCTTTCTTTTCTGATTTAGTAAATAGTTTTTATTTCAACCTACAAGTGCTACTTTTTTTTTATCTATTATCTCCCCCCTCCCACTGGGAGGTGGGAGAGTAAGCGAAAGGCTTTTTGATGCTTATCTTCTTGCTGGGATAAATCACAACACAGGGGATGCAGGGTTACGGTAAGCAACCAAATATAAATTAGCTTGAATCCAGAAGACATGTCTTAATGCTACAAAGATGGATCTTAGCTGTAAGAACTCAAGAACCACAACCATAGAATGGTTTGGGTTGGAAGAGACCCGAAAGACCATCCAGTTTCAAACCCCCAACTGTGGGTAGTGACACCTCCTACTAGACTAGATAGCTCAAAGTCCCGTTCAGTCTGGCCTTGAACACCTTCAGGGATGGGGCATCCACAGGTTCTCTTGGCAACCTGTTCCAGTACCTCACCTACCTCATTATGAAGAATTTATTCCTACTCTCTAATTTAAACCCGTCCTCTTTTAATTTAAGATCCTTTATTCAGTCACTGTGCTCCCTGACAAAGAATCATAATCATAGAATGGCTTGGGATGAAAGGAACCTCAAGGATCATCAAGGTCCAACGCCCTGCTGCAGGCAGCGTTGCCAAGGGCTAGATTAAGTACTAGGTCAGATTGTCCAGGGCCATGTCCAACCTGGCCTTAAACACCTCCAGGGACAGGGTATCCACAGCCTCTCTGGACTACATGTTCCAGCACCTCACCACTCTCTCAGTAAAGAACCTCACCCTGACATCTAATCTAAATCTTTTCTCCTTTAGTTTAAAACCACTGCCTCTTGTCCTGTCACTATCTACCCATGAAAAAAAGTTGATTTCCCTCCTAATTTTTCGTGTAGACCCCCTTTAAGTACTGTCAGGATGCTGAAAGATCATCCTGGAGCTCTCTCTTATCCATACTGAACAACTGCAGCTCTATCAGCCTCTGTCTCATAGGAGAGGTTCTCCAGAGGATGATCAGAGGGCTAGACTCATTCCAACAGATTCTTGTTTCTTGATTTGAACTATAAAGCCCTGTATATTTGAAATGCTAGATTTTTTTTTCTTATGGTTTCTCTCTGTAATATTTTATTAAATGAATTAAATTATTAGCTACACAGCAGATTACTTGTTTGAATGAGAATTCAAGGTGTGTATCTTAATGTAATTATAAACATATCCTGTAAAAGTCATGATCATGCAATTTTATTGCACACATTTGGTTGATAAATTCCTTTTACATATGCTATCCTGAAGGATTTAGTACGAATATAGTTCCTGCTACATTCTACCCTTCTGAAAAAGGGTCGTCCTTCCTCCACAAAAGGCTAATTAACTTCTCTCAATTTAAAATCTACTGCTTAGTTTTTTGATTTTATTGTTCTTGTTTTCCTTTAGAGAAAGAATTCAGAGTTTACTTTGATGAAATCACTCCTTTGTTCAGACATGCTTGTGTAAGTGCAGTAGTGAAAGCAGCAAAAAATAAAACAAAATAATCAGCAGAATGACAGAAAATAGCTAACATGCAAACTTTTTTCTACTTTTCTCTGAAATGTTACGTCTGTTAAAAGCAGGAATACTGGGAACATATTTTTAGAGTGACCAAATTTAACAACAAAATCCAGAGAAAAACCAACCCTAGGTGATCTGCTTTTTATAAAATACATAAACAGTTATTGAAAATTAGTTGTAGAAACAATATGTCTTATTCCTCTGTTTCCTTTATGTAATAGCATTGAGGTCCTGAGGGATGACAAGAAAAATTAGTTTCATTTACTAGGGCTTGAATTTTAGTGGGTTTAAATACATAATTTGGTGACAGAATGGCACTGTACTATTTTCTTTTTGCAATTTATGTCCAAAACAACAAGAAAAAGTCTAGCAGTGTTTTTGATACTATATCTTTCTGTGTTCTTTTTTTTTGTGTGTATATATTTTGCTGTTCATTCTCGATGCTCTTCTCCTATAAATAATTGACGCTGCAATGTTTACATATTGAAATTTGATTGTTTTGTTTCCAGAGAAAGTAACCAAATTTCTGACATGGAATAAAAACCTCTGACCCTTTGATAGTGGCTGCAGATCATCACCCCACACAAGTACTAGAAACCAACTAATCCTGTATAAAAACCTTGGAAGACATGCACTTTCTGCAAGTAACTCTGCAATTTAGTTTTTATTTACTCCAAAAATGCAAACTTAGATAAGTATTTGTGTATATCACTAACAATTCTACATACATGTACTTTATATACAAATGCAATCCTTAGATATTTAATGCATTGTTGCTAAATTTTACTCCACAAATCACTAAACTAGTTAGCCCAGGAGAAAGGGAAATGTGGTATAAATCTATTTATTAGTTGCATCGTGCTTGATGAAAGTCAGCTTCTCCTTGTCAGGTAAGTTAAGGAGCTACAAAGGCAGGTCATTGTGCACTTGGGATCTGTGGACAGGGAGCATGGGAAGGCTTTGTGACTATTAAAGACAGAGGGAGACTACCTAAGCCACTTCTGCTGATGGAAAAGCTTTGCTTTGCTTCCTTCTGGCAGGAGCCTCTGTTCTCCTGGATGCATCCCCTGTCCCCAGACTCACTTTCTCATCTTCGGTTTTGCCCCATCTGTGCTGCTGGTGAATGATCTGCTCTTTTGGAGATATTTTATCTGATTGTATGGTCAAAGAGCAATGAGAGGTGGGAAAGAAGACCTCTGTAAAGTGGTAATAAATATTTGAATGTTCTGCAGCAACTTAACTTGGAATTATTAAATTTCTTATTGTATTTTAGTGTTTGGGAATCCTTTTGAGAGGCACAGTACTCAAGCACTGAAAAACAGGCAGAAAGTTCTTCAATGAAATTATATGTAGCTCATATTCCATTCCTTTGTTCCTTTTCTTTTTTTTTCATATGTCAAAATAACTAGATAATATTTTTGCAGTGCTTCATAAGTATTCAACATTTCCCTGCAAACAGGGTAGTGTGTTGTTTATAGCTGTAGCACTATTAGATATTATAGTGAAATATTAGCTACAAGTAAGGGGTGAGGGGAACCTCATTTGATATATATATTCCAGGAATCAGTTTTTATGGTTTTTTATATAAAGAATCCAAGGGAACCTCGGTATAACCTCCACAAAGAAAACTCTTATTGTTATGTTTCATCATTGAGAAATGTTTATGAGTCCCAAAAGATTTCACTCAGATGTTTAAATAATTTGTGTAACCTTTTGGTCATGTAATTTATTTGATTTATCTGAAATGATTGTAGACAAGAAATTTCATCAGCTCTGCTTTGTTTGAGAATTTTCTCATAAAGCAATGGAAATAACACAGTTCTCAAGTTATGTTAGACTTAAGGTAATTGTAAGCAGCCACTATGAATGCTAGATAAATTATGGATTTTCTCCTAATTTCATCCATACTATGTGCTTGTCTTAGATGCTTGGCATATTTTGATCAGAAAAGACTAAAGATTTGCCTGAAAAAAATGCATGTCATCTTTTAAAGTGGAGCAAAATTGCAAAGGCACCTTCATAGGGAGATCACAGGGAGACTCCTTTGGGAGCCCTGTGCCTCGGACCAGGAACAGATGCATCTTTGTGCTTTCTTGAGTACAGGATCTGCTCTCTGTATCTCATCATAGCTTTTTACACAAACATTTCACAGGTAAGCCTTTTCACTTAATGTTAAAATAAACTTCATTGGCACTAATATCCAGCTGTGGTAGGATTTAAGTAGTATCAATAGTACCATATGCTGTCTATTAATCAAGCATGGCTTTGATTAGTAAGGGTTTGTACACAGCCATGTCAAAAACTTATTTTGAAAAGCTTCCTGTTTCTGTTTCTATCCTTATACTTGAAATGTCTGATTATATTCCAGTTATAGCATTGGCTGCTGTACCTCTTCTTGTGTTGTTGCGTATGCAGGAAGCATTGAACAGAGAAACTATGTAGGCATATAACTATGGAGGCTGGCAAAACCTAATCTTTTCTGTACTCAGCCAGCACCTCGGGTGAGCTTTTTGGGAAGCACTGACTTCTATAGGAGAATAGATAGCACTGATAAAAGGATTGCTTAGCACTAATAAAAGGGCTTTAAAAAGTTAGAAGGATATCCTGCAAATAGCAGACCTAAGCTGTGCCCCTTTCTCATCAACCTGTCAAGGGAGTTTGCACACCACACAGCTCAGGTTTTCAGTTCAAAGGAGCACATATAAAAAAGGGGTAGCCCCATTTACACTTGATTCAGAATTTCAAAAAATGTCCGAGAAAAATGAGGACATTGTTGAAATAAAGGGATTTCTATATGATTATTTTCAAAACCTCAGACAAAGCCGGAGCAGTCTAAGTGAAGTCAGAGGAGTTATTTTAATAAAAAATAAGTGAGCAGGAGACTGAAAGCAGAACTGTCAAATTAGTTCTCTTTATTCTCATAGTGATAAAAGCTCATGACTGCTCATTATGTCAGGAATAAAGACATTCCTAGTGAATTTATTAGTGAAAAGCAGGTGCTTTAATTCGTGATCTTTCCTATGCAAACATTTTTTTTTAATATATATTCCTGGAGGACTCACAACTGAAAGGATGAATTCAAGCAGTGACATACTAATGTACCTGGCAATAATGATCATTCTGGACTGTTAAGAGGTTGTGAGGATTAACAGGACAAATCATTCAAAGAATGCAAACACAGTTTAGTTATGGTAAATCAAAGTCTTTTGCCTCTTTTAAGATCAATCATTACAGAAAAGAAAAGAATATTAGATGGCGGTACTAAACTTGGATGTTGCTTTTGGTTTTGTTTCAACTCATAAGCATATTTTTGGAGATTGAACAATATGATCCTTAAAGATCCCTTCAAACTCTAACCGTTATATGATTTTATGATATCTTGCCTTGGAAACCTATCAGACTGGGTACTTCTGTACTGTTTATTTTTCATTTACTTCCCATCTTGCTGAAAGACTGCATTTTAGTACATTTTCCTTTGGAAGATCCACATATAATGCAGTTCCTATTCTGTGGAGGACATGGAAGCAGTGAATTCTAGAGTACAGGCAGGACACTTCTGTTTTTCAGTGATACTACAGGATAAAATAACTCGTGGGGCTATGAACAGAGCAAATTTTGAGAACCTTTCCTTTCAATTGACCAGTGCAAAATTATGTATGGTCCGAATATTTAGGAGAGTAAAGTAAGCTGATTACTTCATCCAAGCTGTCCTTCGAGCAGGATAGCAGGTTGCTGTCACTTGGCCAGCTCAGCTGTATCATGTTGTCAGGAGGGCCTATACATATCTATTGAAAGTGAAACCTGGTAACTGAAGTATGCATTTAAACTTGATTCATCTTTGACGCATCTGTTTTGTGGTAAGTGTTTTGATGAGTGGGAACAGAAAAAGTTCACACCTTGTAAGATGATATGGTATGTGAGAAAACTGCACTTCACAGCAAGATAAATAACAACCCATCCAGATTTACTGCCACTGAAGATGTCTCCCAATAAGCTGAGGAGAGAAGAGGATGGGCTGTTGCACTCTAGCCTCCCTAAAATTTGTGCAGAAGAACTGACAATTTTTCACAATACCTATGGATTATCAAAAGTTTCACTCTTGTCCAAAAAGCTTTTGAGACTGAAACAGTTATGGTTGTCTCCTACAAGCACATGTCTAAGTAATTGAAGTCTATTTATCCGTTACTATGTTTTAGGAAAATTTTGAATTGTCATATTCCACCTGCTCTCATAACCACAATGCTTTTCACTAATGAAAAACCATCAGATTTTTAGCTTCAAGGCATGATCTAGGTGTCAAACAAAATTTGGTTTTTACCTCTTCATATTCCTCTGAAGCGCAGATGACTTCGACTTAGCAGTCATATTCCTTACAGAAGCAAAGCCTTGGGGCTTCCAGGTTCAATAAATGATTTCAGTGGAGAGTTTGTGCAATACTTCTGGACATAACTTCAATGAAGTAAGCCAGTAAGCCAAAAGAAATTACACTTTACAATCACGATGTGGACTTTATTTGAGAAGGAAAGGAGCTATGAAACATACTTAATTTTAAGAAGAATAGCCAATTTGGAATAGAATAACATTTAAGAATGTTATTGAACCTCGATAATTAAATAGATACTTTATAGTAGTATAGTTCAAGCTCTTGTACAGGCATCTGTACATTTTATTTAGAAAAGTCAGTGAAGCCTCAGCTTCAACGAAGTAAATAAGCCACTTGACTAAACCAGGATTTTTCACCAAATCAGACTGGGGATTTCTTTTGACAATCTTCAGAATGTATCCAGGCTATGATCCAAGACACTCTTTAACTGTTAGCAGTCTAGAATAAGTCAAAACCAAAGTATCACCTCTGTAGTCATTGACTACAGTTATTTCAGTGTAATTAGATGTGCACAAAATTGTCTGCATTTAAGGTTTTTGATAACTTCTATTATCAAAGACATTTCCAGTGAAAATTAACATTGTTGAATCTTTCACATTTTCATAGAATCATAGTATCATAGAATGGCCTGGATTGAAAAGGACGTCAAAGATCATCCAACTTCAACTGCCCTGCCATGGGCAGGGTCGCCAGCCACTAGACCAGGCTGCCCAGAGCTGCATTCAGCCTTGCCTTGAATGCCTCCAGGGATGGGGCATCCACAACCTCTCTGGGCAACCTGTTCCAGTGTGTCACCAGCTACTTAATAGCTCTCATAAAAACTGCATCTTGAAAACTTGTATATTCCCTGCAGTCCCTTTTCCTTCTCTGGTATATTTGTTTAAAAAAGTTTTTCTGCTAATGTATATGCTTTACAGTTGATCTTAATACTGCATGCTTTCAAATTCACTCATTATACCTTTTCTTTGGCAGTTAATTTCTGGAGGCCAAAATGTCAGACAAAGCTTTATTATCAACATGTTGCTTTTGCTCTCTTTGTTCAATATTTATTGGTGCCATCTTCTGCCTCCTTTAGTTTAAATACCGAAGTAGATATGTTGCTTCAGTTACTTGTTCATTTTTGAGTCATCTAACAGTTTAGTCTTTAAGGAAGAGAAAGAAATTTCTTAAAATAGCCTAATCGATAGTATAAATGTAGCTCAACAACTCTTGTTCCTGTACCTACCATTTTGTCTAAATATGTGCTTTTGGCTATGCAAGGCAATCGAATTTCTACTTTCCTCAGTTTTTCAGTATGAAGTATCTAGATGCTAATGACAGAGCACTACAGGAATCTTTCTTCCAGAAAGCACCTCAGTCAAATAGCTTTGAATCATACATTTTAATCTTTCTGGGTTCAGGTGGTCAGCAGGTTATCTATTTCAGCCCCTACGCTTCATTATCTGAACATTAGAGTTATGCTTGAAAAAGATAGACCCCCCAATGAATCTTATGAAAATATTGTAGTGTTCAAATACATTATATTATTGGTATTAACAAGATGAAAAATTAAACAGTACAAAGCATACTGTGACATTTTTCAATTCAGAGAAAGAGGCTTTCTTTAGAATATATCTAAAGGAACATATGACAGCAGGGAAAGAGATCTGAAGCGACTTCTTTTTTTTTTTTTTTTTTTCAGCTTACCAACCGAAGAATGATGGGAAAGAATGTAGAGTCTGGGTTAAAAAGCATTAGTAAAATAGTTACACATTTTACATAAACAGAAGAAAAGTTTGCATCAAGATCACCAAATAATATGTTTTCATATAGAGACAGTCTGGTAAAAGAAAGTCCAGCATGTTACAGAAATGCAAAAGTTTCAAAGAACAAGTGAAGTATTTCTATTTTTGAAAGCAACGCAAGCATTTCAGTCTCTGCAAAAAAGGCTAAAACCATCTTTACTGGGAAGGATCTTTCAACAACAAAGAAGAAAATTGACAGGAATCTAAAGCCAGAAAATGGAACTACCGGCTGTATTTCAGTTTAATACACTGCATATATAATACATCGCTGAGGAAAACCCGTACAGTACTTAAAAAATTTAATACCATTAATGTTGAATTTCCAGATATTTGTATTAAACATTCTGTCAGCCTGGAGATATCAGCAGTACTGAGGAAAGCAGCACAGAATTTCTTTCAGATGATGAAGTAAAGTGACACTGTTCCTCTGCCTGGGATACAACTACTACTGCTGAGGTTATGAGTCCTTTCCTATCTTTCCTACCTGAGTATGGCAAGAGGAACAAGGCCGGTTCATTATCACATGATTCACCTTTGTAGGGAATCATTAAATCCTGCTATTTAGGCAACTGTCAGAACAAGAAGGCAAGATCTTGACATATTAACAAACCAGCTACTGTTTCGAAGGTAATAAGCAATAGCATTAGACTCTGGGTCACCAGTATTCTTGTATTCTTCTTGCATAGTCACCTGTATAACAAAGGATAATGAAAATGTTTTCTCATGAATTGCTCTACACTGAAAGCTTTTTCTAGTTTGGCTAGTTACAGATCCTTCTTTACAACACTTTTCTGCCAGTGAAAGCTTTGGTATACTCTGAGAAATGTGTGTAAATAATACTGACATAAGTTCATTATGTTTTGTTGGTGTATCTATAACAGTAAATTGTACCTAATTCAGACACTGAGGAGACTTCAACTGGTCAGTGTTCATTCTTATACCCAGTATCGTTTGAGATAATTTTTCAAAATCTTGAGAGTATTGAAAAGGCATAAGTATACCTTTTATGGTTTGAAAGTAGTTCAATCATATTTGTAAATGATGTCTTTCTAGCTGTAAGACTTGTTATTAAAAACACTGCTATTCTTATCTTAAAAGTTATCAGCATTGTAGAATAGCCAATACTTCTTCAGTTACACATGGGAAGAATAGTTTACATACAGCAATCCATTCTCCTTTTCTATCTTGTCTGTATCTTCTTTCACTGCTGCATATGGAGTGAAAAATAATGGCAAGCGTAAGTGGCACAGAAGTTACTATAGAGAAAACTTACAAAATCTCAGCCCTCTATTTTTGGTCTTTACATCCAGGTGTTTCTTTCTTCAATTGCACAGAGAAGAAAATAGGGCAAAAGAGTCTATGTGTTAAAAATGCAGCAGTAACAGCATAAAGTAATATGGGAATATTTTATGATATAGTAATGGATGTGATTTAGCCAATGAATACTACCAAAATGTACAGCTGCTCATTTTAATATTCTGAGTGGAGAGTTTTGCCAAAGTACCTTTTACTGAGCCCACCTTATTGTGAGACTGCATTAAGAAAATTGAGACAATTATTTGTTCCTCTACAGGTGAGTTATAGCAAGTCTGTTGCACTTCACAATGCATGAGAGCTGCTCTGAAAGTAATTTGCTGGCAAAAATGCATAGCTAATAGTGGTGACTATGTTGAAAAATACTGTTTTGTAGCTGAGAATTTATCAAATAGTGTTATTGTGGTCTTTGTATATGGAAATAAATAGCAGGTATTGCTTTTGGAGAGACCTTTGTACTAGTAAGTACACACACTCGTTCTTCGCAGTAGCTGATTAGGAGTGAGACTGGACAAACAGAATCACTGTTGATACTAAAATTCAGAAATCTTTTTTTATGTCTACTTGCTCTCAAATTGTTGCATGACAATCCTAGCTATTAATGTGCAAGTATTTATTGAATGAATACAAACCCCACTGCTATGCTGAATTAGGAATAACATAAGAAAGATTTTGATCAATGTAAGTAATATTTTGCCATATACATTATACTTCACACAAATATGAACTTTATCCATCTTGTAGCTTTCACTAGTGACAAACATAAACATAGACATCCACGCTCAATATCATTTATTCTGTTTAAATTAAGACACAATTGCACTTTATTTTAAGCAAAGCTGTATCAGTAAGAGCCTCTGTTCAAGAACTTGGGTCATATTAAAAGTCCACATCAAAGCTAGAGGTATGTTAGGCAACCTATTTCACATCTAACTGTAGTGGTGGAAGGTTGCACTGCTGAAGAGTGATGCCCTGTGCAGTTCAGCCCACAGACAGCAACTTCTAAGCACTGCTTTGTCTGCCAATTCATAAACATGAGTGTCCATGGCTATGCTAGGGTAAAATGTCTGGGTCTGTATTGCAGAAGAGTTACCTCTGTTTTTCATGCCACCCCCATTTGCCATAATTTGTCTGCAAATATAGGAGGTGTAGTGACTGACTGTTCAAATCATGTTTAAGAAGTAGACAGTCAGAAGGCACTCCTTAAGTCTGCTTTATTCCTGGGATGGAGCAAATATTTTGTACAAGAGATTTGTTGATGTTATCATTGGAGGAAAAAGCCTATTATTTCAACGGTGAAAATGTTGGAGAACAAAGCTTCAAAGTGGTGAGGAAGGAAATAGATTTTCTTCATAATTCCTGCTTTCATTGTAATTAAAAAAAGAAAAAAAGAAAAAAAGAAAAACAGAACATTTAGCTCAGAAATACTGTTGTTTTTTATTTGTTCATTTATTTGTTTGTTTATTTTTTCCCAAGCAGTTCAGCTATAGGAGCTCTGCACTTCAATTGGTTGAGCTACGGGACTGAAATATCAGTAGGATGGGACATCATTTCTCTTCTGGTATGATAAAAAAATGCTATAAACACAATGGAAATCAACCAGAAGTTAAAACACACTGGGCTTTGTTACCCCTTCTCAAAACATTGTAACACAAGGAAGGGATGAAATATTTTAAAGTGCTGATACTACAGAAAATAAATGTTCCACATGTCAAATATAACGTTGTAACAAAAAATGTTTACATTTAGGTGACTTGGTAAAACATCTCTATTTTGATTTATTCCCAGACACTTTCCAGTTCCTCTGTGAACAATGAACCTATAGTATTAGTGGGACAGTACCCAATGTTTTTGGTTTTTTTTTTCGTTATTTTTTTTTCTTTTTTTTTTTAGTATAATAGTGGAAAGGAACACTGAAGTTATTTGGGGTGGTTGGGTGGTTGGGGGGGGAAGAACTCTGAATGTTTTATCTGGCTCTGCACCAAAACAAATGGAGCACAGGGAGGGCAGTGACTGTAGGGTGCTGAGAATAACTGTCAGACTTCAAGTACTGAGTGGTCTTTGTTCACCTCTTAAAAGAAATAGAGGATATATATGGAATATATGTAAGTATATATATACATTGCCAGTCGTTTCAGGAGAGTCTTAACAACCAAAGAGCTTACGTGAAGTGATACTTTTTTTTTTTTTTTTCCCATACTGAACACTGTTCAGCCTTGGAGAAGAAAAGGCTTTGGGGAGACCTGAAAGCGGCCTTTCATAGAATCATAGAATCACCAAGACTGGAAAGATACAAGATCATCCAGTCCAACCGTCCACCTATCACCAAGAGTTTTCACTAAACCATGTCCCTCAACACAACCTGAGGTGCAGCCTCATCAGTGCTGAGTACAGGGGGACAATTACTTCCCGGCTCCTGCTGGTAACACTATTTCTGATACAAGTCAGGATGCTGTTGGCCTTCCTGGCCACCTGGGCACACTGCTGGCTCATGTTCAACTGAGCATCAACCAATACCCTCTGGTCCATTTCCTCTACACAATCTTCCAGCCACTCTGCCCCACGCCTGTAGCGCTGTCTGGAGTTGCTGTGGACCCGGCACTTGGTCGTGTTGAACCTCATCCCATTGGTTTCAGCCCAGCGATCCAGCCTGTCTAGATCCCTTTGTAGGGTCTCGCTATCCCCAGGCAGATCGACACTTCCAGACAACTTAGTGTCACCTGCAAACTTATTGAGGGTGCACTCAGTGCCCTCATCCAGATCATCCATAAAGACACTGAAGAGGACAGGCCCCAGTATCAGCCCCTGGGGAGCACCACTCATGACCAGTTGCCAGCTGGATTTAACTACATTCACCACCACTCTCTGGGCCCGGCCCTCCAGCCAGTTCCTTACCCAGCAAAGAGTGTACCTGTCCAAGCTATTGGGCTGCCAGCTTCTGCAGAAGAATACTGTGGGAGACAGTGTCAAAGGCTTTGCTGAAGTCAAGGTAGACCACATCAGCAGCCTTTCCCTCATCCACCGGGTGGGTCACTCAATCACAGAAGGAGATCAGGTTGTTCAAGTAGGACCTGCCCTTCATGAATCCATGCTGGCTAGGCCTGATCCCTCAGTTGTCCCATGCATGCTGTATGATCTCCCTCAAGAAAATCTGCTCCATAACCTTCCCTGGCACTGAGGTCAGGCTGACAGGCCTGTAGTTCCTTGGATCTTCCTTACGACCCTTCTTGTAGATGGGAGTCACAATGGCAAGCCTCCAGTCTTCTGGGTCCTCACCAGTTCACCAGAGATGCTGATAGATGATGGAAAGTGACTTGGCTATTACCTTTGCCAGTTCCCCCAGCACTCTCGGATGGATCTCATCCGGTCCTGTGGACTTGTGGCAGTCCAGTTGGAGTAGTAGGTCTCTGTTTCCTCCTGAATCGTGGAGGGTTTATTCTGCTCCCCAACTGAGACTTCCAGGTCAGAGTGTGGAGTACCCTGAGGATAACTGGTCTGACTTCGTATCAGTATCTAAAGGGGAGCTATAAGAAGGAAGGGGACAGACTCCAGCAGGGTCTCTTGTTGTAGGACAAAGGGAAATGTTTTCAAACTAAAGGAAGATTTTGACTGGTATAAGGAAGGCAATTTGTCTTAAACAATGATGTTACTTAAAACTGCTTTATTTGTTTCTTAAATGCAATAAATCAGAGCTGCCAGCTGCATGGAAGTAATCATTTGAATTTGAAAAATACTGCTGGAAAATAATGTTAGAAATTATTTTTGAGAACCTAGGGACATGGGATTTACAAGTTTACGGTATGTGGATAAAGAAGACCATAGAGCTGTAGAGTAAGCCAGGCACACCCAGTTTTCTGACTACCTTCAAGTGTTTATTTCCTGTGTCCCTCAAACATCCAGCAATGAGATAAATTCTTAAGATTAAAATGGAGTACTGGGGCTTAATTTTTCAGGGCAAATGTAGTCTAAATGATTTGCTATAAATGTGTTGCAATGAACAGCAAGAAACATAAAAATTAGGTAACTAATTACTAGGACGGATATGCTCCCATGATCTCTCAATGAAGTATCAAACTTAGAAGCCATCTTTTAGTATGGCAGCTTGTCTCTCCCCAGAAGTAATTAATAGTGGGTTTTTTTTTTGGAATGTGAAAGGTATTTAGAGCACTGTCTTTTTGTTTATTTTTAATGTGCTTATACTTAAAGAACACTTATTTTTCACAGGATTACTTACTTGCATCCCTGAATGTAGAGTCTCATATCCCAGCAGTAATACAGCTTCCACTTGGATTAATCAGAAAAGAGAGATGACACAATGGACATCTTGATATTTCTGAACTATTACAATACCAATTCTTAAGCTATCGGTTTTTGCTGCCTGCTGGTCTGATAAAGAATCAGCATTTCCCATTGGTTACTGTGCTCCACTAACCCTGGTTTGAATAAGTGGTAGTGCAGAGGCACCAAAGAGTAAAAAGACCAAATTTTAAATAAGCAAAATACGTCCCATAGAGAAAGAATTGGTCTCATGTCAATAAAACATTGGCATATGCCAGCATTGGTGGCCTTCATTATAGCACATTTTTTGGTGTTTTTTCCTCAAGCACATTCCAAAGTGATCTACATCCCCAAATTTACTTCACTCATCACCTGCTTAGAAGAGATGTATTCATCACAACCATTCAGTATAGTTTCCTCATTAGGCAGCAAAACGAACTTATTGTATGCGTTTTTTCTAACCACAGTGCAAAGTTCCACCAGCCAACTGAACTGATCTCTTCAATTTTCAATACTTTTAAATATATATTTTTTTCATTTTTTAATATATATTACTTTAATATAAATTATTTTCACTCTATAATCTGTAGGGTGCAGTTAGTTTTATTCTCCAGGTACCTTGTCCGTAATAACTCCCCAGTATGACCACTCTATGCAAACCTTTATCAGAGTACTACTTCTGTCGCATAAAAATATACTTCATGACGGCAAGAGGAGAACATAAGGTCTATTGCTGTAGAAATCACTTCAGTCATGACATGGGAAATATTTTCAAAAGGAAGACCTATTAATAACTGAATACGTTTTGAAAAAAATGATTCTCATAGGAAGTGTTTAAAGACTTAAGTCTGAAGTACAAGGAACAGCATTCCTGGGCTCCCATTTACCCACTCATATGAATAAGACTTTATTTCATATGCATTAAATCTACTGTATATTCACCATATAATCACTTTGCATGGATGGGAAAATCAAGAGGTAGATTCCAGCCTTGCTGAAATATGCAGCACAGAGTTTCTCTGCATGCACGTGTCTTGCCTCCGTAAGACTTTCCATTGCTTATGCATGCACATCTTTTTAACAACAAAATGGAGACATCAGACGGAAGCTGACATTTTCCTTTTACAGAAGTTTATGTAAATGCCTATGGTACAGTACTTCCAAAGCAGGTGGTACACTGATGTCAGTAGGAGCACATCCTAAAGCCATTTCTGCAGCACAGAACTACTCATTCAACCAACTAGATATTTCTAAATGAAAGACTGAGTTGTGCTGCTTTGAATAGCTGTCACCATTGATTCTTATTTTTTTGTGGGTTTGTTTGTTTGTTTGTTTTTGCATTCTGTTTTAGCTATTTGTCAATATGACAGAATCATAGAATCACCACGGTTGGAAAAGACCTCCAAGATCATCCAGTCCAACTGTTCACCTATCACCAATTTTCCCCACTAAGCCATGTCCCTCAGTGCAACATCTAAACATTTCTTGAACACCTCCAGGAACAGTGACTCCACCACTGGGCAGCGCATTCCAGCGCCTGACCACTCTCTCAGAGAAGTATTTCCTAACGTCCAACCTGAATCTCCCCTGGCGCAACTTGAAGCCATTCCCTCTAGTCCTATTGCTAGCTACATGGGAGAAGAGGCTGAGCCCCATCTCACCACAACCTCTCTTCATGTAGTTGTAGAGAGCAATAAGGTCTTATGGTCTTTACCATTTCCATAGCTTTTCTTTTTTTTTTCCTTAACCTCCTTTGAGAACAAAGATTTCTGTTCCATTTGCTTCTGGGTTTGAATCCACAGTTTCAAACTGATTCTAACTCTCATATTTTTCTTCAGCTACATTTATTTCCAGATCTGTAGGTAGCTCTATTTAATAAATACAATTAAACAATGCAATGTGCATTATTGTATTAAATTACAGCATAATTTCTTGTCAGAAACTTGTTTATTAAAAACATTTCAATTTGAACAGCATTTATAGCCAAGTGTTGAAGCCATTTCCTGTGCAATAATAAAAATTTACTACCACTTTTTGCATTTGGTAACATTTTATCATCTACAGTAGAAGAATTACAAATCTAACCAGCTTGGTTATAAGCCATATATTTTCTAGCTTCATACTGGTATCCTTTTGCCTGGAGGATATGTAATAGCTTTAATTGCTCCCATTGTTTACTAAGGAAACAGCAGCAGGATGCATGAAAAAACCCTTTGCCTTACAGTTAAAGGACAAAGTTCAGGGAGTTGATGAAGGAGTCTCCGCATGCAGGTGTGAAACTTTAGGGTAGTTATTGGTCTGTTTTTGCAGCTGTTGATCTTTCACAGCTCTCAAAAAGACCATGCTGAGCAGGAATTAGTACGTAGAAAATAACAGCACACAGTGATCAGGTATCACTAACCCCATAATTCTTCTGCACTATTTCAGGATAATGTTTACTTTGTATTTTCTTTCTACTTCTTGTAAATTAGACACAAAAAGAAGGAAATTGGTCTAATTATTCCATTGGAAAATGAGTCTTGATGCTTGCTTTGTATACCTTTTTCCTTTTAATTTTGCTTGTTATTCTGGTTGTGCAATTTTTATTTCTAAGGAGATAAAATTTGGGCAATGATCTGAGAGTACTTCACTCAAATCTTGATGAGGACACTTGAAAATATCAGAAAAGACACCTCTCTGAAATAATTAATTCCCAATCATTACGTGGCCCTGATGAATACTGTGAGAATGCTAGAAATGAGATATTAGCAGTTCAGTACCCTGCTTGGTAGGGATTTTTCTCATTAAAGCAGTTCATTAAATCATTTAGCAGTGGTACTGAGGCCAAATATAGAATCTTCAAGACACCAAAAGGCGTTTTCAGCAGAAACAATGATGTCTGATAACTTAAAAGGGACTAGAAAGAAGATCAAGTGTGGAACTATAACAGTTTTATATATGACCTTGCATAGAAGGAAGTGAAAGTCAGGAGCATTGTTTCAAACCAGTTTCAAGTGCATCTGAAAGAAAAGAGCGTGGTCCGAAAGTGGTTGTAAGGGTTACAGCTCCTGTTGTGTGCAGTGACTTGGAGGAGTGGATCCAGAGCTGGTCCAGACCTTGAAAGGAAACTTTCATTATGCTGGGTAGGAGCTGAGCTGAATCTTAGTACCAGAATTAATGTTTCTTCTCTTTTATTCTAGCTTTATTCATATGAAAGTCACTGTGGAAATGAAGAGAGGTTTTTTCTATAACATACAACAATAACAAACTGCTGTTTGTTGTCATTAGGCATAGTAGTGTCTCTGATGTAAAAGATTATCAGGCAAATGGATGTATTCAAAATCGGACCCTCACTCCACCATATCTGACCTCTCCTTCCAGGTTAGAGATGCTATTAGTCCAATTCATAGATCCTGTAATTTTCAATGAGGGAAATAGTATACAAATGTGCGTTATCATTGTGACCTATCCAGAAAAGTTAAGCACACAGATTCCATTAAAAATGGTTTACACTAGGAAATCACAAGGAAACTGTTCCCTGAATCTTTCTCTAATAAAACTGAATCAAGTGAATAATTTATATAGTTCAATTTTATATTATTTATTCTCCATTTTATTCTAAAGTAAGAATTATTTTTTTCTTGAAATATCCTTAAGAAAAGAATTTAAAAGAGAAATGATGGAAGTTATTCACCATTCAGAACAGAGAAAGGACTGGTTTATGATGCTTTTACTGTTATTCATGCCATAATAATTTATGTGACTTTCTAAGCTATGCAGTCTTGCATATAGAAGCTTGTCTACCCCAGGGGTGGTAGGCTGGTAGCTGAGATTGAAATAAAATTAAAATCTTTTTCTCTTTCCATAATGCAAACTATTCATGCTTCATAAGACTGTACTGTTTGACACTTCTTCAGATGGATGCAGTCTCCTGATGATGTGTCATGCTTCATTATGTTAGCAAGTTCTGTTCCTGAGGGTTAATCAAATAGCCAGTGGAGTTTTCTCACATCTTTTTCATGTGCTCCTCATGTAAATTTCTTTGCTGAAGGAAGGCATTTAGATATCACTCTAGAATTTCTTTTTAAGAGCGGTTCTCTAAATGATGAAGGGCATACCAAGGCCCAAAGTGTGGGACGCACCAAGGAAATGGCCTAATGCTCCAATTGCTTACACAGATGTCCTGCTAGTGCACTCCCATTGTCTTAAAGGAACTTGTAACTACTCTGAGACTGTGCTGATTTCCGGTTATGCCATCAAATGAGAGTTCTCCAGATGGCCTTCACAATAGTCACCAACAAAGAAGGAATTGCACACATGCAGTTCCAGAACAGAAGTAGTAACATGGTAGAAAGAAAAAGCTGCGAATTAGCAGAATTATGCATGTGCTGATAAAGGAATAACATTTCATAATTTCTGTTAGGGCCATAGCAGTGTACTCTAACACTAACGTATATGTTATTTTGGTGCTCTGAAGGACCACAAGTTCCCAGCGAAAAAGTTAGGGTTATGTATGCTTCTAACATTTGTATGTGTGCTTTCCTTATTCCACCTTGAATTTACGAAGCATTTTTTTTTGCTTGTGTTGATGCATATATTAATCAGACCTAAAGTATCTCTGAATAAGTTTTTCGGTGCTAAAGGCCAGCTTCTGTTCTTTTGAAGATTAAGAGGTCTGAATCAAATCTGACCCATCACAGAATTCTGTTGTCACTAAAAGGTAAATGTGACACGTTTTCAGGGGTAATGAGGCTACCTTGTATTCTGGTATCACTCTTCCCACCTTATTCTTCCTGCAGGAACTGCCACAGAGGTACTACTGCAGGGTATGTCTATCCTGAGAGGAGCCAGCTCTCTACATAACATCTGTGGATGCTGCACAGGACAGTAACCACATTGTTTGCACCAAAGCATACCAGAATATCAACCTACCTCAAACTCATTGCATTTTCCTACAAACTCAGTGTGTACAAATCTCCTCCCATCAAAAAATAGTGTTAAATCTTCTCTCTCTTTTTTTTTTTTTTTTAAATTGGAATTCTTTCATATTTACATTCTCTGAGCATGAGTTAAACCCTTAATTCATCTGGGCTAATAAGCGCGGCTGAGGCCTGATCTACTACATGCTTAAACTGTGACTGAAGATCTTAATAGCACCAAGTTCTAGGCCAGCACCCATGGACATAAATTCACTTATATTTGGAGAGAGCATGCGGATATCTGTACTGTTGCAAACCACTCAGTCGCACAGCCTTGCCCCAAGTACCATCCAAATGGTGACAAACGCCACTGCCTTCAGTGTCATGAAGCCGAGTAAACATTAGAAATGATTTTTCCATCACTTTCAGAAAGAGAGCTACATTTTCCTTATAAAGAAATAAGGAAGAAAATATTCAGTTCAGTTTTTGTTGTTGTTGTTATTGTTCAGTTGTTAAACAACAACAGCTACATGCAAAAGCACACTGAAAGTCACAGCTTTTTGTTTCTGTTTCATTACAACTGAGATGGGCTGAACAGCAGAGCTCTGGGCATGGAATTTGTCAGCTCCTGCTGCTCCAGAGCCAGCAGAGGGAGCACAAAACACTCTTTGTTTGTTTTCATTTCACGGTGATAGTGCCGTTGACTTAAAAATGACAAACACAGAACTCAGAGATCGTTAGAACCCATAGGGCTTCATCAGGTTATGCATTTTTCTAGCTGTCTATTTAGAACTATTACTGGTGGTATCTTTCATCTCAAAAATTCACATGTATTGCTTGTTTTCTTTTGAGAATCTATCAGAGTTATATACTTAATTCTTGTTGGTTTAACTAATGTGAGATGTCACATCTCTTAATCACCTTCCAAACGTCCAAATAAGTGACAAAAGAGTTAGGAATGTGCAGGATTTTCTACTTCAAAATAGACTACACTGGCTGTTGCAACTCTGGTGCAAGTTAGCATCACAATCTTGTCAATTCCATTTTTATATCCTCCCTGTGTAATACAGCTGCGTGTGTGTTCTGCAGTTCTTGAAATATCTTCCTCTGGCTCCACTGCCTGAGGCCACAAGTGTGCAGCACAGTTCTCTCTCCCAAAGAATGTCAAACATAATGAAAAAATGAACTTGCAAAGAGCTGCTTTTTATATGCCTTCCTGCTTGGTTCTGCTGCCTGCTCTTTTTGCTTTCCCTCATTCTCACAGGTTTTTATATTCTGCTTTTAGAACTGTATCCAAAGCTTCCTCAGAATGAGTCACTTTTAAATAGCTTTCTCAGAATGAATCACTAGTAAAAAGCTTCCTCACAAGGAGGCTTGTCACACACATGAATGGAGCATTGCTGAACTCTCACAATGTGGCACAAGCTGACTCCAGGTTTCGATGCCCACTCTCAGAATTAGCATTCTTGTCTAACAATGGTTTTTGCCCCTTCTCTTCCTGCCACTAATGCTTGTGACCTGATATATTCAAGATACCATACTCACAAAAATAAAAGAATAGTATAAGGATTAAAGTGAAGGTTAACTTCATGGAAGAGGACAACTTAAGAGTTAGGTTATCTTCCTTATCCCTTGGACCTCAGTATTGTAACAGAAGCAGAACAGTGAGTGATCTTGCATTCAGTGCCAAAGGTGACGCAGTTTTCTTCACAAGGGGCAAAGCCTGCATGATTTAAAAGTAACTTCAATGAAACTACTCTCGTGGCCAAGGGAAGGAAAACTGGACCACAGGAGCATACTCTGCTGCTCTACCAAGGAAGATAGAAGTGTTCAGCATCTGTTGAATGCTTTGTGTTCCTTCAAACCTCCAAACAGCCTTGCAGGGAAGGAGAAAAAGTGTGAGATACCTGTACTGAACCTGTGAATGCTGGAAGACTATAGGCTAGAAAGCCTTCCTGACACTTGGCTGAAGACAGCAGCAGTAAATAGAAGAAAAATGAAGCAGCTTTGCTGCCTGAAGTCCTGAGAGCTGAACAGTTTTCTCTGGAGCTTACACCTGAATTATCAATGCTAAGCAGCCCTGAAGTTGCCTGTTGTGTCTGCCTCACACTGCAGCTAATCATCTTCAAAGTTCTGAAGCATTTGGAGGACAGAATTCTTCCCAGAGGAGTCACAGGGTGCAGAAGAAACAGGAGTGAGCATTTCTCTGAAATGCTGAATCTGCATTTCACACATAATTGTAACATTGTGAAGGAAGGAAAAAGACAAAGAAAGAGGAGAGAAGAGGGAAAGAAAAGGAAGGAAAGGGAAAAGAGTATGAGCTCCAAGACCCCAGCTCAGCATATGCTGATGAAATGATCCATAGACTGGAAATTAAAATGACATTTTACTAAATTTTTAAGTAACCACAATAACATTTCTTTTCAAACTTTAGATATGATATGTAGAATACTCCCATGTGGATCTGGCAAACTTGCTTCTAGGCTGTGAGCCAGCTGTCCTTGAGTGCTGGAAAAGTGCAGAAGTCCCAGTTCAACTGAGTGTGTCTGATGCGTTACATGGTATGCATGGCATCCTCTACAATCAGAATGTACGTAACTGATAACTACAGGTTATTTTCATTTCTTGTCTTCTTTTGCCTAATATTTTTGCAAAAGCAAGCAGTCTAGAAGCATTGTGTATGGTGGACATCATCATATTTATTCCATATTATGTTTTAAACCTGGTTTGCTCCAGTGACCTTGCACTACCTTTGAAAACCTCCATTACTTCACTGATTAAGCTGATGGATTGACAGTTTTCTGCTTTCTATGCAAAAGATGCATAACACCTTGCTTGATTACAGACACAATTGCATGGAATTATTAGCATTATGTAGTAGAAATGATGAAAGTGCAATTTATGATCGCCTCCCAGCAAGAGAATATTTTGGAAAAGAAAAATCAGAAGCAGAAGAGGGGTAGCTGATGATCCATATTCTGTTCTACTTGAGACAGAAGCCAAGCATGAAAAATTTAACCTAAAGTGATTAACATTTCTGGGGTTATAAACCATACTGAAAACTGAAAGCTACAAAGGAGGTTATTAGAAAACCTTAATTAAAAACATCACTACCAGCTCTCCACATAATAAACACACTTGATCTAGTAAAAGGAAATGAAGTTAATAGTGAATAAACATTTGAAACAAAAGGATTTTACAGTTTCCTATTGGGGGAGCCCTGTAGTTGAGGTTCATCCCCCCAGCACATATCCCCATGGCCCCACTTCAGTCAGTGACGGGATAATGTTGAAGCTGCTTTGGTTGGAAAGGACGTACATAGTCACCCTGATGTACAGAGGGAGGCTGAGAGCATGGCACCCACTTCTCCCTACGTTATTGCTAGATGAAGAAGGAGAAGGACAAGTGTCAGAACCCCTGTGGGGATCACCTGCCAGGAGCAGCCTTAGACAGGTCCATGCTAGCTAAAGCAGAGGTCAGGCTGAGCACATTGGATGGACTTCTCTGAGGAACTGCTGCTGACAGCTGACAGGAACACTGCAGTAGACATAATCTCCTTGGACTTCAAGAGGCCTTTTGCTGCGGTATGGCTTTGAAGGGCAGTTTTTATAGCTGATGTTGCTGGCAAGGTTTTAGCAGTTAGAACAGCAGCAGAGTGAAGGAGGCAAGTTAAAAGCTCATTTGGATTTGGTGCTAATCAACTTGGCTGTGACACTTTGAAATAATAAGCATTTTAAAAATAGACTTTGCTTCCTACTGCAAGTACTGCCTATACTTACCCAAGCAAAGGAGGCTGATTTCAGTCAAACAGATGAGCTTCGTAGTTTTAATTAATTCTTAATAATGGAAAAACAGAAGTGAAGCATTTCATACTTATGCTCTAGGTCTCACACATATGAGCATCAGAGTAAATTTATTTCCATTTATTTCCATGTATGAAAATCAATTGATGTTGTAATTAAATCCATGCTTAAAAGTATAACTATTTTTATTAGGAGGTGTTTTGTCTCTTTGTTTCAGTAAGAGTTGTACCACTAGTGGCAGACAGGAAGATTCAAGTTGCACATAAGCTATAAAGGCTCAATTGTATTCCTTTCCCTCTCCCTCTCCCTCTCCCTCTCCCTCTCCCTCTCCTCTTCTTTTGTGATAAACAAGAAAGGTGCAGATTTGGCAGCCTCTGTGTTACACTACCTCACTACCTACCCAGCTTTGTCAGTGTTGCTTTGATGTTTGTTTGTTTTTTTTTTCCTAGTGTTTGATGCATGAGGAACAGGGATCCCTGAACGCTAATTCTAAAGAGGAGAAATATTTGTAAATAAACAAACCCATCATCCTCTATCGTTTCCTAGCTCAGGACTTAGTTAAGTCTAGATTGTAAGTACCAAGTAAAAATTGCTGACTTTTGTTGATTTAAAGAAGTTTAAACTTTTTTTTTTGTACTTATTTATAATTGTGCTTTGCCGTGGGGCTATTTGAGGCTGAAAAACAAGACTTCAATGATAAAATACAGAAACAAAGACAGGCTACTCTTGTCAGCGTCAGAAAATAAATAGCATTAATCTGTCTTCATTACTGCCATGCATGGTGTAATACAAGAGTCCACCAGGTGGGAAGAAGAGGAATATTTATAACCATTCTACAAGTGCTAAGAATCATGCTGAAACTTAAACTGCAAAATTTTCTTTGATCAGCAAAGTGACAGTCTTTTTTTTCTTCAGAAGCTTTTTGACATCTTTATGTTAGAATGCTGAGAGAGTGCAGAATTGTATGACCTGACCTGTCATCACCAGTTCTCAATAGGAGGTGCCTCATGGCTATTCGTGCCTTGAAAACTCTCCCTCAACTGTACACTGCAGCAGCATGCTCATTCCAGCTGGAGCTGTAGCTCTTTCCTGCTTTATTATTTAGAAGTATGAAGTTTTAATTACCACGTAGTTACATTTTAAAGTGCTTTAGAATACGTAGTATCCTTCAAAGCTTTCAGCAAATTAATTTTGTTGGTTGTTTGCTTTTTTTTTTCCCCCTGAAAATTAGCTATCTACAAAATCTGCACTAAACGTTTTTGAAAGTAGGGGTTGGACACCCACAACTGTGCAGTTCACTTCAGCGATTTACATTATATGAAGATCTGGACTATTAATTATTGGAAGCCTACCTTTTTAAAAGCAATTTTTTAATCATTTTGACATCTAGCCATCTGGCTTCAGTTTCCCTTGGTATGCACTTTCAGGCATGAGCATGAGGAAGCTTTGTTTAAAAATGCAGATTACATAGGCAGTGTGTAGGAGATGGTGAAAGATGCAGCTTTGATTGCATGGTTTATTTCTTTGCAAAGTCGTCTTGGTTAAACTTCACATACCAGTCAGTAATGTGTTTGATTTACTGCTCTGTTTACTGTGGCCTTCTACTACTGTTCAATAATTTAACTGGTGTAAGAGAATAAATGCCTTGGATTGCACAAGCAGTGTATCTGCCACAACAGCCAGCCCCACCTCCCCCCCCCCCCATGGTGGCAATAGGAGATGCTGTTTTAGGGAGTGCATATGAGTCTGACAACTTTTGTCAGACTGTTCCTCTGTAACATGTAGGTGTGATGTGAATGAGTCAAGGCTATGGGAGCATTATCCACTCTAAGCATATTTCACAACTCATTTGCATCTCTTCTGTTGGGAGAGTTTGGTACCTTTATTCACAGGTTTCTCTGCTTTCCCACCTGAGCAGGCGTTGGAGCCATCTCTCACTCCTGAGAGTGCTTGCAGATGGTGGCTCTGCCTCTGTGGGGGCTGAAGATGTAACTCTCTTTAGCCATTACTGCTTCAGCTGACAAGAAGACTGAGCAAGCATCCTCACCCTGCAGAGCTGATTGTCCAGAGCATTATCTGAGCATTGTCAAATGGGCAGAAGTTGTAGTTTGGGCTGTGAACCCAAAGAGATTTAGGCCACCTCTAACATGCTGCTGGCCAGGACGAGAAAGCTCCACAGTCCCTGCCCTTAGATTTACAGCTCCTTCTTTCACATAGCTCAAACACATAGACCATAATTTTCTTTACCAGCAAAGAACAGTCTCATCTATAAAGGGAGAGTTAGTGTTTGAACACACAGTTCTGTTCCCCCAAGGGACCTGATTTTACCCAGCACAATATATCCTGAGACAGCAGAGTTATTGACTGCAGTTCTTCATACTGCTGCACAATGGAAACCTCTGTAAAATCACTTGTAATTGTCAACCTGCCATTATTGGATGCTCAAGACTGGCTTTAGAAGATATTGCAGGACACAGAAGAACCTAGAAGAGCTTCACACCGGTCCACTTCTTTTCACTTTAGTCCTTCTGCTGAGCTTTCTTCACTCATTGGATGTGGAGACAGCCTATGATCCTGGACAGCAGAATGTGCACCTTTGCAGTCCCAAGCCACTGCCTCTCTCTTCCTGCTTTCACTCCAAAGCAGGAGTGTACTCCTGTAACCCTGATGTCCCTGGTAGGAGAAAATGCCCTATAGTTACTTTGTTACCCCAGCTGTGAGACTATCACACTTTTATTGATAAAGTCTGAAGGTACCATGTTTATTTTAATAAAGATTTGAGGGCTGGTTTGTATATATATTGCTAAAAAATAAAGAAGGGGGGCTGGTGATTAAAAGTTTTTTTTGATGAACTTTTGATGAATTATGTAACATTTGTGACATCTCAGTTAGTTTTATCAAAGCTCGTGGCATGAACATGGTTAATTTTAAGTTCCTTAAGACTTTTCTTGGAAAACATATTTCCTATTGCCTCTGTAATTTTTTCACTTTTTTCACTTGGTTTAAAAGCAGCTATTTACTTTCAGCATCTTTGATTCTTGTGTGTGTTATTAATTTAGCAAAAGAGATGTTTGTATGAAGAAAAATAGCTGAAGTTGCATTAAGATCCTCTTCATCCCCAAACCTGTGGTACTGCTGAGGATTCTGCAGTCGACATGTACAGCTGAATTTCATAGCTCAGTGTGCGCATCTAACAAAACCCATCATCAGCCAATTGGAAGTCTGATTTTCAAGGACCATTGAACACTGAGCATTCCCAGTGAGTTGCAATTACAGAAACAATTGTGCTAAATAACTTCGGACTGATGGTCTGTGAACATCAGCCCTCCCAGCTTCCCCTCTCTTATTTCAGCTAGTCTGACAGTGCACAGGTTTACAGAAGTAATATTTCAAGGAGTGTCATGTTCTTCAGAAACTCCGACTTTTCGTCAGCTTCCTGTAGATTATGCCAGTGTTTTATGATTCCATACAGTGAGTAGCCTCATTTCTGCTGTTTTATTTGTTGTTAGGAAGAAACAGGGCAGGATTTGATCTACTGAAGGCAAAGCATCTTCAACTCTACTAACATAATTCCAATTCAACTTTCAATCTTAGCTGTGTAAATCAGAAGAAAGCTATATGCCTCACTCTTCTCTCTTTTCACAATGCTGAACATATTGTCAAACATATGAGGCTGTTTACTCAAGATAAATAATAGACCATATCAGAAAATCCATCTTTGTTTATTAACCTTGTGAATTGTTCATTTTTGCTTTTTTATTTGGCACACTGGAATGAATTAATGTACACTGCTGTGAGACTGAAGATTTCAAACCTCCTTATAACTCCAACAAAACCTGTGAACAATCTAAGGTTTTTGGTCTAAGATTAGTAAATTGATATCTGATGCCAATGCATGGGTTATGAGCTGGTGTAATGCTGATCAATAAAGTCAACTGTAGCGCAGAAAGTAATAGTTTAGCATTATCAGTAGTCAGCTGTCTGCCTGGAAGTGTTTATACACTTCTTGTTCCTCTCTCTGCTAGCTCTTTGGACGGAATGCCACACACTGCTTATGACATAAGATTTTTGTATCTGATGATGTTTTCAAATTCATGTGAAGATGTTTAGTAGTCTCTCTTAAATTCATTAATGAGGTTATATAGGGTACAACCTGTCTGTCCTTGCTGGTTGCACCTGAGGAAGGACAAAAAGCTGCACGGTCAAACTAAAAGGGCTGCTCTGAAAATAGTGCCTCCTATTTTATTATGTTGGCTCATGACATCAGAGGCAGATGTTGGTGGAATAGCAGTAGAGGCTGAACCTTCTCACCAATATCCATTACATTTTGTTGCCGTGTGATAGATGACAACAAAGGGGCAGTCTGACACAATGCAATCTGATGTGTGAATGTGTACGAAGCAAAGGTGTGTCACTGAATTCTTCTTTGTTCAAAAAATGGCACCCACTGACATTCACTGATGCTTGCTGAATGTTTCTGGAGACTAGACAGTAAATGTGAACGCAGTAAGGTGTTGGGTGGTGCATTTCAGCAGTGGTGACAACAACGTCAAAGACAAGCCATGCTCCAGATGGCCATGCAGATTTTGACTAGCACAGCACGTAGGCTCTTGTTTATTGCTGGGGAAAGTGCATAGATAATGGTGGTGTTGGCACTGAAACATAGTGTTCTGTAGCTGAGAATTTGCTCCATTAAACAGTGTTATTGTGCTCTTTGTAGCAGTTGTAGTTTCCATGGAAGTAAATAAGAAGCATCACTTTCAGAGCAAGCTATGCAGATGCTTGGTGGTCTTGCCACACCTCTTACTGCGAAGCCATCTCAAGTTGACTACCAAGGCAAAAATGTGGTGTAAACATTACACAAATTCTGTGGAGAGCCAAATGATCTGTGTTTCAGATCCGCAAACTTGTTACCGGCAGTGAGTACAGAACAGATGTAAAATATTTTCTCTGCCATAGAGTATTAAATGTAATAATTAAGAATAGCTACATACTTCTCCAATCCTATTCAAACACAGGTGGAAATGCAAAATATATTGTGTAAACGACAACTCCAAGAGGTAATACCTAAATGGTGATGCATTTTGACAAGGTAGTTAACAAAGTGGAAGGATTAACATCTGTCTGCTGCAAATGGGCTGGCAAGTACAGTAAAGATTTGAAGTACTTACACTGAAGTACATATGAGATTCAAAGGCTTACAGAGAAACTTGCATCATACTGCCTCTCCCAAGACCTGCTTCTAAAAGTGGACTTCTGTTGTTATTCTAAAGGGATGAACCACCAGAATGAGAAGCTTGCCTGACTGAGAAAGAAAAGATAGTTTCTTGCATGCCTGTCTGGCAGAAGAAGGTATTTATATTCTGATCACAGAATGGAAATGAATGTGATTTACAGTTAAGATGTCTAAAAGTAAGAATTGTAAGGCCCATTGGGAAAAGAGTGAAGGAATGTGAAAAGATATCATTCAAATAAAAAATACTTAGTTAATAAATGAATATATTACATCTGAATGTACTGTACATTCAGTTATTAGTAGACCTAAAATCAGTATGTGATAAATAGATGTTGCACATTATTAGTTTTATTATTCCACTGCTTGTATTACAGAAGTAAATGTTTTTTTTTAAAAAAAAAACAAATAATAAAGACATAGAGAGGGATTGTAAGAAATTGCTCTCAAATTTGCCTGGAATGAAAACCAGAGATTTCAGTACAAAACCAAAAAGAACAACTTCCTTCCTTTTTAATGTTAATGTTAATGTTAATTTTGCCATCATAAGTGTGGATATGATAGAAGAAAACATGTGGGGAGTCAAAGAGTACATTTAAAATAGTAGGTAACACCTGTGAGGCTTCTGAAGGAATAGATGACAAACACAGTAAAATGGTAATTTACTTCAGGCTGAAAGGTATTGCATCCATAGAAAAAATCACATGACAAGGATTTTAAATTAGGGACCTTCTAAACTTGGAGCAAGTAAATTCACTAGTATCCAGGAGGTAGAGGCGGTTCCGAAAAGAGATATCTTCAAAAGCACAGTCACACTTCTGCTATCCCTTTCTCTAAATTTGTCAAAATCATAGAATCATAAAATCACCAAGGTTGGAAAAGACCTACAAGATCATCCAGTACAACGGTCCACCTATCACCAATAGTTCTCACTAAACCATGTCCCTCAACACAACATCTAGATGTTCCTTGATCACCTCCAGGGTCAGTGTCTCCACCATATCTCTGGGCACCCCATTCCAGCTCACTACAACCTCCTTTCAGGTAGTTGTAGAGAGCAATAAGGTCTCCCCTGAGCCTCCTCTTCTCCAGACTGAACAGTCCCAGCTCCCTCAACTGCTCCTCACAAGGCTTGTGCTCCAGACCCCTCACCAGCTTCAATGCCTTTCTCTGGGCATGCTCCAGGGCCTCGATGTCCTTCTTGCAGTGAGGGGCCCAAAAGTGAGCACAGTACTCGAGGTGTGGCCTCAACAGTGTTGAGTACAGGGGGACAATTAGTTCCCGGCTCCTGCTGGCAACGCTATTTCTGATACAAGCCAGGATGCTGTTGGCCTTCCTGGCCACCTGGGCACACTGCTGGCTCATGTTCAACTGAGCATCAACCAATACCCTCT
>JANHGO010000072.1:29451861-29505990 GCA_024606505.1 Aquila spilogaster
GGTAGACCACATCAGCAGCCTTTCCCTCATCCACCGGGTGGGTCACTCAATCACAGAAGGAGATCAGGTTGTTCAAGCAGGACCTGCCCTTCATGAATCCATGCTGGCTAGGCCTTGCTTCCCTAAAGTGTCTATAATGTGTGCAGAATGGGAAATAAACAGGAAGAGTTAGATATCTGTGTGTGGACACAAGGTCATTTTCTCATTGCGGTCACAGAGAAGTGGTAGGACAGCTTGCATGACTGAAATGTTGTCATGGATGGCTACATGCTTTTATGGAAAGACAGGTGGCCGAGGCGGGGTGGTGGAGTTGGTCTTTATCTTATGATGGTGAATGCAACATGGGACGGGTGAGGAGAATTTCTTAACAACACGAACACAAGAAAATTCTTTCGTATGATAATGTATTCAACACTTCTGCTTTAGCTCATCTTCACTTGAGGCTACAACTATAAGGTGAGACCAGGTCAAAACTTTCAACCTATACTCACTATAAATAAAAGTTTATTGTTCTTAGAGAGAAGGGATGAGAGCAGTTGAGTGAGTGTGGTAAAAAAGCTAAGACTTTTCCGAGTATAAGCAGCTTTGGATAGGAAATGCAACAATCATTTAAAGTCTCCCTTTTCTCTCATCATACACAGAATTTTTGCTGTATATGCCCACAGATGCCTGTTCCCAGGATTTCCACTACAATACTATAAATCAAGCCATGGAGGATACAAATTGTTATTTGGTAAAACCACTGGGATATTTCCAGGATAGGATTATCCCAGCAGCCTGACACCAAGCAGTAATAGTTGTCTGTGAAAAACAATGACAGTTTAAGCAGTGAAAACCTATTTGTTTTCATGTGGGTTATCGACAGGGGTATGTATGTATGCACTTATTTATTTATTTTGATGGTAGAAGAGCACAGGAATATGGACCATGTAGGTGCTGGTTGCTACGGTAACTATAAAATCACATCCTCCAAAACCTTTATATTTAATTATATACATCACTATCAAATGAAGCAAATTTCAGTTTTTCTTTAAAACTATGGAGTGCAAAGGGAAAAGATTGCTGTTTTAACATTTCTCTTTTGTTACTGATATTCTTGAGAAGAGAATTGTGTCCTTTTTCCAGGCATTCTTGCTGATGTTCCATTCAGTTTTATTGATACAGTAAATTATTGAATTGGGCTGTAGTGCCACACAGTTAAGGGTTAAAGGTTTGTCATTGTTTCCTGGGTATTTATAGCCCAATTCTCCAGACTTTTCCTTGATGTATGAGATTTGTTTCCAACCTGTATGCTGTTGAGGTTGTATTTCAACTTTGGAAATACCTGCATCATACTGAAAATCATGTCTGCTTGAAGACTGCCTGAAAAACACCAGCTGTATATAAAAAAATCTTGTATATTGCCATTGAAAACAAAGCCAAGATATCAAAACTAAAACTCAGTTTGCACACTGAGTTAAATGTACTTTATGAACTGCTCTTGCACACCACAGTGATTTACGTAAATAACAATGTGAGTGGGCATTAGTAGATCTCACACCAGTCTGTACTTATATCATTCAGATAACTTTTCTGTTCCTAAGCTAGCTTAGCTATAATTATTGACATTTCATAAATAATTGTAGTATCTAGGAAAAAAAATGTAATTATCATTTATTCTAACATCATATGTAATTTTATGATGTATTGGTGGTTTGTTGTTTGTTGTTGTCAGCAGAAGAGACATATATGCGACTGACTGACTAAAAAAAAGAAGAGTTTCTTGCTTTTTTATATTACATGGAATACATTAAAAAATTCTCTCTGAATATTTTTCTTTAAAAATCTATTTTTTTTAAAAAAGATATAGTAAGAATTGATCTTCATATGGGTATAACGCATCCATGTTTGATTCATATAATTCTTTCTTCATTAGTCTAATAATGCATTGTCATACCTTACCAAAATGAACATTTTCACATATATTCCTTTTTCATATTAAAATGAAAAATCTAGGTCCCACACAGGTTTGCTATATGCAATTTAAGCACATCTATTGTTAGAGATAGTCCAGACAAGAAGGCACATACTACTAATTATGCTTATTAGCTGAAGTAGCATTGCCATTGCAATCAAAATTATGCACTGCAAAGTAAGTGGAAACTAAGTAGTAGAATTGAGAGATGTATTAAGACAGTTTATAAAGGCAGTCCCTCTGAAATTGTTACACAGCAGGCATCTTTCACCAGGAATTAAATAAATACAGAATTATTTACAGAGTGAACTGACATAGATAATATTTTTGTGATAATATTGTGACCTGAAATTAGCCTATTTCTGTGATTAATAGTGTTTTGAAGTGTATGTGTGCAATGAAGTTGCCTGATCACAGCCTGAACCAGTAAATGAGCACCTGCGTGACGAGAGCAGGAGAGCCCACATCCACTAATCCCCTCTTCTCTCTCCCTCTCAGTGGTGCTTCTGGCCGTGCTTCCGGGAGCACCTATGAACTCAGAGCCTGCGTGGGTTGCCCCTCTCCTGTTCCTCGCTCCTTCTTCCAGCGCGCCGGAGTTTGAACGACAGGCGGTTACATTCCTGAGCCCAAACGGTTGCCGGGAGCGGTGAGTTAATTCCCCTTTCTTTGGTATCTTGTTCCATAGCGCCTCTATCTCAAATAAAGGCTCTGTCATCGCCTGTGTTTGCTTTACAATTTGTATGCATTTTGATAAATACTTCTAATGTTAGTTGTACTGAAAAACTAGAATGATGATCATTTCTTTGGGTGTTAAGCACCAATCTTTTTCATGTTATAAAAGGAATTAAGGGGAAAAACACAGAAAAACCCTATCATCTGTCTGAGTAAAGAGCTCAGCTGTCTTAAAGAAAAATTAAGTCCTAGTATGCTGCCTAGAAATCTGCATCCCAAACTGTAGTTGAGGTTTAATGAATTGGTGACTGGCAGTTCTAAGCAGTATTTTGTCCAATGTCCTTCAAGCTGCAGGTGCCAGTAACAGGAAGTTCACATCTGTTATGAGGCTGAGACAATCCTCAATTTTCATTTTCTTTATCGTCCTACTTCCAGACGTGGGGATTCTTGGCTAATTTTTGAAGATGCTTTCTCTGTATGGATGGCCCAACTACTTGGTGGAGGTGTATCCTCTTAGCTTTTTGAAACCTCAGAGAAAGGCACCAGAATACTGTGCACAGCATTGCAATTTGTTTAATCTCAGTTATGGAATTACTTTTATACCAACCTACTTACTAGGCTCAAAATCTTGTAACAAGGAAAATAAGTATGTCTTAAGGAACTGTTATTCTAATATGCCTTAACAGATTAATCAGAGAATAACTAATAGTCCAGTTACAATTATCATAATGCTTATTATTCAAATATACAATGAAGATTAGTATATACAAACAGTATAGTATGTCTGTGTTTCTCTGATATTACTGTCATCCTGCATTTCTCAGTCCTAAGTTTGATAACTTGGGATGGGAATCCCAACTTGGGATAACTTGGGATAACTTTGGTTTGGGAAGGGGAAAAGGTGACGGGCAGTCATAAGCATCATAATCCTTTTGGGAGGACTGGTGTGTTCAAGGCTCCTTCCTCCTCTCATCTGGGTCTGCCTGAAGGAATTTCATGTTTTTATAATATTCTCTCTTTTTTTCTTTATTGGCTCACATCTCCGTATTACCTCTGAATTTACTGTGCATTTACTTATGTTACATATTCATTTAATATTGTCTTGTTGGCCTTAAAACCATCTTTACCCTCCTCCCAATGTTGCATTCCTTTAATGATCATTAACAGACCATTGTTAAGTTCTTTATAGCCCTGAGGACTTTGAGATCATCCTCTGCCTATAATTGAAACATTCCTGATATCACCCTGTGACTGTACTCTTCTAGCCCGCATTTTATCCTCGGGCCATAAATGGCTCATTCTGTACTACATAGCTGCTTACTACAAGCCCATAAAGTTGCCCAAAAGCTAAACCCAAGAAGATAGCAGTCATCTGGTTATTGGATTATTGCTCTTACAATTAAACAAGCCTGAATATGGCTCCAGCTAGGCCAAAACAAGTCAAGACAGAGCCTGATAAGTTCTGAATTCTGTGTTGTTACAAACAACACCATTTTTAGTGTGAAATAAGTGTAATTCCAAAGCCCTGACTGGACATAGATGAGTTATCTATTTGCTGATTAGCACTGAAACAATACAGTACACAGAACCTAATAGCCAGTTTACTTGCAGTTTTGCAATGGTAGAATAGATCTAAAAAGAAATAGAATAACAAAACACATTGCCATGTCCACACTTCACAAGAATTGTCTTAAATACTCTAGCTTCTCAGTTGGCTTTGAGGTTGTCAAGTTAGCTTCTGTGAGCTACCCCCGGGCTGGTACTTTTGAGAGAACTCTTGGAGCCAAATGGTTTCTGCTTGAACTGTTAATGTTGGTTAGAGAAGCTATTTGGAACAGTTTCTTCTTTGGCCCATAATCAAAGGATCTGTTTTTTTTTTTCTCTCTTGTTTACCTACTCATCATTTTCCTCTGCGAGAGCACTGAGACACAATATGATGCCGAGAGCATTATGTAATCTCTTTCCCCCACCCATCCTAAATTTACTTGGTTAACATTTTTATTGCATATCTTAATTAGTAGATTCCTAGCTTTAGGCATTAGGCTACTTTCTCCTGCTTACAGCCTTTCTAAAATGTATTGAATTCTTTTTACAGTTTCTATAACATGGAAGAAGTTAATGGTACAAAATCCTTTCAGGATTTAAATATTTGGTTTGTGGCAAGTTTGTATATAAAGAGTCATAAAAACATAAAAATGATTTGAAAGTTTGCATCTGAGAAGGAGCGGCTTCTTACACTCCATTGGATTTCAGGAAGCTCATTTTTATTGGCAAAAAATATAAAAATAGCGTGTCCTTAAAGTACAGGATTTAGAATCAGATTTTTGGAATTGCAAAAATATAGTGACATCCTCTTCCGAATACAAAGGAAAGCAGTAAGTAGCATCGATCCTTTACTAGCTCAAGAGTTGGAAATGTAGATATTTCTGTCTCTAGGTCACTTTAGGAGCTGATGCAGAAAGTTGTGTCAAACCATTTTCAGATCTACAGAAGTCACATCCGGAGAGACGACAATCTTTTCTTTTTATCAAATAGCTGAATGATTACAGAACTCATCTGTAAAACGATATTGCAGGCACTTGAGTACATTTGCCAAACCTGATGGAGTTTGCTGATCTCAGCATATTCTGATTACAGCATATTCTGACTCAGGACTTCTGTGTTCTGTCTTGCTGAAACCTCTGTGCTTCCTCTAATATCCTTAAGTATCTTTGATGGACCAGAAACTTGAATCCTACCTTGAAAACAATGTTATCAGTATACTAGCAGTAATTCTTGCACTGTCTATTTCTTCTCCTCCCAAATATTCGTGATTTGGAGCGCAGACAAACAGCTTCAACAGGATGCTTCAGGATTTCAAAAAGGCCAGATTGGGTTGGTCACCAGTGCACAGTGTCTTCAGGACACTGTTCTCAAGGAGATTTTTGTTGGGGAAGAGTATTCCTGCCTAATTTGTGGTTGCAAATTCCATCAGATAGGTTGAGTACAAGTTGTCTTGTGTTGAAATCTTCGTGGGTCAAGCCTAATGCTAACAGTATTTTAAGGCAATGGCATAAACAGCTCTGTTTCCTGTATTTCCTTTATTTTTCTAGACATAAACTATGAAGCATTCTTTACTTGTTATGAACGCATGCAACAAAATTGTGTGCTAGTATCTTCTTTCTGTACTGCACTGTAAGTCCGATGGCAACAACTACAATTTTTATTCCCAAATCACACTACAAGTAACTTCTTATATCATTATACCTTTCGGGGGCTTGGTACATATCTGGGACTCTTCACATCCCTTGTACCTAGGAACAATTTCTTCTTTGCTAAACTTTCTGGCTTATTTTACATGAAAATAATCCCATAAACTGGAATGAAGCCAAATGTTACATTGTCCAAAATACGAGGTGATGAGTATAATTGTTTTTTTATTTATTATGTGACTTGGCATTATGATATCTGAATTATCTACACAGGCCTATGCAAGCCGTGCAAGAAAATGAGCCCGCTAGCTGGATTCTGTGCCTGGAATTAATCATCCATATGTTACTTGTTTCTCCTCTCCCTCTCCTCTCCCTCTCCTCTCCCTCTCCTCTTTTTTTTCTCCTTTTCAGTAGGATCCTGCCCTGTATGCTCTGTGCTAGATCAATGTAAAGAGCTTGGTATGTACAGATGTTTGTGGTTGTCTAGAGGGTGAAACTCTCTGGGATGGAAACCTTACACAGCCCAGCCTTGCACTCTGTGAAAGGAAACCTTTAACACCAATCTGTCTTTACACAGCCTAGTTCCTTTTTGATACAGCCAAATCACATGCACATTCTTCCCTAAAGTACATCTTCATTTTGTTGGAAATGAATGGTCCTGTAATTTACTGTTTCATTTTATTTGAATTTGTGAATCTGTATTTAGCTAAGCACTAGCGGTCTTATCTTCCCCATTTGGGATGGTAGTGGTGAGTCCAGTTATCAGCTGAATCACTTGATCTATTCTTTTATTGTCCCAGTATGTTAGAATTGAGATTTGGTATCACAAATCACAGAGTTCCCATTGAATTTGTCCCTGTAAATCTGCCTAGATTTCTTCAACACATGGCATGGGAAGTACCTTTTCTCACACAAAACAAGACAGAAAAAACATACTGATTGAGAATCAGTATAAATTGTTTCCATATGTTATAATTTACTTTGTCAGCTAATTTCAAAGATCATAATTGCAGGAGAGGAAATATTTTAAGTCTCTTATCTATAGAAGGCTAGGAATCAAACACATTGCATTTAATATTCATTTCTGAATAAGAAAAGTACAAAAATCCTTTGTGTATGTATTTTCTTGCATGAACTCTGAAACATAATGAATCTTGCAAATGTGTTGTGTTGGAAAATAATACATTGACAGGACTAAAAACCCAAAAGATTTGTTTTATATTAAAAAGTGATATTTAATTATTCAATTAGATTTCTTTTCTTTGCATGTGTTGAATATTATTACTTTCAAAAAACCTTTGCCTATTCAGTCAATCTGACTTTTTGGATTGCTTAAATATTCAGTATTCACAGTGTATCTACCAATTTTCCTGAATTCCTTGATTTAGCAAACATATTTATCAACCTCCTTTGTAAATAATAGCATTGTACACATTATAACCAATGCAATTATAATGGCAAGAACAATGATGTAGTTACAGTCCTATGGAAGTGACATATCAACAGCATTAATCCCTGTCTCCTCAGAGAAATAGTATTGCTAATAAAGCTGAGTATCAACCTGGTTTTAAGTGCAGAACATTTCCCTGTCTTCAAGGCCTTACAGTTAGACTTCTGATGTGGATATTCAGATATCTACAGTGGTCCATATATAAGGAAATTTCATTGTTTAATAGTGCATGTTGCTGTTCTGAACTGGGAAATAAGAGTTTAAATACATATCAATTCTTGTGATTTCCCAACACATTATTCCCAGAAAATAAAGTAAACATAAATTACTATGAAATTAGTGCAATGGAAAGAAATCAGTTTAGAACACTTTTCTCTACTCCAATGATTTTACTGCTTTTAGTCATGTCTCCTCAGCTCCATGGAAAATACATAGCATTACTCAGAAGCCTGTGTCTTTTCTTTTCCTTTGTTTTGTTAACAATTTCTTTGGTGATTTAATGTAATTTACAGAACTGTGCAATGAATAACTAGTGACTTTACAGTATTATCCTAATAAATAATGAAAATAAATCAAGCAAGGAAAGAAAATTAAATTATTTATAAATGGTGTTATGAAGCCTGTGCATGAGCCACCACTATGCAATAAAGCAATATTTTCCTTGAAATTTTCTCATCTCTCTAAAGGAAATATTCATCCATTATTTGGAAAATTAAGATTGTTTGTATTTATTGTAGTGTCTGCTACCAAAATATTTTATGTCAATCATCACTACGTAATTGCTTTCTTTTAAATAACAGCATTACCTTGAGTCTTTTGTCCTCACACAGTTATATTCAACAATTGTAGAAGTGAAGGAAAGAAATATGGAATTTGACAATTTAAATAACTAACAGTGAGAACATATATACGTATGTGTATGTGTATATGTATACACATAGGCAAATATATATATATATTTATTGCTTTTTTGCATGACTCATGAAGGTTCTTAAACAACCATTAACCTTATGATATTTCAGTAGTTTAAAAATAAGAATGTCAGAAAATTCCAAAGAAAAAAAAGGACAGGTTCTGCTGACATTACACAAACTGATTTACCCTTTTGTCATGGATTCCTGGGGTTTCATTATCATTATTCACAATAATGTAAATAATGTGTGTGGCAGAATCTGCAGTGAATTAAATAAAAAATAGAAGCCCAGAGCGTATCAAATTAGAAAGGAAGCCACTGAGAATCTAGCTCATGGTAACTTACTCTCAGACTATACTGTATTCTTTACAGACACCCACAACACTTGAGGCTGAATGAAATTTTCTAATATACTCTACAACCTCAGTCCCAGCAGATAAAGTAAAAAAAAAAATCTTTTTTCAAAATATATTGCTATCTCCTACACCGTGTTGCAGAGATTTGAATAGTAGGGCTCCAGGTAAAGACATTTTGACCTGATCCTTAACCTGGTGATGTCAATGAGTTTTTATATATTGCTTTCATTATGCTTTATGCTTCACAGTACATGGAAATGCCAATAAAACTCATACACGTTTTTACTGGAAACAGACAAGGAAGACAAAGAGAGAAAGAAAGCATGGAGAGAGTGATATGATTGACTTTGTAAAAAGAATTCTCTAACAGTCTTTGAAAATAATTATTGCAAAACTACTAAAATTATGATATTCCAAAGCGGAGGACAATGATTGAATATATTTTATCTCCTTTTGCTTTAGAAAAATGTAATATAAACTAAATGAGTCAATTTATAGTCATGTGAAGTTGGACCAACTTGCCATTTCACATTTTTTTTCTTAGAATTATTAAAAATATATGGAAATATCCAACATTCAACAGCATCATGAGCCACAAGGAATCTGGATAAAATATTTTTTGCCATAAGTTAGAGGGCAGATAGAAAGCCTGAGAATTCAGTTACCCAGGCACCACGTATATTCCAGTTATTTAGTGAAAGAACTCAGGTTATTCTGAACTGTGGTAGAAAAAAAAAATGGAGAGGAGAAAAAGCTAAGTTTTGCAGGTGATCCAGAGCACATGATAAATTCTTAGAGCACAAATTCATGAGGTGTATTGAAAACTGATCAGCTCACTTAGTTTTTGATGATAGTTAGATCCAAGAAAGAGTAGTTAGTTTTTTCTGCAAAGGAGGAAGAACATTTCTTCATTTTTATTCTAAATTTATTCTCACATAATTGAAAAATTCTTTAAGGAAGCAAAATAACTACAGCAAGCAAGGATGCAAAAGGAACCATGCCTGTTTAACTTAATTCATCATTTCTGTTTCTCCTTAAGACCAGCAGTTTTTGATCCTCAAGAGCACTGTAGAGCTATTTAAGAATTTTTGGTGAACATGTTTTGACAGGTTTGGAAAAATAAATTAATCAAAGTATATGCTTACAATTCTGCGCATTTTGAGTACATTTAAAAGCAAATTGTCTTAATTCAACTATGATTTGCAAATATTAATAGATTATTAGATGCTATTACATCTGATGAAGAGCATCACAATGTGTCTCTAGTCCTCAGTGAGATATTGTAGAAACATAGACGTGGTAATTGTTTCCAAAATTAGGAAACTATTGCTATTGCTGCAAACAGAATTTTTCTTTGGATAGTTTTCCTAACTTCTCTCAGTTCATTGCAGTTAAAAAAATAACAGTAATAGGCTGAATATCTGAATCCAACTTTTTAAACTCATTACTTAATTTTCAAGCATTTTGCTTGAAATCTACCACTTTACCCACTTTAAAACTTAAACAAAAAGAGAGGTCTCTGCATAAATTATATCATCTGGAAGCTGTCATCTGATATTTGGCCTTTGCTGGAATATTTTCCTGAAAAGGATTGTCACCTACATCGCAAATCCTTTTTCCTTCAAATCACTGAGTTCACTGAATGCACAGGACTCCAATTAACTGCAGCCTGCTGGCTCAAAAGCAATTTGATCTTTCATTAATTACTCAGGTAAACACAGCAAAAGCTCTTTTAGTTTGCCTGAACTCACAGAACAAACAAACTCCTCTGTATTTGATGATCCAAGACAATCTTGTCTTTTGATGCTTATCAATTAGTTGTTCAATAAAATGTAATTAAAAACAAAGACCACATCCCCCTATCACCAGCCCTGAGTTACAGTTGTTAGGCTTTCAAACTTACTCTCATACTGCAAAGCGTATTGCACTTTAAGTTGTAAGACTATTTGTTTAGTCTCTTTCCTTGTGAATTGACTTTCTTGAGTCTCACAATGAGATTTCTGGGGGTGAATTCCATTACAGCTTTTTGGAGGTTTTTCTTCATTAATTTTGATAGAATATAAGCAAAATCCAAAAGATTATGTAATGTTTTTACTACAAGGTATAAATCAGCTCAGCTAGATATCCAGAACTATTCACAATGCTTAACAAGCTATATAATCAGTTTATTCTTCCTTTCGAGATGGAAAACAAACAAACAAACAAACAAGAGAAACCTCACTAAACTAAGTGAAGGCCAGTAGAAAACATAAATAAATAAAAAATCCAAGTAAATTCAATCCACTAAATGCAAAATCAGTAGAAAGCACTGAATTGTTTAGTGACCGAAAGCCACCAAGGCCTTCAGAAATTAAACTGAGCAGTGATAAGATATGCAATAAGTAATGATTAAAATTAATGGACTGTTATTCATCTAGGGGTTTTTTTTCATGTTAATGAACAAATTAGTCTTTCATGTGAGTATACTGCATCTGTTTGTGCAGACACACACAGAGAAACACATCCACATGTCACCCAACCTGGCTTGATGGCACTTTGCAGGACATATTTGTATACATTTTATCACTGCTTCTGTAAACAGTTTCTTTCAGTATGTTTCATGCTCTCTGCCTGGATCTTAATGGAAGTGTTAATTAGAAGCGCAGTAGGAATACAATTTATGCTCCTAAACACATCTTGTGTATGGAGTTTGAGTAATGAGAAAAAACAGGCCAGAACATTTATATGAACAGATACTAATTACTGTTTCTGAGTCTAACATGCTCACTCTTATTGCCAAGTGTACAACACAGAATTCCGAAAAAGACAGATGATGAGAGATTTTAAATAAGCAATAAAAAGGGCCAAAGTCCCCAATAACCACAAAAGTAACTTTACGTGTTTAGCTGAAAGTTGGAATAATAGTTTGCTTTCATAAAACTTCATTCGTTCATGTTCTTCTGTATTCGTAATTTGCTTCATGCCCATTATCTCCAGAAATTTCTGCACACTTACCTGTAGGAAATTAGTGATAAATCTGAAGCAGGGGAAGGACTTTTCCTGATAATAACTACTTGGTTCAAATGTAGTGTGCATATACCCACATGACAATTTCTCTAGTGAAAAATCAAGTTCATGGATGCTCAGGAAATAATAATGCCCCATTCTTTATTCCTGTGGTTAACTGAGAATTTATCAGGAAAGGGAGGTAATAACAGGATGGACTTTAGTATGATTAGGTAGAGAGATTACATTGACATTTATAGTAATGGATTATTAACTTTATAAACCAAAGAACATTTAGTCCTAAAAGTAGATTTGGTGAAGAATAGTATGAGAATGCCAGAAGGGTGAGAAAAGAAACAAGGAGAAAAATGTTAGAGAGAAATATAGATAATATAAATGGCAAAAAAAAGTTCAGTAGGAAAGAAAAGATGCTAAAACTGCATGTTGCTTCTTTTTCTTGCTAAGCACTAGAATAAATGCCAAGGCTAATGAAGAGTACAGTTTGATTATTTACCACATGGTTTCATTTATTTTTTTAAAGGAGTTTCAGAACAGAAAGTATATAATTTTCCGCTACTTAAGTACACTATTCACTGTAAGTTGAAAACTTTCAGCTTGCTTTAGATTTCCATATAGCCAGACAAAGTGATCAGCAGTTTAGTCATCCAGAAGTACAATGCGTTCCTTCAGAATTAGATTTTCTGTTTACCTGTCTTGTGTGTTTCTAGCTGCTCTTATTGAGAGGGGTGATACAGGTATTGCTCTCTTTCCTCAAAGATGTAGTCAATTACAGTTTTTCATAGGTAAGAGTAGTACAAATAGGTTTGTTGTTTTGTTGTTTTTTTTTTATGTGACTCACTGTAATTTTGTAGATATAGCATACACCAACAGAAAGTTGATGAAATTGTAGAGATGTATGAGGTGTTTATACAAACGTACCTATATGTATGTGCATATGATGAAAGATGCATGCTAAATTGTTAATTTCACACAAGACTCTTTTTTGCTTAGGTGTGAGGATCATCTTTTTCAAAGTTTCTTCGTGTCTAGTCAACAAGGAAGTCAGTAGTGAAAACACTGTCTAGATTTGGGCCAAGTAAAGAATCTAAGGCCCCAGTAAGAATGCTGTTACCTCAGTTGCAAGGAAACTAGATGAATGTAGAATTTGGAGTATTGCATATAACAATCATTTCTAGAAAGAAGGGACCAAAAGAATGATGTTAAGAGTTCTGAAAATATTTTATTTCACTACAAAGCTTTAAAAGGAACCCTAGGGCTAAATGATTGAAAATGGAGAGTCATGAAGGTGGCATTTCATTAAAGTCTGAGAAAACATCAGTCCTTGTGTGAAACCATATCTAATGTCATTTCCTGATGATATTGCTACAGTTTGTCAGTTTAGATGAATTCATATAGCCTACTATGCATGTTTCTTAAAGACAGTCCTCTTTCATTCTCCAGCATTGATGAAAAACAGTGAACAGATGACAGAAGCAGGTAGAACACTGTGAACAGCTATCAAATTGTGTGGCTTGAAGGAATAAGAGGGTGAGAAAAAAGATGAGAAGTTTAAATGGAAGAACAGTTGGAAAAGAAAGGTAAACACATGAAAATAAGTAGAACATGAACTGCTGAATTCAAGATTTACCAATGAAAAATTAGGTCTTCTCATTTGGCCAGGATTCTGGTTCTATTTTGTTGATCTTTCCAATCCAACTTTTAATTTGTTTCTCCATTATTAAAGTGCACACATTCATCTCATCCCAATCAGCACTGACAAAGTAGAATGCTACATAAGCACTGGTCACCTTTGTTTCCCTTGTAGTCATTGAAGAAAAATGAGCATTTCATGCCATGAGTCATCTGACCTATTTTAGGCATTGATGCTAGCATGAGACAAATAGTGCCACGGAACTGCTTGCTTTTCTCCATGTGTGAAACTTTCTCACATTACTACTACACATAAGAACTACAATAGATCAGATTACTTAGCTGTTTTGTATCCTTGCTTTTAAACAATCTGGTGACTTGTAATAGCTAACTAAGTAGCTTTTGGCTTACTGTCAGAACGGGCATTTCTTAAAATTGGTAGGGTGCCAAGTTATTTTTCATTCTTCTGTTTTCTAGACGCTAAATGAAACACTAAAAATAAAGATATGTTTCAGGTACCTTCCTTTTTCCACAGTCTAAAGCAAACCTTTTGGTTTTATCTTTTATAATCCCTTAAAAATATATTGTGACACCTGTAAAATTCATAAAAGATTCAGTTTTATTTTAAAGTTGAGAAGACATTCCATCATATTTTAAAATGTAATCTTTGTTCCTTAAAAATACTTGGCAAATTTGATTTAATTTTGGCTTGTGTTAAAAAGCATTTTTGTCTAGTAAAAGATATGAAAAAAAGTGTTTGCCTAGCTCTAATGGTCAGATTAATTGTGCTTTCTCTCTGAGTATGTCTGTGAAATGATTGCTTGTTCTTGCTATGGGTCATGTCTAAGTACTGTACATTAATTTGCCTATGCAAAAGCTGGCAACAAAGCAGTTGGCTGCAGAGTATGTCTTGCTTTATGGAGTCCAGGGGCCTGCTGGGTAGGTTCCTAATCGCCCATTAGCAGCTGTGATAGAGAACATGAGAACTGTGAAGAGCACAGGAGCATTAAGTGTTTGGAGGAAGCTGTGAGATTTAAGGAGTAAATCTGAAGTAGAAATGAACTGTCTTCAATACATTTAAGTGTTTGGATTCTTACTGGGGTATTTAGTACCTGTAGACAGGTAAGCTAAGAAAGAGATAGCATATAAAGCTTTCCCTTTGATGAGAAAAAATGCCATGTTAGCACAGGAAGTGGGACAATGGCAGTCCATGAGTTTCTCATGCAAGAAACCACAGAGCTTCACTGGAAATCCTCACTTATGGTCCAAGTACACAGGAGCAGTGAACACATTCATTGCTTAAATCTAGCAGAGAAAGGTACTAGTGAAGAGTTACATGATATAGTTTAGAAAAGATAAATACCTATAGGCAAGTTGCACCACTAGTAGCTGACTGCCCTGAAAAGCTAAATGTCTTTTTATTTTCCATATGTCAGTGTGCCAACATCTTTATTTTTCTAATCCTTAAATGCTTTAAGGAATTGCCTCTTTGTAGTAGTCTCTTTACAAAGTGGACTAGGAAGTCATATTTTTTACTGTAATTGTATCTGCCAGGTAAATACCATAATGACTCATTCTTTGTGTTAAGACTTGGGCTTTCCCAGTGTTTCTGGCACTCGAGTGTTATTAGCATAATGTATTTTTAGTGAACTTTGTCAGCAGAGCACTGTATGGCTAATCAAGCACTCATTGGGGATAAATAGTGGACTTAATATTCTTATCAGGCTACCAGAGCTTAGAAGTTAGCGACCCTTGTTCCACTTATATCAAAGCCACTTACAATGCTACTAGCTTGTAGCAAATTCATTTTCTGTTCGTGTCTGATTGCCTGTAATGGTGCCTAGAAACAGAAAACAGAAAATGGAAAATGGGAAGGAATGAGGGCCCCTGTTGCCTGAGGCCTTAATGCAATTCCAAGATATTGATCACACTGAATACTTCAGCTTAATCCTCACAGTTTCACAGGCTTTGCAAAAAAAATGTTTTTCATAAGTACAGTTTCAATTGTATTTGAACCTTAGTGATTTAGTAGCATTATTGTCTAAGATGGTCTATGTAATATCAGTTGTAGTTGCAAATTAAACTGGGGATATTATTAATTTTCTCTGCTATTTAATCTTGTCTACTGTCTCTTTGAAGTTCAGACAGTCTAGGTCAAGGTGATGCCGTGTATCGAAACTAGGAGCTGCTTCCCTGTAATGCTCTACCTTTTCCCTAGAAAAGATCAGGACTGATGGCAGCATCACTTCACATTTATTGTTCTGTGTGTCGGGCAGTAGGTGTGGCATGAGAATCAGTTTTCCAGTGGGAAGAGGAAACATGGACAAATGAGAAGCAAAGAAATCTGGGGGGATGTCTTTGTCACGGGATACTAAAGAAAAAAACTCTGCAGACTACTCTATACTTAAAAAGTTCCTCATAGCAAACATTAGAAGTAACACAGAAATAGGAATATTGAGTGTCTAACTTATCCTGTAGTTTTGTTTTTGTATTTTTGGGGAAAAAAAGAGGCAAAGGTTTTTGCTATTCTGAGATTTCAGGTTGACCAATACTATTCTTGATAATTCTGTGGTAATCAGCTGCCTTTCTGGACAGATTTGTGTGTGTACATGTAAATCTATGTACGTTTTCAGTCCCGTATGTGTGTGCATGTGCCTGAATGTATGTGTATGTGCATCTGTGCGTGTTTTCCAAAATTTGGGTTTTGTCCGTACAGCTCCTGGTGCTGGATAATAGCAATTAACATTGAAATATTGATAAACTAATGTCTTGACACTTATCATCCACAATATAATTCAGCCGTTTCAAAATAATTCTCTACAGTATTCTGAGCTTCAGTGAGAATCAAACCTCTAGATGTCGCAGAGGAAAAAGTTCTAGTAGGAAATAGGTAAATAGCGTACCATTAAGAGGATTTCCTCATGAGACATTTCTATCTTAAGTTAATTGGTCACCAGGTGACTTAAGGTAGTAAACACACTCATTAGAGGCTACAGGACACCATATAATTTTCTGCTGCAGACTTTGGATGTGTCTGCTTTGCCCTAAGCCAAACTAATATTAAAAGACTGGCAAATTTTCAAATATTGATTGAGTTGCTGGGAATGTAAATTTGACTCTTCTAGAATAAAGTAATTCCTTTGAAAGCTGGAAGGCATGTAGGGGTTATCGTCCAACTAGCTTTTAACCAGCATTAATGGCTACCACTAGTTTTTCAGTAATAAAATAAGTATCTTAGTGCAATGTAGGTAAACCTTCTTTAGCAGAAGCCTTAAAGGTTTTCAATATTAAATAATAATTAAAAGGTAAACCTTAGAGATGAAATGACCTAGGTGTAAAGTGTTTTGTCTCAGGACTGCTACTTATCTGATGTTTGTCTCACTCTAGTTAAAAAGAGACAATCACTAATATCATGCTGAAACTGATCTCATATTGGAAGTAAATTAAATGAAGATCATTTTTAATTTTAAATGAATTTGTTTAGTTTAATGTCATTTAACAAACCGAAAATAAATGTTTTTTAGATCAAACTTTTAGAAAATCAGTTCTGAAATACAGTGCACTACAGGTGTTACTACATGACAAAGTTAGCACAGGATAAGCACGTTACAGATTTGGGTACTTTGAAATAATTTTGTGGATGCTGCTACCCAAAGTAGACAAGTAGATAGTAGACAAGATAACTTACTACAAACATTTATTGTAGGACAAACATTTAAAAACTGATAATTTGATAAATTTAACTGGAGTTGCTAACATACCACAAATCTCTGCTCTAGCTTACTGTTCACTAAGCAATATTTCTATCTTTGTATTAAGCCTGACATCTTGAGTATCACTCAATAAAAAAAAAAAAAATCATAGCTTCTAACTTCTTAGGAAATTTCATTTTAATTTAGCACTAAATGGTTTTCAAGTACTGAATTTTAAGCCAAATTGTATGTTTTTGATATAAGAAGAATCAATCCTCTCTTCTTCACTTCACTTCTGTACAGCTGAGATGCATAGGAAGAAATGGACTCATAGCATAGGTTCAACAGTAGTTGTGTCGTGAAGTCAAAAAATACTTAGAGCATACAGGATATTGTTTCGCTATTCTCTTTCATCAGCGTTCATCTTTAGGAAGTAGTAATATTTCTCATAGCAATAACTTCTTTCTCTCATTGATTCTATGACATTTGGGCAACAAAGTTAATAATTTCTTACAGTTGTATCATGCCTTCCATCCAATGATTCCTTAGTGTTTTAAAAGTTATATACTGCACAGTGGGACAAACATATGCAAAAAACAAATTCCCAAAGTAAAGAACAGAAATAATCTCAGAGATTTGTATCTCCTTTTCAAGAGATTGCAATTTTGTATGTGTTGTCTAAGTATCTATGGCTCTTGTTGACTGAAAGGGGAACAACTGACAGTCAAGACCTTGGGAAAGAGTAGAATTTTATGTTCATGTAAAAACATTGCTCTCTGCTTCTGACTGAAATCTTGTGGCTACTTAAAAGAGTCGCAAAACCCATAAGTATCTTGAAAAAAAACAGACTGTTGATCTCTCTGGTGGATTTGGTAGCAGGCTTTCCCAGATGTAGGTGTTGGCTGCCAGTTGCTATTGCAGGTCTCTGTACCTGTGGAGAGAAATTCCTCCTCAGAGCCTGGTACCAACAGGAAAAGCCTCTATGCTGAGTTCAGACTTTGGCAGGTGACACAGTTGCCATCCATTTCTTGGGCTTCCAGGGTTCAACTGTCCCTGCAGCTATGTTGGGATTTCTTATCTTCAAAGCTCTGCAACATCTTACATTTATTTCCAGGTGCAAACCCTTTCACTTAGTCACATCTTCCCCAGTCTATCTGCCAGAGGTCTCTTTATTCTATTTATGGCAGCTGAAGCATTCAAACCTTATCTAGAATTAATTATCTTTCATCTTTAAAGCATGACTAAGTTTCCATATCTTTTTTACCTTCCTTACTAGAAGGATGTTGCAGTACATTTTCTTACCCACTCTTTCCTTTGCAGATGGCAATGAAGAAAGGTAAAAATATTCCTTTATATTTATTGTTGTTCAAATGATATACAATGTACACTATATAAAATGTGAAGGAACTAGCTTCAGTTTATGATTTGGGGTATTTTTGACAAAGACTAATAATATAAATTTAATATAAATTTAGCAGATTTGCTAACCAGCTTTTTGGATGAAGGAGACCTTTTTCGTTTTCGAGGACTCACATTTGTTTCTTATTAACACATACCACTACGGTACAAATATTTAGGGGAAGATAGTCTGCAGTTACTATCCAAGGAAGAAATTCTTATTTCCTTGTAAGTACATGAAACCAGGAAAATCAAGTCACCTTAATAGGTACACTGCGTCTTTCAGTGTTTTCACGAAACTAATATTATTCTACAGACTGTACACAAAGACTGTACACAAAGAATTTCTTCTTGGAGTTGAAGGCATTAGAACAGGCTGCCTAGGGATGTGGTGGAGCTGCCATCCGTGAAGATATTAAAAAGATGCATGGATCTGACTCTAAGGAACATGGTCCAGTGGTGGAATTGATGAACTTAAGGGTCTTTTTCAACCTAAATAATTCTAAGCTTCAATGATTCTATGAAATATCTTTCAAAATTATTGTCATTTTCCACTGTCAATAACACAGCTGAAGCTCACAGCTTGTTTTGAGGAGTCTACTTCAGAGGGACACCCGTTCCTGCTGTTTTATTCAGACCGCTGGGAGATGGCCTTTGTGATTCAGAGGTAATGCAGGATCTTCTGCTGACTGGTAAACTTGTAGCTATTAAGAGTGACCATAAAAATGTTAATTTTGACAAAGGAGATGGTATTATTTCAGATGAAATTTTGCAAGTGAAGCAATGCTGCCACTAAAGGCAGAAGAAAGATGTTATTTGAACACATGCATACTCATTCATTTTTGTGCACAGTGGAACCTGCAAAGAGCTCAGAGAAGGTAGAAGACATGTTTAGCAAGAGAATAAAGGTCAGAATTTTGGGAGTTTATATTTGTTCATGCTCTTTCTGAAAAAAATAGGTGATTTTACTTTTGTTTTTAATAGGCCCTCTTTGAGAAATTTAGCACTTGATGTCAGATTTTTTTAATGCTGAATGTTAGGAATAACACAGTAACAGAAGCATTACAAGCTTGCTATGCAGTTCAAACTATGTTATATCTGTGGCATAGTCTATGTGGCACTCTTTGTTTAGAGACTAGCTTTTAATGAACACATTTACCTGTAAATCCTCAGAAAATTGATTCTTCCTTCAAAATGAGTGGAAATTTGGTAGAAGAGGCTGTGTCTCATGTACGATAAAGGGATTTAATTCCAGCTTTACCTTACATATAAAGCTTCAACTGGCACTTCCACAATGTGTGCCTTGAATTCTGTTTGATGTTTATATCAATGTCCTTCAGATCCCACAAGCTAAGGAAAACACTGTTAACTGCCAATTTTTAATTTGTCTAATACTAGCGGTGTATTTCTTGCACTTGGTGGCACTTGCAGTAACTGGTATCTATTCTGTACTGAACAGCATCTGTTACTCCTCTGGAAAGGCAGAGCTTCAGGGAGTGTGCTGTGTACATGACTGAACTTTAGGACATAAGAAATAGCGTTATTTTCAGAAGCAGCTGGAGAGGTCAGTCATCCTCATGGTTAAATCTTACATCAGTTCACCACTGGAAGCAGTTCAGTCAGTAGCTCTTCATCTTGCGCTCAGTAGCCTTTAATCCCTATTTTTGGCCAAGTTGCCATGCTCTACATACCCTTCTCAGCCTTGGCTCAGCAATGCTAACAAAGACTGAATCTGAAACATGTAACAAAGCAGTCAATACTTTAGTACTTCTCTAATTGCCAGTGCTCTGGAAAGCAATGTACAGATAAAAAATTTGAATGGTAAATGTGTAGATCATCACTTGATACTTAACCTCAATCTTCAGAAGAATCTGGTTTGTGAAGACCAGGTAAATATTAAGGTAGTTCAGAGTGAATACCATGGGAGTTTTCATTGAATTAAAGTGGAAACCACAACTCTTTTGTCAGAATGTGGATGAGATCTTTGAAGAACGCAATACACTTCCCTGACCTGGAAGGTAGGTGAGAGGGTAATCACAACAGGCATTCAAGTTTTTTGGGGGAGACTGGCTGTGACTGTGAGATGGGCCGCCTTTTTTTTTTAATAGGAATTAACTTCCCTTTTCTTCCTTTCCCTGGTCTCATTCTCAAAGGTGAGGTCATGCTGTTCCCCTGACAACAAATAAATAGTTATAATTAAAAATAAAAAGAAAGGACATTTTTATTTTTGGATCGGAGCCAGAAATTCAGTTCTTGGCTATACGCCTTGTTCTTCTCTGTGCTTCTGTAAAGTTACACCTCTATTAAATCTTACAAATAGAGTTCGTATCGTTATGCCAAGTGTCAGAGATGCTTCAAAAATGTATAACACTTTATCAGTTTCTTGACATTGAAATGTGTGTTCAAAGGAGTCTGCTAAGCTATGTTCCCAATGCAATTCCCATATTAAAAAGAATGTGTTAGTTCTCACATTAGTATGTGCAAATGGGTACTTAAGGGCACTGATGACCTCCTGCATCCCAATTCAGCACTATCCTAAGAAGTGTGTATCTTGTGGTCTGCCTAGTAGGTTATGTTTATACTTGAGGATTTTCTGTGGACATTTGATTTATAGGTGCACATATTAAGTGAAAAATCGTTGTGGATCATTAAGTGGATAAGTGAATATGTAATTATGGTTTTCTTCAGGGGAAAATACTTTGCAAGATACTAAAAAAAAAAAAGTTTAAGTCCTTTGTATTTTTGGTTTCATTTGAGAGGTTACGATGAACAGTCTTTGACATTTACAATAAACCATGGAATTGCTGAAGGCTGTACAAAAAGATTTGAAATCTTGATTAGATTAGAAATTATGTGTATATATTAGGTGGAGAAATGAAATTTTGTTGAAATTTTCATGAAAAAACATGTAATGTTTTGAGTTTATCCCGCTTTTCTGGAACAAGGTCTCCTCACTTTAGTAATTTGGCCACCACAAAAAAAATAATCTAGTAGGTGATCTACTAATCTAGTAGTGTTGGTGAACCAGTTTTGTCTGTTTCATGCCATGGTCTGCACAGTAATGATTTTACTTTGGTAAAGACAGAATATGAACATGTTTCTGTAGCCAAGGAAACGTACTTTTCATATTTCTTCACTTAAGAAAACAAACAAACAAATGCCACCACCCTGCAATTTTCTATTTGTGCAATTTCCAATTAAAAAAAAGTAATACACTATGTTTTATGTTCTTTTCAGTGAAGAATTAAATTGGATTTTTTTTTAAAGCCCAATCTCTCCCATACACAGAATACAATTAGTCTCTGATCCAGTTGTATAAATGTGATCTCAGTTCCCAGAGAGTTTAGGATTTGCATTGTAAGGTAATATTCTGTGTTGAGTCTCACAATAAAATGTCCAATTATAATCACTTAAGAAGGTAAACCCTTCTGATAAAGGGCCTTGCCTACTGAGAACTAAACCTCCAGTGATTTCACACCTCCCTGATGACTGTTTAAGAACATAAAACAAATGAACAAATTGATTTAGGTTTAGATGTAGGAAACATTATTTATGTGGTGGGGGATTAAATCATTTGGTATGAAGTCAAACAGCATCCATTTTTAATGTTGCTTACTGTGTAAAATATGGCTTTTAAACCACCTTTTAATTTCCGATCTAAATAATAACATTTCACAGAATCACAGAATAGTTGAAGTTGGAAGGAACCTCTGGAGATCATCTTGCCCAATCCCCCTGCTCAAGCAGGGCCACCTAAAGACTGTTGCCCAGGACCATGTCCAGACAACTTTTGAATATCTCCATGGAGGGAGACTCCCACCACCCCCCTGGGCAACCTGTGCCAGTGCTTGGTCACTCTCACAGTCAAAAAATGTTTCCTGATGTTCGGAGGGAACCTCCTGTGTTTCAGTGTGTGCCCATTGCCTCTGGTCCTCTCGCTGGGCACCACTGAAAAGAGCCTGGCTCCGTCCTGTTTGCACCCTCCCTTCAGGTATTTCTAGACCTCGGTAAGGTCCCCCCCGAGCCTTCTCTTCTCCAGGCTAGAACAGTCCCAGCTCTCTCAGCCTTTCCCCGTAGAAGAGGTGCTCCGGTCCCTTCATCATCCTCATGGCCCTTCATTGGACTGTCTTCAGTCTGTCCATATCTCTTCTGTACTGAGGACACGATACTTCAGGTGTGGCCTCAGTAGTGCTGAGTAGAGGGGGAGGATCACCTCCCTCGACCTGCTGGCATTGCTTTGCTTCACGCAGCCCCAGGATAGCATTAGCCTTCTTTGGGGCAAGGGCTCATGTTCAGCTTGGCATCCACCCAGACACCCAGGTACTTTTCTGCTAAGCTGTTTTCCAGCTGGTTGGCCCCCAGCCCTGCGCTGCCACGTGGGTTTTTTCCTCCCCAGGTGCAGGACTTTGCACGTACCTTTCCTGTACCTTTCCTGTCAGCCCTTTTCTCCCGCCTGTTGAGGTCCCTCTGGATGGCAGCAGAACCCTCTGGTGTATCGGCCACCCCTCCCAGCTTAGTGTCATCAGCAGACTTGCTGGGGTTATGTGTTGTCCCATCATCCAGATCATTAATGATGATGTTGAACAGTTTTGGACCCAGTATTGATCCCTGGGATACACTGGTAGTTACTTGCCTTCAACTAAGCTCTGTGTCACTGATTTGCATCTATATTATCTTCGGATACCTAATAGGAGCCCATGCAGTGTGCAGGGAGGGGCAGCACGCTAAGTGGATATTTTTATTAAGTAGATTCTCTGAACTACCACAGTGAAAGAGAAAGGAAATTCTGTAGCTGAATGTACATTTTACATATACTCAGGACTGAAGGACAGAACATGATTTTAATGTACACAGGGGACAGGTAGTAATGCGTTTACAAGACATTGAGTACCTTTCATGTTTGTCAAAATTTCGTGTTGTATTAGTGCAAGTGGTTTAAAAATCTCTAAACATTCTTAGACTTTTAAAGTTGATAGTGCTGTAGCTCTGTTTCACAGTGAGTTCCTCTCTTCTTTTTCTTGTATATAGTATTTGGCAATTTTTTTGCTTCATTGTTGAAGGACTATTTCAAAAGACGGTTTTTATAGTCACCAAGACAGTTAATATATTTAGTCCTGTATGAAATGCAAAGGTAAGCAAATCAAGTACAGAAAGGGGATGGTATTAAAGGCAATACAGAGGTAGAGTTTGTAAAACATTAAATGGGAGGATGAATGACTAGGAAGCAAATGAGAAGGGAATGCAAGTTTTCTGTGCAGTCACAGATGGAGGGCTCGGGGGAAGGGACAGGGCATAATGACAGTTTGATAATTAAGGCTGAACAGCAGAGGTGGCTGGTTTGAAACAGGTGGTCAGGGAAGCCAAGTATGAGGTAGAAATTCAGGGTAAAAATACAGATCTCTGTGAAGATTCTTACCAGGATGTATAAACACAGGTCTCTGAAAGGCTCCTTGCCTCCTGAGAAACAAGGAAAGAAAAAAAATAATACGTCCTTAATTCATAAGCAGACTATATTCTTCAAATACCATGAAGTTCAAATCAAAATGAACAGTGGGAGGATCAGTCCCAGCACCTGGCTTCTTTAGTACTTAACAATTTAGTAGCAGTTGAGATTTGTAGTTCCAGAGAATTGAGTCCAGTCAGCTTAAGAGTGTAAATTGCATGTTCTTTTTTTGACTGTAGCTCTCTCTGTTAGCCCTTGATGCCATCAATTTAGGGCATGTCACATTTGCTATGTGCATTTAGAAAGGCCCACTGAACTCTAAATTATAACAATGTATTTCAGAAAAAGAAGCCATCTCTGCAATGATTTTCTAATAATTCTAACTTTGGCAGGCGCGTTCTTTGGGAATTCATTATCATACTGAATTCTTTCTGCAAAAGGAAGTAAGAAAATCAATTATCTCTGCTAAGATAACAGAAGGAGCCTTAAGCTTGGATGAAGTCATAATACTTTGAAGATGAACTTTGACTTGCATGTGAAAATAACAGAGATCTTTAAATCCATGTACAAAAGGAGACATTACTCAGCTGACACTGTAATTCAACTAGTGGTAGATATATAGTGGAGTAGTGTTTACTTCAGCATGAGGCTTATAAGCAAAATATAACACTTGTGGGAAATTAGACCTTATTCAAAGCCCATTTAAATCAGTGAGAGGAATCTCATTCAGTTGATGAACGAGTACTTCTTTTTGCAGATCTGAGAAAATACTTTACCTCCATAGCATTTCACTGCTTATAGATCTTAGAGCATTTTACAAACTTTAATTAAATGAGTTCAAACATAATTTTGACAAATGTTTTCAGGAAGAAACAGGAACAGTAGAATATCCGACTGGAAAGAAATGTGGGGAATGCAAATAGAGGGTTGATGTTTTTGAATTAGAATGAAGGCTTGTTTGCAATTAGCATTGTTTGCTCATCTCTGCTGGCAGAGAATTCGACTATACTTACAGTTTTTTCTGGTTTATTTTTATTAGAGTAGTGGTAGTACACCGGAATCCCAGAAATTATTTGTTTCTCTATTGGCAAATTCAGTAGAATTCTGCTCCCATGCAGCTTCTCATTCCCCCAACTTTTTGCACTTTTTTCCTATCAGGTCATTTCAGAAATACTTTTAAAAGTACCTTCCTAAGAATATTTGCTCTAAGAGGTTACTAATCTGTATTAAGAAATACCAGTGAGTGGCTGGAATTGAGTTGAAACCTCTTAAACTGCGTTTGTCAGCTCTGGGATTGCCGTAGTTGCAACCCAGCTCTCCCATGTGTTGAGTGAGCAGGGCAAAACTGGTTTCTGCTCTGGGTTGCTTCTAATCTAAGTAGCAGATCAATAGCACTAGGCGTGGGAACACAACATTCTGCTGAAATAATACTGGTTGATTTGATGGCAGTACTAGTTTCAGTACCGTGGCAGCACATCCACTATCAACAGAAATCAGTGATTCTGGAAGCCCTGTAACTAACAGGATCAAAAGAAAGGGAGATAGTAACATAATGTGCATTATCTCTTTCTAGAAGTTTAGTGTTATGCTATACCTGCACTACCCACCCACTTTTCTTAGACAAGAAGAGCTTGCTTGTGTTCATTTGATAAATTATGGGAAACTGTCTAGTTCTTCATTAATGTTCTAAATCCCAAAGTCTTGAACCACATATGCTGAGTTCTCAGTTATTAGTAATTTACTGGTATGCATCAGCATATCCATATTGTTTTGTTATTGGATGGTTGGCTGAAGTTAGAAGGGTTTTTTTTTGTGTTACATAGGTGAGCTTGAACTCCTTGTAAGCTTAACCCTTTGTTCTTACAAGACAAATGGACTGAGCCCCATACAGCCACTTTTTTAAAATGAAACTTTAAATGCTTCCTTTTGGCTTTACTACCTATGAAAAGGAAAAGGCAGGTAGCTCAGGAAAGCAGGCAAAAGAGTAAGTAGGGAGTGTTACAGCAGTGTTGCATTTTGCATTCTGTGATACATTCCTAATATAGCTAGTCTTACCTTGAAAATTGGAGTATTAATTCACAGTAATTAATCACTCCTTGCACACACCATATTCTAGGTAGTATTAAAAGCATAACAATTCTTGACATGCTTGTTTTGATGGGATCTAAATTGCAGACCCAACAGACCCTGAATGTTTCCATCTTCAGCACAGTATTTCTAGCTGTTTCTTCCCTTCCAGAAGTTTTGGGGATTTTTTTCTCCTGAATGATTAATGTTCTTTATTATTCTGATATTAGAGGGATGAAAATGCAAAGCCAAGCTTGGTGCAGAACAATGGTGACATCTTTGGTTTTATCAAAACATTAACTTGATTTCAGTCAGCCATAATCAATTACATGTAATTTCCAGTATGTGCCCTTTAAACCATATGAGGTCTAGAATCAAGCTGGATATTACAAATTAAATGAGAGCTGCTGTCTGAGGTTTCCTAATAGCAATGACTTCAGAAAAGGGAATAGCAAAGTATGTTCTTAGTGGCAGAGCCCTATACAATAATGAATAATATAATTTTGCTAGTCATCTTTATTTTACGTTTTCCTGAAAATAAGCTATTCAAATGAAGTGGCTTTTTTAAATGACATCAAGCTAAGAAATTTCTGAAAAGTACTATGAAATACGGTATTGAAAACTCATACTGTGCTTGAATGCTAGGAAGACATCTAACCTTATTTTGGTGGTGTTTTTGAAGATTTGACTGGAACTGGATACAAATCTTATACTGGACTTCAAGATGATCCACTGTAGAGAGGTGAAGGTCATCACCTTCCTCAGTGACTGAGTAGTTTCCAGCTGCACAGAATGGTCAGATCTTGGGTTTTCAAGCAGATTGAATCTGTAGGCAGTTGAAAGTAAATTTACAGCACACCTGAGGAAACGTTTCTGATGGGGAAGCACAGGAGGAAAGTACAGTACCTACAGAAGGCACCTTATTAGCTCAAAGCCACAAACAGGTCAGACAAGACAAGTTGCATTGCATCACAGAAACCAGGCAACTTTTTCTTAAAGTTACATATTCTCTCCAGCCTCCTGTGGCTGGGAGATTAGAATTAGATTCATTTAGAATTTGGGGTTTTAGTGTGCATTTCTCTTGTTCCTAGGCGTATCAATGCCTAATAATTGTTGGACTTGGCTAAATTTAGAATCATGTTGCAACTATGGCATCGATTTACTTTTCTGAATTGACAGAGATGGTCTTTTCTTATAAGTGATCAATACTTAAAATAGATGTGGTGTGTTTGATCATTCAGTTCTGCAGTGCTCAGTATGGCTTTTGGTTAGAGAATAGATGATAAATAATAATTTTGTAGGAATGCATTCCACATTTTCCTCCTTCCTCGATCCTATTTTTTTTTCCTTAGGAGAAATCAGATATTTAATATAATCAGAGTTTTTAGTAGAGTCTTACATATTCTAAATGTTTGGCACTGTAAGGGCAAATTCTCTTCCTAAAAACAAATCAGTCTTTTTCTCCTTATTTCAAGTACTTTTTTTTTTATCCTTCACATGTGCCCTGGTTTCATTCACTCCGTTCCTAGTCTTTGTGTTGGAATTTATTTCACACAGTTTTCTCATCGTAACTGAAAATGGCTTCACTTTGAGACCTGAGGAGTAATATGTGACCCAACTCTAGATAACAGATGTGAGCTTTGACTTGTATTTTTTTATTTCCCTTAACTCTAATGCCTTCTGAAGGCACTGATATGCTGTACTTTTAAAGCAGGCAGCTTGTTGCATTGATCCATTACCAAATGTTCCTGGATCCAGGATGCTGCTAGAGAGATATGGCAGGGAAACATGCAAGTTGTAGCTTCTCTTATTGAATAATAATAATTTTGAATTTGTATCTTGGTAAGTAATAATAGTAAAAAAAAAAAAAATCAGATTATCTTCTGCAGTGTTGATTCCTAAGTGATTTTCAGAAGCATCCTCTGCCTCTGGCACTGTGTAGTAAAACCATTATCCTACCATACAGTGCAATAATGACAGAACACATGCTGCGTAATGTAAACTTACGATCCAGTTCTAGGCAGATGTTATTAGGCTGTCATCTCTTCGAGCAGCAGTAGTGGAATTAAAAACCAACCAAACAAACAACAGCAAAACCCCTGAAATACCCTTCTCTCCCTCCCACCCCTCCGATAGCAATAGAAACTGTATTCATATCTGCCAAGTGATTTTGCATTGATGGAGGCTTTTCTTCCTTTAACAGATTCTTTTTTATTTAGTTTTTTTTCCCTTGCCTCATAAAGGAAGGCCAATTCAATCTAGACCATATGTAATCTAGTGAATAATGTGACATCACTTTTTTTTTTTTCCTTTGACGGGGGAGTTTACTTTCAAAACTGTCCTTCTTGAGGACTAGAGGAAAGCCTCTGGAAAATATATGTTAGGAATGAAACGTATGCCATAATCATTCTGTGCACCTATATCTGATTTTGTAAAAAGGAGTGAACCTGGTTTCCATTTGGTCTGTTTCAGATTATAAACTAGGACTACATCCAAAGACTTAGTGACTAAATAGTTCTCAGCCTCTAACACCTTTTTTGTCTATGGATGTTTGTGAGTTAAGGAAGCATTATCATAGCAGCCATGCAGGTAATTAAGTTCCACGTAAAAAGTCATTCCAGGCTGTGGGGAAGTGTATCTGAGCACTAACTTGATCCTCATCTGTAGTTTCAAAATTTCCGCATTGGTCTGGGTTTGGTGGGGATAGAGTTGATTTTCACAAGAAGCTGGGAGGGGCCACAGCCCGGACAGCTGACCCGAACTAGCCAAGGGGATATTCCATACCATATGGCGTCATGCTCAGTATAGAACTGGGGGAGCTGGCCAGGGGGAGGAAGAGAGATCTTGGCTCGGGAATGGGCTGAGCATTGGGTTCTGGGTGGTGAGCAATTGCATTGTGCATCACTCGCTCCATATATTCTATTTATTATTATTATTGTTGTTGTTGTTGTTATTATTATTAATATTATTATTATTTCTTCTCTCCTTGTGTTGTCCTATTAAATTGTCCTTATCTCGACCCATGAGTTTTTACCTTTTTCTTCTGATTCTCCTCCCCATCCCACCAGGAGGGAGGGGTGAGCGAGCGGCCGCGTGGTGCTTAGTTGCCAGCCGGGCTTAAACCACGACACGCGGCTTTCGCTGACACAACCTTGGGTGAGAGAGGAGGGAGCTCTAAGGAGGGGCTTATTGCAAGCCCTCAACATTAGGATGAATTTCTTTTTCTTTTGAGGTCCAGATTCCCTTTACTTAAAACGCAATTCTATATTGAGTCTATATCGTCAATATATTCTGTCATTATAGACAGCATTTCTGTCAATTGTATTGACAGAAAATGGTCTGTTTCTTGGTGGTTTTGTGTAATATTGTGCTATTGCTTCATGTTAAGCGAATAGTTACAGAAACTGAAGGTCTCTTTCTGAGCTTATCTCTATTCTGTGAGTATCACAACACTGAGTTTTCTCTCAGCTTTGCCCTGCAGGCAAGAGAAATCTGGGGCTTTCATGCATGTCCATCAGGTGACAGCCAGGCTATACCTAGGGTGCTGCTTGTTATGATTGCCCCTTGAGATCCTTATTAGCAGTCTGTATGACCAAGCAGTAGATGGAGACAAGTGTTTCAGTCTCTTCTTGCTACACGACAGTGATGTTACCCTCTGGTTACAGCAGCATCACATTTTCTTTCTTTATTTTGCACACAACTTTATGGATTTTTCAGCTTGCCTAAAATATCACCCCACTCATGAAGGAATGGAGAAAAAAAAATCTTTCTTCAAATTCCTTTTTATGCAGCTTGATTTTGATCATAATTTGCTACAGCATTTACATCTGGTACTTTCTTTGGACATAAACAGAGAAAGAAAAGAAAAATAAACAAGAAATAAGGAATAAAACATCTCTTGTAATGATGAGCTGTCTCTTATACTACAGTGACTTTTTTTCTCATAGGGAATGACTTGTGGATCTTGCCATCTTCAATGTTTGATAGGTACCTTGCACCACAGAAATAAATAAATCCATCAGCTTGGTTTAATGTGTACCCTTCAGTTGAGGCACAAGGGAACATGTTGGATATGTAAATAGTTGCATAGCAATTTTATACTGTTCCTTAAATAGCCACTATGTGTACAGCAACACTTTGGTTTTGGAAGGAAATACTCTGTTGCAATTTATATATGAATAATAATATGAATAACATGAAGGTCACTTCATCACTCAAAGGAAATCCTCCATCTGTCACGTGAATGGCGTGTATCTTGAATGTTTCCATTGAATTCTCGCTCCTGTAGCATGCTGAGTGCTTTTCCTACCCTCATAAAGATGAATTCTCAGACCCACAAGGATCATTGGCTAAAAATCACATCCAAATTCCTTGAGAATGCATACACCCAAAGGGTTTGATTTGCTCTTTCTGTGACTAATTGCTAGAGGAGAATGTTTGGATTTGGCCTTTTCCCTGCCACGCTCTAGTTTAGAGTAACTTCTCCCTACGTGTTTTCTGCAACGGACAGGGTTACATGCAGCTTCTCTAACTGGCACGGAAAAGGGAGTGATGTTCTGCAAGCGCACGGCTCGCGGCTGAGCTCTTTAACGGGACACGTGGCCAACCGAGCAGCTGGATGGACCAGCAGTTGTAGGTACTTTACACTGAACGCTATTCAGGTATTAAATCTTTGAAATCAAAGATAAACATACAGGGAATGAAACAGCAAATTAGTGCTGCCAAGAGAAGATTTGGTAGCCTCTGGGATTTGTCAGTAACTTCCAATAGTTTGCCCAGTAGCAGGGAGGAAACAGACCTTTTAAAATGAGGAAATCCTCTGTTTGGCAGGGAGACGGGAAGAAGATCCAATATTCTGCCCTGAAACAGCCAGACTTCAACAGTGCTAGAGTGAGGGAAAAATGTTTATTATAAGTTGTTTACTGCCAAATGATTATTTAATGTTCTAAATATCCTGAAGAAATAGGCCAGGATATAAAGCCCTATGATAAAATATTTACAGTTGTCAGGCCAAGTGAGGTGTATGGGGGGGGGAGTGTTGTGTGTGACCTAGATATATTTGAAGTCTTGCTAGATGGCAGAATATGATCTGAGAAGGGTGATCCCTGAAGATTTCTGTCACATGTCAAAACCAGGGTGGTTGTGAAATGTTTCTCTTACTGAGATTATCATACCTGAAAAAACACTTCTCAAGCCCTTCCCAAATTCTTTCCTAAACCTTTGTATGCATTTATGCTGCTGGTGCATATTGCGTAATATTTTATGAACTGCAATGGTACGATGTTCTCTAGTTTGTCTTTAAGAGAATAGTGTTTTCTGTGTGCTGTGCAAGGGAAGAGGGCACAAGGAAGTGGGGAGCATTGAGATGTAATACAATTGAAAGTCCTAAAAAATTACTGATTTTTCTCTCTTCTTGGAAGAGGTGACTCTCTTTGGATTTTCTTAATTTGAAAAAGGTTGTCTTTGTGCAAGATGATTGCACAGTGGCTAATTTTGAATGGGCTGTTAAGCGGTCGAGGGCTTGTGAACTGCCATTTTTACCAAAAATAGCTCGTTTGTCTTTTATTACAATTTAAAGTACCCCTACGGCTCCCCTGCTCCATTTTCAGCTACTCATGTGTATCCTGCTGCGGGTGAGGTTTCCACCACATGGTTTTCTATGTCCTAATAGGTTGTAATCCTGTGAACTGGTCACTTGGCGCACCTGAAGAAATGGAAAGCTTTGCGGTGGGAGGATAGGAATGAGCAACTGGTTGGTGGGGGAAGGAGGAGCTTCCCACAATGACCAGTTGCTGATGGACTAGAAAGTTTTGGTTAAAAAAAAAAAATGTATGAGTGATTTTTCTTTCTGCTTCCTGTCTTACTCTTCAGTGATGCTGAGAAGGTTACACCTCCACTGGGAACGAGGTACATACCCGCTTCTTTCCTGCAAAAGTAACTGCCAACTGTCTCTACAGCAGTAAATGAACACTTCCTATTATCCTAAGCAATATTTTTAGAAGACATAGGGTTATAGTCAGTTCTCATGAGGAATTTTTCAATCAATATTTATTTTACTGAAAAAATTAATACTGAAAAGATTTGTTATGCAAGCATCCTATTTTCAATATTTCCTACTTTTAAAAATGCATGATCTTATATTCTGTAGTTTAATTAAATTTACACTAGAAAAAAGTTAAAAATGGGGGAAAAGAAATCAAAATCAGATATTGAAGTTGAACCAGTCTGCTTCTATTTTTTAACTGACTTTTTGGTTCATTAGTACTATCTAATTCCCTACCCCCCAGCCCCCAATAAGGTGGAGTTCTTTTGTCTTTAAGAATTTCAGCATATAGAAAAACTTTACCTTATCCTTTCCTTATGGATGGAAGTGACCTAATTCATCTTACTGAGTCCCTACAAGATCAGAATATGGTTCCTAAGGGGACAAAATACACAAATAGCTTTTTATTTAATTATTTTGGGGTGAAACGGAAGATACGATAATAGATTCCACATTCTTTCCACTGAGAGCTGAGTTGTTTTGGTGAAATTTTTTAGACAGTGGTTTCTACAATGATTGTAGTTCCTTAAAGATGCTGAGTGCCAACTCCATTCGTGTCCTAACTCACTGAAGTATGGAAAAAAAACTTGAAATCTTATGTAAGTGTGCGCTTTCCAACAACTTCACACAACAGTGGTAAGCCAAGATGGTTGAAAAATTATAGATATTCCTATGCTATTTTATGTTAACCAGGGATGCTTACTTAGGTATCTATTTTAATGTACATGCTTATAAATGTGTTGTCTTTATTAATGTTTGAATCACTTGTCGTGTTTGAGTTGTTCTGCCAAAAGAGTAACTTAAACTTAAACTGTCTTTTGGTTTTGCAATTTACTTAAAGCACAAAAAGGAGTTTTATCTTTAGCCAGCAAGAGCTTACCATGTATTGATTTTTTTTTTTTTTTGAGTAAGAGTTTCAGACAAATATAATAATATTATTTTATGTTTCATGCTTTGCATTTTCATGTTTCTAAGATAAGTAGGTGGGATTAAAAACATGCCAGAAATACAGCTACAGTGTAACCATAGACTGTATGCTGTGTATTGATCTTTTCAGTTGCTATTAAACTGTAATACACCCAATGTTCGTAATAATACATACTTTCAAATTGTTGATCAGTTCTGGTCTCTTATGTTTATAATCAATAATTGGATAGAGTTTAAATGAATTGTGTTGACTTGGTCTTCTAGACATTAATTCAACTTATAAATGCAAACTAATAGTCATTAAAGTTAAATGAAAAATTGAGTCTCTTGGCTTATAAAAACTTTACTGGCATTTGTGGTTCTGATCATTTTCCTAAAGATGCAGATATTATAATATCAGCTGTTTGACTTTTGCATAAGTTAGAGGAAAAATACAAAGGTATTTATTATGCAAAAACTGGCAGGGAAAAGAAAGAGGAAACCAAATGGTGGTCAGTTATTTCAGATAAAATTGTCGTTAGAGGCCCCAGTGAAGAGTAAATCTCCAGATTATATTTGTAAACTATTTTCCTCCACACACTACAAAGAGCGATAAGATCTTAAAGCTGGGGCAAAACTGATCCATGTGACAGATCTTTACATGTCTGTCACATCTCCCTAGTCTTCTGGGATAGGGTGCGTTTAAGCCAAAAGACAGAGCGAAGGATCAGATCAAGGCTCAGGGGACAGTGGGATTCTTGGGGATAATGTGAATAATGGGATCATGTGGCTCAGTACTCTGAAATGCTTGCTTGGATATCCAAACTATGCTGTGTATCCTGGGCTAAGAACAGAGCCTGGATTTCAGCCAGATGCTAGATGTTCAAGGGACCAAGGGTTGGAACTCAGCCTGAAAGCCTGCCCCCAAAAAGGGCACATAACCAGAGCTGTGAAAGCAGCATTGTTTGTCTTAAAGCATTTCTGGCATTTTTGTTTCTACTTCACTGGAGGAAGATGGGTATAATATCCCTTACTCTCCCTCTGGTCTAACAGGAAAAGCTAAAGATAAACAAGGTTGAGAAATGGCTCAATTGTCTGTAATGAAAAAAATGTGCTCAGTGGACACTTTCATTTTACAGCTATTACCCTTAGGACCCTCCTTATTCTCTCAACTAGCTTTTGCTGATGATTAAAGTCTTGACTGATCATTATTCTCTGAGGTACTTTGGTAGGATTTATGGCTTTGAAGTGGTTGTCACATATGCCACTGAAGTACTTCACTCCTTTTTTTTTTTTTTTTCCCTCCCATCCTGACACCTCCCACAACCAAAAAGGGTTGGGTGGACTGGAGTTCTGATGAAACTGAAATCGTAGCAGCTTTGCCAGTGAGGAAGGGTTTGAGAGCAATTTAGTACAAAGACAAGCTGCTAAAAACAGAATTATGGTGTTTCAGATGATTATTCCCGGATAAAGTTTCATATTGCTATTTGTGAAAGTCTTTTCTGTTTTTTGCGTTACTGTTCAAGTGATTAAATCTGTAATGGAAGTTATGTTTGTGTTTTGTGCGCACAGCCTAAGAAGGTAAAGATTTTTTTATAGGCTAGCTTTAAGAAAAAAAGTAAACCTGAGTATTAAGCTGTGCATTTATGGAGTTGTTACATGCAGAAAAGAATATTAGAGGTGCTACACCAGATCAGTGGAAAATGCTCCGTTTGGGAACCTGCCTAGTAGGGTTAAACCAGAAGAACTCGGATGTGAAGCCAATAAACAGCGTGTGTAGGGCTGAGGCAAATCCATAGTGGGAGAGGTAAGCAGGTCCTCATCAGCCATGATCAAAACCATTACTCCTGCAACGTAGAGCAATGAAGCATTAACATCACTGTTGAGTCAGTACCCACTGTATGAACTGAAATGGGTAAAATGCTAAAAGTACTGCCAAACTTCTGATCTCTTCAACTAAGTGAGAAAAGCTGAGGCAGGATGAAAGGACTGATTTGGAAAAGCAGTTATAAAGAAGAGGAGAAATTTTACTGTAGTCTAGTTTCAAGTTCTTCTCATGAAAAACAGTTGAAACACAGGCTGTGTCTTTCCGCAAGTGGAAAAGAAAAGGAATCCAGACTGCAGGACAAATATGAGTTAGCTGAGGTCAGGGCAGAAACGGGCATTTTCAAACCCATTATTGTCAGGGTACCGTGTTTATATCTATGTGATAGTTTAGCTAGATCTGAACTCCAAAAAGTGCCTGACATTACCATTTGAGGGTAGAAAGGGAGTACTATGTTCTTGATCTTAGTTTGCTCTTTGCTCTTGTGATAGTCACTCAAGCAAGCAAATGCCAGTGTTCTTTCTCAGTGTAGTTCTGTGATGTTTTCTCTAGCGGTTGCTCAGTTTCTCAGCCGAGTTGACAGAATTGTTTTTTCATGGGGCTGTGTTGTACGGCATTGGATGATCTAAGTTAAACCAGAAGACTTCGTTCAGAGGCAGCAGGGCTGACCCTCCTCGCAGAAGATAGTTGTCTGCCATAGGTGTGTATTATTATCAAGAGGTAGGGGTGATCTGTGTTGCCGTACCCTCATGGGAGACTGGCAGGCAGTGGTACCAGTTTGCTTTTACTGTGTGCATGGGAAATGGGGTAGCTTGTTTTAAAATAAGGAATAATACTTAATATCACAAATCCTAAAAATGAAAGTAAAGAATATTTTGAGGATTTAATGAACAAATGTTCAAAAAGTGAATGCCATGGCTACAATGCTTGTGATCTTAGAGGTGAAACAGTAAACAGGAAGATTTCCTTACCCAGTGTCTATTTCTCATGTTTTTACTTGCAAACCACCAGAGTACATTTTGTACCAGTCATAGTGCCTTAAGTTAGTCTCCAAGATCATCTAGTTATTTGATTCCCCACTGAGACTACAACTGTGTGAACTGGAAAAAAGGGGGGGTTGTGTCCTGATCTGATACGAGGAAACCTTTTAAAAAATCTTGTTTTTCTGACTGCTTAGGAATCGACAGCTTTAGTTCTGGCAGTTTCAGGGAAAGGACAGGAGAGAGAATTAGCTGTTCCCTTGTCAAGTGTCCTCATACTGTAAATGTACTTGGTGCAGCCATTAAGAGCTGTAATGTCAATGTAGCTTCTTTTGTTGTCAAAGTTTCCAACTCAAATGCAGAGGTGAGCTGTTAAATACTCCAGCTGATCTAGGTGACAGCCTTTACCTTTCTTCTGCAGTACATCCCCCCTCTCCATGCTTCTTACCTTGCTCCCTGTATCAAGTTGTGTCTCCCCAGACTCCCATTTCTTTCTCCTTTTCCCTCGACGTGCTGGCTGGCATTGACTCCTCCCTAAAGGAGGCAAAGCTCCAAGATACAATAGTACAACTAACTTGCAGGCCAGCGTATCTACTGCAGGGATAGAAGCACCATGGGGTGGCCAGCTAAGAGGCAGCCAACCACTTGGACTAGATGGATGCCATCTGGCTTCCCTGTCAGCACCTATCTATTTGCTGGCCAAGATACATGAGCTATCTGACTGCTTCGCTGTTCAGTGCCCAGAAGGTACGTACTGCTTTTTTAACTCTCATGGAGAGCTGAATGTCTCATATCTGCTTTTGGACTGTATTTTGTTTGTAGTACGCAGCCTGTTGTCTTCATTTTGTTGGTTGGGATTACATTTAGGGATTGTTCTTCAGAAAAAAACCTCTGTCTTGTCATTATTTCCTGAAGAATTTTCAGCACTTCAGTTTCTTCATCGTTGCAAGTCAGACTTTGATGCAAGAAGACCCTATAGGATCTCTCTGTCTCTCCCGCCTCAATAAGTTTTTTCTTAAAAAAAAAACAACAACCAAAACCCAAACACCCCCCCCCCACACCCCCCCAAACGACCACAAAACACTCATTCATTCCTTTGAGGGGGTGGGAAGAGACAGCTTAGAAAACTCAACATTACATCCTGACCATCCGAAACTATTGGATTCTTTGACCCAGGCAGCTTGATGAAAACTGACTTGGTATCCTGTCCTGTCACAAAGGACCTGTAAGTACTTTTGATTTCTCTTGTAATGTGTCTTCCTCCAGAAACAGTGCCTGTGGTTAACATTTTTGCTATTAAGTAGCAAAGTTCAAGGACAGAAAAACTGCAGTGAATGTGGTGTGTGAATTTCAATCTCTGTGGTTTTCCTTGTGCCCTTGGAGAGATTAATTTTCTGCTGTTTGACGCACGCTGAGCCCAGAAACACTCCTAAACATTCTTATTCTCCCTCTGTTAACAACCTAACATAGCTTATTTTATTATTAAAAAATAATAATGAAAAGAAATAATCAGTGGTTTTTACTTGTTTTTCAGATACCTAAGCATAAATGCTTACATGTGTTGGCTGAAATTTATTGTTGTCCCGAGATGATGAATGTGTGTACGTGCATGGAATGAAAAAGTCAGCATGTGTATGAGGAGACGCTAATGGCATCATAACTCACGGGGTCTATGTTCTTTCCCTGTGCAAGGTTTGGTAAAAGGGAGGTGTTATTAGTGTCATGGTATAAACATCTTTTCATATCAAAAGTGTAGCGATATGGCTAACTGCTACATATATTTTATGAGAGAAGATTCCTGCAGCAATAGTCCTCAAAAACATGGTCGTTACCAGGAATTACTGACTGGATGTTTAGTTAATGCTCCAGGTAGGACAGAGCAGAATCATTTGTGTCCTGCCTAGCTAGTCATTAAATATGGTAATGACTGTGTTTAGGAAAAGGGCTGTTCCTGTTATAACCATCGTTGTTATGATAGAAATTCAGTCTGTTCTTGCTGTTTGTGTTTCTGAAGTCCATCTAACCTGTGCATCTGTTTTGGAAAACTGGTTCTTTGTCAAGAGATAATTACCAACTTTGAAAGAAAAAAAAGTAGAAAGACCTTCAGGAGGACTTCAGAGAATACAAATTATCCTGCTGTAGAGAAATATCATTGTTTAGACAAGTATTGCAATTTGGGAGAAAAAAAAAATTAAGAATGGGCCTGACTGGGTGAGTGGCCTTAATACAATCTTCTCTCACTGTCCCTATAGAAATTTAATTCAAATGAGGATTTTTTTGGCACTGCCTTGCTAAGTTCATCGGTTCGCCTGAATTTAAAGGATGCGAATGAGTAAACCAAACCCTCGTATTTTGACATAATTCACAGCATTTGAAGGCCAGAACTAGAATCTAGGAGTTTTGCAGGACAGATTCAGTGGAGATGCTGTCTGTCAATACCAGAAACTGGGGCTTTTAAGGGGTCTGGGATGGGGCCTGGAAAGGTTCTGCACCATTGAATTCAGTGTTTTGCAAGCTAGCGTTTGAGTTTTGTAGAGAAGCTATATGTTGCAATGAGGAATAGAATCACAATATGAATAAGAAGGCTACCCTGTTGAAATGGATTTGAGGCGAGTCATGCATTAAATGAAAAAGAATTAAGAATAGTTTATATTTCTGTATTGCTCTTTTACTATTAATTTAATAACGAACTCTGAAGAGATTTAATAAGATAACGAGGGAAGACAGCTGAGAGTGATGCATTGGGAGAGACTATTAAGCAAGCCAGCTCTATAAAGCTTGTCTACCTCTGTTAACATTAAAATACTGTGTGTGTTAAAATGTTTCTGAATTACAACAGAAAAAAACAGTTGGTGTAAGCCCTGTGCTGTAAACTGTATTGTTCTACTATTAAGACACATCGTTGTCCCCTTGTTGCTGCTCTCTTGACTAACTTTCCTTTGCAGAGAATGTGTTTACTAATGGTTTCCTGCTGTGAAGGAAAAGGAAATACATCTTTTGTCAGCAGACTGTATCTTTTCCCTTTGTTTCTTAGGGTCTTGTTTATATTGGAAATATTCTTTGTTATATGCTAAGTTAACAGAGTTTTAATCAATTTATGGCCCCCAGCCATGAGCCCTTTTTAACTCTTGAGAAACTTTCCAGGCTCCTTCAGCATTTGGATGTTCATTTTTATCATGTCTTTTGGAGTTAATTGGAAACCTTTGTCTCTTTCACAGAAAGTTACTTTACCCAATCTTCCTCTGTTAAATTCCTCAAGTATTCTAGATTGATTTCTAGACCGTTATCAGGTATTGTCATATTCTTTTAACCATTGAATATACTTCCTCATGTTAGAAAGATAAAAATGTCATGTGTTTCCTCGTATCCAAAAATTCAATATAACTACAAACCCAGAAAATCAAGTCAGAGAAAGTAGGAGAGAAATGATGTTCATGTCATCCTAGCAGTTATCTGCTAACACACCTTTGCAATTGCTTGCAGTAGGAACTACTCAGTTCTGGGTGACCATTACAACATTCCCCTTAATTGTTTCTGCTTGTTCATTAGAACTGGTTTGACAGCTGAATGTTTTAGTTTTCTGACAGCTAGTAATAATAAGAATGGGAAAAGAGAGGACTGGCATTGTGCTCAGAAAGCCTTGCAGAACAGTGGTGAAGTCTGCCACGGGGAACACAGCCTCTGCTGTTGAGATACTTAAGAGACCCTGACGGTAACGAAGGGAAAAGGAAACCACAGGGACCCCTGTTAGGGACCTGGAGTCAGTTAATGGGAAAACAAAGATGAAGACTGAGATGATTCAGAGATGAACAGAATGAAGACTGTGTGGTGGGGAATGAATACGAGAAGAGAGAAGTATAGCAGAGGATGAACTGAGAAACTGATACGTCTGTTTGCATTTTGGGGATATGGGGTATTCCTGTTTTGGGGAAAAGGAGAAGGGACGTAAATGGGGCTCTGGTGGATAAGAATAAAAATAAATAGGCTGTGGAGGGAGTGGAGAATAGGATGTCTGCAGAGAATTACAGGGCTTGTAGAAGTTAGGGGCTCCCTTCATCATGAGCAGAAGGCTAGCAAGGTACTATAGCTATTAAGTATACAGGTGATAGAAGCACACACATAGAAAAAAAGGAAGCCAATGATTGTATGGACAGAGTCAGGGCCTTTTCATTTCTTTAGTCTGGGCCCACGTTGCTTGTCCTGTATTACTTGGGAAGGGAGGTTCTGGGGCTTCTGACACAGAAAAGGCTGGGACAGCTATGTCCAGGGAGCTGAAGTGCTGGGGTAGCAGGGAGCATGTCATGGGACCATTGTGTGTTCAATGAACTTGGCTTTCAGAAATTTTGAATGTTTGATTCCGCTGCAAGTGCTTGTCAAGTGTATAATTTTTGAGCATCTCTCAAACAGTAATGAGTTTCTTCTAAGTGGTACACAATTGGTACGTTTCACCAATAGTTTGATGCAAAGGTATCATTTGTCCCACCAGTGTGTGCGTTTGTTGTCCTATTTGTTAAACCAAAAGATCATTATTGATGTCCAGCCTTTGAAAAATTCAAGGAGACATCTGGAAAGGTAGGTCAGAACAGTAATTTCCACTTTAAAAGTCTCAGTGGGAGGATTAGCTGAGGGGTCGGATTAAATTTACCTATGTTTGTGAATTGGAATTTGATTGTCTGGTGAAGCAGAGTTGTAAATTGCATAGATCTGTGTTCATATTAATGTAGTGATTTGTATATTATGGCTACCATAAAAGTTTTATAGGGCTAGTGGTAGGGTAATGTTTTGTCCCTTTTGCCAACTTTTGTCATCCAAAAGAGCGGGCAGACACAAGCCAAGCGCAGAAGTATTTTAATCTTGATGCTTTGCATGTTTTACATCTTCCAAAGTGGAAAAATAATTCAGTTCCTCATGGCACATGCTTTGGGTTTGGAAGCCTACTTTAAAAAGGGTAAATTTGGAAGGCTTTTTGCATGGCATTTTTATTCATACATTACCAGATGTCAATGATGTGTGTGGTACTGACTGTCGCCCAGCTCTGTCAAGATCAGCAACTTGGATAGCGCATATCTATTGGCATTTTGGTGACCTTTCTTTTAAACACCTTTGAGTTTGGCTGATGAGGCTGAACATTCAAAGTTCCAGCCATGCCTAATGAGAATTGCATTTGCAGCTCCTTTTCAAAACTGGGCTCTTAACTGGGTGTGCAGGTTGTGTTTATCAAACCACCTCATATCCAGAGTCAAATTGTTTAGTTCCTTATCTTTTGTAAATTTTCAGTATCACATTTAGAGATGGTATCACTCCCTTTTTGTAGTATGCAAATGACACTGAAATCTTTCCTTTGAATCTGTGCATGGAGTGATTGAAAAAAAACAAGTAAATGGAATTTTAATCTAAACATGAAAAAGAGGACATACATGAAGTAAATGCAGGTTGAACTGTGATAAATAAGAGGCTATGATTCTGCAGGGAGGTTTAAATTGTTATTAGCAAAAACCTGCTAATCTTCATGAGAGAAAAATTATTACAAGTAGAGATTTTGGAGACTGCAAGGATGGCAGTTTCATCTGAGCTGCCTCTAAAATCCTGTGGGCAATGAGATAGCCAGCAAGGATTTCAAGTTAGCTTATTCTCCAGCGTTCCTAATCTGCTTACTTTATGTTGGGGTTTGATGCAATAATATACATTCCCTCCGTATTGCAAGCTGCTCAGTTTGAGTCTTTACAATTTATACTTTGGCATGAGAAAATAGAAGAATGCTGTATAAGCTGTCCCATCACGGTCGTTTTGCCTCTCTGTGTAAAAAAGAGAGGTTAGAGAGGTCTGCTGAGAAGATTTCACAATACGATGGTGGCAAGGGTTATATTACTCACGGAAGCAGCAACATGAGAGGAAAAAAAAAGATAAGAGAATAAACTTTTCTCTGTCCTTTCAGAGTAACCTTAGCAAACACAAATCTGGATACTCTTTCAATAAAGCCCAGAGCACCCGAACAGTGGAGTGCATTGCCCTTTGACAGGTCATTAACCCATCCTGACAGTGAAAGGCAGCCAGAGGTAGAGGCGTGATGTGAGAACAGATTTCAAGAGAGTTAAAGTGCAAAGTCTTGTGTTAAAGAAAAGGGAAGGAGGTATGTGCTGTCCTTCTCTCTACTAATTTTGTGTCAGGAACTTCACAAATAGCAGAGCTATTCCTTCAAATGTGTATGTCCTGTAGGAGTAGATGTATGCAAAAAGATAAGCATGGTTGAATAATGGAGAAGTGACCAGGAACGCATGTAACTGAGAACTGGTGGAAAATTGGGACTCTTTCTGTCAGTTCTAAGTTGGGTGGGGTTTTGGCAAAAAAAGAAACGGGTTTGTTGTTATCTTTTGTCAGGCTATTTATTGGTTTTGCTAAGTTGAAAAGTAGTGGCCTGCATAAGTCTGAAACCATTTGAATTGTGGTTTAAATCTGTTCCCTTCATGTGCAGAACAAGTCTAACGGGCTATTTCTGGTTAATTTGTGTTTATTCTAAATTTCTTATGAGCTATCTGGTCTTGAATGGTTGTCTAGTCATTTAGTTATGTGTACAATTGTTGCCAACTTACAACTGTATTTTGTCTAATTCCTACCCACATACTTCCTGCCCAAATTTGTCTGCTTCTGGATTACTATGCATTAATAGTTTTGATGCAGTGCCCTTGAATATGACATTGAACATATATGCTCTCAAATGTTCACATCTGTTAGTCTTTGCAATCTTTAAATTCCCCCCTTCTTTGCTGTCTCCTCCGAAGAGCCCCCGGAATGCTGTTGTATTAAATAGAATTTCAACAACAGCCAACAGACCTTGCCACATGTTATGCCACTATGCTTCTCTCTGACCTTATTACACAAGAACAACCATTATATAGAATTTATGCTAGTTAATTGGTATTGCTGTCTGCTACCGTGTCACAGTGTGCTGGAAAACAGGTCTTTGCAGAATGAACTTTAGAAGTGGCCATTGTGGCAAAACTTACCGTTTTACATTCAAGGGAGTTTCCTAAATCCAGGATAAAGAAATTTAGCTATTGGTTAGTTATGGCTCACAGTGATCTGGAATAAATTCTTGGTAAAAAAAAAATCAAACTCAGCAGTTTTTTGTTAAAGCCCTGCCTTTTGTGAAATCACCTTGTGAAAAGCTGTGTTGACTGATGGCTGCATGAATTCATCGTGGAGCTTCATGTAACTTTCTGTGAAGTTCAGTGAAGGGGAAGGTGTTGGAGGTATTCCATACATACTCTTTTCTTAGGAGTTCTTAGGTTCAAAGTTGGTGTCAGTTGCATAGCAGATTTACATATCAGCTTGCTCTTTCAATTGATGGTTGATCACTTTTAGATCCAAAAATGAGTTTGAGTGACTGCTTATATTTACCATACAGGAAGAAGTTAGTGCCATACATATAAAATGAAATCTGGGGACCTCTTTTGTACCCCTGAATCATGGAGCACATATAAGGCAGCCTTCTGTCAGAAAGCCTGAGTACACATTATAAATAAATATTGCCCTGAACAGTCATAAATAACACTCTTAGCTTTTAATGCATAATTAACATTGAGTAGTAGCTAGTAACACAGCCAAATAATTATGCCACATTTTAAGACTATTTCTGTCTGCTTCAGCCACACAGTCAAGCAGTTAAAATACGGCCAGTTCTTTGGAGTTTGGCACAGTAATTTTTAGCTACAAATTCCCAGTGAGCTCTTTAAAAATCTAATTAGTAACAACCATTAGCGTTGGCTTATTCCTCTGCTTTAAACACTAAATAAAAAGCATGTTTTTGTAGGGTAAAGTCCTACAGCGTACTTGGAATACAAGCTACAATGGTTCATTTTCCTCTTCCTCCTGAACCAGAGCGCCTTAAATTACCTGGTGGTGTAAGTGGCTGAATCCAGTTATGAGTAATTAGGTACCAGACTACTTTCACGTCCTGATTCCCTGTGACCAGACCATAACCGTCCTGCAGTAAGAGCTGAAAGCCCTCACTCGCTCACATCTTCGGTGGGGACCTGTGCTAAGTGGTCTGCTTCCAATAAATACGCAGAAGAGAATGATTAGCTGAGGCTGACCATACGAAATCTGACTGAGGTTAGGTGAGAAAACTGATCTAGGAGGTTAGAAAATACAGTTACTCTCATGAGTTTCTCCTCAGTTCTCTACTCAAGCGTTTCATTAGGTCACGACATGCAGCCCAGCCCGATTCAAAGGAGCAGGTTACTAGCTGTGGTATGACGTAATGTATGCAAGTATACAGTCTTAGAGCTGATTTTTAAATAAAACCATACAGCTGCATTTCGGGTGGTTTAGCCTGTAAGATGCCTAAATGTTTAATGTGGTGTCTAAATTCATAAGTCTAAATTTAAAAGCCTTTGTTTCCTCTTTTACAAGCGTTAACTTGTGTGAATGTAGCGGGGTTGACCTGATTTAATATTACAGAGTTCTTAGAGATACTTTCCAGAGAAGGTTTCAGTAAAAACAGAACAGAGAGTTGTAGCAAGATGCATGTCTTTGTAATTATTTGATTCAAGAACTATGCAACAAAAACGTTGCATGCGCTGGAGAATGACATTTGCACACTGAATTGTATGTAAAGCCAATTTTGTGCTCAGTAGCTGCATTTTGTCAATACTTTATAAGTAGCTGCTATTATTTGTGTTATATATGTATATTAGTAGTGTATTTCACATTGAGTTTGCAAATTGTGTACACGTTATGCAGCATAAGGCCACGGATACCACTGCAGGTCTAGAAAACAGGAAATACTTCAAATGCTAATTATTTTATTTTTAAAGTATTTTTTCTGGTGTGGCCCAAAAGGACATAGAAAAGAACTTTCAATACTAAATAAAAGTAGAATACTTTCAAGGCTACTTAAGACTTCTTCCCACCTGCCTTTTCTAGATATAGTAAGGTGTTATTAGAAACAGTTATCTTCTGTCTTTTAGGGCTTTATTTGGATGATCTCTGGTTCTTAATTGAAGAGTTGATTTCCAAAATGACTAGATGTTATTCTGATTTGACTTTATGTAGGATTTTGTGTAGTAATTGTTGGACGTACTGGGACATTGTAGTGGAGAGTTACTTAACACATACTTAGTTTTTGTTTTGTGGTTTGGGGGGTTTTTTAAGAGTATTATTTTCCAGGTAGCTTTGAAGCCATGTTTTTATATGAGCATATATTATTCTTATTTTTACAGCAGATCCTTGACTATTAAGCTTTCTTGTGCTCCTTGAAAAGTTTTGAATTGTCTTTCATATATACTCAGAAGTTGAGTCAGCAGGCTGAGTTGCCATTTCCTCAAAAGGCAAAACTTCAACAGTAAACATGTAGCCTGATGATCAATTAATAAATGAACCCACAACTTAGTTCTCTCTCCAAATGCAGCTCTGTGTAGCTTATTTTAAGGATTTCTCTTCTCCCCTACAGACAAAAAAAAGGAGGATAACTTAATTTGAGTGTTCCTCTGTCTGGTCACTTATACTGTGCAAAATTTCCAGACAGAGATCATGCCTTACATCTTGTTTCTTCATATTTTTTTTCCCCAGTCTTTAATGCTGTTTAGTCTGCAACTGTATTATTTTGTATTTTAGGCAGAGGAAAATGGGAGCCTTGGCGGTACCGGGGTGAATTCTGAACGCAAGAACACATCGCCCCTTTCTTCCTAATCGAGGGATACTTTCAGAAGATAAATGAACAAAATCTCCCCGGTTGTCAATGCTTATAAATATAATGGCAGCAGAAAGTATTCCGAGAGCAGCAGCTATCCAGCACTTACTGGCACTGTTAGTGCCTGCAATTTTACAGCTGCTGATCCACCCCCCTTTCTGGTACAGAATACAAAGTTCCCTTGGGGACATCTTCTGTGGCAGAGTTAGTAAGTCAAGCACAGGACCATTTTTAAAAGTACTGATTTTCACTACCTGCTCCATTATTTCTATCCCAACCATTTTGGTTTTAGCATGGAAAAGGTGTTTGAACACTTTCCCTATTCTTCCTTGAATGTGGCAACTCATCTGTTTCTCGCTGCATCCTCATGTAACTGGAGAGAAGGACAATGTGTTTGCCTGAGTTATTATCTGATCTGCTGGCTCTCAGATTGTCTAGCTAGGAGTTCTCACTTTTTCCCCCTGTATCTCTTAATTCCATCACTTAATCTCTTTATAGTACACTTTGTCCTTTCCCTTGCTTTGTTTATCCAGAGAGGTGATGGGAGTCACTCCAGCAGGGACACTGCAGACATAATATGTCCCAAGTTCATCACAGAAGGCTGAGGCAGTGGCCTTGAAAGATATCTACTTCATTTCTCTTCCCTGCTATGGATCCAAGCAATTTTCCCTGCTGTAAAGCTCTGTTTGCTAATGCAACCCAATAACTGATATTTCTGGCCTGAATTCATCCTTGCTGGAAATAGCCCCTTTGCTTTCAGTAGAGATATTTTAGGGATGGATTTAGTCATCTAGCTTGTTAAATTATGCTCCTTTCTGTTCCTTGATTTCCTGCTTTCCCACAATGTGAAATCTATAGTCTCCTCTCTTGGGTCAGCATTTTATTTTCAATGTGAAATACAAGTCCTGGCTCCGAGGCAGTGATAAACCACTGGAAGAGATTCTGTTATATAAAGGATTAATATTAAAGTATTTATTCTAACACTGAGTAGTAGGAGTTGAATACTGGAAGGTCTGCTATTTTTTGCCAAAATGTGTTTCTTACAAGAAGGTGCCAGGCTAACAATGCGTATAACAATTGCATTTTTTCAATGTCAAGAGACAACAGAAAATCAGGAGGGGAAGGAGGGGAGAAGGTGCCTGTGGATTATGCAGCTGACATCCAATGGACCTGAGAGAATCTGATTAATAACAGGGAACTGGCTTACTGTGAGTTATTTTGGCCATGTAAATTCTTGAATTTTCATGTCTGCAAAGCTGTTTTGCCAGTTCTAGTAATGATTTAGATTAGCTTCCTTATTGGTAAGGTCTGTTCTATTGCTGGTATGAAAACGTGTTCTAAAAAGAAACATGTATAATTATGAATCTGCACTTTTATCAGTCCTTTGAAGACTAACAGGCTATTCAATGCATATTGGAACACCGTTTCTGCATCCACCTCAAAGGAATTTAAATTCGAGAAGATCAGTTTTTATATTCTGTGCCTGAAATTCCCATGGATTAGAATAGAGTTACAACAGTAATCCAGAAAACTATCCAGACTGCTGAGAATACCTTCTTGGGTGTCTGAGGCCTCTCTTGTGATTATTTTTTTTTTTCCAGTTCTGAACAATGCATATCAGAGACTGTGTTGTACGTTTGCAAATATATTAAATCTAAAGTACATTAAAACTAAATTTTTATATTCAATATAAAAATAAGTAGCTTAAAGTATTATGGAAGTGATACAGACTAAAACGTTTTTGATTGTTTGTTTTTTTTTTTTAATGGTTCCATCTATAAATTTAGCAGAGACTGATGGCCCATAGGATCTGTTTCTGGCTTCATTAGCAACAGTGATAGTCTACACAAAACATAATCACAGAACTTTGGCACGTGAAGCTGAAAAGAGAAACACCAATTACTGATACTCTGTCCCTGTAGGTAAGCTTTTGTTCATGTTTCAGGGCATGAAAAGATCAGTACAAAATGCTTATGATCAAGCAGTCTAAAAATGGGGTTACTGAGGCATATGTTATATTTCTTTGCTTGGTCTTCCTGTATTAATGACAGCTTTTGAGGGCTTAAACTGGATGAATACCCTTGAAATGTTATTTCAGAGACTAAACATTGTCAGCAGTATAGAGGCTGTGCAACCAAGAGATGACATGAACTGGCCAGGACCAGAAAAGAACTCAGAAGGAAAGCAAGGATGAAATAGCCAAATTACACTACACATAACCAATAACTGTGATTTATGTCCTCTTGCTTCCTGCTGCCTAGGTACTTGAAGGCTGTGAGGTGCAAAATACAAGTTCCTAAACAGGGCTTCAGGAAGATCTGGAGAACTGTACATGGCAAATTATTAGAGTCTGTATCAAAACCAAAAGGCCTTGTGGATAAATACACTGGGGGAGGGTCAGCATAACTTCTGTGAAGTGAATCATGCTGTACAAATGTACTGGAATCATCTGAAGGAAGAGCGGTGTGGCTGATAATTAAATTTAGCTCTGTCTCCTCAAGGCTTATGAGAAAGCCCTTAAGGAGGCAAGAAGCAGGGGAATAAGAAGGGAAGTCCTTCAACGGGTAAATCAGTGATTTAAACATGGGAAACACAGGGCAGGAACAAATGATCAGTTCCCTAAGTCACCAGTGGAGTTCCAAAAATATTTGTGCTGGGACCTGGGCTATCCAGCATGTGTAACAACGTGCAACTGGTGGAGTAAGAAAGCTTGTTGATGGACATAAATGGAAATACTAAAATTAAGTTGAAGAATTGGAGGAGGACTTTAAGCAACTCAGTAGCTGCCTAATCAAATAGCAGATTAAATTTGGTGTAGGTTACAGTAAAATTTTTCACATGGGAAAAGTAAATTTTAAAATTGTATATGAAATGATGAATTCTGAGTTGATTTTTAGCAGTCAGAAGAAGACTTGTGAGGTTATACTATAGAAAGTCCCGTGAAAGTATCAGCTCAGTACCTGGTAGCAAATCAAAAGAAATGGACAAACAAACTGTTAGGAATTATTAGAAAACAAACAACTCATTGTGTCACTATATAAATCCAGAGTTTGCCCACATCTTGGACATTTTATATTCCCCTAATCAACTAAATCTTTAATATCTACAAATGTGTCTGAGCTATGACTGGCTGGAGGTTGGGAGATAGTAGGGCAAATATGACCTGTGTTTGCTCACGACTTGTATTCATTCAGATGAGACCAACTTTTGGCTACTGTCTGAAGTGGGCTGGAGCTTTTGGGCTGAACCAGGATGACAAATCTTAGTTCTTTTCTTATGGTAGAGTAGAAAATATAAATAAAATGTCAGCTGACTTCTATTTCTACCATGTTACATTTTATACTTAAAATTAGAAAATGAGTTTCTCTTCAGCATGTGTGCTGAGTCCATTCTTTAGCACTTCGCATTCACACACAATAAATAGCATTTAGTATCTTGGATTTGGGAGCTCCTCTAACAAATTGCCATGTCTAACAACTTACCATGTTTTAGTCATCATTTTTTGCCTCAGACCTAGAAGCATTTGATTCTAGTTTGTGAAAATAACTACAACATGCATGCAGATTCTAGAAAAGCTATTTTTCTTCCTTATTTTCCTCTTTTTATTCATCTCGTGTTTAGCATCATGCTTTTGGTATCTCCATCACGCTGTAAGAAAACTTCCTTTGAAGTGCTCAGCACTTTGAAAGCAGGACAGGAGAGGAGAAGGTCAGAAGTTTCGTCAGGTACCTGCTGAGATCTGCCTGTTTAGAAACTGGGGAGTACTTGACCAAGGTACTGACTGAGGCTTTTCCAGAAGGAGTTTTTTGATCCAATGTGCTATTGGTTTGCTTTTAGGGGTCAAGAAAACAACATGCAGCACTAACATCAGGTTTAGAGCAGCACAGCTTTTCTTTAGCTATACTTCGTGTGTGAACTAAGGAATGGAAAAGTCACTTTGCACAAAATAAGGTGTAACAGGGACCACGACAGGACTGAGACCCATTTATCACCTCTGCACACCTTTCATAGAACTTTCTGCATGCTGTGTAAAAGCTATTGTTGCTTCCTGATCTGTTTTCCTTTTATACTGTAAGGTATGGAGTCGTCATTTCAGATCATTTCAGACTCGGCAAGTCTGGTCACTTGGAATAAACTGCATGACAGATCAGACTAGTTAAACCATTCAGTACCAATGCTATTAATTACAAATGCAGACTCTTCTTTTCCTTGCCTTTTAATACATCCCTATTTCTGTGATTGTTGTAGTCATTCATAAATATCTGCTATTTTTAGCAAACAATTTTCAACTAATGACATGAAATGAACCATTGAAAATGAGCAATTTATTTGCTTCAGTTATTTGTTATTCGCTGCTTGGGGTATGGCTGGCCTGTACATAATTTGTTATTATTTTTGAATAGATGACTGAAAACTTTTAAATCTTGCGAATGATGAATGTGGTGATGTAGAGTTAACTCTTGTTCTGGTTTCCAGCTGTTACATTTTTCACTTATTTGCGTTCTTACCATATGCAATTCTTTAAGTATTCCAGTTTAAATGTAAATGTACAAAAGCTGGAGGTGCACGGTTCTTTTACCAGCGGTGGATAAGTAGGTAAGTGGTATGGAAGATCACTCCCGAGGAGGAGAGGAGGAAGTTGATGGATTTATGAATGGGAGAAGTGTGTACAAGACAGCCCCTCCACCGAGAGGGTCCTATGCAGTAACAGCATGGAAGAACTCGTGTGTTGGTCTGTGGAGACTTACTTTAACAGCTGAGTTTGTGTTTTACGTGTAGTGGTTTTACACAAGTCCCTGTGGTGCTGCTAAGTCATACCAAGAATACACATAGAAAACGCTGTATTTGTTCTCCTTTACCTCTACCTTCCCTGTCTTATCTTTTCCTCTCCCTGCTGCTCTCATTTAATATACGTCTGTTAACAGAGTGAGATTTACTTATCAGTTCATTGTTTACTAAATCTGTTAATTTACATTATCTAGCATATGTTAAATGCAAGATTTGGTAGAATATCTGATGGCTTTAGAAATGACTAGAGATTCCCCCCCCCCCCTTTCTTCTGCTGGTACTAAGGTGTACAACCCAGAGCACTGCTTCCATGGGCCTCTTGGAAAACTAACTTAAGGCATAACAGCTTATTGGTGATATGACAGTTTTCAGAGACATTATGTTAAAGGCAAAATGATAAATTATTCCTCCTCTGCTGTGGAGGAAAGATAGGAAATAGAGATCAGCATGGCATCATCAGACGCCTTTTGAGAAAATTCAGTAATTGTACAAAAAATGGAAACAAAAGCACATGACATTCAGAGGCAAACTAGGCAAATGAGATCTAAATAAAATCACCACTATGCAAGTAGTAACTATGTATATTTTGTAGACAGCCTGGAAAAGCATAAAAACGGTGTCCTGCAGTAGCCACACTAATCGACACTTCTGGAAGGTTGCTCTGACCTGCATCTTCTATCCATATTCCTATTAGTTTGATAGTAATGTTAAAGGTGAATGTCCTAGTGAGATTCCACTTGCATTTGAAGCAGTCTTGCACTTTTGTCTCCTGACTCTCAGACTAGCATCCTGGCAATCTAAAATCAAGTAAAATTGGTTTTAAAAAAATGTTAAATTTATGTGAGCAAAAGCTAATGGGATATTAGACCATTTCATAGGTGTGGAATGTGAATAGAGATTTTCAGATGTTAACTGAAACTGGCAAATGTGATCGAGTAACAGAAGTCTACTGTTAAAATAGGTGTAATTTAGAAAGAATACTTCCTTTAACAAGATGAGTTTGCGCGTGACAGTCCTCTATGGAGAGTTGTACAGACCGTTGGCTTGTGGAGACGAAACTGTATGCAGAGGTGTGACGTGATCTTCTGTTGCTTCTGTTGATATGCTCCGTGTTGAACCCATGAATCTGGGATTAGTGGAGAAGTGAGCTTCTACCTTTCTACCAAAAATGCGGAGAGAGGGAGTTCTGTCCCCTTCTGTTAGACCTAGAGCCATGCGCTAACTCACAAAAGTGACTGTGAATCCTCAATTGTATCTTTAGCTGATGTTCGCATGTTGCCCGGTCCTGGAAAGTAGGAGGGAAGAAAACTACTGGATCAAACAGAAAACTTGGTGCTAATCCTTTCCTTTATTCCCTTGGTACGCTTTATTTTTCCTTTTTGTTTTCATTTGAGCTGCTGTGCTGCGGCTCCCAGTGTGCTCTGTAGGGAGGAGTCTGAAGCAGGTGGCAGAAACTCATTGCGATGCAAAGGTTCAAACCCTGCTATGTGCAGTTTATAAGTAATTGTGTCATGGCTCACAGAAAATTACCAATCCGTGCCAATTAGCACATGATTGATTTTTTTTTTTTTTCCTTTTGTTTCTTTTTAAAGCTTGGGAAATTCTAAAAGAGGCAGCAGCAAAGTTTACTGTTTGTTATGTGCAGATTCGCATTGAATTATGAAATACGGGTTAGCATGCAATTTCTGGTACCATTGTGTTCTCCATTAGCAAACTGGAGGCTTCATTTATACACTGAAAAACACAACAACAAATTAGGTGGGTGACTGCATAGAAATATTAGAGTGAAAAGATGGAAGGGTGCATCTGGGATGTGCGATGAGGAAATACACATTATAAAATAAATGTCTCCATTTTAATATTTCCACCTACTCTCCTTATGGTGATACCATGTGGTTCTTTTTCTCATTTTTGTCTGCCTTAGTAGTTTCAAACTTTTGAGAAAAGGAATATTTAAGAGAATAAAAATATGAAGAAAAGCAGTTTGTCTGGCTGTCCTCTACAAGCTGTAGTTCCTGCAAACGAGTAGAAGGTTAACTTTCAAATCTTTCTGCCCTTGAGCTTTGCATGTTTTTATTTATGTCCTGAAAAACACAGCTAGTCTTTTGTATTCCTTCCTTGTCCACTTGATCAGAGATGGTAATAAAGTTGTAAAAACATGTGGGAATGGCCTACAACCTGTAAACAAAGAGTAACTTTTACCAGAACATTCTCTTATGGAACAGAAACAGTGGATTCTGGGACTATTGACAATGACTGTAATGGAGACGGGTCTTAACCTATTGCCTTCCTTTCATGCACATGCAACTTCGAGTACTCTATCTGCATCTTTGTTTCTAGAAGGAAGTTTCCAAACACTTTCTAGGATTTCCTAGTGTTTCTACATACTTCCAAAAGTTTGTGGGAGATGGTTTTGGCAACCTTTTGCTTCCTCCGTGTACTGACTGCTAGTAAAAGACCATCACTACTAGAACACTTCAAACTCTGCCATCTGTCTTTTATACTATTAACTGAAATATTTTGGCTGTAAAACTACTGTCTGGCTCACAGAATCCAATATAAAAATATCGGCAAAAGAAACAGAACAATATGGAAGAGAATGTTCGGAAGGAAAGGAAGAGAAGATGCTGGGGGATGGGGGGGGAGAGAAAAACAGGAACACAATGAAGAAAAAAGGCACGTGAAGAAAAGGAGTCACAAATTATGTATTCCTGGAATGAAGTGACTTTGAATGCAAGCAGCAATCAGCTGGGTTTCTAAAACCCTAGCAGATAGACATGCCTGGTTTTTATTTGCCAGAGTTATTTTTCTCTGGTAAAAAGAAAGCAAGAAAGGTGACTTACTGAAACCATGTTGTCATGCTTCCTTCTTTTTTGCTTTCCACCTCCAATGAGTTTTTTCTCTTTTTCTGCCTCAGGAGGTGAATGGTCATGACTTCTCTGCAGTGACTCCTCTCGTTCTACTTTTTTATAAAAAAACCCAAACAAACCCTTATTTCATGTTGATATCTCAGCAGAACTTTTGGGATGTTGATGATAATAGAAAAAAAGCCCCAAAGAAAACCCCAAATGTAGCAGTAATCCAAATAACAACTGTAGACTTCAAACGTGAGCATCAGACCTCTGGAGTTTGGCCATACAGACCATATAGATATGAGTTGGAGTATGTATGATGGTCTACATCTAAACTCAAGACTAAATATCAGTTCTCTCAGAAATGCATACTTTAATGTAACACAAAGCAAGTCAAAAAATATTAGTAGCAGACTGCAGAAAAGTCAATTTGAGCCCATCTCTATAAGAAAGCAGTTACTCAGTTCAACAGTTTGGGGAGAACCCCGTCTGTTCCTCTATTCTGATATTATCTGCTTTTTTAGAGTCTGTTTTGAAAACCTTTCAGTTATTTCAGATTTATGGATTCCATAACTACTCTTTCTATTTGTGTGGGTTTTTTTTTTTCCCCCAAAATTATTCTTATTATATTGTCCTGTTTCAGATCAAGTGTCCTTGAAACTGTGGGCCTATGTTGAGAGATGAGCTAGAATCTACACATTAACAGTTTTATTTGCTATTGTGATGATAATTAAGAGGGACAACTAATTCCATATTAGTACAAAGAAAAGCTGGAGAAAACTAGAGAAAGGAGGAAAACATTTCAGTACCCTTAAACTAACTATTAATCTGAGGAGAAGTAGCTTAATATTTTTATCATATTTAATGGAAACCTAAATAAAATGTAGTTCACCAAATAGCTGTGCATTCAGGCAGAAACTGTCTTTGTATAGAAACACAAAGTGCTCACTGCTGGTTTTTAGGTTTTATACTACTGAAAGCTATGGGTAGAGTTTACCTTGTTTAACTCAGGTTATATGAAATTTGGCTTCTGTAGGAGTTGGATCGATTCAATTCTTAGTACTATTAAGTAGTTTATATTTAGTATTCTCGCTAATGCCACAAGTGATTGTTGTCTTGTATAATGTCATGGAATCATAGAATGGTTTGGGTCGGAAGCGACCTTAATGGTCATCTAGTTCCAACCCCCCCGCCACGGGCAGGGACACCTTCCACTAGACCAGGTTGCTCAAAGCCCCATCCAACCTGGCCTTGAGCACTGCCAGGGATGGGG
>JANHGO010000072.1:29506090-29530055 GCA_024606505.1 Aquila spilogaster
CTTTCTTTAATTAATTTTTAATAAAAGAAAAATAAAGCAGATGAAAGAAGCCAGGTCAAGAACTTAGAAGAAGTAAGCCAAGAATTTCTTACTTATGGTCTGGGTCTTGTAAGGACAAGCATCAGAGTAAATTTATTTCCATGTGTGAAAATCAATGGTCTTTGTCATTGTAATTAAATCCGTACTTAAAAGTATAACTATTTTCATTAGGAGATATTTTGCCTACTTGTTTCAGTAAGAGTTATACCACTACTGGCAGACAGGGAAAGTCTCAGGATGCACATGTTATAAAGACACAACAGCATTACTTCTTGTCGGGGTATAAGCTGCCCAAGCACACCCTGCCATCAGGACACCGTCTTGCAGCTGTTTTCATAAAATCATCAAATCACCAAAACGTCACTGGGAAGGGACGGCAGAAGGTCTTTCAGTTGAAACCCCAGGTCAAAGTAGGACTGTCACTACTGCTAGATCAGCTCTGGCTGGGTTTAGCTGGGTTGTGAAAATCTGATTTGCAGATTTAACAGCCTCTGTGGGCAACCCGCTCCAGTGCAATGCTACTCGCCCAGCTTTGCTGTTGTTGCTTTTTATTTGTTTTGTTTTGGTTTTGGTTTTTTTTACTGCTTTACCTATAGTGCTTGATGAACAGGGATCCCTGAACACCAATTCAAAGAGGGGAAACCTTTATAAATAAACACACCCTTCCTTTTCTATTGTTTCCTACATCAGGAGTGTGTTAAGGCTGGATTGTCAACACTGAGTACAATGTGTTGCCTTTTGTTGATTTCATCCAGTCTATTAATGCTGTTTAATTTTATTTTTTTTTTTACTTAATTATTGCAGTGGATTGTCTTGGGGCTATTTGAGGTTGAAAACCAAGACTTTAATGATAAAATACAGAAACAAAGACAGGCTACTCTTGTCAGCATCAGCAAATAAATAGCATTAATCTGTCTTCATTACTGCCGTGCATGGTGTAACACAAGAGTCCACTAGGTGGGAAGAGGTATAATATCTTTAAACCACTCTATGAGTGCTAAGAATTAACCTAAAACTTAAACTGAAAAAAAGTCTTTGATCAGCAAAGCATAGTGACAGTCATTTTGAATTCAGAAGCTTTTTGACATCTTTCTGTTAGGATACTGAGAGAGTGCAGGTCTGACTTGACCTGTCATCATCAGTTCTCGATGGGAGGTGCCTCACTGCCATTTGTGCCTTTGGAAACTCTGCCTTGTCTGTACGTTGTAGTGGGATGCTTATTCCAGCTGGAGTTGTATCTCTTTCTTGCTTTATTATTTAGAAGTATGAAGTTTTAATTAGCATGTAGTTATGTTTTAGAGTGGTTTAGAATATGTCGTATCCTTAAAGGCTTTCAACAAATGGATGTTTGGTTCCCCCCTCCCCACCTCAAAAATGAGTTATCCAAGCAATCTGTGCTAAATGTTTTTGAGAATGAGGGTTGGACACACACAACTAGATTATGTGGCAGTGTAAATCAGAACTGTACAATTCACTTCAGTGATTTACATTATCTGAAGATCTGGACTATTAATTATTGGAAGCCTACCTTCTTAAAAGCAATTTTTTAGTCACTTTGACATCTAACCATATGGCTTCAGTTTCCCTCGGTATGCACTTTCAGACATGAATACTAGGAGGCTTTGTTTAAATATGCAGATTACCTAGGCAGCATGCAGGAGATGGTGAAAGATACAGCTTTGATTGTATGGTTTATTTCTTTGCAAAGTGCAAAGATGTGGCCTCTGCCACATCTCTCTAAAACATAGGTGTGATATGTTTTGGGAAGAATACTGGCTATTGCAGCACTATCCACACAAAACATATATCATGGCCTATTTGCAACTCTTTTGTTGGGGAAGTTTTTGTACCCATTTTTCGCAGGTTTCTATGCCTTCCTACATGTGCATGCGTTGGAGTTGCCTCTCTCCCTGAGTATGCTCGCACATTGCAGCTCTGGCACTGCTGGGTTTCTCATTCCCAGCCTGGAGGCTTAGCCCTCTTTGACTGCCACTGCTCCATCTGACAAGGAGGCTGAATCAGCATCCTCACCCTTTCAGAGCTGATAGTCCAAAGTGTTATCACCAAGTCAAAAAGGGCAGATGCTTTAGACTGGGCTGTGAAGCCACAGAGATCTAGACTACCTCTAACAGCCTGCTCTCCAGGAACATCAGAGCTCCTCAGTCCCAGCCTGAGATTCATAGCATGGTGTTTCATATAGCTCCTACACATGGACTGTAATTTTCCTTACCATCAGAAACAGTCTCATCTAGAAAGTAAGATCAAGTGTTTGAGCACAGAGTTCTGTTTCCCTGAGGGATGTGATTTTACCCAGCACAATATTTCCTGAGGCAGCAGCGTTATTGACTGCAATACTTTATGTTGCTGCAGAAGGGAAGCCTCTGTAAAATAGCCTTTAATTGTCACCCTGTTTTGTCCTTATTGTATGTTCAGGTGTGGGTTTAGAAGGGGGAACAGGATACTGAAGAACCTTGAAGAGCTTCAGACCAGTCCACTACTTTTTCCTTCAGTCCTTCTGCTGAGATTTCCCCATTCATCTGATGTGGAGACAACCTGTGATCCAGGGCAGAGGTATGTGCTCCTGCACCTTTACAGTCTCAAGGCACTACCTCCCCCTGCCTCCCTCCACCCCCAAAGCAGGAGTGTACTCTTGTCATCTGATGTCCCCTGTAGGAGAAAATGCTGTTTCTCTGCTACCCCAGCTGCGAGGCTGTCACCACTCTTGTTGATAAAGCCTGAAGGCTTGATTTTATCTTGATTAGGAGTTGAGGGATGGTTTGTATGTGCTGCTAATAAAAAAAGAAAAAACTTACCTGGAAAGTTTTTTTTAATAATCTCAATTTTGTAAATTTTGTGATATCTCAGACACAACTATTTCATCAGAGGTAATGGTATGCAAATGGTTAATTCTAAGTTCCTTAAGACCTTTCTTAGAAAATTCATTTCCTATTGTCACTAATTTTTCACTCTCCCCAGTTTAAAACAGCTGTTAATTTTCAGTAGCTTAGAGTCTTGTATTTGTGCTATTAATTCAGCAAGAGAGACATATGTTTGTATGAAGAAAAACAGCATAGATCCCATTAAGACCCTTGTGGCCCCCAAACCTGTGGCAGTGTTGAGAATTCTCTGGTCCTGGTGCGCGGCTGAATTTCCCAGCTCAGTGTGTGCATCTAACAAAACCCATCATCAGCCAATTGGAAGTCTGATTTTCGAGGACCATTGAACACTGAACATTCCCAGTGAGCTGCAATTACAGAAACAATTGTGCTAAATAACTTTGGACTGATGGTGTGTGAACATCAGCCCTCCCAACTTCCCCTTTCATATTTCGGCTGGACAGTGTACAGGGTTACAGTAGGAATATTTTAGGGAGTGTTGACGTGTTTCAGAAATTCTGGCGTTTCTTCATCTGACTGTGAATTATGCCTCTGTTTTATGAGTCCATAGGCTGAATAGCCTTATATTTGCAGTTGTATTTGGTGTTGAGAAGAAAAAGGGCAGGGTATGTTTTACTGAAGGTGAAGCATCTTCAACTCCCCTCAAATGATTCCAGTTCTGCTTTCAGTCATAGCAGCCTAAGTCAGGAGGCGGCAGCATGTTTCATATGTTTCCCTAGTGCTGGACATATGTCAAATGTATGAGGCAGTTTACCTAAGACATAATAGACTGTATCAGAAAATCTACCTTTGTTTATTAACCTTGTGAATTGTTCATTTTGCATTTTTATTTGGCACAGTGGAAAGTGTTAATATATATATTACAGGGAGACTGAAGGGTTCAACCCTCCTTAGGAGTCCTACAAAGCATGGAAACAACATTAACTTTTTGGTCTGAGACTGGTAAATTGATACCTGATGCCAACTCATCGGTCATACACTCACGCTCACGCTGACCACCAATGTCAGCAGAGTGCTCGAGGTCACTGCGCCCCGTTATTAGGAGTCAACAGTCGGCCTCTACATATTTTATACAGGTCTTGTTCTTGTCTCTGCTAGCTCTCTGGATCAAATGCCACACACTGATCATGACATGAGTTTTTCACATATGATGGCTCTTTTCAAATGCATGTGAAATGATTCAGTGGTCTCACTTAAATTCATGGATGAGCCTATACACGGTACAGTGTGTCTGCCCTTGCTGGCTATACCTGAGTGAGATCAAAGAGCTGCATAGCTGGGCTAGTTGCTTGGTTGTCTTGCCACACTTGCAGCTAACCCATCTCAGGTTGGCTACCCAAGTGAAAATACAACGCCTAAACTCTGCAGGCAGCCACATGATCTCAGTTTTAGAACTGCAGACTTGTTACCTGCAGTGAGCATGGAAGAGACTTAAAATATTTGCTATGTAATATGAATATTAAATGTAATAATTAAAACCAGCTCTATAAACATAAGGTAATCTGGTAGCTTTACAGGTACTTGTCCAATCCTACTCAAGCACAGGTGGAAATGCAGACAAAATTGTGTAAACCAAACCTCCACAAAGTAATACATAAATGGTGATGTATTGTGACAAGGTAGTTAACAAAGTGGAAGGATGAACATCTGTCTCCTGCATATGAGTTGGCAGGTACAGTGAAGCCTTGAAGTACATGAAGGCTTATAGAGAAACTTGCAGCATACTGCCTGTGCAAAACCTCTCCCTAGTCCTATTTCTAAAACTGGACTTTTTCCATTGTTATTCTAAAAGGATGAACTGACTGAGGAGGAAAAGATAGTTTCTTATATGCCTGTCTGGCAGTACAGGTTATTTATATTCTGATCACAGAATGGAAATGAGTATGATTCAAAGTTAAGATGTCTAGAACTAAGGATTGGAAGGCCCATAGGGAAAAGAGTGAAGGAATGTAAAAAGGGAAGCTATCATTCTAATAAGAAATATTTAGTTAATAAATAAATGTATTACCTTTGGATGTGTTGTATAGTCAATTAGAAGACCTAAACCGAACATGTGATAAAAAAGTGTTCTATGTCACTTGTTTTGTTCTATTTTTCCACCTCTGATATTACAGAAAAAAATGCTTATTTAAAAAAAAAAAAAAAAGTGAGAGAGAGATTTTAAGAAGTTGCTCTCAAGTTTGCCTGGAATGTTAACCAGACATTTCAGCAGAAAGCAAAAAAGAACTTCTTCCTGCCTTTTTAACATTACTGTTAATATTAATTCTGCCTTTTGTATGTGCATACAGTAGAAGCAAGCTCCTGGTGAGTCAAGGAATTTTACATTTAAAATTAAGAGTAACACTTGTGAGGCCTCTGAGGGAAGAGATGGTAAACTTAATAGAATGGTAATTTACTTTGTTGGGCTGAATTTTTATTCTCATGCTTGAATGTTATTGCATCCTTTGAAAAACTCACGAGAGATTTGCAATTAGAGATCTTCTAAACTCAGAACAAATAATTTAAGTAGTGTCTACAAGTGCTATATGTTTTTACAATAGATAATAACTTTGTACCCTTTGTCACACTTCTGCTGTCCCTTTCTTTTAAGGTCTCAGGCACAACATGAGACAGGTGAGGAGATTTTCTTAGCAACGTGAACACAGGAAAATTCTTTCTGGCAATAAGCTATTCAGCACTTCTGCTTTAGTTCATGCTAGAACAACAGTAAGGTGAGCCCTGGGAAAAACTTTCAACTTCTGCTCACTATAAATAAGGTTTCAAAATTTTATTGTTCTTAAAGGGATGACATGAGAGTAGTTGAGTGATTGTGGTAAAAAAATCTAAAACTTTTCTAAATATAAGTAGCTTAGGCTATAAAATGCAACAGCCATTTAAAATCTTCCTTTCCTCTCACCACATATAGAATTAGAGCCACGTATGGCCAAATAGAACCGCATATGACTGTGCACAGGATTTCCACTGCTATGCTATAGGTCAAGCCACGGATGATGCATATTGCTGTTTGGTAAAACCACTGGAATGTTTCCAGAGTAGGATTATCCCAGTAGCCTGATTCTGAGTGGTAATAGATGCCTGCAAAGAACAATGGGAGTTTGAGCAGTACAAACGTATTTGTTTTCAAGTGGGTCAGAGACAGATTTTTTTTTTTCGATGGTAGAAGAGCACAGGAATATGGACCATCTAGGTGCTAGTTGCTACGGTAACCATAAAATCACATCCTCCAAAACCTTTCTATTTAATTATATACATCACTGACTATCAAGTGGAGTAAATTTCATTTTTTCTTTAGAACTCTAGGAAAAAGAAAAAAGGAAAGGAAAAAAGTCATGTTCATTGCAGTTTTAACCTTTCCTTTGTCACTGATATTCTTGGGAAGAGAATTTTTCCCTTTTTACAGGCATTTTTTTGCTGATGTTCCATCCAGTTTTATTGACATAGTAAATTATTGTATTGGGCTGTAGTGGTACACAGTTAAGGGTTAGAGGTTTTTCATTGTTTCTGTGTATTTATAGCCTAATTCTCCAGACTTCTCCTTGATATACATGATTTGTTCCCAACCTGCATGCTATGGGGGTTGTATTTCACCTTTGGAAATACCTGCATCATGCTGAAATCCATGTCTACTTGGAGACAATGGCTCAGATGTACTTTCTGAACTGCTTTTGTGCAGCAGGGTGGTTTAGGTGAGTGGGCATAAATAGCCAGACCAGTCTGTACCCAGATAATTCAGATAACTCTTCTGCTTCTAAGCTACCTTCTTTGTAAAATGGCAATAATTATAGCTAACTTTGTCATGTAGGGAAAAATGTGAAAAATATTATTATAATTTATTTTGTTTCCCTACTTTCATAGCTTTTATGACACATCTTTTTTTTGTGTTAGAAGAGATACGTATGTGGCTGGCTTGGGTACTAAAGAATCAGAATTTTCTTGCTTTTTTACAATATATGTAATATGCAAATTTCATTTTTTTCTTTTCCCTCTTTAAATATTTTTCTTTAAAATGTGTTGATTTAAAAAAAATAATAATGAGAAGTGGTCTCCCTATAGGTATTATACATTCATCTTCAATTCATATAATTCTTTCTTCAATATTCTGATACTGCAAATGAATTCTTATAACAAAATTAATATCTTCATATAAAAATGAATCTTTTTATAGTAAAAAAAAAAATCCAGGTCCCACACAAGTTTATTTTATGAAGTTAAACTGCACATACTGTTGGAGGTTTTCCAGGCAAGAGGTCACATGCTAATAATTATGTTTATTAGCTACCAAGAGTATTACCATTGCAATCAAAATTGCACATTGCAACTCATTATTGCTGTTTTGGAAAGTAAGTAATAGAATTGAGAGAAGTGTTAAGACAATTCATAAAGGCAATCTCTCTGAAATCAATAAACAGAATCCCAAAACAGCAGGCACCTTTAGCCAGATAATAAATAAGCACAGTGTTTGAGCTTTACAGAGTGACTTACAGCTAACCTGAATAATATTTTTAATCCTAATTCATAATATTCTTTGTATGGGACAAAATAATTCAGTATAAATATAATGAAAAAAAATTCAGGTCAGGAAATTTAAAGCTATAGTGTTAGTAATGTAACAAGACAACTTTATCAAAATTAGTGCCAATGTGTTTATTTTGCCAGAAATTAGCCTATTGCTGTGATTAACTGTTTTGATTTCTAATGAAGAAGTAAATTATATTGAAAAATAGTAAGTGCTCTGAAATGTATGCTTATACTATTTGGTAAGCATTTTAAATCTTAATAGTACTGAAACACTAAAATTACTGTCATTGCTTTGGGTATTAAGCACCAATGTTTTTCATGTTAAAAAGAGGAATTCCTCCAAGAGGGGAAAAACCCAGAAAAGCCCTACCGTCTGCCTGAGCAGAGACCCTAGCTGTCCTGAAGAAAACCAAAGTCCTAGCATACTGCCTGGAAGGGAGAATCCCAATCTGTGGTTTGGGTTTATGAATTCATGACAGACAGACAGACAGTTCTAAGCAGTCCTCAGTCCAGCATCATGCTTTGAGCTGCAGATGCCCGTGATAGCAATTTCACATCTATTATGAAATTGGGATGATCCTCAATTTTCATTTTCTTTACTACCCTACTTCCAGACCAGGGAATTCTTGACTAATTTTGGAAGGTGCTTTCTCTGTATGTATGGACTTTATATTATTATTATCTCCTAAAACTGCTCAACAGCTTGGTGGAGATGTATCTTCTTACCTTTTTGAAACACCAGAGAAATGCACTGGGGTATTGTGCATCCCACTAGCGTTGCCAGTTTCTTGCATCCACATTACAGATTAAGTTGCATTTATTCCCACCTATTTGCTACACTCAGAATCTTGTTACAGGGAAAATAGGTGCATATCATACACAAACAGGGATTCTATTGTTATTCTAATTTAAGTCTTAACAGATTGATCAAAGAATAAACATTAGTCTGCTTACAATTGTATGAATACTTATGAATCAAATTTTATAGTTAAGATTATCACACACAAGCAGTCTAGTATCTCCATGTTTCTGTGGTATTACTGTCATCCCTCCACGGTGTTTCTGGGTCCTAACATTCAGGCTTTGGTTCAGGGTGGGGGAGAAGGCTACAGCCAGTCATCAGCGTCCTAGTCTTTTTTTGGGAGAACTGCAATGTCGATGTACGTGTTTCTTTGCTCCTCACTTTTGGGTCTGCATGGAGTAATTTTATACGTTTTATAATATGCTCTATGCCCTGCTGCTTCTTCATTGATTCACATTTCCACATTACTGTGTATAGTACATTTAGCTTACGTTAGATATGTGTTCATTGTCCTCTTTGTTATCCTTAAAACTACCTTTACCCTGCTCACATGGTTGTATTCCTTTAATGACCCTTAACTGACCATTGGTGACATGTTTATAGCCCTGGGGCTCCTGCTGTCATCCTGTGCCTGGAGTTTCAACACCCCTGCTATTGCCCCATGCCAGTACTCCTCTACTCTTCATTTTATTCTAGAGTCATAAACAGTTCATTCTGCACTGAATAACTGCTTGCTATTACCCCATAAAGTCGTTCAGAAGCTAAAACAAAATAGGTAATATTCACTAGATTATTAGATAATTGTTGTTACAGCTAAACAAGACTAAATATGGCTCCAGCTAGGCCAAAACAAGTTCTGACAGAGCCTGATAGGTATTGAGTTCTGTGCTATTAGCTTAGCGCAAAACTTGTTACAAACAACACTGTACTTACTGGGCAACAAGGCTACGAACAAGCGCAATCCCAAAGCCCTCGCTTTAAGGATCCGCGCAGCTATGAATGAAGTACTAACTTGTTGGGTAGCAGTGAAACATCTATAATATAGGACATAGAACCAAATATCCTGTTTACTTACAGTTTTGCAATAGTGGAATGGAGTTATAAAGAAATAGAATAAAAGACATTGCTATGACCATACTTAACAAGAATCATCTTAAATACTCCAGTTTTTCAGGCTACGTGGTTAGTTTCTGTGAGATATCCCCAGGCTGGCACAGTAGAGAGAGCTCTCAGTTCTGAATGTTTTCTACTTGAACTGTTAATGTTGGTTAGAGAAGCCATTTGGAACAGTTTCTTCTTTGGCCCACAATCAAAGGACCTGTTTTTTTTTCTCTCTTACTTGTTTACCTACTCATCATTTTCCTGTGTTAGAGCACTGAGACATTATATGGTGCCAAGAGGATTACATAATCGCTTTCCCCCATCCTCCCTAAGTTTACTCGATTAACATTTTTATTACATATCTTAATTAGTAGATTCCTAGCTTTGGGCTTCAGGCTGCTTTCTCCTCCTTACAGCCTTCCTCGAATGCACTGATTTCATTTTAAAAATTCTGTAACACAGGAAATGTTAATGGTTTTAAATATTTGGTTTGTTACAACCTTGTATATAGAGTACCATAAAAACACACTAAAAGGGATTCAAGAATTTGCTCCTGAGAAGGAACAACTTCTTCCTTTACACTCCATTAGATTTCAGAAAACTCATTTATATGGACAAAAATGAAAAATAAAAATTGGATGTCCTTGATGTGAAGGATTTAGAAGTAGCTTTTTGTTATTGGAAGAATATGGTGACATATTCTTGCAAATATAAAGGAAAGCAGAGGGTAGTATTGATCCCTCTCTAGCTCAAGAGTTGGAAATGTAGGCATTTCTTTGTGTAAGCCACTTGAGGAATAGATCCAGAAAGCAGTGTCAAACCAGTTCCAAATCTGCAGAAAGCACAGCTGGGGAGAGTCTGAGCTCTTCTTTTTATCCAATAATTCAGTGATCTCTTCTTTTTATCCAATAGTTCAGTGAGTATAGAACTTATCTGTAAAATGATTTTGCAGTTACTCGAGCATGTTTTCTACCCTGGATGGAGTTTGCTGATCATCATATTGAGCATATTCTGATTGAGGGCTCTTGTGATCTGTCTTGCTGAATCCTTTGTGCTTTTTATAAAAAACTTATTTATCTTTGATGGAGCAGAGACTTGAATCCTACCCTGACAACAATGCCATCAGTATGTTAGCTGTCATTCTTGCATTGTCTGTTTCTTCTTCCCCCCAAATATTTCATGATTTGAAGGACAGGGGAACAGCTTTGAAACGATGCTTCAGGATATCTGAGGTGACTGGATTAGGTTGGTCCCGGCACCTGGTGACTCCTGTACACTTTGTCTTTGGTGAGATACTTCATGGTAAGGAGAGACGCTTCATGCCTAATATGTGGTTGCAAATTCCGTCAGGTAGTAGGTTGATTACAAATTGTCCAGTGCAATGCAGTTTTTGTGGATGGAGCCTAATGCTACCAGCAGCTTGTTAATGCAATGAACAGCTGTATTTCCTGTTCCCTTTTTTTTTTTTTTTTTTTTGTGCTTTTTTTCAATGTACAGAAAATACATAAGATAGTTTGCACCTGTACTGTTTGGTGCACTGAAAAGGTCTTTTTCATGTGTTTTCCCTTTCTAGTTATACATTAAGAAGCATCGTTTGCCTGCTATAGAAGTATGCAGCAAAATTATGTGCTGGGATCTGTAGATGCGTGTGAGAGAAGCCCCTTGTGCCTCTTGTTTCTTTCTGCACTACAAATCAGGCAGCAACAAATATCATTTATCCCCAAATCACATTAAGAGTAACTTCTCATATCGTTATGCCTTTAAAGGAACCCTGGGCTTGGCACATAACTGGGACTCTTCATATCTGTTATCCTAGGAACGATTTCTGCTTTGCTAAACTTTCTGGCTTGTTTTACATGAAAATGATCCCACAGGATGGAATGAGGCCAAATGTTGCATTGGCCAAAATACGAGGTGATGAGTATAATTGGGTTTTTATTTATTATGTGACTTGGCATTATGATATCTGAATTATCTACACAAGCCTACACAAGCCATATAAGAAAATGAGCCTGCTAGCTGGATTTTGTGCCTGGAATTAATCATCCATATGTTGCTTCCTTTCTTCCCCCTCTCCCTGTCCTCTCCCTTCCTCTCCCCTCCTCTCTTTCCCACAGGATCCCATCTTGTGTGCTCTGTGCCAGGCCAGTTTAAGTAGCCAGGTATCTACGGATGTTTGTAGTTGACTGGAGGGTGAAACACATGGGGCTGGAAACATTACCCAGTCCATCTATCCCTTACCCTCTGTGCAAGGAAGCTCGTAACACCAGGCTCTCTTTCCAGAGCCTGTGTTATGCAGCAGAATTGTGTGGATATCTTTCCCAAAAGAACACCTTCATTTTGAAGGAAAGGAATAGGTTTGCAATGCACTGAAAGTTTCAATTTTTAATTTAATTTCTGCATCTATTTTAGCTAAATGTTAGCAGTCTTATTTTCCCCTTTGGGATATGCTAGTGGTGAGCCCAGTTGCCAATCAGATGAGTTGGTCTGTGTTTTTATTGTCCTAGGATGTCAGAATTGGGATTTTGGTCTCACAGATCACACTATGAATTGTACTGTTTCCATTTCTTTGAATTTATCCCTGCTGGCCTGTCTAGACACCTTCAATATGTGGCATGGGAAGTATCTTTGCATGCAAAACCAGAGGGAAAAATATAATGATTATGAATGATTACAAAAGAAGTATTTCCGTAAGTTACAGTTTATTTTGTCAGCTAATTCTACAGAACATGATGGTTTCAGGAGAGGAAATGTTTGAAGTCTTTTGTCCATGGAAGCCTAGAAATCAAACACATTGCATTTAATATTAATTTTGGATCATGAAAAGTGCAAAATTCCTTTGTGTATGTATTTTCTTGCATGAACTCAGAAACATACATTCAATAAATTCTGCAGAAGTGTTATGTTGGGAAATAATATATGCACAGGATTAACAATACAAAAAAATTAGTTCTGTATAAAAAAACTATGCTATTTAATTATTCACTTAAATCTCTTTTCTTTGCATGTAGTTTGTGAGACTTGCACTGTGACTTGCAAAAATCATTTAGCAATTCAGAGTAAATCTGGCTCCTCAGTCTGCTTAAATATTCAGTATTCACAGTGTATCTACTACTTTTTCTGAATTCCTTGTTTTAACAAACGTCATTTGTGAACCTGCTTTGTAAATAATAATATTGTACACACTACAACCGATATAATTATACTGGTAAAAGTAGTGATACACCTACAGTCCTATGACAGTGTATCATACTAACAGCATTAATCCCTTTCTCCTCAGAGGAATAGTATTACTGATAAAACTAAGTATCAACCCAGTTATAAGTGTAAAAAATTTCTCTGTCTACAAGACCTTTCTGTCAGAATTCTGATGTGAATATTTGGGTTTCTAAAATGGTTCCAAATTCAAGAAATATAATTGTTCAATATAGTATGTAGCTGTTCTGAACTAGGAAATGGGAAAAGTGTTTCAACGAGTATCCTTGCTCATGGTTTCCAGAGATGTTATTCCCAGAAAATTTCTTCACTAGATCTTCCTATAAAGTAAGTACAAATGAATGCAACCAAAAGAAATCAGTTTAGAATGTATTTCTTTTTCTCTATGCTGATTTTTTTACTGCTTTTAGCTGAGTCTTCTCAGCTCCATTGGAAATACATAGCATTACTTAGAAGCCTGTGTATTTCCTTTTCTTTTGTTTTGTTAACCATTTGTTCAGTGATTTAATGTAATTTACAGAAATGTGCAATGAATAACCAGCAACTTTACGACATTATCCTAATAAGTAATGAAAATAGCCATTCAACAAGGAAAGAAATTAAACTATTTATCAAAGATGTTGCTAAGGCTGTAGAAGAGCCACTGACTATACAGTAAAGCAGTACTTTCCTTGAAAATTTCCCATCTCTCTAAAAGAAAGTTTTTATTCTCACACAGAGAAAATAGCAGGTTTTGTATTTATCAAAATGTCTGCCACTGAATGTCAGTCATCACTAGGTAATTGCTTTCCACTTAATAATGGCATTGCCTTGAGTCTTTTGGCCTCACATGATTGTATTCAACAGTTTTGGAAGCGGAAGAAATAAATATGGAATTTGACACTTCAACTAACTGACAGTGAGAACACACATATACAGATATTTGTGTATGTATTTATTGATACATATACAAATACATTTTTATAGGTTGTTTTCATGTAACTCCATTACATGAGAAGCTCCATTAAATGCCCATTGGCTATATGATATTTAGGTGGTCGAAGTATAAAATAACAACCAACTCCAATGAAAACAAAAGATTCGGTACCATTCTCCTGTTCTGTAGCATTTCATACCGGGGGGGGGGGGCGGGGAGACCAGGTTCTGCTGACATTTTGCACACTGAGAAACTCTTCTTCTCATGGAGTCCCAGGGTTTCATTATCATTATTCACAAGGTCATACTCAATGGGAGCAAGTGTGGCAGAATTTGCCGTGAATTAAACCAAAAATAGAGGTCCAGTTTTTCAGTACAGTTAGAATCATAGAATCATAGAATGGTTTGGGTTGGAGGGGACCTAAAAGACCATCTAGTTCCAACACCCCTACCATGGGCAGGGACACCTTCCACTAGACCAGGTTGCTCAAAGCCCCATCCAACCTGGCCTTGAACACTTCCAGGGATGGTGCATCCACAGCCTCTCTGGGCAACCTGTTCCAGTGCCTCACCACCCTCACAGTGAAGAACTTTCTTACATCTAACCTAGATCTACCCTCTTTCAGTTTAAAACCATTACCCTTTGTCCTATCACTACATGCCCTTGTAAAAAATCCCCCTCCAGCTTTCTTGCAGGCCTCCTTTAGGTACTGGAAGGCTGCTATAAGGTCTCCCTAGAGCTTTCTCTTCTCCAGGCTGAACAACCCAAGCCCTCTCATATAATTGTCTCATATATCACAGTCTCTCATTGACTTCAATGGAGAACTGTTTAAAAAAAATGGCACCCTATGGCCCTATGCTCTTTCTCTCATACAGCACAACTTGCGAAACCTATAGAGCTCTTTTGTTGTAAATATCCAGTCACCTGAAATGATTAAAGTCCAGTGTGGAAATTTGTACCTTATTACTAACTTGAGCCAGCTTTTTCTATTAACTCATGAACTGCATATTAAAATGTAATGGATCTCTAGGTTTATCAAATTAGAAAGGTAGCCACTGGGAATCTAGCCCATAACAACTTAAACACAGATTATATTGCAGCCTCTGCAGACACCCACAGCACTTGAGGCTGAAAGAAGTTTTCTAATGCATTGCACAATTTTAGTCCCAACAGACAGCCTAAAAATAAAACTGTCGAAATATCTTACTACCTCCCACGAAGTGTTGCAGACGTTTCAGTAGTAGGGCTCAGGGTAAAGGCATTCAGGGCTGATCCCTAACCCAGTGAGAACAATGAGATTTTACTTTGATTACACTTTATGCTTGAAAGTATGTGGAAATACCAGTACAATTTGTTAGCATTTTTAGTGGAAAAGGACAAGGAAGACAAAGAAGGAAGGGAGATAGGGAGGGAGAAGTATGATTATTGACTTTGAACAAAGAATTCTGAAACTGTCTACAAAAATCATTACTGGAAGACTGAGTAAAATTATGATTTTTAAAAGCAGAGAACAATGACTGAACATCTTTTATCTTCTCTTATTTCAGAAAAATATAAAGTAAAGCAAACAAGTCCATTTAAAGTCATGTGAAATTCAACCAACCGTGCTATTTCACATTTTTCGTTATTAGAAACATATGGAAATATCCACCAGTCAACGGTATCATGAATTCCAAGAAATCTGGATAAAGGATTTTTAGGCACAGATCAGAGAGAAGATGAAGTGACTGAGAATTTATTTTTCCTACAACAATGTACAATGCAATTATTTAGTGAAAGAACTGAGGTTGTCTCGAACCTTGGTGGAAAAAAAAGGAAGTGAAAGAGAAAAAGCTAAATTAGACAGATCTTCTAGACTAATAAGATAAATATTTAGTGCACAAATTCATGAGGTGTACTGAGATTGAGGTCTGATCAGTTCATTGTTATTTGGTGAGAACTAGGTCCAAGAAAGAGTATATGTACTTAAAAGTTAGTTTCCTCAGGAAGGGAGGAAGAACACTTCCTCAGCTTTATTTTAAATTTGTTCTTGCGTAAGTGAAAAATTCTTTGATTAAGAGAAAGAAGAGAAAATAGGTTTACTAGAGCAAGAAAAGAGGCAAGAGGAACCTTGTCTGTTTAACTTAACAGCATTCATCAGGAAGAAGCGCGACATCTTTTCTGTTTGTCCTTTTGCCCAGCAGGCTTGTCCATTGGCAGTCTTTGATTCCCAGTACCACCACAGCTCTATCTGAGAACACTTTGGTGAACACACTCAGGCAGGTCTGGAAAATAAAATAAATAACCAACAGGATTACAAATCCTGATGATTCTTGGCATTTTGAGTAGTACATTTAAAATCAAATTGTCTTAACTATTCTTTGATAATAACAGTAGATTATTAGATGCTACTACATCTGATCAAGAGCATCACGATATGCCTCCAGTCCTTAGTGAGATATATTTGAAAAATAAGCACGGTAATAATTTCAGAAATTAGGACATGTCTGTCCCTGCAAACATAATTTTCCCTAGGGTGGACTGGCAAACTTCTCTGAATTCACTGAACTTACCAGTTAAAAAATAATAGCAATAGGCTGAATGTCTGAATCCCATTTTTTAAACTTGTTATTTAACTAAACTTTTTCCAAGCATTTTTCTCAGTTAACCCACTACTTTTTCCACTTTCAAACTTTAAACGAAAGAGACAGCTCTCCACATAAATTACATCATCTGGAAGCTGTCTTTGAATATCCAGCCTTTGCTGTGGTATTTCCCTGAAAAGGGTTGTCACCTACACTGTAAATCCTTTTTACTCCAAATCGCTAAGTTCACTGAATGCACATAACTCCAATTAACTGCAGCCTGTTGGCTCAAAAGCAATTTGGTCTTTCATTAATTACTCAGGTAAACACAGGAAAAGCTCTTGTAGTTTGCCTGAATTCACAGAACAAACACCCCCCCCACCCCCCCTACCCCCCCATCTTTGATGATCCAAGACAATCTTGTCTTTTGATGCTTATCACTTAGTTGTTCAATAAAATGTAATTAAAAACAAAAACAACATCCCCCTATCACCAACCCTGAGTTACAGTTAATTGTCAAGCTTTCAAACTTACTCTCACAGTGCAAAGCTTATTGCACTTTAGGTCACAAGACTATCTGTTTAATCTCTTTCCTTGTGGATTGACTCTCCTGAGTCTCACAGTGGGATTTCTGGAGGTGAAATTCAGTTACAGCTGCTTGGAGGTTTTTCTCACTTGGTTTTGTATTGAATGTATGCAAAATCGAAAAGATTATGCATGTTTTTATTCAAAGGCATAAATCAGCTCTTCTAGAAATCCAGAACTATTTGATGCTTAGCAAGCCATTTGATCAATTCATTCTGCCTTTCAAGATGGGAAAAAAAAAAGGTAAACTGTTACTATTTATCTTAATTTAAGGTTAACTCAAATTTCACATAGAATAAGAAGAGGGGTGGAGGCCATTAGAAAGAGTATAAATATAAAAATCCAAGTAAGTCCAGTCTAGTGAATACAAAACCAGTGGAAGGTAACTGAAGTATCCAGTATGATCATGCCAAGGAGCCAAACTGAAGCTAAAAAGGGCTTCATAAACAAAATTGAGCAGTGAAATGGGCATGCAAGAAGTAATTATAAAAATTAATGGACTGTTATTCACCTAGTTTTTTTAATGTTAATGAACAAATTAGTCTTGCATGTGAGTGTACCACATCTGTTTGTGCTTACATACACAGAGAAACACATCCACATGTCACACAAGCTGGCTTGATTGCACTTTGCAGGACATATTTGTGTACATTTTATCACCATTTCTGTAAACAGCAGTTTCTTTCAGTATGTTCCATGCTCTCTGCCTGGGTCTTAATGGAAGTGTTAATTAGAAGCGCAGTAGGAAAACAATTTATGCTTTTAAACATGTCTTGTGTATGGAGTTTGAGTAATGAGAAAAAACAGGCCAGAACATTTGTATGAACAGATACTAATTACTGTTTCTGAGTCTAACACGCTCACTATTATTGCCAAGAGTACAGCACAGAACTATGAAAAAGACAGATGATGAGAGATTTTAAATAATTTTTAAAAAAAGGGCCAAAGTCCCCATGTTCCATAACAGTAATTTTACATGTTCAGCTGAAGGTAGACCGATGGTTTGTTTCCATAAAACCTCATTCTGCAATGTCTTTAATTTGCTTCATGTTCAGTATCTACTGAAGTCCCTGTACACTTACGTTGATTAAATTCTTGGAAATCTGTGGCAGGATTTTACCTGATCATAACTATTCTGCCTCAAATGTAGTTTGCATGTATCCAAGTGTATCCTTCCACTGTCAAAAATCAGGTTCATAAGTGCTCAGGAAAAATTTCTCCCCTGTCCTATATTCCTGGAATTAACTGAGATTTTATCAGGAAAGAAAGGGTGATAACAGGATAGACTTTGGTATGATTAGCTAGAGAAGTTAGATTGACATGTTTGTATTGATGGACAATTAACTTTATAAACCAAAGAGTGTTTAAACCTGATAGTAAATTTGGTGAATAACAATATCAGAATCCCAGAACAGAGAGGAAAAAGGAACAATAAGGAAAATGTAAAAGGGAAATATTGGTAATATAAATGGCAAAAAATAAAGGACAGTAGGAAATAAAAGGCACTAACACTGCATGCGGCTTCTTATTGCTTGCAAAATAGTAGAATAAATACCAAAGCTAATGAAGAGTATAGTTTGATTATTTACTACCTGGTTTCATTTCTTTTTTTACTGGAATTCATTGTACTTCATATAACACACAGTTGGAGTGGAACAGTAAGTATATAATTTTCTGCTGCTTAAGTACACTATCCACTGTAAATTGAAAACTTTCAGCTTGCTTTAATTTTGCAGACAGCCAGATGAAGTGATCAGCAGTTCAGTCATCCGGGAGTATGGTGGGTTTCTTTGGAAATATATTTTCCATTTAGTTGTTTGGTGCCTGTAAACTCCTTTTACGGAGTGGGGTGATACAGGCGCTGCTCTCTTGCCTCAGAGGTGTAGTCAAATACATGATTTTTTACAGCTAGGAGTAATACAGACTGCCCTTGATTTTTGTTGTGATCCTTACTGTATTTTTGTAGGATATAGTAGGTATCATCAGAAATTTCTAGCCAAAAATGAAATGAAATTTAAGAGATGGATGCAGTGTTTATATATATATATATATACGTACACATATATGTATGCATATATAATGAAGAATGCATACTAAATTATTTGTAATAACTCTACACACAACTCTTCTCTGCTTAGGTATAGGGGTTATGTTTTTCAAAATTTGTCACTGTCCAGTTAACATGATGTCAACAGTGAAACCATTGGCCAGATTTGGACCAACTGAAAAATATTCCAAGGCCCCACTAAGGGCTTTTGTCTTGCTTGCAAGGAAACTAGACAAGTGTAAAACTTGGAATATTGCATATGGAATTTACAGTAGGTCCTTGAAGGGCAAGACAAAAAAATTGGGGTTAGGGTTCCTGGAATACTTGATTTCATAACAAAAATTCAAAGGGAGGTCTGAGCCCACACAATACATTGAAAAATGGAGGGTAATGAAGGTGGTATTTCAGGGTTAAAGTCTGAAAAAACAGAGCAGTCCTTGCTTGGAGTCACATCTAATGTCATTTCCTGCTGACAACAGTACAGTTTGCCAGTTTGGGAGAATTCCCATACCCTACTATGGATAAGTGCTCATGGTTTTTAAAGTGTCCTCTTTCGTTTTCTGATGGTGATGAAAGATAGCAAGCAGATGACAGAAGCAGGTGGACACTGTCAATGGTAGCTTCTGAAAAACAGCTATCAAGCCGTGTGCTTTGAAGAAAGAAAGACAGAAGATGGGTAATAACAAAGGAATATGAGAGGGTTAAATGGAAGAAAAGGTGAGAAAAGAGTGTAAACACAGAGAATAAGTAGGATGTGAAATGTTGAATGCCAGAGTCACCACCAAGAATTGATGTCCTTTCCATTGGCCAGTCCTTCCAGTTTCTGGCCCCATGTTATGGGTCTTTCACATAAGAATTTTAATTTTTTTGTGAATTATTATAATGCAGAAATTCACCTCACCCCACTGTCAGCATTGATGCTACACCAGCACTAGTCACCCGTGTTTCCCCTCTAGACAGTGAAGAGAAATGGGCCTTTTTAAGGCATGATTCATCTGACCTATTCTAGGCATTTACATTAGCATGAGACAAATTGTGGAATGGAAGTGCTTGCTTTACTCCATTGCCTGGATGTTTCTCACATTACTACTTCACGTACAAGCAGCTACAATAGATCAGATTACTTAGCTCTTTTGTACCTTTGCATTTAAACTGTCTGGTGGCTTGTAATAGTTGACTGTGAGTAGCTGAGGGTTTTGGCTCACTGTCAACATTTCTTAAAATTGGTAGGGTCCCAAGCTATTTTTTGTTCTTCCATTTTCTGGGCAAAATGAAGCACTAAAAATAAAGATATGTTTCAAGTACACTAAAATGTTTTACACATTCTAAAGCAAATCTTTTGGGTTTAATTTTTATCAACTCTTAAAAGTATTTTTATGGCACCTCTAAAACATATTAAAAATCAAATCTTTTTAAAATTGAAGAGACATTCCATTGCCTTTTGAAATGTTATCTTTGTTCTTTGAAACTGTTTGGCAAATTTGACTTAATTTTGGCTGGGCTTAAAAAGCATTTCTGGCTAGTAAAAGATTTGGGGGGGGTGGGGGGGGGTGAAGTTTGACCAGCTCTAATGTCTGGATTAATTGTGCTTTTTTTTTTTCCAGGCTTGTTCCTTTTTTGAAAAACTCTCAGTTGTATGTCTGTGAAATGATTGCTTGCCCTTGCTATGAGTCATGGCCCAGTACTGTAGACCAATTTGCCTGTGCAATAGCTGGCAGCCAGGCAGCCGGCTGCAGAATGCGTCTGTCTTCTGTATGGGGTCCAGAGGCCTGCTAGGCGGGTTGCTAATTGCACATTGGCAGCCATGGTAGAGGACAGGAGAACTGTGAAGAGGACTGGGGCGTTCGGTGTTTGGAAGAAGCTGTAAGATTCAGTGAGTTAATTTGAAGTAGCAATGAACCTCTCCACCCAACTGTCTTCTATACATTGAAATATGGTTTGGATTGTTGCTGGGGTATGTAACACCTGTAGCTGACGCTAAGAAAGAGAGACAGCCTATAAATCCTTTCCTTAGACAAGAGCAAATGCCGCGTTAGCAGAAGCACAAGTAGCAGGGCAATGGCAGTGGGCTGGGGAACAGGCAGGAGCCGTGGGACCACAGTGGGAATCCCCAGTTACAGTGTGAGTACACAGCAAGGAGGAAACACGTTCGATGTTAAACCAGGCAGAAAGAGGCACTAGTGAATAGCCATATGATGTAGTTTAGACAAAGATAAATACATAGAAGTGGCTTGTCCCCACTAACAGCTGCCTGCTCTGAAAAACTGAGCGTCTCTATTTCCCACATGCCAGTGTGCCAACATGGGGTATTTCTTTTTATTCTTTCTAATCCTTATGTGCTTTGAGGAATCACCTCTGTTTCTACTTGTATCTTTGCAAACAGGACTAGGAAGTCGTATTTTTGCCTATAACTGTATCTGCCAGGTAAATACCATAATGACTCATTCTTTGTGTTAAGACCTGGGCTTTCCCAGTGTTGCTGGCACTCAAGTGTTATTAGCATAATGTATTTTTAGTGAACTCTGTCAGCAGAGCACTGTATGGCTAATCAAGCACTCATTGGGGATAAATGGTAGACTTAATATTCTTATCAGGCTACTGGAGCTTAGAAGTTACCGACCCTTGTTCCACTTATATCAAAGCCACTTACAATGCTACTAGCTTGTAGCAAATTCATTTTCTGTTCATGTCTGATTGCCTATGATGGTGCCTAGAAACAGAAAACAGAAAATGGAAAATGGGAAAGAACGAGGGCCCCTGTTGCCTGAGGCCTTAATGTGATTGCAAGATATTGATCATGTTGGATACTTCAACCTAATCCTCACAGTTTCACAGGCTTTGCAAAAAATGTTTCTCATAAGCACATTTTCAATTATATTTGAATCTTAGTGATTCAGAAGCACTATTCTTTAAGAGGATCTATTTAATATTGGTTGTAGCTGCCAATTAAACTAGGGTTTTTATTAATTTTCTCTAGTATTTAATCTTGTCTGCTGCCACCATGAAATCTGGACAGTATAGGTCAAGGTAATGCCATGGGTCAAACCCAGGAGCTGCTTCCATCCAGCACTCTGCCTTTTCCCTAGGAAAGATCAGGACTGCTTGCAGGGCCAGTGATGTCTGCCCAAGCACTGAAACGCCTCCTGTGGTGCCTGCTGTGTCCTGCCACATTTTCCCATTTCTGCCACAGTTTCCCCACCCCCGCCACAGCTTCCCCATTTCTGCCATTTCTGCTGCACCTCTGGGCTCATGGACCCAGCAGCACAGCAGAAGGGCTCCTTCAGCCCCACCATATCAGTGTCACTGGCAGCATCACTTCGCATTTATTGATCTATGTGTTGGACAATAGGTTTGGCATGAAATTCAGTTTTCCACTGAGAAGAGAAACCACAGCCAAAGGCAAAGGAAGTAATTATTTTTTTGGATACTAAAAGGAAGAATACTAAAGGAAGGAACTGTGCAGGGTGATGCATACACAGAGATCCTTAAAAAAAAATCCCTTGGGATAGCCATTAGAAAGAGTATAGAAATGGGAAGAACAAATGTCTCACTTATTCTGTAATTTTATTTTTGTATTTCTTGGGACAAAAGGAACCATAGTTTTCTGCTGTTCTGAGATTTTAGGCCAACTGGATGTTTTTCAGGATTCCTCTGTGGTAGGTCCGGAAAGTCTGCTGCTTTCCTGGACTGGATCTGTGTGTGTGCATGTGTGTGCGTCAGTCTCTGTGCATTTTTGGTCATGCACATGTGGGCACATGTGGGCACGTGTGTGTGTGCCTGTATACATGTCTATGTGCATCTACGTGTGTGTCTACACATGTGTGAGCACATACCCGTGTGTGTTCTCCAAAACTTGGGCTCTGTCCCTGCAGCTACCTGTGCTGAATAACACCAGATTACACTGAAATACTGATAATCTCTGCTAAAGTCTTGTCAGCTACTCTCCACGATATGATTTAGCTGTGTTTCAAAGTAATTCTTTAAGTTTTTCTATGCTTCAGGGAGATTTAAACCTATACATTTTGCAGAGAAAAATGTTCTAGCAGCAAATAGTTTCAAAATGTACCATGAAGAGGATTTTCCATGAGACATTTCTATCATCAGTTAATTGGCCACCAGGTGACTTAAGGTAGTTAACAAGCTTCTTAAAGGCTAGAGGACACTACACACATTTCCGCTGCAGACTTTGGATGTTTCTGCTTTGCCCTAAGCAAATCTAATATTAAAAGAATGGGAAATTTTCAAATATTGATTGTGTTGCTGGTGAATGTAAGTTTGACTCTTCCACAGTAAAGTCATTCCTTTGAAAGATGGAAGAGGCGTAGGGGTTATTGTCCTGCTAGCTTTTATCCAGCATTGTTGGCTGCCGCTAGTTATTCAGTAATCAAATAAATGTCCTAGTGCAGTGTAGGTAAACCTACTTCAGGAGAAGCCCTAAAGGTTTCTGAGATTTAATAAGAATTAAAAGTTAAGTCTTAGAGACAAAATGATCTAGTTGTAAAGTGTTTGTCTCAGAGTTGCTACTTCATCTGTTATTTGTCTCACTTTAAGTAAGTGAACAATTTCTATACAGTGTTAAATTTTGTCTTGGAAATGAATTAAACTAAATGAAACTCAGTTTAAGTTTAAATGAATATTTTATGTTCTCAGTGAATACTTCAAGTTTAATGTGATTTAACAAAGCCACAATAAATGTACTCTACTTCTTTAGATCAACCTTTTTGAGTGACCTCAACCAGACAAACTAGCAAATCTGTTCCAAAATACAATGCGTTACAGGTGTTGCTACATGAGCAATGCACCACCGGGTAAGCAAGTTACAGATTCAGTTACTTTGAAATAACTGTGTGCATGCTACTATCCAAAGCAAATAAGTAAAATAACTTACTCCTCACATTTGCTTCAGGGTAAACATTTGCAAACTGAAAACTTGAGATATTTCGATGGATAGCTAACACACCATGAATCCCTAGTCCCATGTCCCTTACTGCACAGTAACTAGTATCTGTACCTTTACACTGAGTCTGACACCTTAAGCACCACTCAGTAGTCAATGAAGATCATAAACCTCTCACTTCTCAGGAAATTTCTTTTTTTTATTTTAACAGTAGTTGGTTTTCCAAGTACTTAAGTCAGTGTAAAATGGTATGTTTTGATACAAGGAACGAATCAATCCTCTCTCCTCTCTCCCCTCCTCTCTCCTCCCCTCCCCTCCTCTCCCCTCCCCTCCCCTCCCCTCCCCTCTCCTCTCCTCTCCTCTCCTCTCCTCTCCTCTCCTCT
>JANHGO010000072.1:29537574-29592211 GCA_024606505.1 Aquila spilogaster
CTATTAGCACGTTCCCTTAGTTGATTTTAGGGCAAAGTCATAATTTCTACAAAAGTTGGGCTGAGTAAAATGTGAGTCTAGAATGCAAGGAATTATAAAGAACAGAGTTGTAATCAAAACAAGTATTAGAATTTAAGACCATCACAACTGCAACTGAATTTTGTAAGAAGTATCAGCAGATTCATTTTGAACACTAATGTTCTAGACATGCATCTGTGTCATCTCATCAAAAAGACAGAGCCTTTACCAACATAATTTGTGACCCCTGATGCATTTTTTTCAGAGCTGAGTTGATAGAAATGAGTCCATCTCCTTAATCTACACAGTAAGTCTTGGTTTTCTAAGCTGGGAAGATCTGATATGAAGTAGAAAATGTTCTCTTATTCCTGGAAAGTAAAGTTTGGAAATAAACATTTAAATATATGCTTTTAAGTTAGAAAAGGATGATACTGCATAAGGACCTTTCCATTTAATATGAATGTAGAGATTTGGGCACTTTTCAGAACATTAGTGGTCTACCTCCTTCTGAAACATCAGATTAGCTTTTAACTGCTTTCATATCTTGTATCTCTCAGTAGCCATCCATTCTAGTGCACCCTTGCTAACTGAGTAAAATACAACAAAATGGCAACTTCGCATAAGACATTTGAAATATTATCACAATGTGCTGTTTATCTTGTTCCACAGCTTCTGCTCTGAATAGTCTTGTATTCCCACAACAATGTACATGAAACATTGCAATAACTAGAGAATCATAGAATCTAATTGGAAAAAAACTCAGTGGAAGTCTGTGGATATGGTCTTTAAGGGTGAACATCAGAGGACCGAGGGAGTTGTTCATCTTAGGTGTTAGCTGCTGGTAGTTCCTGTTAAGTAATTATTAAATACTCTCTCTTCAAGTAAGCAAAGAGAAAATATTCTTACATAAAATAGCACTTAAAGTTAGGAGAACCAGTTCTTTAAATACTTTTTAATGGTGCTGAAATCATATTGTGGAATATTTGGGGCAGCTCAAATAACCAAATTCCTTAAGATTCAAGATTTGCATCTGTTTTTATACTGATTTGAGTAGAAAGAATTTAGCTCAGTATCTATTTACTGAGCCAATGTCTTGTAACATTCATCACAAACAACCAGGTTGTATAAATTTTCTCTGGCCACAGATTTTTTTGTTTTCTTGAAGTCATCATCAATGATATGTTGACCACCAAACAGATACACTCCAGCTATAGGACTTTCAGAATAAATACAGCTTTTCTATCTCACTGACACAAAAAGTACCTGGAGAAGTTTCCAAACAAATTATGAAGATTATTATGAAATAATAGTGGGTCACTAAAGAGTCATTTTTATAGAAAATTAATTTAAACCACCACAGCCTTTTACTGAAAGAAGTTCATTATAATCTTAACTTTTGTGAACTTTGCATGTACTCAAACAGATGAACTTCTAAAGGAAAAGCTGTGAGATGAGGTTAACAAGAGAACGAGAGTGGTCCATGAATGGGTATGTATGTTAGAAGGTTAGTGGCAGTACAGAAAATGTTAAAAAGCTGTCTGAAGTCCAAAGAAATGTTTCTTTTGCTCTGTGCAACTGATGAAAATCACACTAAAGCAACAAACTTGTTATGCAGCAACAGTAGAATGTATCTCTAAACATGTGAAAGGCACTGCTCTGAAAATGGACAAAGCCTTTCAGAAGTCTCACCTTTCAGTATATTCTCAAGGGGATTGCTGTTTCAGGAACTGAAAGATACTTTTCCATATTGAAAAGGCCTTTTTAAACTAGTGCCTTAGCTTATTGTAGACTCATTCAAGTAGCACCCAATAGGGCAACTGAATTTTATTTGGAAACCCACTTAGGGCTTAACAGTTTTGGCAGTATAACTTTCCTCTGGCTTTGAGAGATTTTTCTCCAGCTTTTTACCATGTAAATGTGCTCACAGAGTAATTCAGTTTGGAATTTCCATGAGAATACACTCTGACAGCAAGAACCATAGCTATGCCCTAGCATACACTTTCACACAGGATAGGCTGAAAAGCTTTCTGGGAATCATTAGCCATGCAAAGTGATTATTTAAATCTTTTCCTTTCTGCATTCAAATTTCAAGGTGATGTTTCTAAGTATACCTAGCTGTTTCAGCCACTGGTGGTTTGAAGTCATTTTACACACTGATGCTATCTCAATTGAGGCGCACTTAAGAACTTTTCCCACATCGAGCTTTAATGACATCTTTTCTGTTGCTCATTATCATCATCTGTTGTTGTTAAACAGTAGGAACCCTGTACTTTTATTTCTTTCGAAATACCAACCTTTATATCATTTCTTCGTTCTAAAAATTTTCTTTTATGTTGTCTGGTATTTCAGTTGAGACTTGTTTCTTCTAGTTGATTAATTTTACCTTGCATTTAAATTTCTATATATTACTTAGATCCTGTGCAGTCTGACAGCATATGCATTTTTAAAGGCAGTTACAGTTCCACTTACTTCTTGGTATTTGCTATCCTAGTCTTATCTTCATGGTGTGAGCAAAGGCTACTTATATGAGTAAAGTTTTCATAAATGAGAATTTTGGAGACTCTTTTGGGAACTGGCAGCTGTGGATATAATTTTTTGTGGAGGGATGTGGAGCTGGAAGAACTGATACTGAACTGGTCAAGCACTGCTGAGTATGGGAGACAAAAAAAAGCAACATTTCAATTGGAGTCAGAATAGATTTCTGGAAAGGGATAAAAAAAATTTGTTTTGAAACCAACTGATTAAAAAGAGGAAAAGTGGTTTTGTTCAGGGTCATTTTATTTAGCAAAGTTTGAGGACTGGCCTACTAGAAGTGCTTATGGGGGAGAATTAAAGCTGTATTTAATATTTCAAAACTAGGAGGAAATAAGTAACATTAACTGGATAGCAATCCATTGGCTGTGATACATAAACTTATGGCTTTTTTTAAATTATTTTTATTTTTTGCATGGGGCGGGTATGTCAACTGAAAAGAATCAGCATAAAACTGAGAGCCTGGTATTTCGGGTAGTCTTTATGAATTTAAATAAGACAAGCAAGTGCATCTGTGTTGCTGTTTGCAGATTAGTGTATTTTGCTATTTGTTGAATCAGGGAAACTGTAACTTTGTCAAACTAGGCCTCATAGCTTGTGCAAACTTCAGGGAGGAACACAGAAACCATAGGAATGCCAGGTTCTTGAAGACAAGTGAAGATAAACAGAGCTCCTTTTTTCAACTCAATGGGGAGGAGTCCCATGAGGATAAGGAGACAGAATTGACAACACAGTGGAGGGTAGGGTTGCTGTTTACAACACAATGAAGGGTACAGTGAAGATAAGGAGGCAGAGCTGCTGTTGCGACACAATGCAATCCCCTAAAGGTTTTGCAATAGCCTTCATCCAACGACCACCAGATGGGCCCAGAGACCCTCTCACATTCTAGGATGCATGCTTATAGGGGGGGACATCCAGTGTATATGTAACAAATTTCTTGGAAATGTGATGAATATATATACGCTGTGCCTATAAATGTGTAGTCGCTGCTTTCCTTGGTGTGCGAGCTAGGAGGAGCTACCCCCCTCACATCCGGCGCCATGATAAACATACCTGCTTTATAACCTTACATGGGTTAAAGAGTTTGATTCCACACATCATTATCCTTCTTGAAAGTTTCTCATTTCTGATGGTTTTCCTGCTATTTTTATTGCTGTCTGCATTACTTAGTCCAACTATATCAAGATGTGGTCTCTATTTTATGTAACTCATCTACTTATGTGATTGTAAGAATATACGCAATATCCTTGAAAACACATCAAAAGTTGCTGCCTAACGTTCTTGAAGTTGAAAAGTTACAGCAGTATTCTCTGAAATATATAATGTCAAATAATGCCATGCAAAGGAGGGGATCAGCTGCAGTATATTCTTTTTAATGTCACTTAGTCATAACCCAAACATGCATGGGTATTATTATATGAGCACTTAGAAGTGTTTGGTGTGTTTCATTCTCATCACTTTTTGTTCATCTTTCATGTAAATCTTAGAATGATTTCAGTCATGCGTAAATACTCTCCTTGTTGCTGTTTCTGAAATCAGTGCAGTGATAGTCAATGCTTTCCTAAAAGCAACATGAAGTATTTTGACTAAACTTCATCAGACTGACACCCACAGATTAAATCCCATTTGCACACATTCCAAATTTTAACTCCAAGGTCTTAGTTACTCGGCCTGAATGCTATTTCAGAAGTAAAATTACAGTTTGGATCCAGTGGAGAAATTAAATTATGTCCACAGATTAGAAGCTTCAGGTTTTATTTATTTATTTTAGGTTAGTGTCCACTTCTAATCATACCAGCATTCAATTCCATCGTTACTTAACTTGGCTTTTTAATTAATTGTTTCCTCAGACGTAGAAAATTATGAGATCTGTGATTAGTTTACACTGATAAATGTATCTGTTGAAGTATGGTGTCATGATGTCAATAAGTCAGAAAACTGTGTGAGACAAGGTAGGATATTTTGTAGAGTTTTGAAAGTGGCCAGAGGTACATCCAATGGCATTGTATATTTGCTTTGCATTCTTATTCTTGTTTCTTATTTCTTATGAGAGAATATAAAACTGTACTTCCAGGCATAAACCTCAGAACATAGATTGGAAGAAGGTTTGTCTATGGTATGTTGTTCTGTTGCAGAGCTCGTAGCCTCGGGAACTACCCAATACTAGAGACAGGTTCCCTGAGACGCAGAGAGACCAATAGTATGTTGATTGACTTGTTATTTTAGATATTAGTTTTAAGAGAACAATCTTCATTTTTGTTTTCTTTCCAATCTAAAAGATAAGAAAATACATGATACTTTCTTCTGGATAACTGTTTCACAATTGTTACCGCCAAATCACACAACTAGTAAATAAGTAAACAAAATGTTCTGTTAATGAAAAGTAATTGATGACAGAGTGTCATCAAAATGACACTTGAGCAGTGATAAAGTTTGTAGTAGTATGTTTGTATCCATAAATTGTGCTTTCAACATTTACACATCATCAGGAAATTCTCAGTTCCACTGTGAGTTTAGTATTCTGACTTCCATTTGATTGTTGTTGTTTTGTAAAAAGTACCTGTCTTTAAAATGGGCTTCAGTACTCTCTAGGTCATCAATAAGAATATCAGCTGACTTGTAAGTAAAGCATTCTTCTCTCATGAGCATACTGACAATGAACCATTTTTGTGTTGTTGAATAACAGAAGTTACATATCTGTCCTTTGACTGTAGTCAGATGTTGACAGTTTTGCTATGACCGGGTTGCTTCCAAAGAATCTAAAGGAAACCTTAAATTGAAAAGAGTGTTTTCAGCTGGATTTTAAAGTTTGATACTCCTAGCTTTCATGGATTTTTCAGTCATTCTGGTTGCAATGTTTTTGTGTAAAAATCTCTATAGGTGGTTTATTGGATCTGCCTCCAGCAGGCATGATTAACTTGATATATGCATCAAAGGAATTAACTGTAATTAAGGAACGTATTTACATAAGAGATCAAGGAGCAGTTTTTAATGGGAAGAGAGGCAAAGAGAAAGTTTGGAATAGAACAGTTTTGTTCAGATCCCTCAGACCATATCCTTCTTTGGAATGTCCTTTCTATCCTTTGTGCCATTTCTACTTCAGTAGTATCTGGAGAGCTTCAGGTAAAATCATAGTCTCATTCAGCAAGCAATATACAAACTGCTGAACAGCTTTTCCTTATCAATTCTGACCCTTCAAAGCAGTGTGTTTGCCCAGGCTGCCTGGAGACACAAATCCTAGTGATTTTAATGGATCTGCTCACCTAGTGAAACTGGTCTTGCACATTGTACTTGGGATTTAAAAAGGCATGGGGATGAAGAAAAGCTTAAGGAAGGTAAAATTGCTTGCTTATGTCATGCAGGCTACACCTTCATTACTATATAAAAGTAACAGCACAGGTAAATGCAATGCTAACAGCTGCCCATATAGATACAACTGAACTAGCTTCAAGCTAGCTAGCTTTCATAGTGATAAAATTCTTTGTTTCCTTCGGATTCTTCCGAACAAAGAACAAGGAAAATCTTTTCAGCTTTTTGTAATAGGAAGTCTAGTAGAATCTGATGGCTATTATATAATTCAGATAATATTTATTTGTTTGGGACAGCAATGATAAAAGATCATCAGGTCTTTCAATATAACTTTATTTCACCTCAGGCAGCTTTCAGCAAAACCAAACACTTGATTGTAGAGATAGATTCTACACTAGAAGAGAATAGGATAGTAAACAAACAGAATAGTACCAGAACACTCTGATTCGTACAACCATGACATCTTATTGTATTTCCATCAAAACTAAAAGAGATAAAAAGAAAAAGAAAAAAGGAAAGGAAATACAACTCTCATGAAGAATAAAGAATAAGTGGAACAATAAAAAAAAAGCAGGCTGAGAAAATGAGGCATGCTACAACACATACATGCAGAGGATAGAAGAGATCTGCTACACATCACTTTTAAGGAGCAGGCAAAGAATTACAAACATGTTATGTTTACCCTGAACAAATAAATCTGTCAGTAGCTTTAAAAGCTCTTGGACTTGATTTTTGGTTTTGTTTGTTTGTCTGTTTGTTTGTTTTTCTTTTGGAGAGAGCATTGTTTCAGTGAAATACGCTAGGTACGTGTAACAATCAACTAAATCACTATTGTACATTGTCTAAGCTATTCTTTTCTTCACTACTTATCAATGATAAGAAGTAGATTCCAAGTAGTTTGGAAAAGATATTTTGTTGTTATCATTCTTTCTTTTTATAAAAAATATTACGATTTGTGATGCAAAATGAGTGTTTCAGAGTTATTTTCTGGCATTCATGGTGGCAAAGAGATAGAGAGATACATATGAGACTGGTAGACATAAGTATGTGCAGTATAGACTGAAACTAATTTGTACACCTAAGATTTATAAATACACTTTGAGTACTTGATGGTAGCATTACATATATTTACTGCCATTTGGATACAATATATGTGTTTACTAAAATTTAATTTTAATCTGTATTTGCATTGTAAGAACAGTCATGGAACAGTGTTTCTGTGTGTACAGACACGTACAAGTCTGTTGCTCCAACAGGGAGCAAGGTATCAGATTTGTAGGAAGATTAATGGTGCACTGCAAAGTGTGGCTCAGAGGGAACAGCATTAATATAATTGTCCAGAAATGTAGAAAAAAATGCACAGCAATAAGAGGTAGCTTAAAAGTTGTAATTTAATTTGTTCTTAAAATTTTGTTTTGTGAGTTCTTCTGTTTGGAAGGAATTAGATGTGTAGTTTCCATTAGCATCCCTCAGGAATTTTTACAGCTTCTGGATGACACCTACCATAAATCCCATTGGAAATACTGTAATGGTACCTATCACCAACATCCTAGCCTATAACATTCCTTCTGGTTTACTTTTCTGTCTTGACCTACGTTCCTTGCCATTCTTGATGCAAGACTCTACTGTCCAGGTGCAGTCTTACAAAAATAAGGGAAGCCATGGACTTCATTTTATTGCCTTTACTTGAATGTTAGCATACTCTCCAACTTTGAGTTTAGGTGCCACATGACAATAATCTTTACTAAAAATGCTTTATTTCAAGTGGGGAAAAACAAAAGTTATTTGTACAGAGGCAAGAGCAATTAATAGTTCAAGAAATATTTTTCAATATTATTTGAAAGATCATGAATTAATTTTAGTTCTTGAGAGGCTAAACTTGCTAATTTATAAAAGACCATCCAGAGACAGGTAAGAATAAAGAAAAGGAAGCCCTATTTGACTCATATAGAAACACAGAATCACAGAATGGTTTGGGTTGGAAGGGACCTTTAAGATTATCCAGTTCCAATCCCCCTGCTATAGGCAGGGACAATTCCCTCTAGACCAGGTTACTCAAAGTCCCATCCAGCCTGGCTGTGAATATTTCCAGGGAGGGGGCATTCACAACCTGCTGGGCAACCTGTTCCAGTGTCTCACCACCCTCACAGTAAAGAACTTCTTTCTAATAAAAAACTCCTTCGACTGAAGACTTATTAATCAAAACTCAAAATGTATGAAACTGTGGAAACTCCAAACATTGAAAGACAGGGGTTGGTTTTAATTATTTGGAAATAATTTTAATTTTTTCATGGGTGGAGATATTGATGATAATTCAGGTAGATAATTCAGAAAAGCTGAAATTCAGCCATGTTTATGCAATGATGAAAACTGAGCTTGGGTGCTATTTTCCATTCAAAGCATTCATACATACGTATGCCTGTCTACACAAATGAGATTTCCTTTCCAATTTCTTTGTGTATGACTCCTATATGCACATCTTCCCCTCACTTTTCTTAGCAGATAAGCAGTTCTAGTTCATGCTTGTAATGTTCTATCACATATCACAAATAGGAGACAAAAAAATTCAGAATATGACATTCACTGAAACATTATTTACTATGTCAGTTTGAATAACACCTGCACTCATCACTTCAATTTTTCTACCAGCATTTGACCTCCATTTTCTCTTCTATCTCCACCGATTATGAGGTATTATTTAAGCTCTAAACACAAAAGTCTATTATGGTTTCTGACCTTGGTCATTCACATTATCAAGGTCTTGCACTTATCTATCCTCTCATAAATTAAACTGGAGTTCATATTTATCAGGTAGTCAGAACTACAGCAACAGCACGACTGACTCTTGATTTGTAGCAGACATTAAATAATACGTAGTGATGAAAACAAACTATTTATACAACCATAAGATACACAGAGTATAAAATATTTTGGAAAGATAGAATATCTCTGTTTTTATACTCTCAGCTTTTGGATACCTGCCTTCAAATATGCAGTTTCTCCAGTACCAAGAAAAGGTGACACTTCTGCAAAAGCAGCCTTCCAATTAAAATATAGATCCTGTATTTTGAGGTAATTCTCAAAATTCAGGATGACATTTATACTATTGAAAATCAGTTTTGCTGATGGTATTATTTCCGAGCTTGGAAGGACTTCTCCAAAAAGCAGATATCGGCTTTGGAGTTATGTCTGTTGGAGTGGGTCCAGAGGATCAGAGGGCTAGAGCACCTCTCCTATGAAGAAAGGCTGAGGGAGCTGGGCTTGTTTAGCTTGGAGAGGAGAAGGCTATGGGGACACCTTGTTGCAGCCTTTCAGCACTTCAAGGGATCTTATAAGCAGGAGGGAGAGTGACTTTTTACGCAATCTGATAGTAATAGAACAGGGAGGAATGGCTTCAATCTAAAAGAGGGGAGATTTAGGTTAGATATTAGGAATAAATTCTTTACTCAGAGGATGGTGAGACACTGGTGCAGGCTGCCCAAAGAAGTTGTGGATGATCCTTTCCTGGAGATGTTCAAGACCAGGCTGGATGACATCCTGGGCAGCCTGACCTGGTGGGGGGCAGCCCTGCTCTCAGCAGTGGGGCATATAAACCTAGACTTTTTCAGGCAGATGTATACTCAATGTGTATGCATTCCCTTCTCCAGGTAGCTAGTGGTATGGGATTTGGAATACCAGCCTGGTCACTGGTTTGAACTTGCCTCACAGTCCTTTCCCATTGCTCACAGACCATGAGAGGCCCCATGAATCGTCCTCTCCTTCATCTTTCTCTCCTTCCTGCTCCCCAGTACCTGAAGTGGGAGAGAAACAACAAATACTATGTAATGAGATCCTGGAATTGGCTTTAATCTCAAACAGAATTTTTGCACTGGATTTATATAATTTCAGTCCTTGGTATATAAAAGAAATTTGTACAGTTGGTGTTTTCTCAGGACAGCAGGTAGATGTTCTTGCTTTACTTGCCATGCACAAGCAATCTACTTGTAAATGTTTATCTCTGAAAATCACCCATACTCTTTCTGAAGATACTTAGAACAGGTTTAAAATATTCATATGAGTGACTGAAAGCCATCTTTTGAGCATGCTAATGTGATTTCATACATTAAATTGTCTTTTAATAGCAATAAAATTGTGTTTTCTGTCATCCAGGGTTTATACATTTGCTTTAATAATTATAAGAGCAGACCATTTTCTAGATAATTGCAAACACTGACAATTTATATTTAAGTTTATGCATAAGGATATTATAGGCACTATAAATTTTATGCTTTATGAAAGATGCAGCATTAGACAGATACAAATCTTTTATGCACAGCCATTGATTGATGTACCAGATACTAATAAATTTTGTCTGAAGAGTTTCACTGCAAGCTGATTCTCATCCATTTGCATATGACTTCATTTTCTGAGCAGTGTAAGAGTGCAACTATTTCTCAGTGACATTAAACTGATCTAAATCGGACATGGAAAGGTGAATTCTGGAAGGTGACAGAGCAGAGATATGTAAGTACGTGGATAATTGAAGTATACCTGTGCACAATGCAACTAATTTTGTAGATAATAAAAAACCTGCTAAAGCATGAGGTCTTTCATACATAATTTTTGGATTCTAAGATTAAAAAATACTTTTAATAGTAATCTCTGAATGCTGGCTGTTTTTCCGAGTGTGAAAAAGTATTATAGTATGGTTTATGAGGTACTTACATACTGTAACAATAATTAACACAAAAAAAAAATCTGCAAGGCAATTAATATTTCTGATCCCAGAAAAACACTGGACAGAGTACAGTGAATAGATCCTAAACACGTGTTAGATATCAGTGTTAAAATACCTGTTGAATTGTTATTCATTATGTGAACATTATATTAAAAATAAATCCACAGGGAAACAAAAGTATTGTCATCAGCTTAGATTTTACCATACACTTATGCCAAAACACCTTAAATCCTAATATATTTATTTTACAATATCAAGTATTTCATCCCGGAACCTTAGTAATGTGTTTAAGAATTCTTGTTGCATTTTTTTTCCATGATTTAAGAAAAAAAAAACACAGTGAAATCATCTTTCAGATGTAGTCTTCAAATAGTTTGTCTAGGCTGCCTTCTGTAGTCAACAAAGAGGCGGGGGACAAATGAGGAAGTCCTCCAGAAGAAAATTGAAAGCATTTGTAGCATCCCACGATATTTTAGCAGCTAAGATCTCACATTAATAGCCATGTGTGTTCAAATTGTACTAGTGTATTCAAATTGCACATTTTGAAGGATTATTCTTTTCAGCAGATTTTCTCTCCACTGGAAAGAGTTCAGCTATATGTCATTTTCCAAAATATTTATTAATACACAACATATCCAAAAAAGTTAGTAAAAAAAGTCTAGTAATTTATTGTATGGTAACAATACAATGCAGAGATTATTATCTAGATTATCAAAGATGATAAAGAGCAATAGAAACTAACAGATCTCCCAAAAACAAAATGTCACACTAGCTCACTAGTAGCTCATGATGCAAACACTGCCTTTAATAAATACAAGATGGACGTATGGTCAAATTGCCATTTGACCAATATGCATCAGATTCAATCCACCTCTTTGTAGGAAAATTACTAAAACTAAAATCTGCCTTGAAGAAGCCTTTAAAATGATGTCTCTTGAGCTCTACCAATGAACAGGCTGTAAGACCGTGGATATGAAGTTCACTCCTAAAACCCCAATGTACAGACTTTACATAAAAGTGTGCTCATCTATCTGAGTGAAATGTATGTATATCCTAAACTTAAAAAATTGATCACATTTTCAAAGGTGATTATCCTGTCACACCTTTCTTATGGTCGCTGCTGCAAACCTGAGCAACTATATATACGTAGCTGATTCAGGCTGTGAGTTTGCTCCTGTAGTAGTCTCCCATCTCCCTATGTAACTGCTGTGAGTTTTCAAGGCATCTAATTTAACTGCTGTGTGCTTCAAGCTATACTGACAAACATCTTAAAGAAAATCACCATTTTCATTTGCTTTTCTTTTTTCATCACAATTCTTATATAAAAGATTCTTAAAATTCAAATAATTCAGTTGTCAAATTTGACAGCCTAGAAATAAGGCCTCGGTGTGTGTTATAAAATGTTTTCAGCATGTGAAGGGTCACGCAGCTGCTGGATTTCATTCTGTTTAAGGATCAATTCACCTTCGTCCTTGTCACGATCAACAAGAAGATAGTGAATCTTATTTCAGTACCATTACATACAGAAACTGTCTTAGATTATCTGAAATAACAATTTGTGCTCATTGAAGTTTCATTTGCAGCATTATTTGATTCTGTTCAGGACAGACAGCTGCTGAATGAGTAGCTCGTCCTCTTTGCTAGCTTGACTGGTGACAAACAGCCACCCAGCTGTTCCTTCACCTTACTGGGCTGCACACTGACTTACATGTATGTTCATGACTCTGTGGTTCCGAATGAGACAACAGTGTTTAATAGCAAAAGTCATTCTCCCTGCCTTGTCCTTTCTAAAAACGTTGCAACCACTGATTTTAAAAGTGTTTTTCTTTCTTGCACTCCAACCATGTGACCCTCCTCACCAACTTTCATCATAGTAAATTAGACTACTCTATAAATTCTCTAGAATTCTCTATGCAGTGAATTTCTAGTTTTTCATGCTTATAATCTAGATTTTTAGCACCGATGTATAAGCAATTAATTTTCTTGTTTTCTTCCATCTCTATACAAATAATGTATAACACCTGGAGTCCCCTCACTCTCACATTTTCAGTAGGTGCTGTCATAAAGAAAAACAAGTTCTGTAAGAGGGAAATCATTGACAACTAGCACTTACAAAGTGTAAATTATGGCAAGAACAGACCATGCGATTATTGTAATGAACAAAGACAATCCTGTGAGAAGAAATCTGTGAAAGCTGTGCTTTTTTTCCAAGCTCACCTCCTCCTTGTAGACTGAAGAGCAGCAAAGAAACCCAGTGGTTGTCTATTTAGCAGATTCATGAGACAAATTAGTACAGCTCACATTCCCTATACTAGCAGTTACCCTGAGTATCAGTACTAGTTAGTGATGCTGATCATTACAAATGCATTACACAAAACCCTTCATGCAGTAAAATCTTGCCCAAGCTTCAGAAACAATTAAACCTGTTCTTTTTCTAGTTGAGGAAATGTTATAGACAGGATTTCACACACTTTGTTTAGATTCTACCCCTTGCTAAGTTGTTCCTTATGTTAGAAAACAGTCACGTCTATAGCAAAAGAATGAGCAAGGAAGAAGCACCACCTCAAGTGCCAGGTAAGGATGAGATGGAAGATTCAAGGAAAAATCAGGAATGTGGAGGAACTCAGACAGTCAGGAAAAAAAAAAAGAGCTGGTGTTATTTTCCAGACAAGAAAATCCTCCTTTAACATACTGCTTATAAGCAGGACATTACTGTGTTACAGAATTACAGGCTTGAAAGGTTAGTAGGAAAACACTGTCTCTAATTTACATTTAGGGCAGGGAAAGGTGAAGATAGCTGTCGGAGATCACACAGTGTGTGTGACAAAAGAAGGAGTCTTGCTTTTCTTTGATAAACTATACCGAGCTGTTAAGAATAGTGATTCCCTGAAATTTAGTCTTCTGATGGAAAGATATATCAGAAATGCTTACTTTAAACTATATAAAACAGCTCAAATGTCACACATTGAAGAGTTGCAATGAAGAGCTCTGAAATGATATGCAGACCGGAATTGTTAATAGGCATTATTCAGCAAGTGTATTTACGAGAGTCATAAATAACTCACAAACAGGGAGGAGGGAGTGAAATTAACCAAATCAGCAATTCATTATGAATTATTTGCTCACTCTTAAAGGAGAATAATGAGGAGCAAAGTCTCTTCCTGTCTCAACAGTAAGGTGAAGTGTGGTCAGTTGATACAGGCAGCCTGATAGGTGGGAGCAGTAACAAGAGCAAACCCTGGTCAGAGAGCGATTCCAGCTTGGCCTCCTTGAATGGAATGTATAGGAATACTCATAAAAGTAGGGGAGGAAGGAATAAAGAAGGGAAAGATCAAAACAAGAAAATAGACAAACAGAAGTCAGACGCAGACTAAAACACTTGTAATTATATTTGAAGATTAAGGAGATATCTACTGAGACTTTTTTCATAACATTTTAGTTCTGGGTTCTTTCATTCCAAAAACTTCAAAAGGGAATGCTCAGTCTGAATAGGGTCTAAATACCAATCAGACTCTCATCTGGGGACAAATTCCTTCAAAATAAATTTTGAGAAAGAAGATAGTGATTGCTGAATGCCTTCTAGTAAGTCATATGAATGTGATGGTAAACTTTTTCTAGTATCCAACCTATATCCACTATCTTTGCCTTATAGCTCTCAGCCCACCAATACAAATCACTGGCTTTATCCACCTTTTCCTGCAGAGTTAAGTTCACATCTCTAGTCAGTTGCTTTGAATGCTATTACTATACCTTCTGCATTGTCCCACTTACTGGAGACCCATGATCCTGAGCCAAGCAAGCAATTAAGTACTGCAGCTTTCTGTGGCTTGTGCCATGCTGATTTGTCAAAAAAAACTATATATATATTGGAAGTTGATGGAATTCATGTCTTTAGACAAGCATAATCCTCAATACATATTTTCTTCTTATTTTTCTCCTTACATTTAAGAATTAAAATGCTAAAAAAATTTTCTTCCATTACAGCCAACTTCTATGGGTGACTGCAGTCTTGATCTTGAGTCAGCAGGAGATGAATGTTCCACCCCTTTCCTGCTAATTTTCATTGAAATTCTACCTTTTCTGGGTAAAATGTAAAAATATGTACCATATTTTTAATTTTTTGGTTCAGCTTTTTGTCATCGGCTATTTCTGTATTTCTTTTTTTTTTTCCCCAGTAGATTAAAAAGTCCTTTTTTTCCCTGCTGGTTTTCCTTATGCATGTGGTTATAAACCATTATCAAATCACCTTTCAATCTTTCTTTTTATAAGCTTAACAAAATGAGTGCTTTAAATTTCTCACTGTAAGTCATTAAGTCTCCAGCCATTAAATCATTTTTATGGCTCTTTTTAGCAGTCTCACCAACATCCTTTAAAAATATGGAGACCAGAACAGTATAGGGTATTGCAATAACAATCACAAAGAGGTAAACTCACCTCCCTCTATTCCTGTGTTTATATATCCATGGATGGCATTAACCCTTTTCCCACAGCACAACATAAAGATTTTGTAGAGTCATTTATCTACTCTGACCCCTAAATTCCTTTCAGAGTCACTGCCTCCGAAGACAAACCACTCCATTCTCCAGACTTGTATTCCTTTTTTCTCAGTCTGTTATCTGGTGCTCAGAGACAAAGAATGAAACATTTGGGTTGAGGGTTGCCCATTTGCCAAGTGAAGTAGCACCTGCAATCTTTTTTTCCCATGCCATCGATCCCTGTGCTAACTTCTGAAAGTTTATTAGTGGTTTTATATTTATCTCTGTGTAGTTCATAGAAATGTTTTCTACGTTTGCTATTAAAGTTTTCTCACATCCCAGACAATACAGGCAGTGAGAGGTTGGCAACAGAAGGTAAGAATGCACTTTGTTTCATACATGGAGTATCTTATGAATGTCTTCAAGCACACACACCAAATATGTATCTGATGATATTCCACACAGCTGAATGAAGAAAGAACAATATTGCTGGTAGAAAAGATGTTTTGTTCACAGTCATACTCACATGTATTCACATTTTTCTCTTACTATTTATGTACAACACTTTCCTAAGTTCTGTAACGTCTGACGTAGCCTATCTAGAATTTTTACCTCTTTCACTACGTATTTTCTCTTTTCTCACATAATAATAATAATATTAGTAGTAGAAAAGTTTGCTGTTGCACACTAGTGTCTTTGTGCACCTGGATATCTTTCTTAAGGGGATACACTAATTGACTCATAACTTATGGTCAGTAGGAGTTTCATACTGGAAGTTACTTTAGAAAACTTTCTGACTAAACACTTACAGTGGCTCCTTCCACCTTTGAAAGAGCAGTATTATTTTTCTTTCTGTTGCCTTTAAGAAGAATTTGGGTGCATTTTTTCACATTCTGATAGATTTGTCTTTTGTTTGTGTGTGTGTGCCACTGATTCATTTGATCAACAGCAAAACAGACAGGTTTAAATACAAGGCTGTCTTGAGGGAGGCAGATGCTGAAGTGTTGCCTGTGCCAGCACTGGCAGATAAACAGAATGAGTGTAAAGGCTGTAAGACAAAAGAAACATCTGACTTGGAACAAGGTCTGCTGGGAGATTTATGGACAAAATGAGAAAAATTCCTGGGGAGGATGAATCACTTAAGGCCAGGAAAGAGGTAGATTGACTTCTGAGGGGAGGTCCTGAGGGAAGAAAGGCAGAATTACCTAAATGATGGGACAGATACCCTGATGGGATTAAAGTGCCAGGCTCAGAAACAAAGAGGCTAAGATTGGAGCTGGTAGTTATATTTTTCCCCTCCAGTCTAAACTTCATTAAAATGGCAGGAACTGATACAGTGTGTGGAAGTAGCATAACCTTGAGATCACACAATAAGCTTGTTTCAGTAAGTCATATGAAGTTTCCAGCTCTGTTTCCTCATTCAGTTTCTTTCTTGTTTTTCCTTTCCACACACATGTTGTAGCCTCCTGTCCTAGACTCCTTCTCTGAGACCTTCACTATGTGTCACTGTCAGCATCACTCAGACTTCTCCCACCATCCGTAGGCTCACAGGCCCATGCTCTTCTCCCAGTATAGCTTAACTACTACTGTTCTTTCCACCAAAGGCTGCCATTCTCTGCCTTCCTCTGCTTTACCCTGGATATTTCCTCTCAAATGACTGCTAGACTTCATCTTCTCTATATTTGAATTCGGCAAGTTTCTTACTACACTCTCCCTGACTCTTTCATAGGATGTCACTGAGAGTATTGAAGCAATAGACTCGGTTTTCAGTGATGGACTAGGCATGGCCTGAAACATCTTAGATGGCAACCACAGGGAAAGTCATTCTCAGTCCTGTCTGGAATCTAGCCAGTGCAGATGGTATCCTTTGGGAATTATGTAGCCAGTAAAAAATATAACAAATCACTACTGAATGTGTGCAAGCAGCGATTTCCCAAAGGTGTAACAAGCTGGAGTAGATATTTACAGGGATTGCTAAAGGTGGATCTTAGACAAAAGCCACCCACTGCCTCTAATTTCAGATTCCAGTTCCAAATCATGATAATGGTAGGGTTTTTCAAAGTAAAAAAGTCTTTTTAATTTTCTTTTTTCAATGTGGTTTTATAAAAGCATTGCTTTGCTTTGTGTGTAGAATCATAGACTCATAGGGTTGGAATGGACATTAACACACTTGTCTGTTGAGAAAAAGAAACAGTAGGAGACAAATCAGTGATATTTTCAGAAACCTCACTGAATGATGACAAATCACAGCTCCATGGCATCCTGCGTAACTCAGTGGTGCAATATTTTTCCAGTATTAACTGAGAGGGTCAGTAATTCAAACAAGTTCCTGAAGCAACTTCTCTTAGAGCTCTTCTACTCAAGTATGACACGATTTTAACTTCCAAGTATTTATCTGCTTTGTATTCAATTAAAACAGACCTTTTTTCAGTTCTTTTTGTTTTATCACTGTTCTACAGCTAAGTCTAATTGCATTTCTAATGTTTTAAATCTTCTGTAAATACAATTTATATTGATTTTGAATTCAGTTTTTCTTAATTTGGTTTTTAATAGTCCTGTGTGAAACATTTACACATACCATTTAGTATGTATTACTTTACTCAAAAAGTGAGCTATCAAGTCTGATATTTCTTTTGCTGAATACATACTTTCATTTTCTTCTCTTTAATTATACTCTCTATAACTGTTTTGTATTAAAAGTTAGTATTAAAAATTATTTGTGGATATCATTCTTTCTGAAATGATGTAGTTGTTTCCCTCTCAATCTATTTATGTAGAGTGTTTGTTGATAGATTCATTTTAAAGTATCTAGATGAGTTGATTCACCTATTTTGATTTTTCCTCTGAATGTTTATGAAGTGATACCTGAATTAAATGTATGATAAGTGATAAAACAAATAAACTCTAAGAAATCCCCAGACTAGATCTTTGCATCAGACTAGACATGGCAGAAGAAGTAAATACAGAATACATATATTGATTTCAAAGGATGTATTCTAAGCTGGCAGACTTACATGAGAAAACAGCATGTAGCCTATTGATTTCTACTAACTATTTCTATTTGCCTTTGTAATCATTACACTATGTTTTCAGCTTGAAATAAAGTTTCTTAAGGTTAAGCATACACCATTTTATAAATCATTTGAATATAGGAAGTTCCACAAGTACTAAACATACATTTAAGAAATGGTGACAGGGAAATGGGAAAAATCAGGTGCATTTTCTAGTTTGTAGTCTGTTTAGATAAGCAAGCAACCTGTAATTTGCATGTGAAAGAGATGATAGATTGCCATTCTGTATTTTTAACAGTAGATTATGACCATGAATCTGGAGAAAGAGATTTCTGGGGTAAAGAATATTCCCCAAATCATCATATTGAAAATAACTGTAAGCTGACCCACATACTGTGTTTTTTTTTGCTCAAGGGAAAATCTAAATTGAGTTTAAAAATGGCAAAATGTATATACAACTAACAAGTAGTGGAACTGCTATATTTTATTTAACTAAATATTAATACTACACACAACCGAATATAGGCAGACTACATAGATGTCTTTTTTCAAACATTCTGTGACAAAGTTGTTCTTAGATCCAAATTCTTCCAAGATAAATAATACATTGTTCTAAAGAAAAAAATATGTTCCGTGCCATTTCCAGCCCTACCAATGGTGTCTGGTGCTCATTCGTTGGGGGAGAGGGGTAAAGGATCTGTGCCCTCTCACAAGGGTGGGCACTGAACTAATCTGTGGTTAGAAAGGCTCAGAGCAAGGAGGAACTGCTTGTTAAGCTATGAACTGACTCCCTGTGAAGGCTTCAGATAGCAGCAACAAGGAGTTTACTCTTGATACGGACTTTAATGGTCAAGTCCTCAAAACCTACACAGCCCTGAATCTCATTAATATATCTCCATGGATTGTCCTTCATGTAACTGATAGATGCTCTCCCAGAAACTTTAAATCATGTCTCTAGGCTATCCTCCACTGTATACTTACATCATCACACGCTGGATTGGAAAAAAAACTCACAAAAATCCCCACCATTTTTCAAGTCATTTCCTCAGCTTCCTTATTCTTATAAGGCAATTGTTCAGATTTTACATTTGCCCTTCCACGGAGTAAGTACAATTAGGGAAATAAAGTTGCCTCTAAATGCTAAAAAAAAAAAAAAGATTATTAGTTCAAATCCAGCTTTGCATTCATTATTATTAACTCTTTGTCACATATAAATATTCAATTACAAATTTGGCTGGAATTTAAGTATGCATGCAACACAGCCCCCCTCTTTTTACTTTCATGAGCACAAATCCAAAGGCCGTTTCGATTACCAGACACATCTTTTGAAAATCAAATTTTAGAAAGGAAAAAAAAGAAAGGACACTAAAAAAGAAATCATAATGTCTGTATCTTCTAGTCAAACTTCTGTACACTAGATTTCCAGAGGATTATGCCAGTAAACCAGGAGCTTGCAGAGAAAGATCCTAAAGTTCGTTTCTCCTGAGATTTACTTGCATCAGCTTTGGATAGAGAAATACAGTTTCTGAGTGTCCAAAGGACAGTTGATTTTTTCTCTACTGCTGAAATTCCTAAAAACTGAAACTATGAAAGGTTTTTATTCAACACCTTTCATAATATTTCCTGCTATGTTCTAAGGGAAGGCATTGGAACAGGACAATGTCTTGGACATCTACCATTTTTCTTATTTTCCTGAGACTTTTTTTTTAAACATATTGAGGGCCAAGAGTCCCACCATCACCATGGCAACTTAGGATCTCCCATAGATAAAATTAACTCACAGATTTCCTGTCAAGTTTGAATCTCTAGCAACTCTGTGCATCTGGGGTGTTGAGAAGTTGCCAGATTGCAACAAATAATTATAGTAAAATTTTGCTAAAATGCAACCAAGCGAACAAAACCTAATTAAAGTAGAAATAAGAAAATGATCACAATAATAAGCCCTAAAATAATTTATACAGTCATGGACTTCAAATAAGGAAATAAGGATAACCATGTGAATGTGATGAAACAACATATATAACTCCCTGTCAAACTCCCATTTTCCTGCATGTCAGTTCTGTTCACAGACCAGAATCTGTTCTTCAGTAATCCTTACACAGAATTAAAGACCATAGAACCGACTTTTAATCATTTTTTTCTTCTTCTTTTTTTTTTTTTTTTAAATTAACTCCTTTCTAACAGATTGAGGAGAAAAATAACATTTCCTTTCTTCATAAACTCTTGTGAAAAATCCTGACCCAATTTAAAAGCTTGTTTCAACTCCAGTTTCTCCTGTACCCTACCAAATGATCACAGTAAATAGTTTCAGTTCTTGGCCAGGTTGTTCTGCTTTCTTCTTTTTACCATCTTGAGAGCTTAACAGTCTTGCACAACAAGTTCAGCTCAGTAACATATCAGAACTCTATCCGCATCCTAGTCCAGTTGCTTAGTGAGTTAAGGTGGCTCACATAGAGGTCCAGAAGTGGAAAAGATAATTGGGCAGGACTCCACAACCATAAGGGAGAGGTGGAAAAGGACTTTTACGTTTTGGTGGCAACAAACCACAAGATCAGATCAGATCGATTATGTGTGCTTGTTCCCAAAATGCAGTAGCAACTGCATCATAGGCAGCATTTTCAGCTAAATGTTGTTTGGTCTTTTTAGCAAGGACTAAGGACTATACAGAAGTGCACCAGGAACATCTTTGGACCTAGCAAGTAAACAAACTATCCCACTTTGGACTTTGAAGGTCCTGATGTTTTGTTCTTAAATTTAATGGGATCACTTAAGATTTTCAAATCCCTAACAACATCACTAGAAGTGATCCTGCTCATACTTTAGTGAGAACAGAATTCCAGTAAGATCAGCTAATAACAAAATGTAAGTTGGAGGATACAGTGCTTCAGTGTGAGACAATTGTTTCTTCACATCTCTACCACTTAACACATGAGGGTAGCTCAAACATTACTACATGAAGATCTTCAATAAAAAAGTGAAAAGTTTCAATGTATAGTAACAGCACAAGATACAGTAAGAGAGGAATGCTGTGTATACCACCAGACTGGGTGATAAAATCGCATGATACAGACTTTACAAGCAGTTAGAGTAGGGATAAAGAAAAAGAAGACGAAAAGAAACAAAACAAAGCAACAATAACAAAAAAGAGAAATGTTTTGAAAAGAATGTATCAAAATCAATCTTTTTTATTAGTTTATCTGTCTTCACAAGAGGCATTTAGTAGTGAAGTGAATGGTGAAAGAGCCACAGTCTGCAAGGAAAGAGTTAGAAAAGAATGAGAGGAGTTTCAAAGCTGCATTTATCTCGTTACAGATAAAGATTGGTTTGCAGCAGCAGGGGTCTGTCCTGAGCAAAGCTTCCATAATATGACCATGAAGTACAGTCGAGCCTTAAATGAGCTACAAGAGAGGAATTAATACAGCTTTCATCATTATACTAGTGGGTGGGAAATAACTGCATATGTTTAAATGTTAGCACTGCGTAGCTGAGTCATTGTTTGAGATTTTGGAGTTACATGTATTTTAAAGGTTTTGTGGATTCCTGTATTTCAGGAGTCTTAAGGAACCTTTCTGGGGTCCTGTCCGGATTGTTACTGAAAGTCATGCAAGTTTCTTCTAAGCCATCGGTTTACATACACATTCTACAGTCTCCCAGACACTGTATAAAAGGACGATATGTATAAGACTTCCTCTCTGCCTTTTCTTAATTGCTTAGAGAATTTGATTAATAGAAATTTTCTCTTATTTGTATCAACAAACAATACTCCTGATCACAGAGATTGATTTTACACTTGACTTTTGTGAAATACCTTTTTCTGAATAGTCAGTAAGTCACTACAGTAAGTTTCTGCCGTCTGGTTTGTGAGTATTGGGAACTGATGTTTATTTAATTGCAGAGAGAATAATGTTTTGGCATTTTTCTCTAGGAAACAAGCATTGACACAGAAACGCGACAGGCCTGTAACTTCATAAGAGGCCTCATATAGCATTTTTTTTTATTTATTCTCATGGGACTCTTTGAGCTTTTCCAGATCTACCTCGTACCACAGAATTGCCTGATGTTCTTCATCAGCTTTTAAAAAGAGAATTGTTGTAAATGAGAGTTTACAGTGGCAGCTCTGGTTTATTTTATGCAATACCATCACATCATAATTGTATTACAAAAGTTTGGCAGCATTTCACAGCTGCACTAAGTCATGCTAATGGGCAGTATCCAGTTGCTAATGCTGAAAACCTAGTTCTACACAGAAGCTGATCAAAGCAACTTGCTCACTAGGAAAGACTCACTCATTTCTTTCAGTTTTCAGAGAGGTCTCACATGATCAAATTTGAAGATTATACAATAATAATAGTACAATAATAATACAGTAACCAGCAGGTTGTAGTATAAGTCCAAAGTGATCAACCTTACATCTGGTGCTGTATAAGGGGCTTACATCAAGTATAAGTTTGCTTACATCAAACAGCTGTGTAAGATGATCTACCTCCACTCACAGAGGCAGTGACCTGCTTCACTCATCCTGTTCATGTGCTTTGCTGAGACTTGTGCCAGCAGATGCCTGCACTTCCCAGCTGTACCCTATCTCTGTGTGCTGGGTCAGGTACGGGGGAACTCCTGTGGCTACTTGTTGTCTCAGGGGAGGCAGAGGGAGAGCTGAAGGATCCTACTGGCTGCTTTTGACCTGTGGATGTCCTTTCTTAACCTTCACTAACAGGTAAGTGGGTAATACCACCACCACCAGTGCACCATCACTCTCAGTGCACCTGAAAAACAAATGTAGCCATGGTTTCCATCAGGCACTTGTGGAAAACTGAGTGGGCTACAGATACAAACCTGGCAGTGAATCCTCATGAAATGCAAGTAACAAAGAAAATTACAATAGACCTGAACAAACTTGAAATACTGCAAAATAATATGTGTCACATCCAAGGTTGCTAATTTGTGATAATCCTAATTGTAGGTGTTTGTTTTTTGTTTTTCTTTTTCCCCAAGCTGTCTCTGAACTTGAGGAAACAAGCAGCTTTTGTTGATTTCCAGCTCTGGGGAGTAGATTGAATCCACATACTTTTCAGAGTATCCTTCATGGTATGCTATAGGCAATTCTGAGAGGTGCTTACTTGTTATACAGGAACCTTGCTATCTTTCATGGTTTTGTGTCAAATATAGCGCACTTTATGTGGGACAGGCAGGAAAAGAAAATGAGCATTATGTTGGTTCTTGAAAGAACTTCCTAAAGAACTTCTTATTGCTTCTTAAAGAGTAGAAGTCTTTATACAAGAGGTCGAGGTACTGAGTGATGAAATACAGTGTACAGCCTTTGTCTCAAGTAGTGATTATGATTTTTATTGGATAAAAGAATTATTTGGAACAAGAAATCTAAATCTTCTCTGTTAATGTGAGAGTATTTAAGCCCTTATAATGGATGGGTATTAAATGTAATCCCTGGTCTCTGTGGCAAGCTCCTGGTGTATTCTGCTTTAGCATACTGCATTTTGCAGTTCCTATTTTGAGATTGGAAGGTATTTGCCTTAAAATTAGCTTTGAAATACTCAAGTTTAAGTTGATGTATACTCTTTGTAAAAACTACCTCTAGTGTTAACAGTCTGTGCAAGACCACATCCCATGCACCAGTCAGCTTCAAAGCACTTCACTGGCAGTGTAGTAGGCACAAGAGTAATTTTAAAAGGCATTTGTTGGTTTAGTAAAACAAAATAGCCAAGTATAATAAATGTTACATGAAGCAGACAACAGATAACACCTTACTGCTACATGGTAAAATAAAAGGGAATATATATGATCAAAGAGGAATTTTCATTCACCTGTAAATGTAATGTTGAAAGAGCAAAAAGCAATTATTGTGCTGTGGCCTACATAGCTGGACCATGATGACAAAATGCAGCTGACAAAGTCTAAGGCTTTTATTTAAGAAATAATAAATGTTACACAGAAGTAGGACCATGAAACACAACAGAATATTCTCAAGGTTGAATTAATACATAGTTCACCTTTCAGCACTGTAAAAAAGACACTGTTAAAATAAACGGTACTAATTTAGTGTGAGTGTAAAATGGTCTGATTGGCAGATGTGGGAAATTTTATTCAGAAAACAGTGCTAGAGAGGCAAATTTCTCTACATTGTCATCACCAATTTTCCTCGCCTAGAAAGAGCTATCATAGGGGTAATTACTGTGTCAAATGCACTTGCTTTTCTTTCTTCTTTTTGTCATGTGGCTTCTGTCTCTCTAGGTCTTAGATTGATACTGTTGAACTCATTTACTTAGTCCAGCAAACGGATATCACGTAATACTGGTCACAATACTTTGAGGCATGTGACAGATACTGGACTAAATATTCAGCTCACTGCCATTCCAATGTGTTTGTCATTTTGCAAGTGTATTTTTTGTGTGTACTAGCAAGAAGTATAGCACCACAGAGGGCCCAGAAGTTGGTGCTGGACAGCCATACCCATGACCCTGCCATGCACAGACCAGTTCAACTCTTCAACTTCAGATCATCCCTACTCTGATGCTGCATTTGAAGTCAGCACAGGCTAGAGGTGTGCTAGAGACCTCCCTTCTTGGTAAAGCAGATCTACAAGGAATATAATCTGTGCACTCTGAGCAAATGGCTGTTCTCAAAGACTTTGCTGCCCCGGGGAGCCCATACAAGAGCAAAAGAGGTAAGTGAGAAGGAAGGAGCAGCAGAGAGAAACTGCTACCAGCTGACTGTAACACCCTAGCGCCCTGCACCACACAGGTGGCAAAGAGGAGGCTGGGGGGAGTCAAGCAGTGAAGTTGATACCAAGGGAAGGAGAAGGAGAAATGCTTTCTTAATGTTTGTCTTTTTGTTTCCCACCACCCAAATCAGTAAGCACATATTTATTTTAAATGACAGTAAATTAATTTAATCTTCAAGAGACAGAGTCTATTTTGGCTTCAGTGGCAATTAATAAACAATCTTGATGCAGAAGCATTCTCATTTGTACTACTTCTCTTTTCTCCCCCTATCCTATTGAGGGGAAGGAGTGAGCAAGCCAAGACTAACTCATCAGAGATATTTTTCCTCTTACAAAATTCAAAGAATTCCAGTTGCAAGAAGACTACACTTAGTTTGGGAAATCTTTAATTTGAATAAAAGCATTCCAGAAACATGGACCCAAAGGATGAAAGAGAAGATAAGTCAATAATATAAAGCCAAATTAAGTTGCTGATAATGTTTCAGTAAGCTTTGGATGAGCCTTTTGGGGAAATCCTTAAACTAGTGAGCCCTCTGTGCTGTCTATAGATTAAAAGAAAATTTGAATTGAAGTTTTGAACCTAAAATCAATACAAACTAGGAATAGTATAACAGTGAAAAAATAATTTTAATTCAAAACAGAAAACAGAACGCATCCCTGACTGTTTTAGATTTAGAAAAATTAATTGATTTTGGCACAAGTTGGTTCATTGCATGTCTCTTAAAGTCTGAGGCACTCGTCTTAACAATCATGCTTAGTTTAATTGGACTAAATGGAGAAATACTTTTGAAACATCAGAATCACATCCAAGATACTTGACCAGAAAGGAGGGAACAGCTTTTTTATTCCCTCATGCAGCCATGAAGTGATCTGTTTTCATGAGACTATCCCAGGTTGTTTTAAAATTAAAATTAAAAAAATATTTTCAGCAACATACAGAAAATGAGATGAAATTCCATTGAATATCCTGCAGATAGACATTTTTACATTAGACTTTTTGAATAAAAATAAGGATCTTGTCCCAGCAAGACATTAACTGATCTCAATTACATTGAACAGTCTTAAGGAAGCTTTTTACAATGGCATAACTGCATCAGTGGACCAGGGAACAGCCACTGATGTCATCTATCCTTTGACACAGTCCCCCATAAAATCTTTCTCTCGAAATTGGAAAGATATGGATGTGATGAGTGGACAATTTAATAGATGAGGAACTGGTTACAAGATCATGGTGGTCAATGGCTCAGTCCAGACAGAGACCAGTGACAAGTGGTGTCCCTCAGAGGTCAGTACTGGGACCAGTGATGTTAACATCTTCATCTGTGACATCAGTAGTAGAATCAAGCGCACCCTCACCAAGTTTGTGGGTGATGCCAATCTGTGTGGTGTGGTTGACATGCCTGAGGGATGGGATGACGTTCAGAGAGACCTAGACAGGCTTGAGCAGTGGGTCCGGGTGAGCCTCACAAGGTTCCACAAATCCAAGTGGAAAGTCTTACACCTGGGTCTTGGCAAACCCTGCTATCAATACAAGCTGGGGGATGTAAGAATGGAGCACAGCCCTGCTGAAATGGACTTGAGCGTACTGGTGGATGGCAAGCTGGACATGAGCCAGCTGACCATATCCTGGGCTACATCAAAAAAAGCGTGGTCAGCAGATCAAGGGAGGTGGTCCTGACACTATAGTTTGCATTGATGAGACCTTACCTGGAGCATTGCATCCATATGTGGAGTCCTCAGCACAGGACAGATACAGACCTGTTAGAGTGTGTCCAGAGGAGGGCCACAAAAATGATCCAAGGGATAGAACACTTCTCCTTTGAGGACAGGCTGAGAGAGCTGAGGCTATTCAGTCTGGAGAAGAGAAGGCTCAGGGGAGAGCTGAGAACGGCCTTTCTGTATCTAAAGACATGGCTGTAAGAAAGAAAGGGACAGACTTTAGTGAGGTCTGTTGTGATAGGACAAGGGGAAATGACTTCAAACTAAAAGAAGGGAGAATTAGACTGGACATAAGGAAGAAGTTTTTTACCATAGGAGTGCTGAGACACTGGCACAGGGTACCCAGAGAGGTGGTGGATGTCCGACCCTGGAGACATCCAAGGTCAGGCAGGACAGCACTCTGAACAACCTGAACTAGCTGTAGGTGTCCCTGTTCATTGCAGGGGAGTTGGACTGGATGGCCTTTAAGGGTCCCTTCCAACTCAAAAGATTCTATGATTCTATGCTGGATCTTAATATATTCTAATGGAGTACCGGGGTCTACCTATATTTCCCCGGAAAAAAAAAAAAACAAAAAACAAATAAACAAAAAAACAGGCTTGGCAAGTACTTTATACCAGAGATTATGAAGTCTGAAAGTCATGTAGTGAGTTTAAATATAGATTAGAAGAAAATGATTTCAAAATCAAATATATATATATATAAATGTCTTTTTATTATCATATCATCAAGCTTGTTTGCAGATCTTACTTCTGTACTACTATGTAGCCTTCAACTTTTTAATCAACTTTTGCATTTATTTTTAATAGCTCTCATTACTCATTCCTGATTTAGGGACAGTCCTTGTGTTGAAAGTAAAATTATTGAAGTTAACTCTTGAGCTGGGCTGTTTAAGGTTGTTTTTGTCATCCAGTCTATTGGCTTCTTTGACAAAAAGTATACTACTACTTTTTGACTCCTAATGAGTAAAAAACTGATACCAAAGTGGGCAGTGGCATGGAAACCAAAAATATTCATTAAGAATATACTTTGGTTATTTTCATATGAGCTGCCAATCAATGTTCGGTAGCTTTCCATTTATTTCTGTTAGAAGGCAACATCCATTATAATAATCATGTTTCTTTGAATCTGATCTCATTCTATAAACATATATTCAATAGAGCAGCCTTTCTTGAACACCTCTGCAATCTCAGAACAGCTAAACAATTTTGTTTGGAATTTTTGTTTGCTTGTTTGTTTTTCCAGGGGCAGCTTATCATCAGCACAATATCCAGAAAGATCTCATTTCTTGTGTTTATTCTGCAAGTGGTCCTTAGACTGCATATAACTCTGTATCTGCTGTTTCTGATGCTCATCCACAAACTCAGTGAGACTTTATCAAACTGTCAGACTAACTAAGAAAACAAAGAGAACTGAAACAGAATTCAGTGCAGTTCAAAAAATGTGAAGGTGGCTGGACGGTGAACCTGATACATGATTACTCTTCTGGGAAAGAGAGAAACCTAGAATTTGACAGCACTTTTTTAGTGTGTCCTGAGGGTAAACATGGGAAAGCCATTACCTGACTCATTGATTTCAATGACTGTTGTATCTGTGTGATATGAATAAAATGAAACAAATTTAAAACAACAACAACACCTATGTGTCAATGAAATTAGGACAAAGATTGTTAACAAAGTGATCAAGATAAACATACCGTTTATAACTTGAGCATTTGGGTCTTCTCTTGACCGTAATGGTTATGGGGACGAATTTCAATAGCTTTATTCAGTGCTTTGCTAAAACAATTACATCCATTAATTGCTTGTCTGGAAAGTAAGAAAAGCAAAAAACTCCATACAATGATGATAGCTTCTGCCAGGTTGCACAGCTAGTAACTTTCAAGTGTTCAGATGTGCACAGAAGCAAGGAGATGATCTAGGTAGAGAATCAACTTTGTGGAGAGGTTTACACTTGGCACTGACATTTCTTCGAACTTTACCTTCCACCTTCGCCTTTCTGCTTTCCACCTCTCTCCCTTCTCCACTCTCTTTTTTAACCTTTCCATAATGGTTAAACACTTTCAATTTAAATGTCATCTACAAATAAAATAAAATTTTAAAAATCTTCTTTTATCCCAACAGATTATTTGGCCATTCACACTGTTTAAAATCTTCTACATAAGTATCCAGTGGTATCATAGGCTTTCTTGGACTTTCTTGTACAGATTCAGAAAGCTTCTTTAAGACTAGGAAAAAATACAGTTATGAATACGAGGAGCTAAATCTTGAAATTAAATATAAAAATAAGGTGGAATTCTCCTAAGTTACTGGTCTTTCCTGAGTTATTAACCTGAATTCAGGAAGCAAAATCTTTAAGATTGGTGATACTGAGTACAAGAGATGAATGCTTGAAATATTCTCTGTTATTGAAAAATTTGAAAGCTTAATCCACAGAGTAATTTAGTAAATTCCCAATGTCCCTAACAATAGTGATGACATTTTAATCTTTGGCAAAATTCAGGGAGTGTTCAGGAAAATTCTTGCTGTGGTATTTGACTGTTGACAGCGATAAATCTAACATTTCACAATGCCAAATTTCAACTGAATGAAATAATGATATAATTTTTCCTTCAGAAAATACTATAGAGTCAATCCTAAAAAATAACCGCAAGCAAAACCTCAAACAAGGTTAATATTTTCATTACAAAATTTCTTTGTACAGCCTTACATTCTGCAGAAAATGTACCTTAACATCACTTCTCTTCTGATGAGTTTAGGTAGAACCTTCTTATTGTAAACCAGGAAAATCACTAGGGTGTGATTTTCTCTTAAATCTGTTTCCTCACTGACCTTACTCCAAGGCTGAACCTGCTAGAGACTTCCATTCCTGTTCACTTATAATTTTACCAGACTTTTTCTCACTGACTACAGGATATAAATTACTGTCTGCCTCCTGCTTCGGTCTAAGTAAAATATCATGCGTGAAAAGCAATGGTTAATGATGAACAGATGTCTGGATCTCAGACTATGACATCTTTCTTAAGACAGTCTACTACGTCTAACATCATCTCCCTCATTAATCTTGGGCAAGTCAGTTGCGGCAAAAATACACACGCATTTTCAGTTTCATCTGTCCATCTTAGGCTATCTAGAGTTTGAATTTTTAAAACTTCCTGAACCCTCATGGAAACCAGAGGGAAAAGTAGTTTTTCAGTATATTTTAAAATCCAGCAATAATGCTTAAAGTTGGTGGTAGACCATCTTACATATAAAAATGAATTGCTGAAGAGCAACACAGAAGCAGAGCCAGGAAGTATGTAGGAACCTTCTGCACAGATGCTCAAACAATCCAGCTACGTATTTTTGTACTGCTCTGTCAGGTCCTTGTAAAAAATAAACAGAAGGAAACAGGGTGTTTGAGTACAGATTAGATCTTGCTTCCTCAAGATCAGTGCTCCTCAAGGGTCGTGCAGATGAATAGACATGAAACTACGAAAGTGTTGGCTTTATCAGGAGAACATGGGGTTTCTCAGCTGAAAGAATCAGGCAGACACAAGAATTAATGTTTTTCTATAACTTGTTTGAAGTGGTTCTCTTTGGAAGTAATTCTCAGGGAAAGAAAACAGCTCACACAGAGAAAATATGGCTGTGCTGCCCAAGTGTCAAAAAGTATGAAGTAAAAGGTGTATTTATGCTGCACATAAACCAATACTATCATTCCTCCCTCCACCAATTTAAAAATTAAAGTTTCAAACAGAAAGGTATCCAGCCTAGAATCTGAGTAGTCAAAGTTCTTTCTACATATAAAGATAACTAATTGGAGTAAAATGTACGTCTGTATATTAGCTGTTTATGATGGATAGCATGTGCAACCTGAATGGAGTACTTCCTTGGCTTTTTTTTCTTCCTCTTTGCCTCCTTCATTTTAAATAAGCAAAATACATCTGAATGTACAGGTGAACTTAAGTTTGCCACAAAATAGAAAAATCAATTAAAACTTTAAGCCTGCCACTTTGATTTTGATTCTAAGAAATATACGGCATCATTATGTGCTCCATTTTATTAGGAAAGAGTAATAAACTATGAGAATGCTATAACTGAAAATAGTGATGTGCAATTTCTGTGTACCAGAGCACCACTGAGTGTTGCCTGCTTGTTTCATTTCAATTTTCACATATGAAGTGTTTCTATAGTCCCTAATAAATGTAATTACATCCAGTTCAGATATTTCTCATCATGGAGCCATAATTTGCCCAGATCAATTCCTGCTTAATGATTATACTCAATGATATTCCATAACTGTTCTGGTATTTTTATTTTGATGTAGAATTCTAATTTGATTCTTCTCCATATATGTGTTGTCAATCTTATTTATAGTTAAATTAAAATTCTTAATAGTAGAAAACCAGTGAGCATAGCAAAGCTTGCTGCCATGGCCTGCTAGAATGATGGTCTATTATGTAGGTTTATCATGCCATGGAAAAATGCCATCATTTGGAAGCTCTTTACTAGAGAATTAATTAATAATGTAATATCAAATCATTATCAAATACCTTTTATAGTGTCATGTGTAGCAGAAATGGACTAGTATTTATATATTGTTAGTTAAAAAGTAACTTCCGCACAAAAACTGATCATTTAAGTGGTCTTCTTAGTAAATAAACGATTTTTCAGGAAGAATGAAATTCCATGGAGAGCTACTTAGGTTTGGCTATTTTCTTCAAATACTGAATCTCAATGGGAAGACTTCAAATGTTTCTCTCCAGCCAGTGAAATCTATAAGTTTATTAAAAAAAAAAAGAAGAAAACATCAAGATGAGTATAATCCCTTGCAAATAAACCATCCAAGTTTCAGTTCCAGCAAGAGTAAGAAAGCAATGTTGGCATCCTCTCAGATCTCTGCAACACAGAAAGTATTTTTTTAAAAGATATTAAATGACATCTATATTGAATGTATTATCATTTGAATATCATTATGAACGATATTCAAAACCATGGGAAGGGTACTCAGTTCACCAATATGAAAGGAATACAAGTTGGAAGGATTGATATTTTCAGAATAATCTCCACATTTATTCTGCTGGAAGAAGTAATCTTTATTTTAAGGAAATCCATAAAGTTTATAGTTCAGTTTAGTTAAGCATGGAGAGTACCAAAATGTGTGACAAAACATGTAAGAAGGATGACCATTAGAGTGCAATCACTGAATTCTCCAATATCAAGTGTTGTACTGCTTTTGATTCCACAAATTTTATGCATGCATGATGTTCAACTATACACTAACAGAAGGGCTGTGTCTTGCATTTCACCAAAGGCTTGTGGCTAAGCCAGTGGACAAGCTGTTCAATCAGAACTTGTATCTAGGCCAACAGTTGGCTGGTCAATAACAGTCTTATCAACAAGCTGTAAATTAACATTGTCATAGATTAAGAAAGTTAAATTCACTAGATGTCTTACCTCTCAGACTTTCATTCAAATATCCTGATGGTGTTAAAAAAATCATATCATTAATGGATGAAGAGAAGCGTAACATGATCACATTCACCACAAAGAACATGATAGAGAAAAAAAGAATGTATTTGGGTTAAGACTTCAAAGTAGTTCCTGAAAGAAATGTAGTCTGATTGGGCCTAAATTTAGAATTGTGGCTATGACCTTTAGGTGTGAATTTCTAAGCATTTAATGGAGACTTCTGTTAAGAATAGAACATGTTGGATAGGTTTGAAGGGTCACAAATGAGGAAAAAAATGGTAGCTGACAATCAAAAAGAGAAGTCGATGAACCCAATAGAATGTTAAAAATAAATAAAAATGATCAGAAAACATACGTGGTTATAAAACGTGTATCCCTTCTCTTTGAGGCGATCATGGAACTGAATATAGCCCAAGATAATAGGCTTCTGTCCTCCAAGCAAGTTACTTTCAGATTAAATGAAATTTCCATATGATTCTAATGTAACTTTTGTCCCACCTGATTTATGAGGTTTTCTGGATGAGATAAAGTTAAAACAGTGCTCTGTGCAGAAGGAATAAAGAACTGGTAACTATTGCTCACCACAACTCTTACTGCATCAGTATTTTTTTCTTAAGCAGGAAGACCTAATGCTATGGTTACTCATACTCAGTTTACATGCCTCATTAAAGTCAAGAGAAAATACTTTTTACTTCTCATATTAGTTAGTACCTCCCACTTGAAATCTGTCTTGATACAGGCCTTATTATAATACCCTATGGACAACAAATCTCTATGTCACGGGCATTTGAACAATTGTAATTACTTTGTTTTTTTAAGAGCCTTTGCTAACCAGTTAAGTGAAAAACATTGCAACAAATAGTTGTACAATACTTGCCAGTGCATTTCTTCTCACAGAATACACAAGATTTTTAAGGCTAAATAGCAGATTCATAGGAACTCAATACAGAACCATTACTTAGAAAATGCATATGTAGTAAATCAGTTACCACATATGCAAATCAAACTGTTTGAATCATAGAACTGTAGAAGAAAATCTTCTCATATCTCACAGATGCCTCTTCTGTCAAACACTCTTGGAAGAGGCGCTGATATAGGGCTACACAAAATGCCTCCCTGAAGCCAAACAAAAGGCCACTGGGGAGTTGATCCAGTGTGAAGACTTCCTGAACCCCAGCACAATAAAAAAGAAAGGCTAGTAGTTTTAAATATGTCAGGTGAATACTTGTTTCTGTAGAATTTCTACTGACTGCAATAGATGTAGTCTTGCTCTAGTGCTTGTTTCTTCTTCAGGAGGGAAGAAATTTGCAACTAATCTCTTAATATAGAAGCCATCTAGAAAGTGCTTCATATCAGTTATGTTCCTATTGTCTGCTAAGTGCAAACAAATACTCAGATATGTTATTCTCCTGTGATTTCAGTTGTGTTCTTTGAAATTACATGCCAACACTGTGAGTGACATATACACCCTCTGGTAATTTGTCATTGATAGATTATTCTTTAATTAAAGTTTCAAGATGGATTTCCTTGTACTCAGGAAAAGCTGGCTTTACAGTTTTTATCTAGAGGTAATACGGTAAGTGTAGATCTGTAAGTCAATGTCTCATCAGAAAGATAAAGTTATATACTCACTGATACTACAGTAAAATATAAATAATATCTTTATCTAACTTATATACATAAAGAGACATGTTAACCCAGATATTCAAGGATCATTCTAGACTAAAAATACTGATGCAAATCAATACATATTATAGAAGACTTGTGCTGATAGATGTGTGTTCAACACATAAACATCTGATCCCATGACTTGTAATGTTAATAACAAATCAATCAAGTGCCACAAAAGTGAATAGAAAGACTGCTATGGCCAAATTTGAAAACAGAATTAAGAAGAACAAAACTGATTAACACTGCGTAACGTTCAGACCACTTGAACTCCGAGATCTCTGTATTTTTTATTCAGAAAGAAACTCAAGAAGGAGTATTTCTAGAGTACAATAGGGACGTGAAATGAGGTGGTATATGCACTTAAAAGATGGCTGATTTAGGAGGTGGAAGACCACGATTTACATTCGCTTAGCATAAAGGTATTCAAACTTATCTCTAAAAATATTGCGCTTACTACCATGTTATCAGCTACTTACATTTTCATTCATGTATTGGGGAAGCACGCCCCCATGCAGGAAAACGGTATGAGACAAAGCAGTCTGGAGAACAGACAAGGAGAAGACAGCACGGTTCTATAGCTGACAGTTTACTTGACAGAAATGTCACACTGTAAACTTCTGCAGGGCTCTTGAGTATGATCCATGCAGTCTATGGGTGCCTCTCATCTTGCATAGCAAGATCTACTTTAAAGGATCTTTATCTTTAGGATAAAAAAACTCTTGTAATTTTGATAGGATCAGTGGACACCTTTTGCATGCTCCAGTGACTTCTGATTTTTCGTGGAATATTGAGACACCCATGCCCTTTACTGAATCCAGCAACTCCTGGTTCCAGCAGTGAGTGGGTCAGTCTCAAAAATAACCTATTGACTGAGGTACACTGTTGTCGCTGACATCTCCCAAATGAAGTCTTAATCAATACAAATATAAACAACGTAAAGGAAATCATGAAACTGGTTATCTAATCTGAATACATCACACCAGTGATTTTATATACCATTTTTTTAATTGTTTAAATACATATATATCTAATATATATATATGATATTTATCAAAAAAAAAAAAACACAAAAATGCCAAAAAAACACCAAAAACCAAAAACCAAACAAAAACAACAACAACAACAATAACAACAACAACAACAAAAATACAACAGATGAAATACTGTCTTTTTTCCCAAATTGAGCTTTGTGATGTAAAAACCAAGAGCGGATTGACTCGAGTTTGTTATTTGCCAACGCAGTCAAGCATTCCTAACAAAGAAACATTTCCCAGTGAATTCATTTCATTTTCAGTTCATTTCCGAGTAACAGCCTGCTTTCTTTCACTTTTTTTTTTTTCTCTTGTATGATGCAAGGTGAAGAGTTGGGAGTGAAGGAGTTGACAGATTTTCTCTCCACAGGCAGGCCTGATTTAGGGGTATTATTTTTACTTTCAGTATACTGAGAATCACACAGGTTTGGAGTGCAAGGGTTGCACAAAATGTAATGAGTCAAATCCTTAATAAATATTTACATCGCTAGTGCAAAACTAAATAAACTATAGGTCCAGAGGACCGTAACCTTTCATAAAAAAATGTAAGCTAACCCCCACAGGACATGTCAGATTCTCATACATCATATGAAATCCAACACAAACATTCAGGAGCAGTAGTATGCTTTGCAGCATTTATTAAACTTGCTCCTCTACTCTTCCTCCTTATGATTCTTCTAATAATGTATTATGTGGCCAAAGATTATTGCATTTGTGTTGGCTTTTTTTAATGAAAAAGTCACAAAGTATGTGCCATGGAGACATGAGAAAATTACGTAGTTGTTAGGAGAGTATATGGAACCCATAATGCAACACAGCATAACTGCTGTGCAAGTTGCCTTCCTTCCTTTACTGATTTCTGTCAAAATCCTAATTCATACCTTGATTCTTTGCAATTTTCTTCTGCAATTTTACACTGCATTAAAAAATGCTCAGTTTGTCATTGGTAACCAAGAGGTTAATAAATAATTACAGCATGGTTTTTTTGCTATCAATAAGTGATTATAAACAACTTATTGATGTACAGACTCCACAATAAAGAACTGCCTATTAAAATAAATATTCATCTTTCTTTGACCTTTTAATTAAAGTATGGTTTATAAATAATCCCCAAGCAATGATCTAATCCCATTTATGAGGTAGTCAGCTCATGTTTATAATTTCCAGAACGCTGCAACCATGATCACTCTATTTTGCACATCAGAAATGTATTAAGCCCATATCCTTTTGTATCTGCTGCCCGGCTTCCTCTGTTTACTCACACTCCTTTTTTTTCACCATTCTTTTCTGAACATTCATTGCGCTTCATTTCAGTCAAGGACCCTGCTTTAATTTATACTGGCCACCTCATCCAAAAGTCATTCCATTATGGTGAGAAAATATCTTTGCTGGAGTCTGAAAGCAATCAATTAATTAATTAATTAAAAATGTGGTTCAGATTATTGGACTGGTGCCAGCAGCACAAAATAACCTGGTCTGGTAGCAGACTGAAAACACTAGGCTTCAAACACAGTTTTAACATTAAAAAAAATCTCCATGAGCACGAATTTGTATTCACAGAACATACATGATCTTGCTCGTGGTGTTTTAAATCTTCTGCTTTAACTCACGAACAGCAGCGCCTAAGTCATCGTTTTCTTCGCGAGCAGTATAATAGCGCTCCTTTAAGGCACGCTACATTGTAATTACTGCTTTGCTACTGCAGTGTACTTCAGGGAATTGTAACTCACAGAACAAAGGTACCACGCTTTCAGTTGCTGAACAGGCAATTACCTTGCCCCAAAATGGCGTGCTCACATGCCAGCAGCCCCATGAAGAAAGAAAAAAAGGTCTGAACACCATCTCCCGAGCTCTCTCCTGTTTCACAGAGCCTCAGGTCCCTTTGTCACCGAAATATCAGAATCATAAAGCAACATTCCACTCCTGCTTGTCACTTTTCACGTCTTTTCCACCAAACAAAATGTGCAGTAATCAGCTGTAGCAATTTGGGGATACTCAGCACACAGGTTGCCTCCTCCTTCCCACCCTTTGTAAGGAAGGTACTTGGCACTGCCTGATTGAGGGGAATTTATCCTGAGCCCTGGCATTTGACCCTATCAGTCCCCACATTTTCACAGGCATGGGAGAGCTTCCTCCAGGCGCAGTGCTCCTTCTAGAGATTCCTGCAAAGCATCACTTCAGTTCAGTGTTACATCCATTACGGATTTGCTACACGTGAATAAAATTGAAACTTATAAACAAAACAAAACAAAGAAAAGCTTCTGGCAAAGGAAATAGTTAAATTTCTAGGGAATAATGCTATAAAAATAAAAATAGTATGAAAAAAAAAATGCCAAGCATCAATCACACTTCCTTGCTGTCTCCTAAGATTTCTTGACAGTGTGTCTTGGCAGGGAAAGAAGTCCTCCATGCCTGACTCCTACCTTTTAGAGCTGACCTCCAAAACTAACATAGAAAGCTGGCGGTATAGCACTCTTCACCCCAGCTATATTGCCTCAGGGACCATCTACATATTCTTTTTCCTTTTGCTCATGTTAAAATTTCCCATATCTTTCCTTTAGTCTCATCCTTTTTCTTCACCTTTTCATGCAGTAGAGATGTGGGTTTTAGATTTACACTGAATATGTCACTTACTGATGTTCCTTCCTTGTTCACTGGGACTAGTATCTAAGTCTAATAATCAGTTTCAGTAAGCAGAATTCTTCATGTTTGCTTTGGGTAGATAGTCCCCTGTCTTTCCTCAATTTCAAATTCCTCATATTTTAAACGACTTTCTTACTGACTTCAAGGTTTTCAGGACTCCTGCTACAGAAGGAATATGATCATCCCCTACAAAAGTGGCCTGAGGATTGTCCTAACTTGCCTTCATACTCTGCAGACGTGGACTATGAAGAGTAATGGCAGGAAGAGGAGTTAATGCTTATGCTTTTCAATTTGGTACACTAGCAGCTTTGTCCTAAGCATCCAAACTAGTGTGATTATTCAAAAGCATCAAGAAAGCAGTTTTAGATATCAACATCCTAAATTAATGTATGCGAAAGGTTTATTTTATATCAGTACTCTAGTGTACAGCTCAGGGCAAATTTGTGATTCTTTGTAAAAAAATAATTGTGCCGCTTTGACAGGAATATACTGCTTATGGCTTTTTCAGCACGTTGCCACAGATTTTCAGGAGGATCAGATGACAGCAGGCAATTGCAAGTGCCATCAAGAAAGCAGCGACTCCTTTTAGACTCCCTGCAAAGTGCTGATGTGTCCACAGATGCAGCGAACAAACAACTTGCTCTCTGAACAGCTGAAGCAAGCTGTGTCAACAAGACAGAATTTGAATTATTACATGACGCTGTTACGTCTGTGGAAGCAGAGAAAAGGAGTACATGATTATGGCCTAGAGCTTGTGGTTAGGGAGAGAATAATTGTAGCTCTTCAGCACTATTTTTTGATGGAAAACATCTGCTTCCTTTCCCATCCTCATGAAACAAGCACTTGGGAAATGTCCCCTGATGGTAACTCTCTGAATTGGGTCATTTCTCTCCTTGGAATTCTTATGCTGTACTTGGTCTCCTGGGAAATCATTTAAAAATCAGACTGGAAAGCATATAGTTATACCAGAAAACCACTTCCACATCACCTTTGAAACATGGCACCATGGCCACAAACCACATGAAAAGAGATACCAGTGCTACACCAGTATCTGTTGCTACAGGGGCAAGAACAGGCATTCCTTTCTTCTTCCCTGGGGGAGGAGTGGGGAAATCTAGAGTCCTGCACTGGTTACATCAGAGCCCATCACAGCCCATGTTGATACTAATCATCTTTGACTTCAGCATGTCAAGCTCAGAGGTTAACTAAACCCACATAATGAGTGGGAGGTGGCCACTGAATGCTATTCTTATAAAAATGGAGATTTGTTTCCTACTGATAATGAATATCCCTTCTTTTTCCCAGGCACACTCTTTCATTTCAGGCCTAAAATTCATCCATGTGCTTCAAGGTAAACCATAAAACATATCATTATGCAAAAATGGAAGGAATGTGATGCAAAAGACTGATGGTTTTGCTTAGCCACCATGTTTTCAAACTTTGTTACCAGCACATTTAATCTACCATACAAAAAGCGATCCAGGGAATGTGGAATAATGATTGAAAGAGAATAAGGCTATTACAGAAGAGGTAAATTTTCATTTCCAATCCAAATTTAGCCAAAAGGGTAGCAGGATTGATTTCATGGTCTCACAAAGCAGCAGTCATGAGGGAAAGAACGTGGATCTTCCATTTAAAAAAATCTCAGATTTCCAAAAGCATAAGTAAAAAATAACGGTCTCCCAGCCCATGTTTTAGTCTTTCAGATTTTGAATGGAGATGTATTTGTATATATAAATTACATGTGAATATACACATACATATAGTATGTATTCTTACTGATAGGAACATTACCCAGCCTTACAGATAAGGATGTAAAAGGATAACAAGCTTTTCTTTTGTGTTCCTTAATGATATACACACAGGAATCTTTTATTGCATTGTGTGAGTTTATGTGTAATAAGTAGATAAGTGAGGTGAAGAAGATAAGAATTTTATTTCAAGGTATCTTTATTTTTATGTGTGTAGAATGTATTAGTGTTAAAATGCCTGTATATAATAGAGCATTATATTCACATTGTGTGTATGTCACATTGGTTACTATAATTGTGTTAAAGCCTCAACATAACTTGGTTTAAAACCTTTAAGGACTGTGGTAAAATAAAGCAGGAAAGCAAGTCTTAAAAGTTTCCCTACATAATGGTAGAAAATATGATAAAGCATCTCTTCACAGCTGGAGCATCCAGCCATTATGCTTCATAAATCCAAATCTGTATTACTCACATTTATTTACAATATTTTGGGAGAAATCTGGCACATGACCAGAAATACAGTTTAAAAAGCAATAAATGTCAGAGAAAGAAATCCCTTCTGTCATCAAGTGATAAAAGAAGGAGTTTGCTAAATATGTGGTGATGAATTAAAATATTACAACTAAGACAAAACCTATACATAATCTTGAAAGAGATATTCTGGAGATGAACAGATACTGTAGTACCAGCTAGCTGTTCTGTAAATAAGAAAACATAATACAGTGAGTCATTTGCTTGCTTTTAACATAGACAATTGGATATTCCCATATTGTATGTATTTATTTACTTAAAAATATCTGATTTGTTTCATTTATATTTAAGTGATGGGAAATACTTACTAAAATATCTATGGACAGTACAAAAGGGGAATAGGAGTAGCAGATTCTACCTCCTATTCTGTTCCTTCATCTGTGAAAAATCAATTTAAAGCCGTGGATTTAGTTTCCCTGATGCTCAAAATGTACCAGAAAATCCAAAAAACCATTCCTTAAAATACAGACTCATCTCTTTTGATTCAGTGGGAATATTGATCATGGCTGCTCACTAAAGAATAAATCCAAAAATAGTGTTTCATTGGCAAAACTTAGGCACACTGTCCAAGCTAGTATTATGAAAATTTTAAGTGTCTGCTCCTCAATAATTTTTTGTCTGAAAGAAACTTGATTTCTAAGAGAAAAAAATGCCTAGATTGCTTGCACCCCAGCTTAAAAATGTTTAGTGGTATGTGGCAGTCAGCACTGTAAGTGACTCTCAAACTCGTTCTTACAGACGGGCTTCCACATACTGCAGTCTCCTGTGCCTCCCTAAACTCTGGCTTAATCTATCACTCAGATTTTAAAACACTGATCAGAAAAAGCCTTCCAGAATCCATAAATAAGAAATTTCTCTGACTGTATTACCTGTAGGGCCCAATTCAAGAAAACAAACCACACATTCAAGATCATAAAAAATCTAGTTTTGTTATCCACATTCTTTTACCCAACAGAGAGAAGAGGAGAGCACTCATTCATGATCTAGGAAATTTGTGTTAAGTTTTATCCATCTAGCTATTTGATTACCTTTCTGTATTTGAATACATTTTCTAATCACCCAATCTGGAAAAGGGTTTTCCAGTTGGACTGAAAAAATGGATTGGGCTTTTATTCTTTGTAATACAGATCCTAATAAAGGTTGGGACTCTCTGTGGCACAAAATTGTCAGCACATCACTACTATAGCTACTCCAGCCAGGGCATACAAAAGGTACCTTGCCATAGATTTGCTGCAACCAACATCTCTCTCTCTAGGGTTGCCAGAGTTGGTGAGGTTCCAAGCAATCACCACTCATCTTATGTTCTTGGTCCTCACATATTATCACTCCCCTCAAATACTCCACTCTGCATGGTTTTGGGGAGCAATATTCTTTACCATGGTTGCCTTTACTGTACCAATAGCAATAGGTGGTCTTATCTTTGGACAGACCAACCAGAGGCAGTATAGCTAGATGATAGTAGAGCTTTCCTATCTTGCTACAAGCATAGTACTTTAGCCTACATTTTTGGCCTATCTGAAACCTAGAACTTGTATTTTGTTTTTCAAAGACAAGAGAAATACCAAAACAAAAACAAACCCGAAAAGCATAGACCATATACTGTCAGCAGCCAGTCACAGAACCTCCTCCTGAAGGTGTTGGGCTATCTCAAACAGTATGGCAGTCAGATTTTAGAATCACTGTGCTTCTGACCTGGGCTGGTTCAGGAGAATGCATGTGAGGCAGTTCTTCTTCTGAAATAGTTTCAGTGTGTATGAAGTAAATGAATCTAAATGAAGCACAATAAGCAATCATAAAAAAGTGTGGTGTAGTGGTGAAGAAACTGCCACGTATGATATTCCAGTGTGTGCTAGAGTACATGTGGCCCAGTAGATGAAAAAAAAAAAAACGTCTTCCTCTATCTCCTGTATTCAAAATGAATTCTGAATTTCCAGACTGACAGGGAAAGACATCTTGACACTCCTACTTCCACGGAAGTAGATGGACCACAAAGTAGAATCCCAATCCTGCAGTGAAACTCAAAAACCCAGAAAGCAATCAAGTACAGAACAAAACCTTTGCATTTGTTCGCTTTTTCAAATGTCTGACATCAATCACATTATTAGATAACTCCTTTGCCATATGCATGTTTCAGGACTGCATAAGCAACCTAGGAACAGAAGTCAAAACTGTGATTTCCCCTATGTTAATAAGACTACTCAACACTGAATCCATATTGTTGAATATTTTGGTTCCCATGCTTTACTGTGGTTTCAATTCTGTGTCACGTACAAGGCAAATGACAGAACTGTGCAAGACAAAAGTCACTGGATTGTTAACGTTACAAGATTGCAGAAGCATAGATACCTTCATGCCTAATGTTACTGTGTCATATGGAAAAGAGGACTTACTGCACTAAATATGTACAAATTCAAGACTACTTTCCAATTATTTTCCTATGTAAACCATTTCTGTTGCTGTCACTTAGGACAAAGGGAAAAAATCTGTGCAGAAGTGCACTGAGGGCAGGCATTCATAATCTATCAGAGTCCATTAAGATGAAGGCTACACCGAAAAAATATACTCCCCACCAGGATAGTACAAATGCCTGTGTACAATGAGATCAAAACTCTGACAGCTTTTACATTGTCTTTTCTGATACCATAGACAATGCTGCCTTGACAGGCTTTGTCAAAACCCTGTCCCACAATAAGGGCAATAGGACAAGGAACTGGTGCTTTGAATGCTAAGACATGAAAAAGCAATTTCAGTTCCCTGGAGGTATTGCAGGAAGTCATTAAAGAACATTAGTTACTTGAGCACAATGGAGCCTTGAGGGATAATCCAAAAAACAGACATAGGTTCAGAAAAATATCCTAGATTACACCATTTCTTCAAGGTACTCATCAGAGGTATACTTGAAAAGTCAAAACGGAAAATTATGGCTTTTGCCTTAAGAAATGATTTCCTTAAATGTTGATGGAAATAGAGCCGGTTCACAGAGAGAATGAAAATTCCAGTCTAAAATATATATATAAATATTTAAACGAAAAGATTATACGGAAATGTGAGTGTAAAAATCTACTGTTATAAAACAGGTTCCAGAATGTAAATGCCAAAAAAAAAAGGAGCTTTCTTTAAATAAGGAATTGGCATTCAAATAGTAGAAAAACTTCACATTTATGATTGTTTTTTCTTTATTTTTAACAGATCATTAACTTATAATACATTTCTGAGTCCACCTTGGTCTATGAAGCACAGGTGAAAATACAAAAACTGTAGCAGGCAATTGCCTTTTTCCTATTTGTTTTCTTATATCCACCAAAACTATGTGGCAGATACCATTATTCCCTCCCTTTTCTAGCAGCGTAATAGAAATTCCAATCACGAGGCCACCTTGTTTCTTCCATACTATATTGTACTATGTGAATGTGAGGGAAATGGCTAGTGACACCAAGTTCAGTGCATTGCTATGCTTTCAAATGAAAACATCACAGAATTGGGTATTAGAGTATGCTTAATATTAAATTAACAGCACCAAAAGACAACCACACATTGCTAAAGATGTTTTCGAACATCTCTTTTCTATGCATTCCTTTTCAACTGTGTAGTGAAAGATTTTTCTGTTAGGAAAAAATCTGTCTTGCAAACCTTACTGTGCAATATTCAAACTCAAGAGTTTTGATGGGGGTTATCAACAGTCTTCGGGATATATTCGAAATTAAACAATGGATCAAAAAAAAGAAAGGAAGAAAAAACAACAAAACAAACAAAAATGCAAGCAAACTAACAAAACAAAAAAAACTCACCTCACCTAGGTTTAAAATATATATATACACATATATACATATATGTATACATATATATACGTATATAGATGCTTGTGCAGACTGAAGGCTTCCAGTCAAAGAAGTGAAGATGTGATTATTTTTTTAAATTCTTTACTTGCTATCAGTTATCTGCACTTTCAGTGCTGTCTTCACACAGGAAGATTTTGTTTTGTTTGCTTCTTTAAACTGAAAAATCTATTTCTACTTTCCTCCTAGGAACGATATATGGAGAGCATTAATTTTTGAGAAGAGACAAATTATAGGAGAAGTAATAAAACCATATAAACCAGTAAATGCTATGGAATATAGCTCATGCGTTTCTTTTTACCTTTTCTCCTTAGACATAGAGAAGGTGCAGCTAGTGAAATTGAAATTGAATTGAATAACAAAGTTATTGCCAAATAGAAGAAATAACTAGGCCTTTTCCTATGCAGCTTCTTGTTGCAAATTTTCTTGCATCATTTTCTGAACCAGCTGGTTCCAGACACTTTTCCATACAGGACATCAGGCTCTCGAAACCAGTTGGCTTGCATCAACTTTTGCTTTCCTGCATTGGTATGATCTCCACGAGTTAATGCAACGTTTGTTTCAGTGAAATTACACATAAAAAACTTTTCTCTTAAGAGAACCTCACTGTTTCCTCTGCTCTCCAGAGCAGACCAACATTATTTTAGGTAGTGCTTATGGTACAGTTAATGTAATGCACTAAGATCATTGAGCATGTTTGGTACAGTTGCACTTAGCTGTTATTGGAGTCTCAACACATTTTGTCAGCTCTCTGGAAGAATGTGAAAAAATGCTAAATTACTATGAAAAATCTTTTGTTTTATGTGGCCTGAAGACCGATGGCAAGTAAAAAGAGACAGCATATACTTGTGTTGGAGTTGTAATTTAATGTATTTCTAGCATCTACAGTGTTTGTATGACTAGGCATACTCACACTTTTCTTTGTTCTTTATTACCAAAGGTATTCAGTTCTTTGTATGATCTATGTGTTACTGTCATATTTAATAAAGAAATCCTGCCTAAAACAACTCTCACAGGTACAAGTTTAATGCTCTCAGCTTCAATTTCTTTCTCTGAAGGGCTGTGAACCCACCTCTCTCACCTTCCAGGTGAGGGTTTGAATCACTATTCTACAGACTTATGTGAGAGCAGATGCTCTCATGCCCTCCTATTGTGATTCTTCCACTTTAATATTAAATTTAATTTCATCATTCCATATTCATTAGACCAGAAAGAGAGGGTGAGCAGACAGAAACATACAGCTTAGCTGTTATGATACTTACCTGGAAAAAAAGACTTTGCATTAATCTCACTGCTACAATCCATACTTAAAGTGCTTAAACTTTGACTGGCATTTCAAGGATAATCAAGATCTCTTAGGCAAATACTCTTAAAACAAGGCATGGGAGATACGCTTGTACTCCTTCCTATATGGTCCACACCATATGGAACTGTTTCAAAAGGAAGGATGAAGAGTGAGGAGTATCAGAAAGCCAAAGTGGTTGAAGTATGAAGTGAATGAAAGTGAACTGAAAATGGCCACAAGACTACCAAGAAGGGACAGATCTAAATAATTAAATCTGTTAATAGTGGACGTGTGTTCTAATTGCTCATCCACAGAGGAAGCGGCAGCAAGAATAGGTGGATATTCCTTTTTTCTTTTACATTGACACAGTCTAGAATTATCTTCAAAGGATGATTCTCAAAAGGTGAGAGACCTCTTAGTCTCTCAGTTTCAGAAGGCTTTAAGTTAAGCTAAGCACAGTTTCCTATTAGTTTTGTGTTTCAGGATCTTTATCCATAGAAAGCTAAGAGGCTCAGTGACATTCTGAAGTTAAGGATGCAGCTGAGCTGGGGGCATTGTAAACTCCTAACACAACAAGTAGGGAGGGTTAGTGATAGGTCTGAACACGTAAGACAAGCAAGGGCATGCTGACGTATGCCTACAGCATCATGGTTTTGTCACCCTGTTTCAAGCTGGCCCAGCAGGTTGCTCTGGACCACCAGGCACAGAACTGTCCCAGGTTTCCCACCCCACTGCCCAGAGAGCATATTGATGTTGGGTGTGTATAATGGCACAGATAGGCAGCTCCCAGCTTGGTGTCAACTCAAGCAGGCATCCAGAGATCTGGAGAGGTTTTATAGATCTAATCTAAGACAAAAGCAGAGATGCTGATTATGATATTTAACTGTGAAAATGCAAGAATAAAAATAAATAATAAAGAAATGGAATAAAAAGTACCACCACTGCAACTTTTAAAAGCAGATTAAAATCTAACTAGAAACCTTAAGATGAACTTAGATCACAGGAAAAAACTGTATAAAATGGAAAAAGAGAGAAAAGTCACTTATCTCTTCCAGTTGTTCTGTTGGCTTCCCCACAAAGTGCTTTGTATTATGCCAGTGAGCTTGTGTTAAAACTCTCCAGCATTAACTATACACAAACATTTTCCTTGGTTTGAGTTCTCTGATGTGGAAATGAATATTGTCAGCCATCATCCTCCCAAAGGCTTCCTCAATAACCTCAGCCTGTGTGCCGTCTTAACCTGTGTACAAAACAAGTGATCAGCGCAGCAACAAATTCTTAAAGTAATGGAGAAGTAGCACCATACATTTAGTATGTCTAGACAATAGCAATAGTGTTAGTTTCTGAATTACAGCATAACAAACAGAGCCATATCCAGGTTAATCAGTAATAAAGCTGAACTACAAAAGTGGATCTTAGCTAATTCATAGGTTTTCAGAGTATTTTAGGCTAGATGGATTCTAGCCAAGGTTCCAAGCTTATGAAACAGTGATTCATGGCTAATAAGGGCAAATGCCCTAGAGATACGAATATTTGTTACCCCAATATGCTGACCTTTTCCTAAAGAGGCAGAAATTTAATTATCTACTTTGAAAAGCACAATTATAGAAAAAAGTCAAATCCTGATTTATATTGAGTTTCTGCATTTTTCACTGATAAATAAGTAGGAGAAAAGAGAAAATGAAGGAATATTTCTAATAACCAGCAGCAAAATTAGTATATGTGTGTATGTGCTTTCTGTGGGTGATGGGGAATGTTTCTTCTCCTGCTACACATTTAATATTTGCCAATTATATTTTTGGCTTACTTTACCTCATAAGCCACATAACACAAGGCTTCCTTTACAACTCAAAACTGTTTTACTGAAATCTGCCTCATCGCTCTCTCTCAGTTCTGGTTGATATTATTCTCTTAACTGTCATGAAAATAGCGGGACAGAAGGGGTCAGTGACAAATTCCAACTGTCAGAGCTAAGTGTGTAGCACTCATTTACCAGTCTTAGATTCATCAGCAGACACCAGCATATTGCTACTCTAGTGGGTCTTGCAGCACCTGTTGCTTTCACCTTGAGCACAGAGTCATGTAATATGTAGTGACTATCAGTGATCAAAAACCAAAATTTTGTGGAAGTTTATTCAAACACACATTTCTCTTCTCTTTATCTGTATGGGGAATTATCTGCAATGATTTTGTTTTTTGTAATGACTCTTTTTTTGGCCTCCCAGCACTTTTCAGCCTCCTACTGCTTTTTGGCTTCTACTTTTCTCACAGCCTCCCACAGCATTGGGGTCTCTACCACCTTTTCAGTCTCCCTCCTTTCTTTTTCCTCAATAGTTTCCTGAACCTCCAATAGTTTTTTGGCCACCCATCCTTTTTCAGAGGGCCCTGCCCTTTTCAGCCTAAATTTTTCTCTCATTCCCATTCTACCTCCACTTTTCTTTCAGCTTCTTGCCTCTTTCGAGCATTCCCACCCGTTTTGCCTCCCATGATTTTCCAGCCCTCCATGCCTTTTCCAAGCTCTACTTTTCTTGAAGACCCCCAGCCCCTTTTTGGCCTCCATCCTGTTTTCAATCTCTATATTTTTCTGAGTGCCTCTCACCTTTCTAGCCTCCCACTGCTTTCAGCCCTCCCATACCCTTCTCAGCGTCACTTCTTTCCAGTATCTACTTATTTCTTGTTCTCCCACCCTTGGTTTACCATCTCCTTTAGTCCTGCTACCTTTTTTCAATCTCCAGGTTTCTTTTGACTTCTTGCCACTTTCAGCCACCCCTACCCTTTGTAGCCTGTACTTTTCTTATGCCCTCTCACCCTTTTCAGCCTCTACTTTTCTCTTTGCCTCCTCTCCCTTTTTGGCCTTCCACCCCTTTCTTTCTTTCTTTTTTTTTTTTTTGCTTCCCACTCATTTCTGACCTCCCATGACTTTTGTTTTCTATATTTTTTTTTTGGAGTCCCACCCCTTTTTGGCCTCCATTTCCTTTTCAACCTCCTACTCCTTTTTGACCTCTCAACCTTTTCTGGCCTCTAGAGACTCCTACAACTGCCCAAGTCCTGACATTCTGTAAACGTGCAGATTCAGTATCTTATTGTCCATGTTTAAGGGATCTACATTAAAAAAATAATCAAAATGCCTTCTTAATTATAAATGGAACAAAAGTTGAGTGCAGATTAGCTGAGACACTGTTGTCAATTATGCTTCAGTAAGAATGAGCTGAGCTCTGATTTGCTGTACTCACATGAGATCTCTTGGGAATATATCTCCTGCAAGATCATATTTTAATTTGTTCAGGTAGTATTTTCAGCAGTTTGATGTCTTTCTTACCCCTTTCCCACCAGTGAAATAAAGCATATTGTGGTCATTAAGTAAACCCATTCACCCAGTTCCATTTGCTATAATTCTGCCTGCTCCTGTGTAGCCTACAGCTATTGATCAAACATAGCATTCCTACCCGAGAGTATGTGAGCATGTGTTTAATTAGAAACGTAATTTATGGCAATGACAGCATAGAAACTTTTAGACACAGGAATTCTTAGACATCTTTCCATCTTAAAATATAGTCACCCTTGACTGTAGATAGCTTATTTTGTTTCTACATAAATTGTTTTCATAATTAAAACTAATAACGAAAAATGAATTTTATATGAAAAAAGAAGTTAAAGAACTTTTTTTCAGGCATTTTCTCCAGTAGATTATGAACCTCTCAAAAATAAACACAAAAGTTAATTGAACCATTACATATCTCTGCAATATTACAGAATCACACAATCACAGACTCACAGGTACTGGAAGACACCTCAGGACAGTGTCCAGTTGAGTTCAGAGTACCAGTCATCAGAAGTGGAGACTCAACAACCACTCTGGGTGACCCGCTACAGAATTGAACAACAATGTAGTATATTCATATGTTTAAATGGGGTTTTCTGTGTTTGAATGTGTGCAGATTGCTTCTTGTCCTGTCACTAGGCACCACTGGCAAGTCACTGGCTCTTCTACAAAAGGTATAACAAGTTTTTACAGCTTTCATCTGGGTTATCAGAATAGAACTCTATGTAATGAACCATATTGTTTGATCTCCTTCAAATGAGATCTTTATTCCATTCTCCCATGATTCCCTTTTAATCATGCAGACTTCACTCACTGACTTTATTTCCTGTGTATTTCATCCTAAAATACTTTTTTTTTCCACAGTAGTTTTGTACAGAATATGATTGTGCTTACTGTCAGAACAGAACAGCCCACTCTGCTCTTATAAGGCTTCAGCTGATACACCTCTCCAAAGGTTAAAGGAAAATTTGTAATAGGTATGCTTTGGTTTGAACATTACTGCAGTGTTTTTGCCAAGATGCTTGCACAATTATCCAATTCAGTACATGCTTTTGTATTCTATTACTGATAATGAATGAGGCGGATTGTACTTAGTAACATCACTTTCTTGACCCTTCCAATTGTTCATTTTTCAATGTGAAGACCTTTCACAACCTCTTTATGTTCACTAAAAGGCTTTTGCTTCTAAAACTATTCTTAATAAACTGACTATTAGGCTTATGTTATTATGTGGAAGGTTTTCATTGCTCTGTAAATGAATGACGTTAAAAGTGTTTTTGGGGGGTTGGTTGGAGTTTTTTTGTTGTTGCTTGTGGTGGTAGGTTTATTGTTGTTGTTTAGTTTTGTAATAGTCTTTTTAGTTCATTTCCCTTACCTATTGCCTGTAATGAACCTTGCATTTCTCAGTTAACCTACTGAAACACATTATTGTGTACTCTTTCTAACACAGACAATGTTGTAGTAGTACTTCATTTCCATTAACTGTGAGGTGCAGTTCAAGAAGCTGGCAAAGACTAAAGCACAGATAGTCTCAAGAATTTTCCTTTCCCAAACAATACATCTCTGGCCACAGCAGTTATAGAAAAGGAGGAAGAGTTTGTGCTTTTCTAAAGAATATCGCTCTACTTAATAATTTACCCTATTTTGTAAATGATTAGAAATTGTACCAGTTCATCATTCTTGGGGAGAAGGCTGTCTTTACCATTTGAGTCATAGTTTTGGTGTTTTTCATCTCCAGAAACCTAGCACCTCCATGCGAAGAGGCTCCTCCGCACTTGGATAGACACTGTACAGTGCCCTTCTATGAGCATTCAGTTATTCAACTTTAAAGAACTTGCCTTTCCCTTTGGTAGTTTGCATTATTACACAGGATAATAAATAAAGAAGACGTTGACTCAAATGTGCTATTGTAATTAAGTGATTACTGGGAACAGAATTCTAGGTTTTTGAAAAGGAAAAAATTAAATCTGTCTTGTATTTTCTATTTTCTTAGTCTTTTTGCTTGTTTTCCTCACCTCATCCTCAACCCATAGGGGATGGCTCCTTCACAAAGATATGTTCTCCGGAGTTCTTTCTCCAGGCAATGGTGATTCATTTTTTATTTTGTTCTTCAAATGCTCTTTTTTTTTTTTTTTTTTTAACATTTCCCTCAATTGCTTCCAATGTTATTATGTCTGAGGCAAAGTTTCTGACTCCATGTAGTTTTCAACTGTTCTGTAATTACTTACAGTTAACAACTTATCACTCATCCACATGCCTTTAAATAATTTGCATTTCAAGATGACTTTGTGCCCAATATTTTTGCAAATTATTCTTTCCTTTTCTCAGATTTCTTTGCTCATAAACATTGCCAATCTATTTTACTTGATACATTTCTGACTGTATTAAATTGGACCATTTACATGTTAATACATGTGTGCTTGTATCCAAAATCCATCCTAACAATCGTGGCACTTACCTTACCCATTTTAGTTAATAAAATTCAGTCTGAAGATTTTCCTTGCAGAGTTGCCTGTGACACACACTGATATAAAAATGAGTTCTACATAAAACTCTAGTCCTCCTTATTAATGACTGAATAAATTATACAAATTAAAATTCCCCAGATATCACTACAGTTGCTAATCTAATGTTCTCAGCTATATCTGAGTGTGCTTCCCTACCCTGAACCACAGGTGGTAAACACATTTTCCTTCCTCCTCAATACTTCAATTTAAACTGACTCGGTCTTTCTACATTCCTCTTCATTTTTAATAATCCTCATCACAAGCCAATAGGAGTTATTAACTCACAGTGCCAATTTCCTCTAACAGATACTTGGATGCAGAGAGTGCCTTTTAGGTTCCTAATCTTATCGCAGTCACCTCTACCTTGCCAAGAGTTGACCCATGTTTTGTGAATAGCCTCACTGAAAACAAAGTATTATAACTACTGCCAATGGAAGGACAACAGACACTTTGTGTAGACTTTATGTGCCACTGTGTTGCTATTTGTAGATCCTAGGAACCTTTATAATCAATCGATAGCCAGCAGTGTTATGCACTTCAGAAAATGCCGTTCATCTTTCTCACACAGCAACTCTGCAAAGCCATTGCAAAGCATTATTAACTATGTGTTTCAATATGCACTTTTGTTCTCTGTCAAAAGCCATCTGTCTGTTTCACACCATTCAGCTGCAGAGTTTGAATAAACGTTTCAATGTTTCAATGAGAATTTTGATGAAAAAGTAGTTTCTCTCTTAATTCTCTATAATGGAAAAAGAAACCCTCCAAATACTCTGCTATGAACTAATTTAACGCCAACATTTCTAATTATTGCAGTTTTAACAAAGAACAGGATGACCACCTTTGTCTCTCTCCCAGAACATGATCAGACAGCATTTCCAGAAACAAATGGACAAAGATATTGGGCTTCAGAGGAGGAGATTTTCTTTCTTCCAAGCCCTTGGATCTCCTTATCAGATACATTGCTATATGCATGATGAATATAAATCTGAATAAAAATATCACCCAGCTGCAGAATGGTTGGAGACTGATTTCCCCTGGTTTTGCACTCTGTGTCATCAAAATTTTTGCTCTGTCTCACAGCTGTATCACCCCACAGCTTTTTCTCATATCCTTGGTAGGATAGACTGGGTGAATGTGGATTACTTCCTTGTACACAGTTATGGGCATACATACAAGTTATCAATACATTTCTTCAGCTAGAGGAACTACTTTGAGTATCCTATCTCCAACAATCACCAGTTGTCAATAATCTAGTAGAAATGAAATTATCTTGGAAAACCTCTGTCTTTCGATCTCACATAGTTAAAACTCATCCATGAGTTCAAACGTGAATAAAAACCAGCAAGAGAGCAGACATCGGAACACTTGAGAACACAAGCTTCTTTTTGTAGGAGACCCCTCCAAAGAGTAGGAAAATGAATAGGCCTTGTCCCATAGTCTGTTACAGAGGATACTCCTTCTCCCTAGTTATAACATAGTATACTATCATCTACTGAATTCATCTATAATTTAATTAAATTCATCTTCCAGGTGTACGGCTCAGCTATGCAACTCAACAGCAGGCAATGAATTAAGAAAATGACTTAAATCAATGTAAGCAAAGCCTTTTTCTCATCTCGTTTGCCAATCCTCTGGTATACAGCAGGTCAGACTTTTGTACAACTGTGAAATAGTAAACATTATTCCGAAAGTCAGCACTCCCTCCTCACTCAGAAAATTTCTCAAACTCATCTTGACACTATTCTTCCATGCTATTCACTGAGCCACATTACAGTTGGTAGAGTATGTGATTTCATTGCATAGTATGTTTGCCTTGATTTTTCAGTGAGAGACAGAAGAACTGTATGCCTTAGTCTAGATGAATATACACAAGTTTACATTTTCTATCAGAAAGCCATTTCAAATCTGTAAAAAAAAAAAAAAGTTTATCTCAGTCTAATGCAGCACTGACTAGCATGAGAATGTAATCCTTGCCCTCAGTCTGTCCTTAAACTGGTAAAGGGAGAAATGCAGAGGGTAAAAATACCTCTCTTTTCTTCCAGAAAAAAAAAATATATATATATATATATTTTCTTCACTTTTGGCAGAGAACATACTTGGAAAAAAAAAAAAAAAGCTGTAGAGAACCTGCTTTATCAGGGGGGTTGGACTCAATGATCTCTAGATGCCCCTTCCAACCCCTATAATTCTGTGCTTCTGTGATTCTGCTTTTTGCAGACACAAGACTCAAAAACATATTTTTTTCCTAAAATAATCGCTGAAATCTTATCATTGTCATAGGCATTCTGGTCATCAGAACTTGAAGACAAACCAAACCGTTGCAAAATTCATGGTAAAATAATGTAGGCAGCAGGATTGCTTCTCCTGGCTATTTTTATGTGTTAAAAAGGAGACAAGAAGTAAAGGAAACAACAACAGAAAAGCACAGCTTGAAGAAATGTACCCAGTAAGTCTCATTCTCTTGTACTGATGTGTTAGAAACATCCCTCCTGTGAAACAACTTTACCTGAGACGGTCAGCTGCCATGGTCCTTGGCTGACAGCATATTTTCGCACACATATATGTACTATCATTGTTCCAACGTGTGAAAAGACTACCATTTGAATTTGCTCGAGTTACCAGTATTAGTAAATTATATGATGAAGTACATTTGATACATCACTTCTGTCAGTAAGCTGGGGCAGAAGGTGTGGTGTAGAGAGGAATAGAACTTCCTTCATGCATATGTTTTTGGGGACATTTTGTTCTTGCTCTTCATTGTCTCACTTTTCCTGACTCCAGTCAGAATCTAGCAAATGAGGGCTGACTTGTTTAGCACTCCCCAAATGTGCTGAAATAAGTTTAGACTCAGCCCACACAAAAAGCTATTTCTATTTACTGCAGTCCAAATCTGCTCCGCAAGAGATGATCATGGATCAAAGAGCAGCCAGAAGTCAGAAGTTACTTTATTTCCAAATCTCACTTGTGGAAGAAGACCCAAAAAAATGTCAATTAGTAGGCTTTAAATGAAATACGTGTGAGCAAACTGCAAGTGGGCTTTACATGAAATGTATACACAGAATCACAGAATCATAAAATAGATTAATCCAAACAACAGGATATATTGATCATATAAGTGTGACAATTTTTGTCAGCAAGACGATCATCCAGCTAATATCCAGTAAATATTCTTAGAGAGCAGTTCTCTGCAGGTTTTTTTTCCACACCGGGTCCCATACTAATATATGATGCCATTTGTAGGCCATCTTTAGCCCAGTTTCTTCATCAGATACATATATATTTTTAATGATTCTGCCGTTGTCAGAATGAGTGAGATTTTACTGGTTGCTATACTGAAAGTGGCAGGCAATTGATAAAGTGCTCCATGGCTCTGGCCTTCCATTCATGAATTTCTTGCAGGTGTACAGCTTTGTTTTTAAACATTATAATTCTCTGTCAGATGAGATGTATATAGGTTTAGGGGGACTAGTCAATAAGCCATAAATTTTGTAGCAGAATCTTGATATTACTGTAAAGTTGGGGTACCTTCGCTCTTTTCAGCTCAACATTCTGTTTCATTTTTTTCACATTCATTTAGATGCTCGTGATCATAATTATAAAGAATCTGAAGCAGAAGGCAAGATATTTTTTTCTCTGCAATGAAATGAGTACTGTTCTCTCCGTTCCAACACCTCAAAGTAGACCCTACTTAAGGACAAAGGTTGTGTGCCCTGCTTGCTTTTTTTCTCTTTCTATCTCTTATTCTTTCAGAATAAAAGTCATTCTTCCCTGTGGCCGTGAGAGGGAAAGGCATTTTTAAGGAAAGTAAAAAGGAGTGGGAAAGGGGTAATATAGAAAGAGTAGAGAGCAGATGGAATTTTTCAGTGACTGGAAAAAGGGAAACATTACTCCCATTTTTTAAAAAGGGAGAAAGGAGGACCCAGGGAACTACAGGCTGATGAGCCTCACCTCTGTGCCTAGTAAGATCATGGAGCAGGTTCTCCTGGTTACCGTGTTAAGGCACATACAAGAATAAGAGGTGATCTGAGACAGCCAGCATGGCTTCACCAAGGGCAGATCTTGCCTGACCAATCTGGTGGCCTTCTATGAT
>JANHGO010000072.1:29592311-29605593 GCA_024606505.1 Aquila spilogaster
TCCCCCCTTTCCCACCAATGAAATAAATCATATTGTGGTCATTAAGTAAACCCATTCATCCAGTTCCATTTGCTATAATTCTGCCTGCTACTGTGTAGCCTAAGGCTATTGATCAAGCACAGCATTCCCATCCAAGAGTGTGTATGTGAGCATGTGTTTAATTAGAAACTTAATTTATCGCAATGACAGCATGGAAACTTTTCAACACAGGAATTTTTAGCCCTGTTTCCGGCTCTAAAAACATAGATGCCTTCTTTGATTGCAGACAGCTTATTTCATTTATACAAAAAATATTTTCATAATTAAAATTAATTATGAAAAATTAATTTTATATGAAAAGTTTTCATTCAGCTATTTTTCATACATTTCTTCTAAGAGCTTATAAGTCTCACAAAGGTAGAAACAAAAGTTATTTGAACCAGTGTATGTCTCTGCAATGTTACAGAATCACAGACTCACGGGGACTGGAAGGCACCTCCAAGCCCCTGCTCAGAGCAGGGTCACCTACAGGAGGTTGCTCAGGACTGTGTCCAGCTGGCTTCTTAATATCTCCAAGGGTGAAGACTCCACAGCCTCTGTGGGCAACCTGTGACAGACCTCAACCACCCTCACAATAATGAAGTGTTTTCTTATGGTTAAATGGGATTTCCTGTATTTCAGTTTGTGCCCATTGCCTCTTGACCTGTCAAGCACCACTGAGAAGAGTCTGACTGGTTTCTTTACTTCCCCAGTCAGGTATTTATATATATATTGGTAAGTGTCAAAAGCCTTGCTGAAGTCAAGATAAACAACATCCTCCACTCCTCCTTGTTCACTGAGCCCATCATTTCATCATAAAAGGCTCTCAGGTCGGCCAGGCATGATTTCCCCTCCATAAATCCATGCTGACTACTCCCAATCACCTTCTTCTACTTCGTGTTTGGAAATGGTTTCCCAGAGACCGAAGTGAGGCTGAGTGGTTCGTAGTTCACTGGACCCTCCTTCTTGAAGATAGAGGTGACATTTGCTTTCTCCCAGTCCTCAGAAGCATCCTTTGATGACTACAACCTTTCACAAATAATGGAGTGAGGCCTTGCAGTGACATGGGCCAGCTCCCTCAGCAGCTCGTGGCTGCATCCCAGCAGGTCCCAGGGACTTGTATATGTCCAGGTTGTTTAAATGTTCCCTCACCAGGTCCTTCTCCACTGAGGGTAAGTCTACCTTGCTCCAGACTTCCCCTTGAGTCTCAGGGGCCTGGGATTCCTGAGGGCAAATCATACCAGTAAAGACTGAGGTGAAGAAGGCACTGAGCAACTCAGCATTTTCTGTGTCCCCTGTCAGCAGGTTCCCTGCTCCATGTTAGCAGCAGGTCCATCTTTCTTTTCCTGTTGAAATATCTGTAGACGCCCTTTTTGTTACCCTTCACATCCCTCGTCAGGTCCAACTCCTGGCTGGCTTTGGCTTTCCTAACCCCATCTCTGCACACCTGGACAGTGTCTCTATATTCGTCCCAGGTCACCTGCCCCTGCTTCCATGCCTTGTACACTTTTCATGTTTGAGTTTAGTCAGGAGCTCCTTGTTCACCCATCCAGGACTCCTGCCACCTTTGCAAGGCATGAAAGGGACAGCGTGCCTAGCTGGCATCACAATTGCAGAGGAGGAGCCTGTTGTCATTTTCCTCCTGAAACACTGAAGGATGTCACAATCATTTATTTTGGGCACTCCAAGCCACGTAACTATTATTTTTCCCTACAGGAAACAACCTTGTAGAGACAGTAAAGCCCAACAGTCAGCACTGCTGTTGCAGGGACCTCTCCTCTGAGGACACACAGTGGCAGGCTACCAGGTTTCTGATGGAGGTTGCCGTCCCTCCCTTGCGGTCACGGCCTTGCTGGCCGCAGGCTGAGCTGCAGGGAACGGCTGTGCTAGCGAGGTGTCCCCACCTCGCCTGCCTGCATGGGAGGGAGATGGATCCAGGGCACAGTCTCAGGTCACTGCCTGCTGATCAGGTGCAGTGCAGATACGAGCTGAATCACATAGCGAGCAAAAGTGTAAGTGAAGCAAACAAATGTGATGATAAAAGATGCTGTAAGGGTGGCTTGAATAATTCTGTAAAGAGCACTGGTTTGTCACCAGGGTACTAAAACCTTAGAAAATTCACATTCAAGGAATGCGGAATTTTCCTCATTTCTTGGTCATATCATGGCAATCCCAAGATCTATTGCACAGCTAAAACTTAGATTACAAAAAGCAAATTGAGTTTCCATAATTTTCATCTGGATTATCAGCATTAAACTGCATGATAAACCACCTCCCTTGCTCTCCTTCAAATGAGACCTTTCTCCGACTCTGCCCTCATTCACTTCAAATTGTGCAGACTTTACTCATTAGCTGTATTTCCTAGTTATTTCCTCTGAAAAATACAATTTTTTCCCAATATTTGTGCACAGAATATGACTGTGCTTACTGCCAGAACAGAAACAGCTCACTTGTCTCTTACAAGGCTTCAGCTGATGTGCTTCTCCTAAGATTAAAAGAAAAGCTGTGGTAGGTATGCTTTGATTTGAGCATTACCAAGACATTGTCTGCCAAGATGCTAGCACAATTATCCAATACAGTACACACTCTTCTAATTTATTACTGATTATGGATGAGGCGGATAGTACTTAGTAATAGCACTTTCTTGACCTTTCCAATTGTTCCTTTTTCAGTGTAAAGACCTTTCACAACCTCTTTATGCTAACTAAAAGATTCCTTCTTCTAAAGCTATTGTTAATAAGCTGATTATTAGGCTTATGATACTATTCTAGCTAATCTCACAAATGCTGAAGGTTTTCATTGCCCTGAAAATGAATAGGCGTGAGAGTGGGTTGGGTTTTGGGTTGGGTTTTTTTTTTTTTCTTTAGCTATATAACAAAATTTTCAAGGCACTTCCTTTACCTATTGCCTGTAATGAACCTTGCAGTATACAGTCAACTCACTGAAACACTTTATTGTATACTATTTCTTTCCAGCATGGACAGCATTGCATTAGCTAATACTTAATTTCCAGTAACCATAAGGTGCTGTCCAAGAAGATGGCAAAGAAAAAAGCACAGATAACCTCAAGATTTGTCCTCTTCCCAAGCAATATAGCCCTGGCCACAGCAGCTAGAGAAGAGGGAGGAAAAGCTTGTGCTCCTGTCAGGAATACCCTTCAACTGAATGGTTTACCCTATTTTGGAAATAATTAGGAATTTTCATCCACATCCTCAGTTGTGTGCAGCTTCAAACAAGGAAAAAAAAAAAAAGGAAAGCGGTCTGAGTGTGCCACTTTATGTCCAGCACTAATAAAGCAACTTAGATGTGGCAAAGAAATGAGAAGTACCTGTGTTCTCTGCAATAATTTAACAACACTATTTGTCATCTCAGAACCCTGGAAAATCCATGTTTTATGGATGTTTAAACATCTTTTTTTTGTCATCATAGGGCAAAAAAACCACTCATGCAAAACTTTGCCACCCACCGAAATGTGAAGATATCCTTCTTTAGACCCAGAAAGACAGTTTTCTACTACTAAACAGATTATGTCTGATATCCCTCCAGTAGTTTGATGTTCAATATTTCCCTAAATGCATTGCAACTGTTGGTTGGGTTTTTTAAGAACGTGTTGGAAAATACATATACCTCTAATGTTTTCTCTCTTGTGTTTGTTACCACCAATAATTGGATCAACTTTTTGTCCCCTTTTGGGGGAGAAAGCTATCATTATGACATGAATCATTGTTTTGTGGTTTTCACCTCCAGCTGTCTAAGAACCTCTATGCGAAGAGGTGCATAGAGGTGCATATGCCCTCACTGGGATAGACACAGTAGAGTGGTGCTCCATGAGTACTGTGACACTTTAAAAAATCAGTCCTTCCCTATGGTAGTTTGTAGTATTATAAGGAAGACTGTAAGTCAAAAGCAATATTGTAACAAAGGGATTATCAGGAACAGGACTCTAGGTTCTAGAAAAGGTGAAATTTCTCTTGCATTTGCTATTTTCTTACTCATTTTACTTATTTTTCTTGCCCGCAGAGGCGGCTCCATCACAGGGACATTCCCCCCGCTAGTCACACCTCCAGGGCAGACAACAGGGACTCATTTCTTCTATTTTATTCTTCAAATGCTCTTTGCTACATTATTTCCTCTGTTTCTTCCAATGACATTATATCTGTGCCAAAGTTTTTGACTCCATGTGATTTTCCACTTCTCTGTTGTTACTTGCAATTAACTTAACAACTTATCACTCATCCACAGAGGCTTTAAATAATTTATATTTCAGGTTTTATTTTGCAGTATATCCTCCCAATCTTTTTGCAAATTATTCTTTTTTTTTTTTTTGTCCTCAGAGTTCTTTGCTCATAAACACGGCCAATCTATTTTACTTAATACATTTCTGATTGTATTAAATTGGACCATTTACATGTATAATACACCTGTATTTGTATCCAAAATCCATCCCTAATGATCATGGTACTTACCTTATCCATTTTGCTTAATAAAATTCAGTCTGAAGTTTTTCCTTGCTGAGTTGCCTGTAACACATACAGATATAAAAATGAGTTCTACATAAAACTCTAGTCCTCCTTATTAATGACTGAATAAATTATACAAATTAAAATTCCCTAGATATCACTGCAGTCACTAATGTAATGCTCTCAGCTATCTCTGAGTGCGCTTCCCTACCCTGAACCACAGGTGGTAAACACTTTCTCCTTCCCCCTCAATACTTCAATTTGAACTGACTTCATATTTCCACATTCCCCTTCATTTTTAATAATCCTCATCACAAGCTGAAAAGAGTTATTAACTCACAGTGCCACCCTCCTCTAGTTCCTCTTACCAAATATTCTGATGCAGAGAGTGCCCTCCAGATTCCTAAACACAGACACCACAGACTACACAAATAAGAATTGACCTAGGTTTACCCCAAGTTTTGTAAATAGTATTAATAAAAAAAAAAGAAAGTCTTATAACTACTGTCAAGAGAAAGACTATTGAGACCTTGTACAGACTTTATGTGCCAGTATGTTATTATTAGTAGAGCCTAGGAACCCAAATAATCAACCTGCAGCCAATAGTGCTAAGCACTTCAGAAAATGTTTAACTTGCTCACCCAGCAACTCTGCAAAGCTGTTGCAACAGCATTAATGCTGTATTTCAATATCTACTTTTTGATTCCTGTGAAAAGCCATATATCTGCCTCACACCATTCAGTTGCAAGCCTAGATAAATGTTTAAATGAGAACTTTCATGAAAAAATAGTTTTACTCTGAATTCTATATAAAGGGAAAAGTACACCCCCCCTCAGTACCCTTCTATGAACTGATTTAAGATCAACATTTAAAAGTTGTTTTAATAAAGAACAGGATGACCAGCCTTTTCTTTCTCCCACAACATCGTAAAACAGCCTTTCCAGAACAAACAGGGCAAAGATTTTGGGTTTCAGAAGGGGAGCTTTTCTTTCTTCTAAGACTCTATTTAAAACCCCCAATCTCTGTAGTGGATGCATTGCTATATGCATAATAAAGGGAATATAAAACTGAATAAAAACATCAGCAAGATGCAGCAGTGTTGGAGACTGATTTCTTTTAGATTTGCATTCTGTCATCAAAATTGCTTTGCTGCTTCCCCTCTCTCTGCCATGTAGCTGCATTGCCCCACTGCTTTTCCTTATATCCTTGGCAGGATGGACTGGGTGAATGTGGTGCAACCCACTGCCGATTACTTGTTCATACATAGCTATGGACAGGCAAGTTATTCAGACTTTTCCTCAGCTAGAGGCACTAATTTGAGTATCTCTCCTCCAACAGTTTTCAGTTGTCACGAAACTTGTAGAATTGAAATAATCTTGGAAAATCTCTGTTTTTCCATCCCATTTAGTTAAAACAGATCCATGGGTCCAAATGTTAACAGAAAACAGAAAGAGAGCAGACACAGGGGACAGCATACAAACACAAACTTCCTTTTTTTAGGAGGCCGGGCTAAAAAGTAGGAAAGTGAATTATCTCTGTCCAATCTACACTTCATTCCATGCCTCAGAGGGAACATCATGCCCATGAAGTCAATTTCTCACATTCCTTCTCTAAATTTAGTAGTGTCAAAGAAAAACATGGGTATGTTCTGATTACTTGCCTGCCAGTGAGAGTACTTCCTTACTGCTTCCCTTGTATGCGATAGGCCAGAAATCTATTTCTTAGTACTAAAGACTTAACTATATGACCAATACTCACACACCTGACCAATATTAATGCACCTTAAACTATGGATAATGAAAAATAAGTATAAAAATCAGGCATTTCTTATTCTCATTCATAGAAAATTTATTTCTTTTTTTCTGCCAAATACCAGAACAGTATTCTGGACGGTGAACTTGAAAAAGAAGCTAGATTTCTGCTTGTCTGAGGATGACTCGAAACTTCAAGAAGCACAAATGAAAAATTAGTATCTGGAGAAGAGCACTTCTCAGGCTTATGCCTGCACATGGTCTAGTATAAAGTAACACAGCTTGCCCAGCTGCACTACAGGACTATAATAGAAATATAGATGGCTATCCTAAAAATAATTATACCGATAAGAATATGTATAGAATAGCCCATAGTCTGTTACAGAGGTTGCTCCCACCCCTGAGCTCTGATATAATATACTATAATATGCTATTGTAAACCTATACATCAATTAAATTTATCTACAAGGTATATGTGCTCAGCTATGCAACTCAGCAGCAGGCAATGAATCAAGAACACCAGATAAATTAATGTGAGAAAATACATTTTTCTCATCTATTTTGCCAATGCTGTAGTATTCACTAGTTCAGATGTTTGTACAGCTATAAAACAGTGTTTATCTGAAAGTCAGCACCCCCTCTTCACACAGGTTTCTCAAGCTCACCTCAACAGCTGCCTTTCCGTGCTATCCACTGAGCCACATGAATGGTTTGCAGAGCAAGTGGTCTCATAGCATAGCTTGTTTGCCTTGATTTATCAGTGGGAGGCAGAAGAGCTGTGCATCTTGCTCTAGGTGCATATATACACAAGTTTACATTTCATATCTGTAAGAGAGGCATTTGAAAGCCTGTAAAAAAAAAAGAGAAGTTTGTCTCGGTCTAATATTGAACAGACTGGCATAAGAATGTGATTCTTCTTCTCAGCCTATCCTCTCTTAAACTATTAAAGGGAAAAATGCGCAGAGTAAAGATACCTTGCATTTCTTCCAGAACAATTTAAAACCTTTTTTTCTTCTTTTTTTCTGTGGCACACTACATACTTGACAAAAAGCCTCTCACCTATCATTTCTTCCTTTCCCTTATACTACTTCACCATTTATTTCAAGGCTTTACTTGGGAAGCTGGTAAATCTTTTTTTATTTTATTTTAAGGATAGTGAAGTCTAGAAATTTGACCAGAGTAATGGACTGAGACAAGAATACGAAAACACTTTCGGTATCCTATTTTCATTATCAGTCTCTGGCTGTCATTCATTTTTTCCATGTCCTCACCTCTTCTTTACCACTTTTTCTGATTTTTTTTCTCCTGGCTCTTCTTCTCCTCTTTTTACAGACTTAAAATACACCAGTGTTTTAAAATGATAAATCAAATCTCCCTTTATTCTCTTTTCCCCTCTAAAATTCATCCAACTGATGTACACTCACGACTTTATAATAATTTCTGAACTACATTTTCTTTACTCTGATTCATTTTAAAGGCAGAAGGATCTTATTATGAAGTGCTTTCTGCAGCCACAAGACTTAGAAACTTTTTCTTCTCCCTAAAATAAATGCTGAAATATTATCATAGTCTTCCACTCATTAGAACTTTAAGAGAAACAAAACTGTTGCAAAACTCGTGATGAAATAGAGTGAGCAGCACAACTGTTCCTCCTACCCATCTTCAATGTGCTAAAAGGGAGACAAGAAAAAAAGGGAAACAACCACAACAGAAAAGCACAGCTTGAAGAAAAGGGCCAAATAAGTCCCATTCTCTTGTACTGATGTGTTAGAATCATCCCTCATGTGAAACAACTGTCTAGCATGCACATGGTCCTTGGCTGACAGCACGTTCCTTCTAGAAGACAATTTATTTGGATTATTATACTCATTGTATATTTTGTGTCTGTGCTCAGAACAAATGTACACCCACATATTTATGTACTATCATTGTTTCATTGTGTGAAAAACATATTGTTTGAACTTACTCAAATTACCAGTATTAATAAATCATATAATGAAATACATTTGATACATCACTTCTGTCAGTAAGCCATAGGGGAAAAGGAAAAAAAAAAAAAAGCTTCATGCATATGTTTTAGGGACATTTTGTTCTCGCTCCTCATTGCCTCACTTTTCCTGACTGCAGTCAGAAACTCAGCAAATGAGGGCTGACTTGTTTAGCACCCTCCAAATGTGCTGAAATGAGTTTAGTCACAGCCCACACAGAATGCTATTTTTATTTACTGCAGTCCAAATCTGCTCTACAAGTGAGGATCATGGATCAAAGATCAGCCAGCAGGCAACAGATATTTTATTTCCAAATCCTGCTTGCAGAAGAAGACAAAAAATTTGTCACCTAGCAGGCTTTATGTTAAATACATGTAAGCATCATGCAAGTGGGTTTTATATGAAATATATATAAGGATCATAAAATGCGTTCAATCAAACAGCAGGATATATTTATCATAAAAGTGTGACAACAAATTTTGACAGCAATGTGATTATCCAGATGTTATAAGGCTTATTTTGTAGCATATTGTTTCAATTCAAGCCCACATTAACTGTTTGCTTTTAGATTATACTATTAAAAATACTATTTCCCTTAAATAGGCTATCTAAAATGCTTTTAAGACATGTTTATGGCATATCTGATGATATAATGAAGTTCTTCTTAAAGGGATGTTTTCTGCAGGTTTTTCTTTTTCCACACCAGGTCACATACTGATATATGATGCCATTAGTAGGCCATCTTTAGCCCAGTTTCTCCACCAGATGCATATATTTTTAATGATTCTTTCCTTGTCAGAATGAGTGAGGTTTTACTGGTTGCTATACTGAAAGTGGCAGGTGGTTGATAAAGTGCTCCACGGTTCTGTCCTTCCATTCATCAATTTCTTGCAGGTATACAGTTTTGTTTTTAAACACTATAATTCTATGTCACATGAGATGTATATAGGCTTAGGGGGTCTATTCAATAAGCCATAAATTCTGTAGGTGGCTCTTGATATTACTATAAAGTTGGGATGCCTTTGCTCTTTTCAGCTCCACATACTGCTTTATGTTTTTCACATTCATCTAGAAGCTCATGGTCATAATTAGGAAAAAAAACCCCAAACAAACCAGAAGCAGAAGGGCAGGCTCTTTTTTCTCTGCAGTAAATCTATATTCTTCTCTCCCATCCTACACATGCACAGTGTGCAGCCCCTACTTAAGGTCGCAGCCTTTGTGCCCCACTTGCTTTCTTGTCTCTTTACCCTAATTGGGTCAGAGTAAATCTTATATTCCCCTGTGTCTGCCAGAGAGGAAAGCATTTTTTAGGAAAGAAAAAAGGAGACGGAAAGGGGGAATGAAGAAAGAGTAGAGACCAGATGGAGTTTTCCTGGATCCTAGGGGACTTGCCCAATTTGAGAACAGCCAGTTTAGAAACAACCTTAAAATTCTTCTGAAAGAAGGTGCAAGCTCAGCATCAAGTACTAGTTAAGATCTTTTGGCAACAGCTCTATATGTATACTTATTTTTCTATGCATCTGATATTACAAGAACTTGATTAGCTGAAAGGTGATACGGGTTATTATTTTGGAACAGCAAAAATTTACACACCCATTTAAACTTCAGCTCCCTATCTTGACAGATGGCTCTATACACTTGCTCGTCTCTTCCATCTTCAGGCTGGATTCTTTCTCAAACGTATGACTACAGCTCACAACTAATTGCATTAATGGGTTGGATCCATTTCTATACTGTCCAATACACTTGTGAAACAAGCTGTCACAGAAGCAGTATGGCTATGCTAATGCAGAGCTTTGCTAAGGTGAATGTCTTTAAGCCAAGTAGTTTTTTTATTAGAGACTAACATAAAAGACACCAGAAATGGAAAAATCTATCACTTATGCACATGGTTTATTATACTTGTTAATCACCTTTGCATCAAAACTCTGTTATTTCTCATGTGAATTCATGCAGCTATAGTTTGCACATCCTGGCTTTGTTTTTATTCCATTGTATTACAGAGCAGTTAGTACCTAGACATCCACTGGGAGAGATTATCAACATAATCAAAGTAAACTCTCAACCTGCTTTTCCACAAATTAAACAGGTTGTGTTCTGTATGTCTCTCTTAAAATACATGGCATTTTTTACTCAGTGCTTAGCTTTATTTTCTCTCCTTTCTCTATATCTTCTGTAGCTTTTTAATATCTTGCTCTTGTTGGACCAAACCTCTTGTAGATAGAGTCAAGCTAATATTCTTCAGCTCAGTCCTTTCCCATGCTTGTAGTTCCTTGTGCAGTGGATACCACCTTTACCACTTCTTGCCATTGCATAGCTTTGGGAGCTCATGCTGAGCTCCATTGCAAATCCTGCCCCTTCTGAATTGCTGGCCACTAAGAAGCAGTTCTGAAATGAAGAGTGTATACTTCAAGCCAATATTTTAGCACTATCAAACACCTCTCAAAAAACTTTTAGGTGAAATAAAAATCTCTGTTTGTTTGATCTAATCCACTGTTTTATCTTATGTAAACATCCTGTGTCAGTAAAACATGTTAATACAATTAATAGGCATTTAAAGTTTCAAGGCAAATTAAAAAAAGAGAATAAACTAGAGGCTCTGTACAGAATGAGTGATTTATAGGCCCAGATATTTTTCAGTAATGTCACTGCTAAAATGTTTTTAGGTTAAAATTGAAATATAATGGATAAAATATTAATTTAATGAAAATTTAGTGTAGGAGCTGGATTTTACACTAGCTCAGATTCAGGAAATGTATATTCCAGTACCAAACTAAAGTGCCTAAACTAGGAGTGCCCTTGTTCTGCTCATGGAGAAACAGATTGCTCAGAAATTCAGCCCATCTAAAATGTCAGTTTGTACCTGGCATCTCTTATGGTTAAACTTATATCATTGAAAGCATCTACTCCACTGCAAAATTCTTGGTCCCCATGTGCAGTGGTAGAAAGAGACCCATGCCTGCCCCACGATGGACCATGCCTATCTCAGGTAAAAGGTCTATGTTCACACTGAAAAGAATTATTATTCCTTGCAGAGTTTAATTAAAATGCTTTGGGTGCAGCATGAGGATACAAAGGAGTAGGTAAGGATGCAAAGACCGCAGGAATTGTGTTGGAGGTGTGCAGAGAACTGAGGGAGTCCAACCTGCTGCAGTTGCATCCATATGGTACAGGGGTGGTTCTAGGACCATTTCCCAGAGTTGCATCACATTTTCCCCTCAAAAAGAATTAGCCAATTTGCTGTGAAAGACAGCTCAGGAGTGAACTGCCTTACATTATGCATAATAAGGTGACGAGGAGGCAGGACTGAATCAGGGTCTCAGTTATCTGATGGTGTACATTTAAAGGATTAATCTTCTAGACATCCTAGAGAATATCTACTGTGCTTTAAAAAGAAAAAAAAAAAAGAAAGAAAGAAAGAAAAAAGATTAAAGAGCAAATCTGTACACTGGTCCCCTGATCTCTACATGCTTAATCATTATCTCATTCCCTTAGTTTGCAATGGCCCTCACCAACAAACTGCCCAGATCAAGCCTGCCATGTTCTTGAGGACTTTAGACTTTCAGTGCCTCTTGCTTTCAGATACAGGGATTGGTGTCTGGTCCTGTTTTAAATTTAGCAGGATAGGTATATCTCATTTAGTCTTGGTGAATTCAAGCCTATGGATTTTATAGCGATAATAAAATTACTTCAGTTCTTACAGTGATATTTACTACGGACCATAGGTACATGTTTTGTTGTACAGATTTTTGCAGTGAAGCAGCAATTAATAAAAAACCAATAAACTTGTTCTCTTAAATTATTTGATAAGAGAATTATTGCATTTACAGTCACAGTACATGACTATATTCTTTGTAAACTTTCTCAGTGGATGTCATGCCTCAGAAGAAATGCGAAACTTACGTTATAAGCCCATCACTAGCTCATCACATGGGTAAAAGTAGAAATACATTTTTTCTTTGGCATAATGAGTCAAAAAGGTCATCTTGCTGCCAGAAAAGACCAGTTTATTGCAATATGTGGGTAAATATATTTTAATCAAATTTTTATCTGTGAAGATCCTGCCTTCTCTTAGCTAAGTCCTGATATGTCAGATGTCATACTGGGAGAGACAGGCAAAATATAACCTATGCATATTTTAACTCACCTAAAATATCTCTGCTTGCTTTTTCCCTTGGAAAAAGTGGATAACCACAACTGGATATGGCAGAGACATGAAATCTGTGTAGACTAGTCTCTCTATTAGCTTTCAAAAATCAATTAAATTAGAACAGTGTGTAGTTAAACATAACTAAAAGACTTTTCAGACAGACAACTAAGTTGCAGTGAAAGCCACTGAGGTTCAGGCTTCTAAGAGCCTAACTCACTTTTGAAAAATTACCTTAAGTTCTTAAAAATCACCTAGGTACTTTTGGAAATTACAGCTGAAAGAAACTCATGTTCTAGAATGACTCTTCATAAACTGCAGCAGGAGAAACAGCATACTTTTTTCTGATACATTACAAAATAAGAAGAATTAGCAAAATAAAGAAACAAGCCATAGCCATATCTGTTGCAATGCACATAAAGTATGAAACATCTATACATTACAGTGAGATGCTTGGATTATCTGTTTAATTTTTTAACACAGAGATACACCGCACCCATTAAATACAAAAATTGTGTAATAATAATCCAGTAGGGAGAGCTAGAGCATAATACTTTTGCCAAGCACTTAATGGCAAAGATTCAGACTGCGTAATCAATTAGAGAAGACATTGCTATTATGATATGCATTTCTGAAAGACCTCTCCAAAATGCCTAAGCTCTCTTATATCCATTTTGGCTTGCATTGGTTGCCTCAAGGAAAGAAACTAAACTTTCCTCCCTTCGATATGAATCTGCTAACTTGCAAGGCACTTACTTTGCAGCTGCCTCCAGAGACACACAACTGTGCCCTTCCACAGCTGGTTGTCCACCCTGTGCTGAAATCATCTTGCATCACAGCCCAAAGACTATGACACTCTGGATCTAATACGATCTCCAGAACAGTGACAACAAGTTGTCAACTAAGTCAGTACCCTTC
>JANHGO010000072.1:29614881-29644353 GCA_024606505.1 Aquila spilogaster
CAAAGACTATGACACTCTGGATCTAATACGATCTCCAGAACAGTGACAACAAGTTGTCAACTAAGTCAGTACCCTTCAATATGTAGTACTGGTCCTATTTTTCTAATTTTGAACTTTGCAGTAAAATTTGAATTTGGTCCAAACACTGTGCATCCATTGCTTGGATATAGCTGTAAATCAGTCTTAATCATTATGTTCTTACATGGTTTCATGTCAGCAGAGTGTATAGATTTGTGACTTCCAATAAATAGAATGTTATTTGCAATTTGATGAAACCAAGATATATTGTATAAAAATATTCTAGTTCATGATTTGCCCTTATTTGGGTGGATTTTCTGTCCCACTGCATTTTATATAGCTATAATGATTGCAACTCTACGTGAGATAGATAGATAGAAAGAAGATACCTGTAGAAGGGATAAGACTGTACAGGCCAGGATTCTACAACCCAGGGCAGTGCCTGCAGGTGCTTGATGCTGGTATTCCCCTTTCTGCTTTCCTCCCTCCCCACATGACTGAAAATCATGTCGACAATGTGTTAACAGATCTTCCAAATCTTTTCAGCTCTTTTTGCACAGCCATCTAAGAAATATGGTCCAGTTACAGCTATAAGACCTGTTTCATGAAGAAATATATTTTTCCTGAGTTCTTGCAAGTGCCAGTTGGAACCAGTTTCAGTGTAGAGCAGAAATTCATGTGCAGAACTGTGTTACAGAGCACTGAGAGGCAGAACACAAACACTACACAAAGGAAATCTCCGATAAACGCCCTGGCTCCGAGTGATTGCTGAGCAGCCCACGCTAATAACAGCAGGAAAATTACTGAGTAGAGAATGAAGCAATTAAAAGCTGTACTGGGTTTGGCACATTCCTGAGACACAGAGGGCAACTGAAGAAATTTAATAATGCTGCACTCCACATTTGTCAACACTAAAAATATCCACTCACAAAATTTATTTCTGTCTAATAATAGCCAGTTCTAAGGCACCTAGATATTACCAGATTTTTGTGCATAAAATTGTGGCATAGACATTTGGGCAGTAATGAACATCACATAATAGTCATCCAGAAGGTAGAGTGATGTTTATCCAGAAAGTGTATTTATCTAGGGAATTATCCAGAAGGTAAAGGGAGAATACAGTGGTCTGCTAACACTTGGAAAAAATGATCAGTGGTCAGAGATCCAATCTTGCAATGCTGAGTTGTGTTTGACAAGTGTTGTAATGTGATAGAGGGAAAATATTAAAGGGGAATTTGAGAAATGAGGTTCTAATCAAATATGCCCTCTACCTGAAATATTTTGACAGTAATAGAAACTACACTGTGCACGGGTACCATCAGTCTTTCTACCACTCTATTGTCTTTCTACAAAAAATATAACCAAATCCTCTGCTAATAAAAAAAAAAAAATGTTGTACATGCCAAATAAAAAACACAATTTCAAAATAGCATTTGTATTAAAGATGCATTTTTTACAGGCAGAAATATATGCAATGTACAGTGATGTACAGATGTATCTGAGCACTATTACTCTTCATGTGAGGGTGGAAATGGTGTTCAAGTAACAAAGCACTTGCCAAAAAGGAACATGAAAGTGGACACTGATTCATATTTTTCACTATAAAATAACAAAATAGAACCAGTATAACAGGCCCTGCTAACCTGTCGTTCAGGAGAAAACCAAAAAAAGCACGTCTGTGCCTTTAGAAACTGATGTCAGAGTCATTTGGGGCTAAATAACAACACAAGAGATGAAACACTTGCTGTAATTTGTGATTCTGAGAGCTGCTATTACTTTGGGAAGGCTGTGCTATCGTGTGCGATGGGAAGAGATGGCAACTGCAGCTGTGCTGTCATAACAAGGTTAACCCCGCAGTCACGGGAAGTTGTCAATCTAAATGGAGACATACTGTGGAGGACCAGGCTCGACCTTCCCTGCCTCCTTGGGGAGGGAAACCGGGGGAGGGAAACCGGGGAAGCTGAGTCACTCGTCTTGCCCAAGGAGGTCTTGGCGAGACAATTGCCACCACAGGCTGAGCCAGGCTGCGGAGCTCACGTCCATTTGGGTTGATAAAATTGCAACTAATGGATTTATCATTTTGCAGCAGCAGTGCCACCCAAATTTTAGAGGATAGTGACAGATTAACACAAGAGGATTATGCTTGTTAATTGGTATTTACTGGTATGTTTGACTGGAAAATGAAGGTGTCAGGATCTGGATGCTGAGCTGGCTCTGTAAAAAGATGGTTGAAAGTGGGGCTTGTGCTATGGCACAGCAGCTCATGGGTGAGAAGTTGCTCAGCACTGTGTAAAACAGTCTGCTTGGGACTGAAGAACACCTAAGCAGCCGAGGCTTCTTCACCCCCGGAGGACTGTGGCTGTGATGGAGCTTGGCAGGCCCCTACCTGCCTCCTGCCCCTTCCTCCACACCTCTGTTCCTGTTGGTAACACCCAAGTGCAAGTAAAGGTGATGAACATTCCTCTCTCTCTCTCTCTCTCCAATATTTGTCCTAACACCTTTCATCCGAAATGAAAAATATACCTTTGCCGATGTTTCTTTGGAAATTATGCAGCTTCAAGAGATCACATAGGAAATCAGACCGGCTTTAACTTGTAATGAAAACTGGTTAAAATTTATGCTGTTCTTCATTTTTATTATTTATTACAGTCCCTGCCCGAGTATATTGATTTTGTGCCAACCTCTGTTCTTGTCACAGTTTTTGTCACACAAATGAGGTTCCAGAAACGTAATGCCTATATTTTATGAAATACAGTCCTATGCCATTTCAGGATGACCTTTTCAGTATTCTGCATTCTGATGGGTTGGCCGTTCCTGAGGCAGGGGCCTATTTCCATCTATGCCTTATCCCCTCAACACTTGTGTTTTAAAAGTAATTTAAACAGAGGTTGATGTATCAATTTCTTTTGTTTGTATTGGCATGCAGAGTTTATAACCTCCTTCCTGAAAAATCGGTGAATTGTGGACAGCTTACTCTTCACTGCATGTGCCTCCATGCAGCCTCTGTGTAGGAAAGAAGTTTTAATTACAGTATTAATTTTAGTATTAGAATATGTTAAACTGATGGGACTGTTTTGCTTTCGTTTCCAAGCAATTCCAAATGTAGATTTGAAGCAGCACTATGAAGCACACTGGTGAAACAACAGTTTACCAAAATCAGTAGCCCTCAGCTATGAGTGTCTGAACAAGGAGCAGAGGCCACAAAACCAGACATACAGACTTACAGAGTCATCATAGTGTCACCATAGGGTGGCTGAACATACACAAGTTACAGAGAAGAACCTAGCTAACTAGGTCCTACAGTGGCAGGGTGAGTCCTTACAGTATCTGCATGTCAGGCATCTTCTGTAGGCAGTATCACAATTGCAGAATATGAATACCATAAGGAGCAATTTCTGGTAATTCATTATTAACTTTTCCAGCAGTAGCATAAGAAAAAGGTGCAGCAAAACTTTCTTTAAAAAGCATACCTGATTCTCAGGTTTTTCCCCTTCATGCTCAGCATGGTAAGAGTCCCTTGCAGTCTTTGCGAAGGCATCTGTTCCAGCTAATCACCCCCTATCACACAGATCACAGGAGCTGCTGACTCTTGATTTCTCTTATGACAACTTTAGTATGTGGCATTTTCCCCAGTACACACTAATTTACTTTTGAACTGAATAGTTTAGAGTACACAACAAAAGACTGTGAAATCATGTACCCTGACAAAATAATCCAATGGGTAGGATATTTAACCAGAATTCAGGAAGCTGAGTATTTTTGTTGGTCCCTACTATGGCTCTGGTAATCCTCTGAGCCCACGCTCGGAGCCTCTGCTCCCTTGGCGGCACTTTCCATCCATCTATTTAGACCAGTGGTTCCCAGAAGCACGAGCTCAGAGGGAGCTGACAGGTAGCCAGATCTCAACGCTGCAGTGCGTGTGTAGTGACTATGACTCATCTGTGACAGATTATCCAGTTTTTGCATGCACTGTGGAGACAATTTGTGTATGCACAGTAAATCCAGTACATCCAGAATGTATCTGACTTGCTACACACGCTTTTGTCACCTGTGTAGCTTGTGCAGAAATTCTGACACATCCTGAACACATCAGATTCATAGTGCATGTGCACTTTTTGTGTGCATTTATTTCTGCCTGGAAAATATATGAGCTGTGAGAGTCTTAAGAATGTGCAATAGAAAAGCAATCCTGACAGATTTTTGCCAGCTGAAGTCCAGAAAGTCTCTGCTACATGTACACAGGATAGGTAACTTGGACATAGTAGAGTATGTATTGCTGCAAAACATAGGGACCCCATAACATTTCAAAAGAAACATTTTATCTGGAGGAAGGGGCAGAGGGGAGTAAAGCACTGATTTTTTCCTAGTCTCATTCAGAAGGAGAGCTGAGCAGCTAGGGGGGCTGTATCATCCACCAGCAAGTACAAATCAGCATAGTGCTCTTCACTGCTCTGGTGGGTGCCCTTTGTGCAACAGCATGCCATGCCACCACTGCTTTGTTTCAAACATCAGTACCCTGCTGCTTCTTCTGGGGAGCCTCTGCCTCACCCTCAGGTAGCATCAAGGCAAGCAGGGACACCCCCAGAAATCTTCCAGACACTGCAAAGCAGGCCAGCTTGAGCTGATCTGCAGTATCTTGCTGGAACTGGAAGTTTCTGCTGAGCCTGAAGTCATCCCACCGTACCTTCCTTTTACAGCACAGGATGTTACAGAAGAGCCTAATCATTGTTTACAGAAAAATTACTTTGGATAACATATTTTGGGGATAAAATAGCAGACAGAACAGTCAAACCAAGGGGGCATTTACATCTCGTGCATTCTCATGCTGAAATTATTAAGACAGCCTAAACTGCAGTTCAGCCAGCGAAAACACCTTCCTGCCCTGCCTGCACTGCTTCTTCGAAGAATTAATTAAGTCAGTGGGAAAAAAGCACTCTTCTCCAGCAAACAAGCAAACTTTTAAATAACATGTACTTTAGCCCCTGAGTATGTAGTTAGACCACTGAGCAGTTAGTTATCTTCACACATTTCAAAGCTATTACTGTCAAAAATGCAAGAAAACTTGAGCAAAAAATGAAAGTGCAAATATGTGTGAGGCAAAACCTTTCCCACAGAGAACAGAAACCCAGAAAAGCTTCTGGATCAAACAGTTTAAGGAAATACATTACCATTTTGGATTCACAAGGGTTTCCTTAGGAGGATTAAACACCTTCTTATTTGAAAAAGTTCATCTTAAAAGCTGTCACTTGTCATCCACAATGCCCTGGAGGTTTAGCAGAGGTCTAGACAGCGTTGCAAGTCAGAATTTTATTCAACATTTCCAAGTCAGTCTCATAAAATTCAGGCAAACCTAAATGAACGTTTGGGAAAGACAGATTTGTTGAAAAACATTACTGAGCTGTATAAATAATGACAGCCAAACAGCAGGAGCAGGGTGTGGGTAATGGAAAGGCTGTAATAAATGCAAGCAAGAAACTTTGAGTAACAATGCACAGTTACCCTGTTATCACCAGCATGGGTACTGACAATAGCAAACATTTTCAGAAAGGGCTATGTTGTAGCTATGTTAAAACAGTAACACTTCACTGCCATAAACACATCAATGCTGATCTGTCCCAGCTGAGTACAGGGCTCTCGAGCCCTCTTCAGATCTGCCATTGTAGGAAAAATAACAGCCAGACAGTGCTGGACATCATACCAGTCAAAACCAAATAGAAATTACTATCTGTAAATTGCACAACATGCTTTAACTACATGAGCCAATATGAATACTTACACTTTCCCTGTGAGGACATCAAGAAACCTAGAAACGCGTGGCCTGAGTTCGGCTGCAACAGTGTAGGGTCCCAGGGGCACCAGCCGACACACCCGAGTCCTGTTGGCCTCTTCAGCTCGGGAAGTAGAGGCTGTGGTACCAGCCAGAGGCTGAGAGGGGCCAGGCCAGGCAGAGCTCACCAAAGCTACGAGGTGGGTGTGTGAAACAAAAGGTGCCACACTGCCAGTATTTCCAAACCCTGGCATGCAGTGAATTGACTGATGGCACATTGTCTGATTTGTTGTTCTTATGCCCAGCTACCAAATCACGTTAAAAAGAGCTAAAACACATTAAACATCTCCTAATATGAAGTTGCCTTGAAACAATGGCTGGAGTTGTCCCAGAGATGCAATGTGAATGTGGGAATTGTTCCATGTGATCCTGATGCATCAACAAAACAATTTCCCTTTTAAACTGCTCAAGCCAGCTGTGGGAAAGGCAAAATAGGCAGATGCTCTAGACGAGTAAAACTACTCTCGAGAAGCGTAACGGGTACTGCCCTATCACCTAGAGCGAGGTGGGTAGCGGCAGCTGAAGGACAGAGGATCCATGCTTGCAGGGAGGCAACCCATTGAAGCAGCTGCATCACTGCCTCCAGGGTTCCTTCCTAGTCCCACAGCAGCGATGGCAGCAGCAAGACTCAGTCTCTGAGCCCCTCTCTTTCCTACATGTTCCTCTCGTCATCTCAGATCAGCTTTTTCTGTACTCTCCTCCAGCAGACCAGTGCCTATCTTTGACCTATAAGAAAAATCAGTTTCTGTTCACTCTTGAGAATTTTGGGGAGCTTTAAACTAGTGCTATAGATTGAAGACACTTGCTGGATGGAAAGAGGCAAAGCAAAGACCTGTCCCCAGTACCATGTTGTTCATTTGTTCTGTTTGTGTTTAAGCTAAAATAATCTAACCTGGGATTCTTTCTTCTAGGCTGTTCTTTTTAGTTCTTGGGAATCAAGAGTGCTAAAATCTAACTTCAGCTCCCCATATTTAAAATGGAAAAATAAGTGCCTACCTTGCTGGGGGAAGGAGAAGTGAAATGGAGCCATTTGAAGACGGAAGCATTAAAGATTATGAGGCACCAAGAGCTATATCACTGGGGTTCCTGTAAGTAGTAGAGATCAAAAGAAAGATTTGCATGCTCTAAACACACTTATATGTTTTTGGAGAAAAAATGGCATAAAAAATGCTACTGTTATATTCTCCCTGTCTAGACATTAAATACAACAGAGAAGCACAATGTGTTCATTTACCTAAACACTTCCTCATAAAAACAGTCCCACTCACTCACTTCTTCTAGCTGAACATTATCAGAGGGTGCTTTACTACTTCATGTGGCTTAAGATGTTGATTTTATAGCCTGGATTCTTCAGAAAAGGGATGCAAACAAAAAGTTTCAGTCAATACCTATACACTTCTGTCACAATGGAGTCTTGTCAGAATTTCATGTAAGTAAAATATGCAATTTTGAATCAGTGGCAGATCTAAAATAGAAAACCAGAATATTTTACATCGTTTAAAAGATTTGGAGATATAAAGTGGTCCTCTGTCATGGTTTAACACCAGCCAGCAACTAAGCACCGTGGCAGCCACTCACTCACTGTTCCCCCTGCAGTGGGATGGGGGAGAGAATCAGGAAAAGAACTAAAACTCGTGGGTTGAGATAAGAACAGTTTAATAGAACACAAAGGAAGAAAATAATAATGATAATAACAATAATAAAATGACAATAATAATAATAAAAGGATTGGAATATACAAAACAAGTGATGCACAATGCAATTGCTCACCACTTGCCTACTGATGCCCAGTTAGTTTCCGAGCAGCAATCCCTCCCAGGCCAACTCTTCCCAGTTTATATACTGGGCATGACATCACATGGTATTGAATACCCTGTTGGCCAGTTTGGGTCAGCTGCCCTGGCTGTGTCCTTTGCCAACTTCTTGTGCCCCTCCAGCTTTCTTGCTGGCTGGGCATGAGAAGCTGAAATATCCTTGACTTAGTATAAACATTACTTTTAGCAGCAACTGAAAACATCAGTGTGTTATCAACATTCTTCTCATACTAAATCCAAAACTAACACTATACCAGCTACTAGAAAGAAAATTAACTCTATCCCACCCGCAACCAGGACATCCTTTTTTCTTTTTCCACACATTGGCAAGATTGTCCCTTTACCTGGCATCCCGTTGGCTCAGATTTCAGACAGGAGATGTGAAGACAGCTTAGCATTACTCACCCCATAAAAATCTTTTAGATGTAAATAAAAAATGTATTTTCCTGAATGTTTTCAGGAACTTCCAGCTGAGACAACAGAAATTCACACAAAAGGGTCCCTCAAGTTCCCCAGTCCTCTTCTGTGCTTATGGCCACACCTGTTATCAGAAGTGGCATAATAACCCTTTGCTTTTGGTACTGGTGATGATGGTGACAGCTTCTACGGTTCAGCCATTCATGGTGGAAAGAGACATGCAGTAGAGATGCCAGGTTTTAAAAATTTTAAGATATTCATAGCATCACATAGAAAGATAATAAATATCAAACAGGTTTTAAGGGTTATCGAGTCAGAAGTCAGCCCCCTAAATTATAGTTTGGATTTAAAATCGTATTTTAAAAAATGAAAATGTTGAGTCTTAGTGCTGGGAGCATAAAACTTCACCATTTTAAAGCTTTTTAGAACAATCTTGGAGAGCTGTAAAGTTGCTTAAAAAAGGGGGGGAGGGACAAAAAAGGGGGTTGGGTGTTTCACACAGTAACATGACTCCAGCAGCTGAGATTTTAAGGGAAAAATGAGCATCACAGGACAACTTATGATACAGAATATAAGAACATAGAGAACATAAATCCAATCCAGAAAGAGCAGTAATTGAGTACTGAGTATGGAACTGGAACGCTGAGGTAACAATGATTGAAAATAAGTGTGAAAACAGAGAAGTAAAGCTAAATATCTCTTCTTTCTTCCAATCCTTTTGTTCTCCCAAGCAAAGTGATTTCCAGAGTAAAAAGACTGACTATGATAATGTTCTCTCTGTTTTGAAAGTGATTATCCTGTGGGGATCAGTATTTTACTCTTCCTTATATTTTTAAAACTTTTTCCTTCTGCATGTGGGTTTCAGATGAAGCACATTAGAATTGCTAATAACATGCCTTACTTAGCTAAGAATATATCAGGTCAACTCAGCAACAGAATGAGTCCAAGAACAGCAGAGCTGGAAAAGAAATAGATGTAATTATTCTGTTTTCAGTACAAAGTATATTTGCAAGATGCTGCAAAGAAATGAATATTCAAAACAAACACATTGTCAGGAAAAAAACACCCTTATTAGGTAAAGAAAGGAAATAAAGTAGTCTCTGTAAAATAACAAATTTCTTTTCTGACATCAAGGAATGGGGTGAGGAAATGGAAATGTCTACCTTTGAAAACTGAAGGGGAAATGTGATGACTAGTGAATCTGATGAATTACATCAATTGTGTTTCATGGCAGCTGACACCACTCAAGTTCAGTCCAGAATGGCAGTAAACCAGTCTGATGACTGTTCAGTGGGGTGTGTGAAATGGCTTTAGGGGTTTCTGTCTGGAACTTATACCCATGAATTCATGTTACCAAAAATAAGTTCTAAATAGTTCAGTTTAAAGTAAATATTTTGGGGTCAAAGTAATCTGATATAAATGAATTGACAGCATATAGTTTGGTCTACCATATGCAGATATATGATTAACACACGTTGATGGCCACTGTGTGAAATTCTTGGTCATTTTACATTATAACCCCTCACGTACTTGCCACCTCTCTGATTGTAGACACCACACTGCCTCTAGCCTAGCACTTAACATAGAGGGTGCCTCTCCTATCTCATTTTACCAGCTTTTCTTTCATTAATCAGCAACAGACATAACATTCATCACAAAATTAGATGTACTTAGTTTTCTTAAATAGGGCAATACTCTATCCTTATACACAGTCCTGGAACTATAAGCATTAGAGAGGCACTAGGTCTTATTCTCTGGGTCTGAGTATACCTATAGCATTCCTTGGCTGGAGCAAATATGGCTCATCATGGTCTGTCAACCAGGATGAATTTGAGAAAAGGTGCAATATATACCACAGGTGGTAAAAAAAAGATTTACCCGCCTAAAGATCCTAGTCACAGAGTGGAATTTAAAAAAATTACATTGAACATGTAATTTTTACTCTTACTCTAGCAAAAAAAGAAACTAATGTCAGTGTCATGGTACTGTTGATTTGATAAGCTGTACAGAGCCCCAGAGAAGAGAACTTCCTTCAACAAAGAAGAAAGTAAATTTTCAGGTAAACATGCTGGCACTTAGAACTTAATGCTAACAAGATGCACAGGTGATTCCTCACATGTTATGCCAAAGCTTCAGTGTGGAGGTGTGACTGCCTCATAGCCCATCGGGGCCCAGTTCCTCAGCTTCATCCCACAACAAAACAGACTCTAAGGGACAGAGAAGGTGATTTTTGATCAAGCCTTTGCCAGATTGATCTAAGCTTAAATCACTTCTGATGATAGGGCAGCCCCTTGTAGTGCCTCTCCCGAAAGGGACAGCTGAAAGTTGATAGTCTTACAAAACAGTGCTGTTAGCATATTTTGAAATTGATATTCTGAGTAAGCTTACCAAATGCAGAGCAAATTTGTTTTACTTTGAAGCACTAGAAAGGATATTTCATTGTTCTCTGATTCAATGGTGGCATTAAAACTTGTCAGTTAATTATCAAAGAGATTATATGAGCATCTTTGATTGTTTCACTAACTATAATGACAAAGCTTGCTCCAATTTATTTTTACACACAATTTCCATGACAAGACTATGAAAAACAAGGCCCTTCTGTCATTAAACTGCAGTTTCATTATTCCTTTGTTCAGTCATTTCATTTATGCCCTGAACATCGGAGGCAATCTGAAGCATAACTTGGATATCAAGCCTAGCTAGAAGTAAAAATTTGTACCTTAATACCCAAATCTTTCAGCGCTTTTTGTAGTTTAGCTCTTGGATCCTTATAAGCAACTTAACTTAATTGATATAAGCTTGAAGCTTAATTTAAATTAGAAAAATGCCTTTAAGGCTTTGAAAAATTTTGAAGGGTAAAATATTTTTCAGGTCTACTGTCAGAGAGATGACAAGGTGGGGAGGGGGGGTGTAAAGCCTGGGAAGGCAGCACAGGGTGCTGTTGTTAACTTAAGCCCTCATCTCAGCCTGCAGAATTAAGTCAGGTTATGGGTTCAGCAGAAGACAGGAATATACTTAAGTAAGTTCTTGATTTGCTCATAAAGGTTCCTGGGGTCAACCTCGAGGAAATGGCGACTTGTAGCACTCCCATCCCCTACCACAGGTGGCCAGAAGTTTAAAGTGAAAGACCAGATATAGCATAAGGCTCCAGAAGGAAGAGATACTCAGCAATACTGAGGAGTGAAAATTAGGCCTAATTATCTCCTTTGTTTTCAGTCATCCTAGTTTGACAGTATACACTGCTGCTATTTTGGGCTCTGGTTTAGTTTATGAGTTAGATTTTAGACTTAATTTTACATGCCAAGATATGACTTAGTTTGAGGGCAAAGTTTCAGGTTTTAATAAATTATAGTCTTTAAAATTAAAACCAGGAGCCTCACTTGGATCTTATTTTATCTGAATAGGAAGAGGAGATTTCCTGTAACAGTAAATTGGACTGAACACCTATACAGCATTATTTTATGTTTTACTGAACATTTATTTTAGTGAAGTCTGCATCTGCATTACATTAAAGTTGAAAAGAAAGACGTAAATGAAACTCAAATTCAGATCCAAGCAACAGTCAAGTCAGCTATGGAGTTGCTAACTCCATTTGTATTGATTACATTTACATTCTGGAAATAATGAAACTATTTCTGCTGCATTTACCTTATCATGATCCCAAGCAAGTCAGAAATATTATGTAAAAGGAAACAGTAATGTAAAATAGCAGGTTCAGGGAGAGAAAAAACCCGCACAACCCAAGCACAAAAAATTCTTGCTCTTTTCCTCTCTCGCCCCCCAAAGCTACATAATTTACTCCCAGTCCATAAGGTCCTTAGTTCCAGTGATTGGGATGATGGATGGCTCTACTTCAGCTGCAGCAAGAGAAGATACAGCAATGTATCACTCTGCAGGAAAAAACAATAGAGCAAACGAAGCAGCAGGACAATGTGGTGGGCAGAAAAGCCAGGGGAATTCTCTGTTGGTGGAAAAATAGAAAGCCCTACCCTGGAGTTGTGTAAAACGCAGCGTGTTGGTTTTGCACTCCTTGTGGCCGTGCTGATGTGAAACCTGATACAGAGGGGATGTCCAATAACTACAGAAGGAAGAAGATCTTTTCCACTCGACTACTAGTGTTTTTACAGGAGTAGAGACTATAGTAGATGAGCCATAGCCTTATTTCTGATGACATACTTAATTGTAAACATTTGAAAGAGTTGGGTCAGTTCATGGTTAATCTCTGTGAAAACTAGGTGACTCTGCAGTTTGCCTGTGAAAACCACTATTGCCTAAATCATTCTACAGCAATCGATTAAAACATTTATGTTTTAATGTAAGTCAGTGCTCAAACTCAAATCCAATAAATCAACGATTGCTCTGCTAAAACTATCACAGTTCCTACTATAAAACTCAGCAACAAATGTAGTAAAAAGAGGAATACTACTATTAAATATTATACTCTTTTCCACAGGAAGTAAAAGCACTGTTCTTCGGCAAAGGCAAGTGATGGCCTGAGGAAATTCTGAAGGTTTAGGTGAAACGCTTAAAACAAACAAGACACATCCAAAATATAGTCATTATTTATGTATGCTTTTGGCACATAATGTAGTAATAGTGTATTAATTACAGCTTGTAATTTAGATGATTTAGACAGAACATAAGGAGAGAAATATAACCACAAACAAATAAATTTACATAATTCGCATCACAAAAGTTCAAGGGCACTTTCTAATGCCTACAGGGAGTAGAAAATTTTGAAGCTCTGTTTTGAATTAAATGCTGCAATGGGACAGGTTTTCCACTTTTTTACAGGAAAATCGGTTCATCATCCAGATAAGGTCATATGAAGTTCTAATGATTTGTCATTGTTAAGCATGTTAATACTGCTTACTGCTCAAGCTTTCTCTCACTTTCCATTGTAAAACCTATTTGAATAGTATGCAATTTTGCTGAACTTTAAACAATGAATTTGAGAGGGTTTTTTTCCATTCAAGTTGAATTATTTTAGAAAACACCTCTACCATTTCCACAACAAGGCCAAGGAAAGAAATAGATACTATTTCACACACCTGAAAAACTCAGTGACCATTCTTTGAACAGCAATGACGCCTGCATTTTTTTTAGAGCAGTTTTATGAAATCTGGAAAGGGAGGCCACTGATTATTGGATTTATCTTTTGCTTTTCTTCTATAATTGAACAACAATTTACACAAATCAAAAACTTTTGTAAATTCAAACGCGATTCCAGTTAACTAAAATATCTGGAAGTCAAGCCTTGCAGAGCAGGGACAAAGCTCTCGGCCTCGAGGACCACACCTGTTCTGGGAATGCATCAAAAGCCTTTCTGTAAACACTTTGCAGGGGAGACGAAGGGAGTCTCACATGCAAGGTGGAGAGGAATACCATGTCCAGGACGTGGATGCCCAGCCTGTGCATTCCTCCCAGTTCCTGTGCACGCTGGGCAAACAGTTGATCAGGATTAGCTGGACGTTTCTTCCTGGAGGTGGGGCTGATTGACAAAATGGTTGAGCCCTACAGTTGCAACCTAATCAATGTTTTTCTTGTTTTAACATCCAAAATAGCAGTAAGTACTCTGAAAAGCCAGCCATCTGTACATCTGAAGTTGAGCCCCAAAGTGAGTGTACACTTTAAACTTTTATGTCTGTGAGCCAGCTCCCAACATCCCTCAGTCACTGCACAGGGAAGATACAATCATTAATGTCTCTAATGCACTAAAATACTAGAACGGTGATACGAGAGAAAAGCCCATCAGGAATTAATAATCTTGGCTTTGGAACAGAGTTTTAGCAGACTGCAGTTAAGTAAAGCCTATGACCTCGTATTGACCATAGAAGATGAAGCAAAATATGGAATCAGTAAGGGAGTGCTGTTAATTCTGTACACTGAATAAAGAAAGGCTCCTATGAAGATACTCTACATGTTCTAACTAAAGATTAATATGTTACTAAATACATAGAAGAGTGAACAAGACACCATCTCAATTTTTATGTTTCCTGACTTCTGAATACTGGATCTTATAAGTTTATTAATATTATTCTTTCTTATGCTTTTGTATACATACAATGTTCAAGATAAATGTTCATATTCAACATGAATAATCAGAATTCCAGAGAAACAAATTTTCTGCAAAATTGAAATCTGTCTTCCTGTTGGAACCTAGTCATCTTGCATTTTCTTTAACCCCCAAATCAGAATATTTGCTTTTGTTGAATTAAACTGAAATAATGCTTTAAAATCTGATTATAAAAGCTTTTATTACACTTCTCTTCCAGTGAATTGGCACAACTCTTGTAAAAAAAGTCATGATCACCTCTGGTAAGTATGAGAATATATGTTAGAAAAATATTACCAACGTTGTAAAATCAAGCATTCAAAACAAAAATCTGAAGGATTTGCCTTCAACTGATGCACCATCTACTCCCCCTACCATCTGTTTTCCATAGTCAAATTAGGATAGTATTCTAAGAAGTCATTCTCTGCAATAGATGGGCCTCCCTGTAAGACTACATATCTTCCAGCAAAGACTGTGCCCATGTTTTGACTACCATTTGTATACCTGGTCACGCCATTTCAAAGTTCACATTTTAGTATGAGACAAGGTACAGGGAGGAGGCAGAAAGGATGATCATCATACTTTCTTCTCTATGGGGGAATTTAAATCAACTGTAACTCTACAGTTTAGAAATGAGATAAATTAAAGAGCATGAATAATATAATGTAATATAAACTAAAATAAATATAATACAATAATAAAATATAATCAAATAATGGCTAAAAATCATGAATGGCATGGAGAAAGTAGAGAAAAAAATTCACTGTTCATAATAGGAGATTGAGAGGGCACTCAGTGAAAGAAAGTACTACTCATGCTATAATTAAATGATGGAACTCATTGCAGTAGCATTTTTTTAATCTGCTCATTATATAAATGAGTAAAGAAGAGATGAGATAAAATCATGAAGGAAATGTCCATGAATATCTATGTAACACAGTGATATAATTGAAACTTTTGGTTCATCAAATCACAAACTACAGTTTACTTCCATACTAATGACAGATTACAGAATTTGGAGACTATGCTGGAGAAAGATTACCCCACATTTTCCCTGTTTCTTAAACTCTTTCCCAAAGCACTCATAATTTGCCCCTGCCAGAGGCCAGATACTGGGTTGGAGGTACTTTTGGTCTGCTCCTAGCTGCCATATTTACTATGTCATAATCCTGGCAAAAAGCTTTAATTTTAATGTGCTATCTGCTGAGCTGGCTTCTGAATGAGACAAAGAATACATTCACTTGAATGTTATAACAACATTTACCCTAACCGAGAAAAAAATAACTGCTATATTCATGAACATGTCAGGTTGTTTTCGTTGGTTACTTGGTTGGGTTTTTTTACAATATGCAGTATTTCTATTTCATACATGAAAGACTATAGATTTTTCTGCATTGCCAAAAATCTCACTTTCCTTGTGATATGAAAGGGTTAGCAGCTACAAGGTTAAGGACTAAAACCTTTTGAACAAAAGTCATGTATACTTTACTAGGTGATTAGAGGAGGTCAGCTTGGCTCCAGCCTGTCTTTCTTTTATTTTCCAACTTATTTACAGGTTTTCATGAAATAGTTTTGATCAAATGTGTTGTGGAGCCAAGTGGAATCAGAGAGTCCTCTGAAGTGTCCTTGGAGTTAGAAGCCCTGACTCCTGCTCACGTTGCTGTCAGGCACTGACGTATCCGATGGCTGCATGCAGACACCTAGCTGGTAAAGCCCTTGGGAAGAAACAGGTCAGGCTCTCTCTGTCTTTTTCTAGGTTTTATTTTTATTCCACCAAACAGTTAATGTAAGAGTTTAATTCAAACAACTCGTCTTCTAAAGAGCTTTGATGGGCAGCACGCTATACACTCTCAAATCCCACATTAGGCTTAATGCGCTCTGAGAGGTGGTGTGCATCTGACATGACTCCAGAAGAAGAGGGGGGAAGAAAAGAGCTGATCGAAGTCGTTAGCAGGATTCTGAATCTAGCAGAAATGAAAGGCTCACACGCTCTAACTGTTCTCTGCTGTCACCATGATTATTAACTTCATGATAACAATAAGGTTGTAAGCAAATTTGTAGCTCAGCTGGGGAAAAGATTGGAATGGACTACATTTTTTCTCTCTCATTAAACATTTCAGATACAACTGAGAGGAATTTTAATATTTAAAAAGAGAGGTTCAAAAGCAATTTACTTCTGGCCTGCTTATTCTAACACCACCTCAGCTTACTTTTGCTCCCATGCATCTCTAATAAGTAAATATATGCTCACGGTTAACTCTAGAAATCTTTGCTATTTAATGAATATGGAATTAGTTTAAGTCTTTAAAGCATTCCCCCTTAAAGTTTCTTTCCTCTCCTCCACCCTGGCCTCATTTTTCTTCTCATTCTAGAATTGCTAAGATAGACAAAGTCCTTTATTGATATTCATCATAAAAATATAGGATTTCCCCCTTTTCAGAAGACATGCCACTACTTATTTGGCTGAAAACCATCACCATGTGTCAGGCTATTCAACTCAACAGAACCTATTGTGGCTGAAGGTCATGCTGTTGTTTTACTGTATGCTACTGTTGTTTAAGATGTACCACAGAAATCCTCTATTTTTCCAGCATGAGCAGGCAGGTTTGTGAGCTGAGAGAGGACAAGATGGTAGGAAGTAGCACATCAAGAGGGTACCCGTTCCCTGGTCAGTGAAAGCGTACTGAATGAGTGGTACCAATGAGACTGAGAGGCTGATGCAAGCAAGAAAGAAGAGTTCAAGAGACCAGGAGGTGGAAGCTTGTTAGAATTAACAAAGCAGCTCATTATCTTGAGCCAACATATATAGTGAAGTGGTGAAAAGAAATAAATATGTAACAACTGCAAAATTGTTAGTTTTAAATCTATTGCTAATTTTTGACTGAATGGCTTTGTTTCACTAATGAAATGATTTTATTTGTTAAGGATAGAAGCACTTCCAGTAAAGCCTCATTGAACTTACTAAGCATAAGAATAGTTTATTTTATTTTGCTTCTTTCAAAATAGAATAACAATAACAAGTGAGGGAAGAGAAGAAATATCCCCATTGCTTTTAATAAGGCCAAGATTATATTCAGAGTAGTCCCTTAACTATCCTTAGATACTATGGTCACTATTTCAAAATCCACTCAACAGTTTAGGAAGAAATCTCTTTACAATTACTGATTGAACACTAATAGCAGTTCAGGCTTACTAGAAGAGTATAATGCCATTTTCAACCATATTTCTTCCTCGTATATCATACATATTTTCTCCAACATTTGGCTAGGCAGGTGGCCAGCAGGCACTGTCAAGATAATTTATGTCTCTTGTTTATTTGAATAATTAAAATAACAACAACACTGGAACCCTGCAATTTTTGCGCAGCCCCAGCTTATACAACACTTTCCTGTTCCTTCTACACTTGTACTCCTCTCCCACAGAAGAAATCCCATGCATAAGAAGGAAGCTCCTAAGGAATCACTAAGGCCTAAGGAAGTAGATCTTTGTGAAAGCAACAAATTTCAGTTCTGTTAACCAACGAGAGAAGAAAACTCCCCTAGCAGCTTATGAATCCACCTCCTGCCCTGTTTATCGAAAGCACTCACACCCGCCTCAGCATTGCCTCCTTCTCCAGGGAGCTCAGTGGGAGCCCAGATTCACCCAGCTCTGCTGCTCTTGCGCTGCAGGCAGCAGTTGGCGACCGACAGCGACTGCATATGCAGTATGTGTAAACAGCTCTAATTCTCCCATTTCTGAAGGACAGAGGATCGAATCCAAAAACTGTAATCTTGAATTTTATCCAAGAAAAGGAAACCAATTGACATCAATGGGTTCTGAATCTCACTTCAACACTGATCCTGTCATGGCTTCTCTGTGGCTGCATTTCCCCACATGTGATTGCCTCTGATGTCTGCAAGATGCCACCTGAAAGAGAAGGGGCTAAACCATAGCAATTAAATTGTAGCAACTGATTGTGATCCAGAGTGATTCCTGTGACCAGCTAAATCCAAAGCATCCTAATTATTTTGTGCAAAATAGTCAGGCTAAGCCACGTAACATCGCTGACCATAGGACAGCCAGAGTAATTTACAACAGGACTAGGCTCTTGACTGGTCTTTACATATTTTCTTTGTTGTTACCTTTCTTTTCTAGTCAACACATATTTTCCCCATGTTTCAGGAGATTTTTCAGAGATGCATGTGGTCCATGGATATCTCCCTGCACTAGAGAAATGCTGCTGGCCTTGCAATGCAACACAGCTCCATTTTATGGGTGTTTTTTACATCCTTCCTGCACCTTTTCAAAAACTGTAAGGTGATTTTAAAAGATGAGAAAATAAAGTGATCTAACTCAAGACCTTTTTTTTTTTTAATGTCTGTAAAATAATTAGGAGCCCCAACTCCTGTACTCACAAGACAGGGGTAAAGTCTGAAGCAATATAAATTGCTTTGCTGATGAGCACTTTAGATAAAAGAGGTCTGTTTTCCTGCTAGGCAGAATTAGTTTGTGCCAGTATGGGGGAACCAAACCATTGCCATATTAATCCTCAACACTCGTGGGTGGCGTATTAATCCTGGTATTATTGTTTATGTTCTCAGCTAAGTAATGTCCAGGACTCCAAGTTGTAAGGTAGAAAATTCCTTTAGTTAGTAAAAGATTTTAGATTATCATGTTCATAGAGTTCCTTCTGGTATGTTTGTTCCTCAGTGTACATATCTTGCTATGAATACCCCCCCCCCCCCAATCAATAGATAGTAGTTAATGTGATGCTTGTAACATACCAGCTTGTTCCCTTCCTCCAATAAAAAATAAAGGACATGCAGAGCTGGCTTAGAATTTATGGAGTATTACCAGTCACTCAATTTCAAGAGTCAGAATATTCTGCCTATGTTATCTGCTGATTCATCACATAACTGAATGTTTTACTCTGTTTAAAAGGCAATATTTTGAAACTATACATACATTTATTTGGGAAAGTCCAGAGCAAAATCAGATGTCAGACATACATAAATGAGATGCTAAAATATGGTAAGCATATCTGACAGTTCAAAATACATTATTTCTTTGCTGTCTGTCTCAGTGAACTTCTGAAAGAGAAAATAATATTACCTGCTTTATTGTAAATTGTATTGTGAGACAGAAGATTTTTGGTTTATAGCCCTGGTAATCTTCTTGTACTTTTGCTACTAGAAACATTGTCTTTAGTTTGGGATGTTTCTTGACTTGAATTCTACTTCTTTCAACATATCAATCCAGCAACAAAAAGCTTTTATTTTGGGAGGCTTCTCTGTTTTCAGAAGAATTTGTGCCTTCACATTGGAAACCCTGACACCATCTCTCTAAGTTTTCAACTGAGTATAACAGTCTTGATGCTAAACTGGCCTTTGCTTTAAGAAAATATATTTATTAAATTCCTCAGCTAGATTTGCCTTCTGGAAAAAAAAAAAAAAAAAAAAAACCAAACACAAAAAAAACAAACAAAAAAACAAAACCCCTAAAAAAAGGAAAGGATGACTGAGAAGCACTCAGTTCAGACAACTGGAACGACATTTTTGTAAGTATTTCTATTTTTTATATTCTGCCTATAGCTCTACAAAACCTATCCTTTTCAAAGTGCTATTCATTATTAACTGTTACAGCTATTATTTTAAAATGATTACAAGCCTGCTTATTCCCTTACAAAGCTGCTACAATTCAAAGTTATTTACATACATATGAATGTATGTATTCACATCTATTGATAAATATATATCAATTCCTAAAGGGAAAATGCTTCCAATTTCAGTATAAATACACTTCAAAATGTACAAGAAGAATTTAAAAATACGTATGATTACAAAAAAACCCTTAAAATTAACATTTCAAGGAAATAAATTATTTTAAAACTGAGATGCTGCCACAATAATCTATTTCATTCAAATAAAGAATTTCTCACAAATGCAAGCAACCTTAGAGTTTTGCTAGAAACAGCCCAGGCACTGTCAGCTCAGGACCCTGTTTGGTTCTTTCCTTTTACTAAGGCAACAATTACAAGGATTAGAGACTAAGGCTCAGCTCATTGGAGATGATAGGTATTTAACCATTTCCCTGGTATTGCTTTGGGGCATGCATACGGGTTCCCACGGGCCCCAGCCACAGAGCTTTTTCCACCAGCAGGCACCAGAGCAGGTACGTTTTGCTGATGCTGCAGCTCCAAATGCAGCATACCACAGGTGATGCTCATTACAGAAGCTATGGGGATATAAAGGAGAGCATGGGTTATTGCTGATGGTGGAGTGCTAAAGGTTAGTGAAAAGCTGAATTGTCTGCTGGACTGGGGTAGATAAGAACACAAAAGGGCACAGAAATGGATTTGAATACAGCCACTTATCAGTATGCCTTTTAAACTACATTATGCTGTGTATAATGGTGTGCTGTTAGTGCTAAAATTGGGAGTCTCCTTTTATGAATGTACTAATTTATTAACATCAATTTGTGTCACCATTTTAGCAGCTCCTCTACTTCCCTGAGCCAAGAAGTAAGACACCAAGTCAGCTAAATTCAGACTGAATTCAAGTGGTTCTAGTTCTTTTCAAACAACTATTGCAATCTGCTGATGTAGCTCTCTGTTGGCCACTGTATAGTTTTCTCCACAATAAAAGCAAAGAAGCACATATAAAACAAAGATGTTTATGATTTGGAATAAATTGTAGCTTTACTATTCTTTATTACTGGAAACCAGCCAATTATTATGCAAAAGAATAAAAAAGGATCATTTATATACCATACTGTTAAATTTTATATCGAGTGATATGATAAAATAGCCAACAGGGACAGTGGGTGGGGAATGGGAGTAATGCTAGATTTTATTTATGTCATGTTTATAGTTAGCTATGTTTATCCTTTTTTGTCAGTTAAAGGAACATTAAATAGAATTATCTTGGATTTATGGTAAGTAATAAAGCAGATTTTTTTTTTCCATGAATGCTCAATTAGATTAAAGTATACAGTCACAACTGCAAAGTATGCACCTATTTATGATTTCTTTCCTGAGGCCATCTTTGTATTCCTCTCCTGAGACTGCAAGAATTTGGAAGACTTTGGACAAAACAGTGCATGTGTTTACTGTAACACATATGTGACCATAAAGCAAGACTGGTAGGACTGAAACATGGAGTTTGGGGATTGGGAGAGAGAATGGAAAGGTACAAAAAATGTTAACATCAGACCTAAAAAAACCACCGAGTGGGGATTTCTGGCAAGAAGTAATGTAAATAAATATTATTTCAAAAGGGCACTAGCATTGCATGGTATTTGTGGAGGAAGACTCAAGAAGGCTTTGTTTAACCTTTATACTGCCATGGTTCACTTGTGCCTAAAAAAAGGGGAAGCCTAGAAATCCTTGGTAGAAGGCACCCCATGTCTGGCTGCCTATCACTGGCATAGACACTGACATTTTGCTCAGACAGGGATCTGTCATCTAAAGCCAGGGGACAGATTTACATCTCTTTACCTGGCACATGATATCCTTCAAAACTTTTTAAAATGTGAAGATACCATTTCAAGCCACACCTAGTGTCCTTTTTTCTTACTTTACAGTTGTGTCTTTTTAAGAGAACACCCTTGAGAAACAAGGGAAAGGCAAGCAGGATTAAGTTTTATGTTTTTCAACAAGGTTATACCTGTAGTTCAAGGTTTGGGGATTTAGTCTTTGCTGTTGTCTATGCTCATATACAAGATAAAGGGAAAAAAAGACCAGCAGTTTGGATCAATTAATCTCAAAACATTCTGTAAGGCTTATACCCAAATACTGGCTCAGTCTATTGGATGCCATTTTTGGATTAGCTGATAAAATCTCTAGCCAGTGCTGCCACAAAAAAAGCTAAGGTCCAGATTCATTACGAACATTTTGTGCTGCCTCTCATGCTGCCTTCAACATAATTTTAGACTGGGCTTAATTTGTTGCACAAGGACTTCCCCACACAGCAGGTTTCTTAGGTAGCACGGTTATTGTTCTCAGATCCAGCACAGAGATGCTGCCTAAAAGGAGTTATAGCTGGGAAACTGCCAGACCTCCCGGGACCTAAGCAAGGGGTAATTGATGGTGCCATGGCTAGGAACTCTGAAAACCTGCTATTTCTCCTCATTTGTCTTTAATCCACAGTCGAACATCGTTCATGCTATACTAATAGCAAGGATTATATTATTACAAGCTATGCCTCCAAACAGACTCTTCTTACTGACAAACAAGTGCAGACTTTGAGGATTCTGCATTGGTTTTATGCCAGCAAATTGTAAAGGCACAAACTTTTCTGCACTTTTATTCCTGAATTTTCCATGCCTCTTTTGTCCTTTATATGTGTCTTACAGGTGGATGCAATCAAGTAGCTATTGTTCAAAATTTTATCATTCATATCCTAAATAACTGAAACAGTAGGGCAAGTTTTTAAAATCATCTTACTTGCTCCCTTTGGGGAAAGTTCTCTGAAAATCCCTATTGCTGCAGATTTTCCAAGTTCATATTTACTACAGAGAGTGAAACCTGTTCTTTTATTATGGCCTAGGATGTAAGTCATTGCAAAAAATCATTTCATGTTGATGTTATTTACCTAGTACAGAAAGGTAATATTTATTGCACACACAAGTGCTACAGATTTGTATTATTCATTAGCTATGAGTTACTTAGTGGCCCAACCCTATGTGCTTTCATTTTTTATCAATGCAGAAATATCTTTAAAGCTTGTGAGACAAGGAGGATTGTGGTCTTCAAATATTGTTCAGAGCCAACGAGACTGACAGAAGTCTGCATACGCATTGGCCAAGTGCAAACTGCTCAGACAGCTCTAGCATCAGAAACTGCTCTGCATGTTACACAACAATAACTTTTCCCAACAGCTTTTGCTTATTGAAGGTACATAATCCTCCACAGCGTCTGTCTTCAACTGGACATAAAAACTACGGAAAAAGAAATAGAAAATCCCAGAGAAAATTAAAGCTATAACTAACCAGAATCCATTTGTGTCTGAAGTACCTACCTCTGCTCTGGGTGTCCTCTCAGCAAACAGCACCAGGGCTGTCAACACCTGCAGGTGCTTTAGTTCTGTGTCCTTCCCTGCCAGGATGCAGAGCTGTGCCATTCAGGGGCAGAGAGATTCATGCTGAAGTAGCCAGCTTTGTTACAGACCTTGTGCACAGTACAGCACGTGCCTATTCAAAGTGTCTGCAGGGTCCTTTGCTCTTTGCTGCTCCTCAACACCAGCAGTGATGATGATGGGGGATGATACTGGGGGTTACACCAGGCTATTTTAGGCATCTGAATCATTTGGCTGAGAGACAAACACCTCTCTATATCAACTGTAAAGAAAACAGAGAGGAAATACATAGGAAACCTGGTTTCCTAACACTGTTGATTCCTGTGAATTGTGTAACGCATATGCCTCAAATAGCTAATACTCCTGGTGCAAAATGCACCCCTTCCCCAGAGCAATAATATCTGCCAGCTTCCCAGAAGATCTCAGTGGTTCTGCCATTGAGAGCAGAAAAAGTTAGACAGTGGAAAAAAGGTGGAAAAGGTAGTCAGCAAGTGAGGTAATGGCCAGTCAATAAACAAGCCCTTTCTCCCTCAGCAGTGATTAGTCTGTCTGTTAGCAAAGACTTGCAGTAATGATGCATTTGCCAAAGAACAATAAACTGCATAAAACTTATTTGTAGCTCAGACAGTTTAACTAGAAATCTAAGCCATCAGCAAATCCTCTTTTAAGTTTTAATTTAATTTAATCTTCTCCTCAGGGTATGGAGTATGCACAGGAAGAAATTGTTATTATATTTTTCATGAGAGAGAAAAAAAAGAAAAATTTTTGCTGAGACTGATGGGGACATGGAGCAGTGCAGAGGCGGGGACTAGGGGGGAGCTCAGTACTGCAAAAGCCTTCAGGTGAACCCTTGAGAGAAACTGACTTTTCAACTGATGGCACCAGAGATTGTGGATGGATGAAGACAGATCATGAAAGCCAGATATCAAAAGAGAGATCACAGCAAGCTATTAAAATGTACATTTATATTGCTAAATATTTTTAGGGTTGCTGAATTGAGACAGCTAGCAAACAGCACATCATGGAGAACATTGATTGAAAAGCTCACTGGGTTGAGAAAGAATTTTTCATTTCATAAGTCATTTGCTGTAACCATTCCAAAAAGTCAGCAGATTTTTAAAATTAATGAGAGTCGTTCTGTGATGAAGTCTGGCTTGATAGCCACTTCCTTCCCTGGGTTTTCTCAGGAGAACTGAACCTCATCCTTGTGCCATTAGAATTTTTCGGTCAGTAATGTTAATTCGTTTGGCATGTTTATAGCATGAGAAATTGTCTTATCCTGTTTATAAAGTCCCATACAGATACAATGCTTTACAGCAATTTTAAGTCCAACTCCAAAGAGCTTTTCTAAGGAGCTGATACTATGTATCTAATAAACAGTGGAGCAGAAGGTTTGTCATTAGAAGAGGCTACAAACAGCAACAGCTACATTTTTTTTCACTTTTGGAGATCTGGAAGTCTACTGTTTTTTAAATTAATACACTGTTGTTATTATTATTTTATTTATTTATTTATTTATTTATTTCCTGCTCTCTATTTAAGTCTTCAAAAAAAAGGACAGAAATTCCTTTCCCATATTCCACGTCTGGAGAGGAAAACAGGCACTGGACAAAAAAATCAACATATCTGTTACTCAAAATGGGCATTTTCATTGTTTTCCATTGATCACTTTCCAGTAGCAGTTTCAATTTCAAAATAAGATATACCTCAATATATGTATGAGTCAAGCCAAAGCTACTTGAATAAATACCTGCCATGTCTTTGACCTAGTATAGATATAAACAAAAAACTTCTTGTGTTAGTATACTGCTACACATTAATTGATTTTAGCAAATTTTAGGAATCTAGGCATGTTTTTTCTCATGCCTAATATGAACATTTGTTTCAAAGTGACAGCTAACAGGACTTAATCTCAGTAGTGTCTTGCTCATTGTGGATAAGAAATGATGCATGAGCATAGGCCTTCTGCTTGTTAAAAGTTTTCTTCATAGTAAGATCCTGAAAAACCTCCAGGACATAATATATGAAGGTGTGAAAGTCTAACAAATAATAATTAACACCTAACATTTGTCAGGTTGTTGGAAATCATCTTAGTCACTAATATTCTACTGAGAACCAGCCAGGGTTGTAAGATCCAACCTGTCATCTGCAACCTGAATTGTTGTCCTGTAAGAGATATTTTCTCGCTGTTGCCTCTAAGAGAAGTCCAGATGACAACACTGTAGATAATGTAAGTAAGTCAGATGGAATAAATGCCATCCCTATTCTCTTGTGCATCAGTTGCAATCTCGCTTATACTGCATTGTCACTGAAATTACTGCTGTCCATCGCCTCACAAGTGCTGAAAATTTCATTTTCCTCGTGCTCAGTATTACATTACATTAACAATAATAACGTTTATTCTGACATCCTGCTACTGTTGGTCTTGCCTTTTCCTTCTTTTACTTAAAGCACCAGGGAAAATAGTCTAGTGATTTGATCAACTAATTTGCATATGTATTTTGCTTTGCAAATTATCTCACTATTCCAGAGCTTTAACCAGTCTGGACCACAATCCTATAACAGTCACAGCGACTGTTTTGTTTTGTCAAATGAATGAGCTTTTTTCAATTTTGATTTTTGTTTCTCCTACTGAAACAAATGTAATTATGAAGAAAATAAATTTCCATGACAATCATTTGGAGTTGTAGTTAAATTCCTAATGGTTTAATATAAGTTTTAATTTCTAAAATTAATTCTGAGTGAAATTTAAATGTAAACAGAAATAGAAGCTTTTAAGACAATTTAATTCACAAATGTTCCATTCACAAAAAAAAATTCTTTCTAATCCTCTTTGTCAACAGTCTCTTTCACATTTTCACATTGCACAATTAGGAATCTGAAATCCAAAAGGTTTTCTTTAGAAAGAAAACTTACAAGAGGATATACCCAAGGGCAATTGACCTTGGCCCAAATCAGCAAGCCTTCTCTGTATATTTCTGTTTCTATTTGCTTCTGCCTCATATGGTCTTCTTCCTGAAGAACCAGAAAAGAATAAATGCCAAGGAGAACCAGAAAAACATGCTAATGGAAATCCAAGGAGAGAAAGATGACAGGAGGGTAGAAGGGTACGGTTATTAGAAGAAAACTGGTAAGCACAGAAATATAGAGAAAACTTGCCGATTTGGGCCAAACAGGATCCTCAGGGGCTGTGCACGAGAAACGGTTGCATATAGCCTTTTGTAGGTTTCCTGGCAGCTGTATTTTTCTGGTTCATCTCATCGCAATGTAGGTACTCCTCTTACCTCAGTTCAAACTTCTTATTCATGTTTTCTCTGTGTGCTGCCTGAGTGCACAGGCTACTCCCTTTCCTTGGCAGTGAACAAGACGGAGGACAAGCAAAGCTGTAGGGAAAAAAAGAAAATCTGCATGAAGGCAGGAAGAACGCGCTACTGCAATGTATGAAGAGGCCTATATCAGCCTTTGTGTCCAGGACTGCTCTCCTCTCACAGCAATCCATGTTCCTTCCTGAAGTGACTGATGCTCTTTTTTGGGTGCCAGGCACAGACCGTAACAACTTTCTTCCCCTACACTTTCTCACAGGCCTCTCTGCTACATCATGGTGCCTACGGCTCTAGCTCGCTCTCAGTTGTCGTACCTTCCACTGCCATTTCAACACCTTTTGACTGGTTTACTACCATCTTTAACTTTAAGGGGGAAATTCCCCCCTCCCCAATGCTCATGCAAGTTCTGATCGTCACAAATCTCACCACAAAATGACTTGGATGGGAACACATCATATTTCTGTAGGATTGCAAACACATGAGCTGTCCTGACCGAGATCCAGTTCCTCCTCATTTCAGGGGCTACCCGCAGTTTCCTCTTCCTCCCCCATCATACCTGGGACCCTGAGTGCATGCGACCTTCCCCTGCTGCCTCTGCATCTGGTTCTTTGGGACTGACTGTCATCTTTTCAGGCAGTGGGAACACACTCCTGACAAACATCACCTCATGCTGAAACCTGCAGTGCAAGACACATCTGTGCCAGTGCCAGTGCCAGTGCCCTGGCATTCCCCGATCCTTTTCTTCTCGCAACTCCATGTCAGCCTCTCCTCCCAGGCTAGGTACCTTCCCTCTTCCCCCAGGTGCAGGTCTGTGCCACGTACCCTCCCCCTGGACCCCCTCTCCCCTCTCCAGGCTGTCTTTTATATGTAAAGCAGCTTCCCACACACCTCGCCCTAAGTTGCCACTCTCATTCTTCCTCCTAACAGGCTGTCTCCACCCAGTCTCTCAGACAAAGTCTAATCCCCTATGCTTTGTTTGGGCATAGACTGTAAACTCTTCATATACGATGATGTTGCTGTCACGTATTTGCTCAGTTCTATATGTCATTGCTTTATAAAAGGCCAAAATCATTGCTTTGCCTTCAAAACTATTAGTCTATTCAGGTACTAATTCAGACACTATTTAAATGACAATTGGGTTCACAGATTACGGCTTCCAAGTATTTTAATTTGATTAGGAATCAATCCTTCCTAATTACGTTTACAAATAATTCCTATTTTCCAGCTGGAAATAGAGATAAGGTTGTGTGTATATATATTTTGCTCTGAGATTGGAAAAAAAGGTTTAATAATTGTGTATTTGATAAATTGGACAAAAGAGAGATGACAAATTTTAAAAAATTTAAAAGCAGATCTGATTCTGGTAATAATCCCTATACAAAAGCACTAATCACATTAGCGGAAAATAATCTATAACGAGTAAAGTGAATCAAGTGCATGTCAAAGCAAGGGAGAAGTTTTATAATTTGGGGGATAGATAGGTGATTAACCCAGAGGGATGACTGGGTTAAAAAAAAAAATCAGAAAAAGCTCTAAATTCACAGCAGGTGTCAAGAAACAACGATGATCCTTTTTACTATTTTACAATAAAGATATATACACGGTTAGTTTAAAGGTATTGGTGAGATAGTCCATAATATGCTAAAACCAGGAAATTGAAATCAATTTTGTTTTAAAATCTTTATGTCTATACTATTTTAAAGTCAGTCATTTGAAAAATTGTAGGAAACATTAAAGTATTATAGTGCATGTTCAAGTTCTTTTATCCTGCACACTCCCAAATGTGATATTAAATAACTCTGTGGAGGAGCTATATAAGGAATAACAGATACAAATGTATTAAATTTTAACCACCTGCAAAAGCTAAGCAAGCCAATTATTGCTGTTTTTTCCATGTCTATGGTGGAAATAGTGGGAGCAGCTATGGTGTCACACAAAGAACAGCTGTGGTGCATGTAGCAGAAGAAAGAATGGGACAGGGAGTGGCTGCAACCATATATATCATAGAAAAATGCTATCTCTGAGGATTTCTTTTCCTGTTTACCAAAAAAAAAAATTCTTTAAAGGAATAATAGCTATAATAAATCTATATGACTTGTGTTTCTTTCAGGTTTGTTCACTCTGAAATATAAACATAAAAACAGAGAAATGAAGGTGACTTGTGCTCATTTCTTGTTTTTGATGAACAAATTTGTTGAAATTACTCCTGGAATTACGGGGAAAAGGTTCCTATGCATCACACACAGCGACCTGTTACAGCTTGGAACACGGATGATGCCCAGTGTTCACCTGACACTAAGGTGGAGAGATCATTTTGCATGACTGACAAAGCACACAAGTAAATCATCTACGTACAAAACCATGTCGCTGTTGCAATAGTCTGCTCAAATGCAGTGTAAATATAGCTCCAAAGAGGAGACACTGGCTATGATCATGACCTTCTGACTCCAGTGACAGTAAGAAATAGCGCGTGCTCCTTGGCTGTTTCCACACCTTCTATCCTCTACAAATCACTTCATTGCCAGTGCCTTCTCTGGCTCCCCAAAGGTAGTCAGAGTAGCCTAGTGCAGTCCCAGTGCTTCACTGGCTAACATGGGGACAGAATTAAATAAGCCACGTTTGTGGAGAAGAGAGATACCATATCCTATATTTGCACTGTGAGCTGACCAAGCAAGCACAGAGAATGCCACCACAAAGCTGCTCTGAACTGTGGATCCCTTCCACACTTACTGTTACACCAAGTCAGACTTTTGAGACCTTTGCTTCTCCTTTAGTTTTGCTGGAGAAATTGACTTAAAGTAACTTGCTAGGATTTAAATTAAATGCATCTATTTCAAATTCAGTGTACAATGGGGCAGCTAAAATAAGAAAAATCAGAATAAATAAAAGTACTGCCAATGCAAATACACATTTTCTTTTTAACAGTTCAACCATACAGCCCACTCAGCAAAACACTCACTTTCTA
>JANHGO010000072.1:29644453-29664433 GCA_024606505.1 Aquila spilogaster
GTACTGCCAATGCAAATACACATTTTCTTTTTAACAGTTCAACCATACAGCCCACTCAGCAAAACACTCACTTTCTAAACCTTGTTGAAATGAACAGGACTTAAGTACATATGCCTAAAGTTAGGTATTCGTTGGCTAATATTTACCTAGGTTCAGGTAAGTACTGGGTTTTGCCCAGTAGCTCAGCACCTAACATACACATGACACGAAATGAATCTTCAGTTCTCTAATAATTAAGCATCTAATCTGAGTTATTTCATTTCTGTTAAAACCGTGGGATCTTTCCAGATGCATACACCAGCCATTTCCGGAGGCAGTCAGAATAAGATCCAGGTGCACATCAACACCCCTCTGCATATTAGTTTCAACTGGAGGTTAGTTATGCACCCCAGGGAGAGGAGGAAGTACATTCTGCAGTCAGGACAGCAGAACTACAAGGCACACCTCATAGCCCAGCACACCCCAGAGCATCTGCCCCTCAAATTAAATTTGGCTGTAGACACCTATTGTACATACATGCCCTGTCTCTCCCCATTGGTGACAGAAAACTTCAATCACGATGGTTGTGTACGATGTATCTCATTCACTGTGTGGGAGAATAGATTTTTAGTGCTGGTTTAAGGAATGAAAGATTTGGAAATCTTCTTATACAGTTCAGAAATAGGTACACTCTTATTTTAAAATTGGAAACTACATCGTGTTGAACTACAACGTCTCTGTGTGATTGCTTTTTAGATGAAGGGACATGGGAGCCAAATTTGTACTGGTTTTTTTTTTTTTTGCTAAACAAGTCCTGACACCGTGCAAAAATTGAAGTTAAGACAGATAACCATACAGCTATACCTACATCTACAACATTTTGTATTTAATATATAAAGATATATTCAGACAGATTTGCATTTCAGTTATTTTGCTATATGGTAGACATGTTTGCTTATAGATTCTGCACTATTCAGTAAAGTAACAAAAGCAAAACTTAGTTCATCAAGTCAATCACTGAATGAAAATGTGAGCTTATAATTTCATTTTTTCTCTTTTCTCCAGGTGGTTTCAGCACACTGAGACAGTTTCACAGGTTCTTTGGCCTCCTAAAATGGCTTCAATATAATCTGACACAGACAATTTCAGTCTAACAATAAAGGAAATCAAACCGATAATGCAGAATCATTCAGAGCTGCTGGGATTTTAAAATCCCATGCCCTTTAAGGAACTTTCAAAATAAATGAAATGTTTTATTATTTCTAACAGCTTAATGTACAGAACTAATAGAGGTATAGTCCATCCATCATAAAAATCTTTGTCTTCTCCCATAATGCATTAATTTCTTTATACAGACAGATTGCGTGGCTATGTTTGTATGACACTTTTTTTCCACTCAGATCAATTCTAAGACCTCTGAACTAAAGAAAATCATCTTTCTAAATGGAATACTAATTTTAGCTAAGCTGCTTTTGAAGACTATGCTCTTTTAAAAAAAGCCAAAGCTCCATACAAAAGGTAGGGAGAAGAGGGAGAGTGTAGCTGATGAAATGCAAATGAGGCTTTTCTCAGACAGCTGGCTGCTTTGGGATGACATGTGTGATGAATGGCTCTTAAAACATGAGCAGGCATCAAGCTCCAATTCAGTGTCAGACTGGCAAAAACAGCAGCATTACTGGATGCTTCCTTTAATTAATGCAACACTTCTGCATTAGTCCGGACACTGCCGATAAATGGGAAAGAACTGATATCAGTGGTAATATCAGAAATCTTTCAACCTTGAAGCTGGGATACATTAGCCAAAAGCTGTGGTATCGTAAAAGGTTTAATTGTATTTGTAATGTACCAGTGCACCATGACAAAAATGGGAGATAGTGTAGGCAGGACAGAGTAAGCCAGTGATAAATGAGTGTGAGTGAGCGATTATAAGGCAAGGAGGAGTGTGAAAACAGACAATAGACAGTGAAGGGGAAGGGGGCAGCGATGGGGGGTTATGATAGCAACAGCTACTCTAATGTGAAAAGTAGGTAACGAGAGAAACCTGGTTATAGTTTTGAGCAGGGCTACAAGCACAAAGCAGTTTAACATAAATCTTTTCTCCTAAATAGGTTTCATTGACAAAAAGTGAGATTTACCACTGCACCTACTCCTAGCAGGACTTCATGGGGAAGGCTTTGCTAGCCAGTTATCTACTACAAAGCATTACAACTCACTAAATCAAACACACAGCACAAGGTTTTCTATTAATTGCATACCAAAGTAATAGGATACACACACTGTTCATCCATTGTGCTTAAAATTATGTTTTCTGCCACAACATACCATAAAACTCCCATGCAATTTTTATGCTGTCATATAGACACCAAGTACCAGTATGTAATAATAATAACAGCTTTCTTGAGATTATTTGAAAATAAAGACTAATCTTCCATTGAAAGTATAAGAGCCTATCACACTGAAAGACTACAAAGCATTCATGTACAAAGTATTCATGTTTTGTGATTGCCATCAGTTGCAAACATTTCTAAAGAATCCATCTTCCTAGCATGTAGGCTAAGGCACATAATTAAGATTAACAAGTTCTGGTGAGGTTCTTGAAAATTGCCTATGCTTAGTGTTTCTGAGAAAGGTGAAGTATTCCCGTAATGTACTCAAAGTGATTTGCTGTTTCTTGATGACACCTTTATTCACGTGGTAGCCTTTTGAAACCATTCCAGTTATTCTCTCCCTTTTTCATGAACACATGAAAAGTATTTACTGTGTACACTGAGTATTGATTGTGTAGTTTCAAAACCCTTTTTTTTCTCCTTTTAATTATACTTTGTTCTATGAAGCCAAAAAAACCCCAAAATCTGTTCTTTTTAAGATGAACACCAAGATGAATTATGGTCAATGCTTATCTTCATACTTGGGGAGAGAGCAGGGGAAGAGAGAGACATTGGAGAAAGACCAAGACATTTTCTGGCATCAAAACCAGACTCTGAAAAATATATATTATGATATACAGACCACTTTATTGACAACAGCATACGAAATCACACGCCCCCCGTGTTATTTTTTTAATATTTGTATGTAAGCTTTTCTTACAGTATTAGAACACAGGTGACAGACAGTTTATGGATTAGGAAAGTACCTACAGTTAAGAGCATATATATATATGTATCTGCTTCCCTGAACTGAGGCTAAAGACATTAAAACATCCTTTTAAACTTTTTTTTCAAGTATAGCATGCTTTCTTAAACATAAAGGACTGTAGAAAAAAATCAAAATATAGATATTTAAGTGGTTCTTTTTGTTACATTTCTAAATTGTTTTCTTATTAAAATATTTCTGTATTAAAATTATTATGCACAGATATGTTTTGATACTAATAGAAATGTCTGAATAGAGGGAAAGCCGACCAGTGTTATGGCATAAAAGTTTTGCTCAGGAGAGAAGGGGGATAGCAGGTTAGTATTTTTGTTTCTTGCTTAATACACCATTTTTGCTAAATCTTTTAAGTCTGGTTTTATATTCTGTGTCTTTTGGGTAAAAACCACAGCTACCATGGTTGCATAATACCTGTGAGCTCCAGAAAGTTACTTAGAAACCAGCTTGGTATTGATTAGCAGAGCAGTTGAAGGGAAGAGGGTCAAAGGGGTTGGGATCAAAATCATCATTTTGCTAAGAAATCCCCAAACAAATAAAAACAACCCAAACCAAACAAAGAAAAAAACCCAAACTCACAGACTTCATAAATTATCAAATTTTACAGAGATGCTCCTTACTAGCCATATTTTCAAACTAATAACTTGGCATAGAACTGACAATGTTTACCTTGTGCCTGTTTATTTCTAAGCCCTAGTAGCTAACCCAACAAAGTTGTAAGCCTTGATGCAAAGTGTCCTATCATGTCAGGAGCTTTCCCAGTGAGGTAAGCAAGGTATCAGTCCACTTGACTTCACAATTTTGCAGGAGAAAACTCCATTATAATACATTGAATGAATTCCAGTGTTTCTGAAATTTTGTCAGTAGTCATGAAACAGGGGAAATATAAAGGCAGTCATGACCTAGCTTGTCTCAGAGTTAGCAGTCAGTACTTACTGCGATGTACATCTATTCAGATGGTCCATTTTCATTCTTAACTCCCCATGTTCCTGTAATATAGTTTAGCTCCTAGATTATTTACAAAGTGCTTTACCACAGGATAAAGAGGCTATGATCCAACCATTCTCTGCAACCTACATTGGGAAGACCATTTGCTGCCCCTTTCCCTCCCTCCCTCATCTAATATTTAATGTACAGGACAAAGCATTCATTTCCACTAAATGAGAGATGCCATCAGATGTGAAGGTTTCATGCTCAACCAGGATCGAATAATGATATGCTTACTCATGCTTACTACATTAGGAAGTTTTAATAGGACTACGTGAGGATCAGGTGCTAATCGTTGGAACAGCTTCAGATTGCAGTCCATAATTTGGCTCACTCCTTCTGCAGAGCAGCCATTCGGTGCCGACGACTGAATTCTATCCATCTCAGAAAATTCAGGAAGACTAAGTAAGAATAGGAATAGAATTGAAAAGGTCCCTAACTGTACAGATGCATGGCCAGAGGAAAACCATCAGGTAATTGTCCCTGCACTCAGTGGTGGCTGGGGCACTGGCTGTGCAGATAGCTGCTAACAATCCCCCATTGTGCTCCTCTCTCATGGGATTTTACTTGGACAGTGTTTTCCACTAATGGATGCTGGTCATGAACAAACAGCTATAAATCACTTTGGCTAAGTTAACCCAAAGACATGTGCCAAATTCTAGTGTCAAACTGTCTAACATGCATTTCCTAATAAACAGAAATGTTTTTTAGCAGAAAACAAACAACCAGCAACATGGGTTAGGATGAAATCATCCAACCGCAAAGACAGACCCAGATGGCTCTGGATTTCCTGGTAGAGTCTAGAGTTCCAGTGATATGCTGCAGTGAGCCTGGCCCCAAGGACTATGGAGGGATTCACGCCCTCAATGTTCTGCTAAAAAAGGCATAGGAGCGTGATCAAGTACAAAAACTCTGATGAAAGAGAAATATCCTAAAGATGAAGTGTTTATAGAAAAGATTTTGATGTAACAATTTCATGAAGAAACAACATATATATTACATGTTTTATGTAATAAATATTTTTAAGACTGTGCTTTCATCATTGACCCCTAGTTTCCTGAGATCTCATGGTAAGATGTAAAGATGATCTTTATAACCCAGCTATACGACTTATAATATTCAATACTGACAAGAGGCTAGGCGTCCAGCTTAAGTAAGTTTCTAAGAATGTAGAATCTGATAATTGTGGACTGAAATAATTTTGGGGCAGGAGAAGCTTTGAAGAAAAGTCTTCAAGATTATTGTAATAGCAGACACTTGAAAACGTAGACTTTCCTGTGTTTTTAAGAATTACAAGCCAGGTGCCCAGTCAAGGAGCTGGCCCTGTTTTCCTTGCACTACTGACTAGCACAAGAAAGAAAGCAACAGTAATGTGGCAATTTTTTAGTTCACAACAGTTTTCGTTTTTTATATATTTCATGTTTCAGACACAACAGATTTTGGAATCATTATAAATGGAGCCTGCATTTGGGTGGGTGATAACATTTACAGCAGGCCACATTTCTTTCCAGTTGGAGCTTCATTATGAAAGTTTTTCATGGAGTAATAGACACACTAGAAATCTTTTCAGCAAAGAGTAGGCAGAGAGAAGTATAACTGAATACCTAAAACTCCTTTAAGCAGGAATATAGTAATTGATAAATTCTTTGGAGCAGATGGTCTTCTAGCTGATTTAAGAGATATGAGGTCCCTGGGAGCAATTGCTCCTGGAACATCAACAACTAATTCCCATTCTTCACATGTTCCAAATTCTGCATTCTCTGGAATGCTGCTAATTGTTTTACTTTTGCTCTGTTCTCAAGAGAAACCTAAATAATTTTATTTCACTACCCAAGTTTATTCATAATCACTGGAACAACTGAATTTTGTATCAGAAACTACATTTTCTATGTTCTACTTATTGACCATTTTATATGCTTGCGTAATCACATCGAAATTATTTTGAAGGAAATCAGAGAAATACGCCACGGTTGAATCACTTGTGTAATGCACAGATGATTTCATGCTACCTCCGCCTCCCCAGATAAAATTAGTCAGAGCAGATATGAGGTATGTGCTGCAAAAGGTGATGTGAGTCAGAGGACAGAAATGGAAACCAAAAAACCTGCTGCTTGGCCTATGGCTAGTCAATTCACTTTGTAGACATTTTTATTTAGATCATAAGCTCTTTTTGGACAAGACCTATCTTGTGCCATGTGTTCATACAGTGCTTTCCACAGTGCTGTCCTTAAATCAGATCTCTGGATGCTATTGAAATGCAAATAAAAAAGATCATGAAACACAGCATCAGTGATAATGTTATCATAATTTATCATTGTTTTCTCTTTCTGCATGGCCTGAAAATGTCCTACATTAACATTTGGGCATAAAACCCCTCCATGCTTTTGTGAGAGGACAGCACAAAAAAATCAACCCTTTTGCTACAGGAATAGATTAATCAAACTCAAAGAGCTATGGGAATCAAGAGTCATACAGATGTTTGTTTTGAGCAGTTACCCTAATCCTTCCAGATCAAAGAAGAGGCATGAACCAACAGGTAATCAAATACAATATGGGTAGTTTACTTGGTTTAATTAACAAAAAATACCTTTAGATTTCTAAGAGAATTCTTATTACCAAGATTGCTGCTGTTGTTATTTTTCTTTTACAAGCCTATTTTGACAAGACGTTACCTGACAGGCAGCACTTTTAAAAAAAAAATAAATTTATAAATCATCTTTAACATGATAGTTTCACACCTTGCTTGGCATAAAAACCACTGTGTTATCATAATAGTACTCCATCCGTTTTAAGATTAATCCATCTGCATTGTACCTCACTGCATTATATGCATCATTACACTGTAACTGTAAAAAGGAAAATTAAGGTGTGATAAGACCTGAACATCTTCATACCAATTTCAAGTTTGTGGATATGTAAGATGTAATTGTCAATTATATCACACATTCAGTTTAAATAATAGCCCGTGTTAGGAATACAACAAACACGGATTGTGCCTGCTTTCCAGTTTTTCTTTTGTTTTTGCCTCAGGTTTTGGCTAAGTCCCTATTCCAGTTACAGTTAATTGGAACTAAGTGAAAAAAAATTAACATTTTTCTGCATCTTTTTCTCCCAGGATTTTTGGCATCCCAAAATTTCAGGGTCAAAGAAGGGCAAAAACTCAGAAGAAGAAACCAGTTGCTCATTTGAGATGGCCTGCCAATGCACAGTGGCTTATCTAAAGAACAGAATGTTTAAAAATTGGTCAACTTTTAACAAATGCCTTATTGCAAGACTGAATTACAATTTTTTTCATCAGTTAAGAGACAAGTACTACTCTAAAGAGAAATCCTATCTCCTTTGATTTGTTATCCAAATAATTAATAGTTCAGGAAAAGTTTGCCTCTGATTATTTTCTATGGTATAATATCTGACAGCTGGCTTAGACTGAGAAAATCCTGGTGAAGAAGCTCACTCAGTCTTAAAGTAATCTCTGAAGGCTCCAAAACATTCAGCAGCACTCAATTATTCTTCCATTTCCCTTTGCTCAGGGGTTAAGCTGTAGTGGTTGCAGTAGTTGCACTGCTGGGGTACATCTACCTTAATTAACTCCTTACCTCAGTTATTCTGACCATCTAGTAAGATGGATGAATGTTATACATCACCTCACCACCATCAATTGCTCACCCCATTAGAGCAGAGCAGAAGAATATAGACAAATGATTTGTTCATCAAAAAAGAACAGGTTCAGCTGACCTGAAAAATAGTCACAAAACTGGGTCAAATCCATCAAAAGGTTTCTACTGGATGTCTCACACACAAAAACACACACATACAAATTGCCCGTAAAAACCAGAAAGCCTGGGACTCACCCTTTGTTAGTACTGTGGTTGGGACAATCATGGAGGAAATGGGAGAGACCAAAGTTCATTTTGCCCTTCTGCTTGCCATATCTGATGATCCTGGCAGGCCTAAGCCACCAGGCTTCATGATCTCTCACAATACCCCCTGCTACAGCTGCCCAACATGGTGTGAGGTAATAACATATATATTGGGGCCCAGAGGAATGAAAATAACTCTCTCAGCAATGATGAGTGACCCCAGCAATGGAGTTGCTGAAATGTCAGTGCACCAAGCCTGGAGTCAATGAACTTGGGTATCCCACTTCTTAACTACCTCAGCTCCAGGCTGAGAAAGCTTCCTACAGCTTTGTCACAGCACCTATATCTATCTCTTTACCTCTGCTGGTTAGCATTAATTGGATTCCACTAATAGGAATGAAATATTTGCTCTGAGTCAACAGAAAATGTTAAGGAAGAGAGCTGGAAGAGAAAAAGTTCACATTGATGAGAAAAAACCAACAGTGTCTCTTCAAAGTGTTCACATCGCAGGTTATCAGAGAAAACAAGTACATCAGTGGTATTCTCCTGTCCCTTACTGACTTGTTCTAGTGAGTAAGAGGTGGCCCCCTTACAGAACAACACTGAGAACATTTCCCATGCACCCTTATTCCCTTGAATGCCAGGGAGATTGGATTCTGATTCAAACTAATTTGTTCACTGGTAATGAGCTGTGATACTATCACCTAAATATAGAAATAAGTATTCAGTGAAGATTTTAATAAATGCAAGAGTGGAAAAGAGTGTCTCGTACCTAGCCATAGCCCTTTTGAAAAACTAGAGATCTAATAATGGAAGTTGTTTCTTCTAATGCTTCTAATGAGATAATATTAATAGCTATCAATCAAATTAACTGCCTGATGCTGAATATCCACTAACTCAGATCCCATGTTAATTTTTATTCTTTTTTTTTTAGTAGGACATCTGGTGAGTTGACATTTTAAGGACTGTGTTCCTGAAATAAGGCTAACAAATCCTATTTAGATTGTCATCATTAAAAATCAGTAAGTTCTCAGATGTTTTTCATGGGGTGAGAAAGGTCTTCAGTTATTTTGACAAAGTATTAAATGTCTACGAAATGCTGTCTTATTGGAAGATCATAACAGATTCTGCCAGTCATTTCCCAAAAGTATGGAAATTGTTCTCTGTGCTATAAAAATAACTGTTCACTGTCTTTCTGCTCCTATGAATTTTTTTGCAAAATATTTCTAAGCTCTACAGTATCATTTGGAAATAGCCACAAGTTTGGGCAAGTCTGACTGTGTAGGCTATAAGAGACTAGAAGTGAGACATGAGACATCATGTCGATGGTGCTAGACTGTCGACGATGAAGAATGACAAAACTAAAGATAAATGAATCGTGGTTCATGGCTCATCTTTTTTCTTCAGCTGAGTCCCAAATCAGAAGTTCATCCCAAATCCACGTATCACTAAAGGCCAGTGTTTGAAGTATATGGGGTTCACAGCATCATGAACATGGCAAAAATTTTACCAGGTATTTATGTGCTTTTCTGAGTAAGAATGGAAACAAGCATTCATTCCACTGTTTGGAAACACTTTGTGAACTTGTTGTCTAAATCTTTAAACTGGCATGTCATTCTGTTTCTTGCAGTTCTACAACTTAATACCCTGACAAAACAATCCATTTCTTTTTTTCATCTATCCAAAGAAGTTTGCCCTATAATACCTTCTAACATTTTTTATTCACACTTTGTCCCTTTCATTTTGATGTTGTTACTAACATAACAAGAACCATAAATAAGTGATTTCTGATGTGCTTTTACTCAGAAGTTTTAAAGCAGGATCGGTGTCTTACTATGATAGTCACTTGTGAAAACATGGACAGCTATAGGAACTTTTCTTCCAAAATTTCACTGATTTATGATATGTTTAAGAGAAAACAAGGAGAACAAAAGGATTATGTCTGTAGTAGCAATGTTAACTATGCAGTTCCCTCAGTCAGTTATTCCCAATTTGATCAGCTTGATGGTTTAGTGGGCATGGTTAATTGTTGGACTCGATGATCTTGAAGGTCTTTTCCAACCTAAATGATTCTATGATTCTATGATTTCCCCCCCTTATTCACCAGTTCCTATTCCCTCTACTCTCCAAATATTTCAGCACATTTCCTTCTTGATCCCTGTTTTACAGAAGGAAAACAAACAAACAAACCCCAACCAAACATCTGGACAGTCTTCTGTATAGATTTAAAAATCCAGGTAATTTCTAATTCCCTAATAAAGCTGGGAAAACCATACTCGGCAAAACTTGATTTTTGCTGTGAATAATGGCTTCTTTCTTTGATCAAAATGAAAAGGTGGTAACAAAAAAACCTTATGTCTTTATATCATTTCCACTCAAGAAAGTGAAGTCCAGAATGTATGAGTCTGAAAAACAATGGTATTCATTTTTGCATAAACCCCTCATATTTATAATCTCAAGATAAATGTATATTCTTCAAGATAAACATCTATTCTTCATAATTGTTATAGCCTTAATTTTGTAAGTCAAATTCTGACGTAATTGAGCTGGTTTTGAGGGCAGAAAATTCCTCAGCAAGACTTCTTCCCTAATTTTTAGCTCACAATATAACTTTCCCCTGGTTGAGGAGACTATATTGGAACAAAAACAGGCTTTGCACAGTCTTCAAGGCAATCACACTGTCACCTAGACTGTGGCAACTGCATTCTGTTCCTACACTCCCTGTGTATCAACAGACCCTGTTGTGTAATATTGTACAAGTTTGTATTTCCATATATATAGGCCCTGATTCTGCAATAAGATCCATTTGGACAAAAGCCCTTTGTCTGTGGAGAATACTCATGATTTCGAAGTATGACCATCTGTTCTGAGACTTTAAAACTATGGCTGCATAACAATAACTGTTTTTTCTTACAATAGAAATGCTATGCAATGCTTATTGCTTATTGTACGTCGCTACTGTAGAAGTTGTGGCTGAGTTGTGTTTTTATTTTGCACAAAAAAGTATGAGGTGAGAGACTTGTTACACTGTCAGTGTAAAAACAAATGTTGCAGATAGTTGAAGAGTGCAAATGCTCAATACCAAGAAACCACTGGTCACATCCGGTTGTATTGTAGTTACCTACCCAACAGAAGCAGACATAGATTTCAAAAGGTTTACGTTATTTCTTGTTCAAACAATTATCATTATTCCCTTCCTCTCTTCCATATACATACCCATATGCCCTGTTTCTGGGTTTGGGTTTCTTTTTTTTTTGGACAGCTGCATGGTAAATTAACACACATCTAGTGTATGGACATCATGCAGCTCTAGTGTTGCATAATCTCCTTCTCCCAGGTGTTATTAATAATCATTAGTCTGTTGTATTGGATAACAAAAGAAAATCCATAAAGGATTAATCAGAGAAATTAAGTTTGGGGTTGATTTCTAAGTAAATTATAATCTAACCTGAAAATGCTTCATCCAAAGATAATTGGCAATTTATTTTTTTTTTAAATGAAGTGAGAAACTGAATGACCATGAACAATAAGAATATTCTCTAGCTTCATCACCCAATGGTTCTTTTCTGGTCAAGGTGAAGGCCTTTATCAATCAAGCTCTCTGAAGCTCTAGTTTGCATGTCTCTGCATGCTGTGCATAGCACTAAAAGGAAAAAGAAAGCTTGCACATGTAAGTGCATTTCTCATTACCCTCCCAAGAGTGTTTTAGCTTTGTTTTGTAGCTGTGCTAAATGAGCAAGGGCTGCAAGAGGAATGTAACTTATTGCTTAAAGCAAAAATATGTCCAATTTTGCATCCGCAAGCACCTCCTTTTTCATAACCAAGAAAAATAAGGATGTAGCTCATCATTTGTAGAATCTACTACTATAGTCCAAGATTCAGACTTACTGTAAGCAAAAGAATGAGGTTTTTTCCACATTACGTTCAACTGACTGAGCAGCAGTCTTTTGGTTCAGCACATGTAGAGAGAAATCATTTTGAAACATAGCATGGGAGTTTTCACAAATAATGTACGTCACAGAGGCAAAGGTAGGAAGAATTATTCTATTTCATTTTTTAAGTGCTGCTATTCAGTAGAAAAGATCTTAGCCAATTATTACTAAAACAATGGAATAATTAATTAATTCTTTTCTCAGATTTCAAAGCCTATGTTGGAAAAACAGGCACTGATTCACACGGGGCTGTCAGTAGATTCAGTTTTTATCATCTGATTTAGTCCATTCTAATCAACAAAGCACTTCAGTATACGGCTGATTTGAAGGCTTTGCTCAACTCAACTAGAATCAACAGAACATACCTCATGCATAAGGATATTAGTGAGGGGAGATGTACTTAAGCTTGCACTTAAATAGCCTTACTGAATCAGGGTGTAGACAATTTGGTCTGCACAGGCAGGCCTCAGTAAGCATGAAATCTCACTGATATCCATGGGGTTTTTTATGAGTAGACCACAAAATCAGAGCTCCATTTAGTAGGTGGACAAAAATGTGCAGTTTTATGCAGCTTTTAGGTAACAAAAAAACCCCAAACCAACAAAGCACAACAGACATAAAAAAACTCTACACTTTATACGTTGTGTATATATATTTATATATAAATATTGCATATAAATGTAAGCAGTGTTACATCTGCTGGCTATTAAAGCCACCCACCAATAGAACTTAAGGAAAGTTAGGTGATGTATTGCAAGCAGCTGTATCTTTACTGCACAGTCAGGACTTTATAATAAGCCTGTAGGTAATGTTTCTCTGTATAATTTTCTTACTCAGCTAAAAAAGAAGGTCTTTCTTGGGAAAACCTCAAGAATATGTACTAAAGACTAGGTGCCATGGGGAATGAAAAGAGATTTAGGCATCTAAAGTACCAATTAGATGCCTAATTTAGATCCTCAAAAACCACACCTAGCACTTACAGCACTGCAAAACCATGCAACCCAAACTTCCCAACAGAAGAACCCCCTACGTGCCTTAATATGAGATAGCAGTCTACCACCTTAACCATTTGGCCTGATGGTCAGGACATGTACACATGCTTAAACATAAATCCTATAAACATAAAATGTGACAGACATCAGAGCAGCTCCAACAAAAGGTAATGAGCTTGTGAAACCTCAGACTAGGCTGGCTAACCCACAGAGTGCTAATTAGGGCACTCTCCTGGGAGGTTTGGGTTCAAATTGTCTCAGATAAGGATGCTGAACAGCATCCTGAGTGTCCTTATTATTAGCCAGTGACTGTATAAAAAGAGCACCCATGCCAGTGTTTCACAATACAGTCCTAATCCCTCACTGGTTTTAAAAAGAGACTTTCACCTAATCTCTAGAGGATGTTTCAAGGGTATATAGGGGAAGAAAAGGCTGCATATTAATTACATCCTATCCAAGAGCAGTATGTCCTATTAACTTCTCTAGGTGACTCACTGACTCACTGTCCACATTTTTACAGCACCCAAAGCTCCTCATGGAGCCTATGCACTGCTTTGATATTCTGCAAGGCTCTTCCATATTTAACTACAATAACACTCTAATCTTCTTTGTATAGCTGAATTTTTCCCAAAATATTTCTAAATTGTTCCTTTGGCCATATTTCAGGCAAACTAAATAAGTCCAGAGAGTCATCAAAGTATCACAGTGTTTCAGCCTGTTTAAATATTTTAAATAATAATTGTTCGGGGCCATATTAACACTAAAATTATTATGTATGGAGAGAGCTTCTATTTTCTAAGTGGTATTTATGTGAAAATGTTAAGTGTCAGAGAGAAAAATAAAAAGCAGATAAATTCAACAAGTGAAACATATTAAGATATTCATTATCCCAGGCGCTCTTTTGGCAGGTCAATTTGTGCAGCTTCAAGAAAGGCACAAATGTTCTCTGTCACACTGTGCAGTAGGTTTTGCTCTATGGTAAACCCTGCAGTCCTCATTCCTGGATGAGGATCTAATAGCCAGATCCTGGCTGCATGTCAGGAAGAAACCTGAATGAGCAGCTTCCCCCTTCATGTCCAGATTTGTTTCAGAAGGAAACATTTGTTTGTTCCAATAGCTAACATCGCCCGTTTATCAGAGAGCCAGGATAAAGGCACACAGATTAGACCTGCTCTTTCTTCTGGCTGTACACCACCATTGAGTATCCTTTCATCATTCAGTTACTAATTTCATCTAGGTTTATATGTCTATTTGCACACGTAGCTGTGCAGTCTCACCAAAATGGAGACTAGTTACAGAAAGCCATTTTCTCCTGTAGCTATAGGGGAAACTGTTGCTATGCAAGCAGCATCCAGAGCAGTCCATTAGTCTTCGAGGTATATCTGAAACCCAATTAAGGGTACAAAGGGAATAGGTTGTTAAGAAATTGTTCCAGGAGGTTTCTGCAGTATTACAATTGCTCTATAGGTTGGTGACAAAGTTTGCTTGCCTATTAACCCTAAATGCTAATCCTATAAGACTATTTTTAAAATACTCACAGAGGAACTGTTAAGTGTTTTTAAATTGTGCCTTGCTCAGGTGGTAAAGGATGCTGCCTTTGGTTTTGGACTTAAACTCTTTGGCTGGTAAAATAAAGAAGATATGCAAGTACCACAGAGGTAGATAGGAAAATTCATTACCGAGTTAATTGCTAATTAGTCACAGAAAACTAATTCTGACAGCATTTGAGCTCTTCTTTCTGAAAGTGACTCTGAACAGAAAGTCTTTTATTCCATTTATCAGTGTTTCAGACAGGCACTGCATCCCACCAGGCACCAGCAGAAGGGCTGGCTCTGCCCACCTCTCTGATGTGCTCTTGGCCAGGACCTTTCAGCGGGGGTTCAGGCCCTCGTAGACACGAGGCACTCTATGGGCATCGTGCCCCAGCTGCCACTAGCCAGTCCCTGCCTATTTCTTAAATGTGACCCCCCTGTGAAAATACCTTTGGGTCCCAGGAAGGAGGACACTGCTCTCTTAAGCTACTTCTGCAGCCACCTATCTCTCACCCAGTGACTGAAATCACCGTGTCCCCTTCCAGAAGGGACAGCGAGCACCGCCACTGGCAGAGCAGCGCTTCACACATGCCCAGCCTGGGGGGATGCCTCCTCCAGGTGCCCAAGTGGGCCTACTTCATTGCTGTGATGCTGAAGAAGATGCCCAAGGAAACGTACCAGACTGTCTAGCAACAGTGTACTAGGTTTGACAATCAGCAACAGGTTTTGCAGGGGGAATATCCTGTCAGCAGATATTGAGGTCTGAGTTTAATACAAGAAATAACTCACTCACTCAAACTTTGTTTTCTCAGAGTCATCTGTTGATATGAATAACACCAATCCTGTCTGCCTCCTGCTACACCACTGCATTTTACCCTTGCGTGAACTCAGTTAAATATCATATATCTGATGTGGTAAGCACACCAGTTGCCACCAGCTTTATGTTTCAGTGCCCTTCCCCAGCATATAGCAGCATGAAGACTCTACAGTGCAGCCACTGCAAAGGAACATATGGTGTATGCTAAACCATGGGTATGGTTGGACTCTTACACAGACATTCACTGCACTTACATTAATCAAGCTGCGTAAGGGGAAATTCCAGTTGCCAGTAAGTCAAGAAAAGTTAGTTCAGATGCAAAAGACCAGACAAAATATGTTGCATATTTTCAGACTTTTAGGATAGTTGCATATTCTAATTTTTTCACTTTCATGTCATTCCTTATCTCTGCAGTCAAACTAAAGAAGAATATTTTGTCGACAAAGTGGTTTCAACGTCTGTGCTAATAGCTTAAGATCTTGTCTCCTTCTCTTCCAGGTGGTTGCTTTAGTTTCATGTGGTGCAGCGTGCTGCTGTTGTATTTGTCTAACAGGGCAGCTTCAAATGCCTAATGCTTTCAGTGTGTTAGTCAATTCTTCTTTTGTTTCACTATACACACAGATACATTGCCAAGGAAATGGAAATTTAAACAAGTCACAGAATTTCTGAAATATAGATGACATAAAAGCCACTTGCTAAAGTAAATCATACCCTGGCAACTTAATGTCTTGCAGTAATGAGAAAATTCAAAGTTATTTCTAGTGGCAATTGATCATACTACTATAGTCTTCATGAGAAACACTAGATAAAATGGAAAAGAGTGTGATGTCCATCAGTAGACAAAATACCTCTGAAAGCAAGTATTGCAGAAGATGCCCTACATAAATTGACCAAACATTTTAATGGGATAAACCCAAGTCAGATTTGATCCTAAAATTAGATACTTGGGAATTCTGAAAACATTTAGCTTAAAACCCCAAACATCCAGTCTATTCCCCTCCTTTGCTTGCAAACAGATTTGTTCTGCTTGGATATGCCAACATGAAAGAAAAATGGTGTAGAAGGCAGCCACAAACAAAAGAAAAACTTCACGCTCCACAGCATTCTCGCTGCTGAAGACAAAAGAAAGGTGTCATGAATAAAGAAAGGAATCAGCAGCTGAATTATTTTCTGCATCTACTTTTCATGCAGCATACACTTTTCATCTGAAAGCACTATGGTGTTTTTAACAGTGTTGATAACATCATTCTTTTAAATAAGATTTTCAGACTCACACTGTTCTTCCCTAAAGTGCAGCAGCTGAGGAAGATGAGCAGCACAAAAGGAACCAAAACTCAACTGTTTGGGGGTTCCACTAATTCCCACCACTAAAGAAAAATGAGTATAGACACATAATGCCTGTTTCATGCCAAACATGCTACTTTCTCCCTTGCTGAATGAGGTCACTTGTGACTGGATCAAGTGGCATCTGACCCCACTGTACTGGCAGGATGTCAGAGCACTAAAACAGGCAGGAACAGATTTGATCATGGGAATAGCTTAAGTGCACGTGGTGAATGTACACAGATCATTCAGGTCCACGCTTCAAGTCCATGTCACGTAACTTGCATCACATGTGGATAACGTTATTTAATGTTTACATCACTTTAAAGATAGGATAGGATAGGATAGGATAGGATAGGATAGGATAGGAAAGGATAGGATACAAAAGTAGGCAGACAAAAGGATGGGCAGAGATACTTAAAAATTCTCTCATCTATAGCTAAATCCCATCCTGGCCATTTTGTGGAAATCAGGGAATATTGTACTTATTGTTGTGGGGCAGGGGGGAAGAAGACAAAACCATGTGGGTCAGACAGTGTGTCAGAAATAGGTCTCCAGTTAGGTGTAACTGCAAACCACTCCTCAGTGGCAACCAAACCCCATGGAGGCAGAACCACTGCCAACCACCTGTATCCCTCATCTCAGCTATAGTCCACTGTCACTGCACTTCTCTGGCTATTGCAAAGACTTTAATTTCTACTCCTCCTAGCAGCTCTAGCTCTTGCATTCCCTTTGCAGTGCTACAGCAGGGATAGAGACTAATGAAAGGTTTCATGGGGGAACTAAATGCATAATTGACATTTATAATTTGTTACCATATTTTCCTATGGCAGTCACCAGTCAGGGCCTGGGGCTACTGTGGTATAATCTGAATAGGCGTAAAGGAAAATTTGGTCAGGGTCCTTCTGTTGAAAATAAAGCTTTGATTAAGACTTTTTAATACTTACATCTTATTTAGAGGCAGGAGAATTAGGCTTAAACCAGAAAGTCTTGCACATGCTCAAGCAAAGTTAGAAACAGAGACTTCCCACTGCAAAATTGAAATCTCCTCATGTGACATGAATGTCATACTACAAGGCGGAGCTGGAAAACACACATTTAAAATCATTTTGTGAAAGAAAAAGACTTTTCATGAAACAGATTATATAAAGAGCAAACCTGAAGACCTGTAATGATTTATTTTATCTGTAGGACTCTTAATTCAGAATCTTAGACCCCTTGATTCAGTAAATCATAAATATAAATGGAAACTTTCAGTGTTTTCCTGAATTTTGTTTACATTCACTACATATATATGTGTTTTGCTCTTCACAATCTGTAATCTCTCTTTCACTGAGATTACAGGAAAATGAAGTTCCAGCCTTGTGCTTTGTGGCACTCACTCTCTTAAGTATAAAACTTTCTGTGCCATAAGAAATTTGTCATTATTATGATTTCACCAAGAGACAAAACATTATAATGGGGAGTCTTTCATCTAGAGCTACCCTGAAACTGCAAAGTTCGTGTCACAATTTTGAACTGAAGCCTAATTTCTGTAAACATTATGACTAACTAGGTTAGGCATCGTTTCTAACGTTATGATCTGGAGATAGTTCATAAGATGCAATAGTGGCAACCATGGACCGCTCTGTGTGTGTGTGGTATGTATGTTGTACGTGTTTGTCTGTATGTTGGTGGGGTGGAGCCACCCGAATCATGGTGACCCTCCTCTTTCCTGAGTCATGGCGTATACATCACTATGCAGGGTGACACACCACACCAGATAGGGCAATTATGCTTTTGGAGCAAAAGAAGCCAGTCCACTCCTATGGGCCTCAGCATGCATTGTAAACATTCAGCAGGGTCATTTGGTTGTGCCTGGATGGTTAGCCCATGCTGAAGGTCATCCTATTGTTTTCATCTCCATTATAGCTAGCATGGCTGCCCTTCTGATTACAGACCTTACAGTAACTCTTCCATATGGTAAACCACAAAAATAGAATCTGGTTTTCCAAGCCCTGATTCACTGGAGCAATTTTCACTCTTCCAGATCTTCCCACTGAAACCACCAGATCTATTCTCATGACTGGGCATGTCATTGAGGCAACTGCATTCTTTTAACATCTGACATTTTAGAAGGCACTCAGAACACTGCAAGATCACTGCTAAAATAACGTTTGCAAGGGAACTACCGCGTGTAGTGGGGAGTAACAAAACCAGTGAAGGAGATAAACATACAGAAGGAAGGACAAAAGTAAGTGTCTCCTAAGGCACAATTAGAACTACATAAAGGCAGATGACAGTGCCTTGAACTTGCATCCTTGCTAATCAAGTGCATTCTAAGTGACATAATTGGCTGGCTGCAAATCAGAAAACAGTAGATGGTAGCTGCCAAGGTTTGTTGTTTTAATGGAAAAACACTGTAAAGAGATTTCAAATGGTGGCACACTGTACAGTCTCTTTTTGTACAGAGTCGCTTTGTGAACATCTTGCAAAAGATAGCAACACATTTCAGCTTTGTGTCAGAACACTGGGAGAAATGCCAGGCTAGCCCAAACTGATCTGGTTACCTACATCACTTCCAGCAGATGTCTTAGCAGTGTAGATGCTGCTAAGATGCATATAAAGAATGGAACGTGACTAGAACACACATCAGTGAACAGGAAAAGGGCCTATTCCATACATATACACATAGAACTACATAAAAAGAATTGTTCAAAGGACATTACTAGGATAGCTAACTGTATCACTAAACTGACAGCCCTCCACTTTAAATTGAGTTCAGTGTTCCCTTCCAAACACCTCCAGTGCATCATGTGCTTTCTCTCCCCCTTCTGCTTGGTTGCTTCCAAAACCTGGAGCTGATTCCAGCATTCATTACCTAACCACAGTTTCTGTAAGTCCTTTCTTCTGGTGCTTGCTCCACTCTCTGTCTTCTTCCTCCCACCTTTCTGCCCACTCATGGACATCTCAGTCCCAGGTTCCTTTCTTCTGCCCTGGTTCCCCCACTGGTTTCTTCTTTTGGAAAATTCAGCACTCTGTACTTCTTCAGAAACTTGTTTATCTTGTCCACCTTGGCAGTAGCTAAGGCAGCCAGCACACCCCATCATGTGAGGAAGAGCAAGTGGGTGAGACTGGTCCTTCTGCTCCGGACAGCCACTGTGGCAGGCAGCATCTAACTAGGTACAGCCTTTACAATGTTCTTTTGAAGCACCTAAGAGAGGATCAGGTGTGTCTACTGTGATCGGTATTTTCAAACTTTTTAGAAGACTTATGCACACAAACCTCTCAAGAGAAAGTATGGATGGTTCTTGAGAAGGCTGAAAAAAGCAGCATTGATGACAAAATGTCACCTTCACTATAAAATGGACAAGGGCACTCACACTGTTGAAGGCATAGGTGGCCAAATTTCATTTTTCATAGTGGAAAGCA
>JANHGO010000072.1:29664533-29686989 GCA_024606505.1 Aquila spilogaster
TGGCTCTATGTGTAGGTGGCGGTCAGTCACTAGTAGTGTCTCTCAGTGAGACCCCTGGGACTGGTTCTCTTCCACATCTTTATCAATTACATAGTGGGCTCAAGTGTACCCTCAGCTAGTTTGCTGATTACAACAAGCTGAGTGATGCAGTTGATACAACAGAAGGAAGGGATGCCATCCAAACAGATCTGGACAACCTTAAAAAGTGAGTACATGAGAACCTAATGAGATTCAACAAAGTTAAGTGCAAGGTGAGGCACATGGGTCAGAGAAATTCCAGATACATTTACACAATAATTGTTCAGGGCGATATTAACAACAAAATTATGATGCAGAGAAAGAACTTCCATTTTATGTGTCATTTCTATGAAAATCATAGAATCATAGAATCACAGAATCATGAAGGTTGGAAAAGAACACTAAGATCATCTTGTTCAACTGTCCACTTACCACCAATGTTGCCCACTAAATCATTTTCCTTAGTACCACATCTGCATGTTTCTTGAACATCTCCAGGGACCTCAAAAAAAATATGGCCTCAAAAAAACCTGAGTATTTGGGGGACAATCACCTCTCTGCTCCTGCTGACTACACTATTTCTGGTACAAGCCAGAATGCCGCTGGCCTTCTTGGCCACCTGGACACATTGGTGGCTTGTGTTAGCCACCCATTTCCCCAGGAGAATGCTGTGGGAGACAGATAAATATCAAAGAGAAAAGAAAAAGTAGATAAAATGAACAAATGAAACTTTAAGTTCTTCAGTTTCCCAGACACAATTTTGGCAGGTGTATACGTGCAGCTCCAACAGAGGCACAAATGTTCTGTGTCCGTGCTATGCAGTAGATGTTACTTCACAATAAACCCTGCTGTCCTCATCTCTGGATGAGGATCTGATGACCAGATCCTGGACACATGACAGAAAGAAATCTGGGAGGACAGTTGTCCCCTTCATGCCCAGATTTATTTCAGAAGGAGAAATTTATTTGTTCTAGTAGATAAAATTGCCTGTTTATTGTGGAACAAGGATAAATGTACAAATCATACACATTCTTTCTTCCTAGACATACACAGTCACTGAGTATCTTTTCAATTATCAATTTCACATAGATTTGTATATCTCTTTTCAAACATATCTATATAGTTTCACAAAAAAATGGAGAAGAGTTACAGAAGACAGTTTTCTCTTGTAGCTATAGTCTAAAGTGATACTATGCAAGTAGCATCCAAAAGTGATCCATTAGTCTGCAGGGTATACCTGAAAACCAACTAAAGATACAATGGGAATAGGTTGTTAAGAAAGTGTTGCAGGGGATTTCTGCATAATTACAATTGCTTTATATGATGACAATGTTTACTAGTCTATTAATTGTAAATATGACTATTTTTAACACACTCACAAATGGACGGTGATTGTGTTTAAATTGTGACTTGCTGAGGTGGGAAGGAATGCTGCCCTTAATTTTGGACTTAAACTCTTTGACTGACAAAATTAAAGAGATAAGCAAGTACAAAGGAGGTAAACAACAGAAAAAATAATTACCAAGTTGGATGCTAATTAGTCACAGAAACCTGACAGCATTTCACCTCTTCTTTTTCAAAGTGACACTGAACAGAAGGTCTTTTACTCCATCTATCAGTGCCTCAGACAGGCAACAAGTCCAACCAAACCATAGCGGAAGGGCTGGTTCTGCCTACCCCTGGCACACTCCATACCAGGACCTTTCTGCAGGCCAACAGAAGTTCATGCACTGTGTCCCATCTGCCACCAGGCAAAATGTGCCTGATTCTCTTGCTATGGAGAGTACTGGGTTTGAGAATCAGCACTAGGTTTTGCTGAGGGAATGTTCATTCAGCAGATAGTCAGGTTTGCATTTAATACAAGAAATAGCTCAAACTTTTGCTTTCTCATAGTTGGTTGTTGGTATGAATAACAATGATCCTGTTTGCATCCTGTTACATCACTGCAGCTCACCCTGCTGTGAACTTAATTAAATACTATATCTCTGATGTGGCAGGTGCACCACTTGCCACCAGCTTCATGTTTCAGTGCCCTCCTCCTGCCGATAGCATCACTAGGAATGTACAGTCCTAGCAGTCACTACAAAGGAACATATGGCATACGGTAAAACATGGGTATGGTTGGACTCCTACATAGCCATTCACTGCACTGAATAGCACTTAGATTAATCAAATTACATAAGGGGAAATTCTAGTAACTATTAAGTCAACAAAAGTTAGTTCAGACATAAAACACCATAACAAATATATCTCATATTTTCAGATTTGGGATAGCTGCATCTTCTAATTTTCCATTTTCATGTCATTTCTTATCCCTGCAGTCAAACTAAGGAATAGTATTTTGTTGACAAAATGGTTTCAAAGTCTGGACTAATAGCCTGAGCTCGTCTCTTCTTCTCTTCCAGGTGGTTGCTTCAGTTTCATGTGGTGCAGTGCACTGCTGTTGTATTTGTCTAACAGGGCAGCTTCAAATGCCTAATGCATTCAGTGTGTTAGTCAATTCTTTCATTGTTTCACCATACACAAAAATACATTGCCAAGAAAATGGAAATTTAAACAAGTCACAGCAAAATAAATGATACAAAATACACTTGCTAAAGTAAATCATAGCCTGACTACTTAATATCTTGGAGTAATGAGAAAATTCAAAGTTATTCCTAGAGACAATTGATCATGGTACTACACAGTCTTCATGATAAACACTAGACAAAGTGGAAAAGATTGTCATGTCCATTAGTATAGAAAATGCCTCTGAAAGCAAGTATAGCAGAAGATATCCTAAATAAATTGACTAAGCATTTTAATGGGATAAGTCAAGTCAGATTTGATCCTAAAATTAGGTCATTTATGATATTTAGGACTTTTGAAACCATTTAGCTTTAAAAACAAACCATCCAATCTATTTCTCTCCACTGCTTGCAAACAGATTTGTTATGCTTGTATATGCCAACATAGAAAAAAATAAAGGTTTAGAAAGCAACCAGAAACAAAAGAAAAACTTCACACTTCACAGTGTTCTCTCTGCTGAAGACAAAAGCAAGGTGTCATGAACAAAGAAAGGAATCAGCAGCTGAAATATTTTCTGCATATTACTTTTCATTCTGCACATACTTTTCATCTGAGAGCTCTGTGGGGTCTAATACTGTTGTTAACAATGCTCTTTTAAATAAGATTTTCAGAGTCACGCTGCTCTTTTCTAAAGTGCATCCACTGAGAAAGTTGAAAAGCAAAAATAGAAGCAAAACTGAATTACTTCGGGATTCGAATAATTCCCACCTCCAAAGGAAAGAGAGTAGAGAGATGTAACGCCTGCTTGACCCTACACAAGACTACTTTTTCCCTTACTGATCATGGTCGTTTGTGACTGTCAGTTGGGATCTGACCCTGCTGGGCTTGCAGGAAGGAACAGCTTCATTCAAAGGAATAGGTTAAGTGCATATGTGATGAATGGTACAAAAATTGTTCAAGCCCACACCTCAAGTCTGTGTCATGTAACGTGCATCACATGTGGATAACATTATTCGGTGTTTAAATCTTGTTAAGGGTAGGACTACATACAAAAATAGGCAGACAATAGGGTGGGCAGAGGTGCTTGAGAAAACTATCATCTATATCTAAATCCCACTCAGGCCATTTTGTGGAAGTCAGTGAGTATTGCACTTAATGGTGCAGGGGGGAGAGGAGATGACAAAAACATATAGATCAGATAGTGAATTTGAAAGAGGTCCCTGTTTAGCTAGATAACACTTCCCACCAGCAACCAAATCATATGTAGGCAGCATTGCTGCCAGCCAGCTGTATCCCTCACCCCAGCTGTATCCACCATGGCTCTTGCAGAGGTTTTAGTTTCTACTTCTAATATCTCCAGCTCCCACATTCCCACTGCAGTGCTGTAGCAGAGACAGGGACTAATGAAAGGCTTCATGGGGAATTAAACGTATAACTGACGTTTATTATTGTTATCATATTTCCCTGCGGCAGTCAGCAGTCAGCCTGGGGCCCACCTTTCTGTAATCTGAATAGGCATAAAGGAATAGTTGGCCAGGGACATTCTGTTGAAAATCCAGTCTTGATTCAGTCTATTTAATGGTTGAACGTTATTTAGAGGCAGGAGACAGGCTCAAACCAGAAAGTCTTGCACCAGTTCAAGCGAAGTTAAAACCAGACAGTACTCACTGCTGATTTTCCTCATGTGACATGAATGTCACACCACAAGATAGCAGAGCAGAAAAACACACATTTAAGATTCTTCTGTGGAAAGACAAACGCCTTTTATGAAGTAGACTATGTAAAGAGCAAAACTGAAGACCTGCTATGATTTATTTTATCTGTAGGACTCCTCATGCAGAATTTTAGACTCCTTGATTCTGTAAATCATATATATGAATCAAAACTCTATCAGAGTTATCCTATACTGTTTACATTCATTACCTATATTTATGCTTTGTTCTTCAGAATCTATAATCTCTCTTTTATTGAGATAACAGGAAAATAGAGGTCCAATCTTATGTTTCATGGCACTCACTTTGTAAGGTGCAAAAATATCTGTGTCAGAAGAGATCTATGATTGTTACGATTTCAACAAGAGAGAAAATATTAGAATGGGAAAGTCTTTCATCTATAACTGGCCTGAAACCTCAAAGTTTGTATCACAATTTTAAACTAAAGCTTAATTTCCCTAAATGCTATGCTAACTATGTCAGGCGTTATTACTAATATCATGATGTGGAGATGGTTTATGAGATGCAGCAGGAGCATCCATGGGCCACTGTGTGTGTGTGCATGTGTGCTATGTTGTGTGATGCTGTGTTCTGCATGTGTTGTGGGAGCGGTATTATCTGAATCACGGTGAGCTTCCTCTTCGCTGAACTGTGCTATATGCATCACAATACAGTGTGACATAGCACAACAGATAGGGCAATTAATTAACGCTTTTGGAGCAAAAGAAGCCAGGCTGCTCCTACAAGCTTCAGCATGCATTGTGAACATTCAGCAGGGGCATGCATTCATGCCTGGATGGTTAGTTCCTGCTGAAGGCCATCCTATTGTTTTCAGCTCCATTATATTTGTTGTGCATGCCCTTCTGATTACAGACCGTACAGAGACCCTTCCATATAGTAAACCACAAATACATAATACGGTTTCCTAAGCCCTGATTCACTGATGAAATTTTCACTCTTGCTGATCTTCATACTGAAACTATCAGATCTATTTTCATGACTGAAGGTTACACTAAAAGATTGAGGCAACTGGATCCTTTTAATACCTGACCTTTTAGAAGGCATTCAGAGCACAGCAAGATCACTGCTGAAACAAAATTTGCAAAGGAACAATTCTGTGTAGAAAGAAGTAACAAAAAACACTGAAAGAGATAAACATACAGAAGACAAAAGTAAGTGTCTCCTAAGGCATAATTAAAACTACACAAAGCCAGGCAACAGTGCCTTGAACTTGTGCCCTTGCTAATCAAGTGCATTCTAAGGGATATGATTGGCTGACTGAATCAAAACAGTAGATGGTAGTTGTCGAGATTTGCTGTTTTAATGGCAAAACACTGTAAAGAGATTTCAAATGGTGGTGTGCTGCAGTTTCCTTTTGTAGAGATTTGTTTTGTGAACATCTTGTAAGAGATCATAACACATTTCAGCTTTGAGTCAGAACACTGGGAGATAAGCCAGGCTTGCCCAAACTCATGTGGTCACTTCCAGCAGATATCTTGGCAACGCAGATGCTGCTAAGAAGTGCATAAAAAATGGAACAAGATTAGAATATAAGTTGTTGAGCAGCAAAACGGACCATTTCATGCGTATACCTACAAAACTAGAGAAAAAGATACGTTCAACAGATATTACTATGATTGGTAACTGTAGCACTAACCTGACAGCTCTCCTCCTAAAATTGAATTCAGTGTTCCCTTTCAATCATCTCAAGCACATCACTTGCTTTGTCTCTCCCTATTCCTTGGTGGTTTCCAAAACCTGGGGCTTATTCTAGTATTCATTACTTAATCAGACTATTTAGAAATCCTTTCTTTCAGTGCTTACCCCATTCTGCCTTCCTCCTCCCACCTCTGCCCACTCATGGACAACTCAGCCCTGGATTCCTTTCTTCTGAGCTGGTTCCACCACTGGTTACTTCTTGTGGAAAACTTAAGGCTCTGTACCTCTTCAGAAACTTGTCTAGATGGTCCACTCTGGCAGTATACACACCAGCACACCCCAACCACCAAGGAAAAGCAACTGCATGAGGCTGGCCCTTCTACTCCTGACAGCCTGCGGCAGGCAGCATCTGAGTCGGTACAGACTTTCTGATGTTCCCTTGCACGACATAAGTGAAGGTGTATCCACTTTGGGGTGTACTTTCAAACATTTTGAAAGGCACAAGCAGACTAACTTTTCAAGAGAAAATTTGGATGTTTTTTGAAGAGGCTGAAAAAAGAAGTTTTGATGAGGAAATGCCACTGTCACTATCAAATGGATGAGGACACTGGCACTGTTTAAAGAGGTCGAATTTCATTTTTTGTAGTGGAAAACAGTTCTTTTATCTTTGTCCTCTTTTCTTAAGAAATAGCATAACTATTTTGCTATACTCTCCATCATGTATTGTCATCGGGATTGCACTAGGAACTCAGCACAGTACAGATTATTATCACCTTTACTACAGGATTAACTGTTTCAGCTGGCGAAGCAGCTGGCGCTCTGGCCCATAAGGAAGGCATACATGAACCATTGAGAATAGCTATGAAGACACAAATGTGGTTAAATGTAGCTGTAATTATTCATCACTTCCAAAATAGTGTGGTAGTTTTTCCAGGGAGACTCCAGTGAAGGACTGTGGACAGACTCCATAGTGGGAAAGATGCTCTTCTTCCCCAGAGGAGACTTTCCCTTTGGTGACTTTGCTACCTACCTTCCAGCTGTGAGCAAGGCTGCTGCAGATCTGCCAGGGAAGAGGGACCAGCTCTGTAGGCAGCTTCTTCTCAGTTATTTGACAGGTTGCCAAAATTTCCCTAAGGAAACCAAGCAAAATAAGTTGAAATGAAGTGCTATAAATGTATAATGGCATAGAGTTTTATCAGGTAAAAACAGAGCATTTTGTATAGCCAAGAGGCTTTCTTCCTCCCAGATTTCAAAGGTCTCCTGTGAACAAAAGCAGTAGCGAGCTGCTTGAAGAAAGGTTATATGTATTTAAAGTGTAAGCTTAGGCAACTTCACTGTAGGAGTCACTTCTGGCTCCCACTAAGTTTCTAAATATATTATTCTTTGTGTGTGAATTTTACATATGCTTTTGTTAAAAGAAAGGTCACACTGTGAGTTTGTTGGATTTTTACATTTCTGTAGTGGATTCCAGAGATGTAAATTCTTTTTTCAAAGTACTACCAACTATCACAGTTTTTTTTTTGCCTGAAGGATCAGCATCCACGTCTGTTTCCAGCTGATAGCTACAGATCAGTGCTGTCTGAACATCATTTGATCTACTGAGATGGTACTAAGTGGAACACAGTTGATGGTTTTGTGGAGTTCTAGTTGTCTGCTCCGGTTGAAAGCTAGTTGTCTGCTTCACTGGAGATATAAGCTGAAACAGCTGATCAAGAATGAGATCCCATTTGAATAGTTAAACACTGTCTTCATCTGAGCATTAACTAATTTGCATGGCAAAATTCCAATTTGCTATCTATCACTTAAATGACAGCTTGTGAAAGAGTAGTTCAGCATTCTTCACTTACAGTGTTAGATTCCTATTCAAGGCAGGAGAGGAAACATATGTGAAGAGTGTGTGCTGGGGGCAGGCATTGTACAAACACAAACAGAATGCATACTTAACACGAAAAGTGTGAAATATAAAATATCAACTATAAACATGGAAAATACTCTGTTCCATTTTCTAAAAAATCACCAAAAACCAACTGTTTGAGCTGTACAGAAACAATAAACAATATTTTAAAATCTCCCCTTAATCCATAAGACCAGAGGCACTCAGAGAATCTAAATTCATTTCCTTGAGCATAATGGCAGCAACCCACTGAGCTTAGAAGCTAATTTAGAAACTACTAATGAGCCACCAAAAAATACAGACCCATCCATTTTGATGGAATGCAAAAAGAATCAGGCTTGTTGCTTGGTTTAGGCACCCTGATGGAAAATAAATAAATAAATAAATAAATAAATAAATAAATAAATTTCATTCCTGGGTATGACCTAGATTCAGAGGTAATCCAAAAATCAGTGGTTATGTGTTGGCTTGTCAATGTTACTCAGGTGTGTAGGACCCAGGAACGTGATGAGATCTTGTATCTGAGAACATTATCAGTTTGGGGAGTATCTGTATCTATTACAAAACCAGCATGCTCCAAGTCTGTACACTGACAGCTTAAAATAGGAGCAATTTCAGGAAGTGAGAGCGGCTGTGACCGAGGCACTGTTGCATTCAGACTGCTAATGTGGAGCTGCTGGACAGTCCTCAGAGTCCTGCTCGCAGCTCGAATGTTAACACAGCCTCAGCACTGCCAGAAGAAACTTAGAAAAAAAAAGACATATTTTGACTTCAGGGAGGTTTTAAATTGTTGCTTTTTGCTGTAGGGAAAATCTAAATATATTGCTACTGCGTTCTGTTTCAAGGTTAAACAAACAGTACAGGTGAAAACATGCAAGGTGGCAAAAAAGGAAAGACGTTTCTGGGGATGCTGGCACAGGGCCCACTGTATCCACCTATTAAGCTCTCTCTTCCATCAGCCCCTGGAGGGAGGCAGCCGTTCCCCTCTGAACAGGGTCATAGCTTCAGCACCCTCCCAAATTATTCTGCTTCCTCACACAACCTCACAGCTCTCATGACATGCAATGGTTTCATGCTATAAAAATGTTTGTGTGTGCGTCCAACTGGCTCCTCTAGGCCTTGAAGTGAGCTCCAGAGATAGCTAGGACCAGCTCTTCACTCTCTCAAATATGCTTTTTTTTTTTTTTGTAAGCTATAAATAACAGAGGATGGGTGTAATCAATGCCTTTAATCAGGTGGGTTTTAAGAGCCATTAACATACATTTCCTGGTGAAGCATGGTTGTTTGTTCTCCCATACTGGAACACTCTAGATACTCATGGCATAATAGCATGGCACATGCTAACAATCTGCAGCTTGAGTTTTCTTTAAAAAGAGGGATAAAATGTCTTTTAGACATTTTCATAATTAAATACACAATTTTATAAAGCTCTTTCCTCAACAGCAAAAAAAATAACCAACCCGGAACTATGGATGCAAGTCACAGTCCAAGTTATGCTTTGCAGAACAACAGTGACCGGGCAACTTATTTACATTTCAGGAGTGAAATACTGAATTTGGGGTTGTATTTATTTTGATGTGGATATCCCTTCCCTGTTCACACAGATAACTCCTTATGCTTATGAAGAACAGTACAAGTTTCTTGATCTTGTTTTCCTATTAGTACTATAATAGTACTATAATAGGAAAATCCTGCTATGTGTATGTGTGCTGGAATGTGTGTGTTTCCAGTACGACGTATATTAAAAAAATCAAAAACATGTGTGAGAAAAATCCCTTTGTAAAGTCTATGGTCACATTTCAATCTTTTTCATTTTTGTGAGATACATTTGGAGAGGAAATTAGAAAACCAAAACCGCATACATATACACAGATGAGGGAAAAATGAGTTTAGATGTCAAGATATGACCCTCAAAGAGCAAACAGAAAAAAAACATACAATCTCTGTGTTTGCATCTATGAATTTAACCATTACTTACGATTAAACAAGTAATCACAAAAATACACAAAAAAGTGTGCCCTGCTGAGATGTTCTTAATGGATTGGGAAGACGTTTGTGCTCCGTAGGCTGTTTGCTTACAAAAAGAAACTGCTGGCTCTTGGGGCCTTTCCCAGAGGATACGGGCATTTTGCCAGTGTTTCATTTTCAAGTGCCATTGTTCACCTAGGACTTTAGTGAAAAAGCTTTTGCTTGTTTATTTCTAATCCTAGCCTAAGTAATGATCATTTTTAATCCTTTTACATTTTAAAGCAAATTTATCAGACAATGACACCAAGCACAACGTCTCCCAAAGATCTGGCATTTATTTTTTCATTTAACGGGTAATTCTATAATTCACACATTTATGGAATTGCTTTTTTGGTTCACGAAACCTGCTTCTACGATCGTGTCATCAAGAAAATATAAATCTTACTCAGATTTTGAGGACTCCTTTCAACATGTTTTCATTAGTTACAGTCTTGACAATGCAGCAGCTGAGAGGAACAGCGTTTATTGCTTACTTTATCCATCTGACTGTGAATCTTTGTGAAATGCTGCTGTATTTGTATATTATATTATTCAGACTTGATATAAATTTTTACTAATACAATTTTTTTTGCTAACCTGAAGAGATGTCACATTTTCATTTATCTTTATGGGAATGTGTAAATTCACCATATAGCCTTGACTGAAATCAATGTGAGAGATTCAGTGTAATCCTTGTCCTCAACACTGAACAGTGTAATTAGTTTGGTGTAAGTGTCTGTGCTTGGTCATGATATGCTCAAAAGCAAACAAGCACAGATGCCAGATGTCATTATTTTGATGATCAATGTTCTGTTATTGGTAAGAGATGCTATAAATATAAGATGGCTACTTCTGTAACATTGCTAGCCTTGCATACAAGGCTGCCAGGCTGCAGTCTGCACTATGAAATAATTTACTTGTCGTTTAACTAGTTCAGTGCTAATAGAAAACACTTGCCAATCAGTTTGCAGTACATATATATGGAGAGTTGTTTGAGCTTTTCGAAAGTGCTGGAATGAAAGATTTTGGTGTAAAAACTAGTATCAGCAACAAATCATTCTCTCTGTCAACTTCAGCCAGTGCAGCTATCTAAATAAAACAAACAGACAAAACAAACCTTTCTACATATTTATATATAATCCTCCTGTAATATTCAGACATAGTATCTTAGGAGATTATTTCAGTAGTCCAAGGAAATGGAGATTTCCTTGCGAAGCATCTATACTCTCAGTCAGTGGTGCCAGAGGACAAGGGAGCTCCAGATATTGTCAGTGCAATTTTGTTGTTGCAGAAAACATAATCTCATGCAAAAGAAGGAAAATGAGAACGTGGCAACTTCTGTACAGAGATTTTAATTTTTTTTTAAATTTTGTTAGTCTCTGCAAGCAGGTATGCTTACCTTTCAGCATTCAAGCATTGAAAACCAGTAGGAAAAAAAGTACTCCAGAAATTACAGAGAGCTACACAAAAACACAGAAATCAGAAAGGGGAAGCAGTGGGAGAGGAGGGGGAAGGGAAGGAATATTTGGTCGTGCAGGACAAAGGGAGACCCAAACAGTTTCCTTGTGTCCAGTCACTGTCTCTTAAGGCTCCACCAGCCAGTACCTGGCTGGTGAAGACATTCTCACTCTACAGATTTACTTAAGTGGCCTCTGTAAGCAGTGTGACATGGAAAGGAGAATATGCTTCAAACTATTTCTGCCATAGCCAGCCTTACAGATGGAGGCAAGAGACACTAAGAAGCTGATTAAGAAAAGCTCTTCTTTCCAGGCAAATCACAGCAACTCTTGATCTTCTCAACGGGGTGTAGGAGTAAAAAAAAAAACAAAAACCCAAATCATCCCTCTGGCATTTGCTGTCACAGTGCCATGAGGGACACAGCAAAGCTCGAACTGACTTGCTCTCTGCTCAAGATAGGATCTGAGCAGCCAAAGCTCTGGAGGTTTTCCCTGCATGGACCTGCTCATGGCCATGGTGCTCTCAGAAACCCAATTGTTGCATGACCACCAATCAAAATAAAGGCTGTGACCCTAAAATAAAGGTGATCTGCCTTCTGATTCTCAATTAAAACAAACAAAACAAAACAAACAAAAATCTTTCTAGGAGATGAGAACATCACTTTTGACTGCAGTTAAAATCACCTGGGTCAAAATATGATTCTAATCTGTTCTGCTTCACAGTTAAACCAGTAGACTAAACCATGCTTGTAGGGAATATTATCTTTGCAAAAATTCACATTCTTTTCAATTACATTTAATTTCCACTTCATCTTTCCCTTATATTTATTCCATAAACAAGCCATTGTATTATTAATGATTCAGAGCTCTCCAAATCCATATGTTTTATGGATTTTATGTCAAACTGGACTCATAATACTTTAATAAGGAAAAAGAACAATATTTTACTGTACTCACTGTGCCCAGCCAATAGGCCTGTAAGCAGTTTTAAATCTATCTGTAACAGCAACATGGAGATTGCAAATAAGAAATATATATTGCCAGCTTCCTCTGCTCCTCATCCTGCAAAAGGATTGATGTTATCCTTCAATACTTTCTTAAAGAGCCAGTATATCTGTTGAAAATCATTAATTCCCCTCTGATGGCTATACTCCTACAAACAGGTGTAGAAGATCCTTTCACATTTAGTAACAAGTAGGAATCAGGTGCATGATAAAACACTTAAGCAGTCAAGTGAATTTGATTCTACGCATTTTTCTGGAGACATCTACTTTGCCATATGCATGCTCAGAGATTTTGCTATTCACATATTAGAATGACATATTTAAAGTAGTGAATTTCACATTAGCAATGCAGATGGAGGAAAGAACGATCTTGGAAAATTATACAGTGGAAAGACTGGTGTTGGAGGGTAGCATGAGAATTGGAAATCCTAGACAAAGTAGAGAAAAAGAGTATTAGAGAGAAGGCAGAATGGGAAAAGCAGAAAGACTTATTTGAAAAGGGAGGAAGATGGGTTAAAGAATCTGAGGAAAAGTTGCAATATAAAGACAACGAGTAGCAGCTAACAGAAACATTAAAATGTTTAGATAGCATTTCAGTGATACTAATTAATAAGAAATATGTTATTGTTTTCAAAGTTGGTGCCATTAATTTTAATGGAATAACTTACTGGCCCTTCCACTCCTCTATTTATGCCAATCTCTTGCTGGCACATTAAGATATTGAAATGTCTGCTTACACAGTTTATTTTAAGCTCTACCATACACATATGCACAGAAAAGTGCTTTGATGACTGTTTATGAGATAAGGAATTTGGAGAAAGGAGTAGATAAGACAGAGGAGGGGGAGCAGAGGGATGAGAGGAAACTCAGAGCAAAGAGGAGACATATTCAAGAGACATCAATCTTGATATTAGAAGCTCATTAATTCTCAGCCTATTTTCAGAGTCTCTGTAGAGATTTACCATATGTGTCAGCTACACAGCCTAGGAGCTCAATTAGAAATGTTTTCCAACTACTAGTCTGAATTACCACTGGAAAGCCTTATCATTTTCAACAAAGTTTGATGAGCAGGCTAGCCTTTAACAGCAATGTTTTGTGTACTAAACACTGCAACTGGCCTTTTATGTTTCTCATAGTAGTGCTGACAGATGAGTCTGATTATCATCCTAGATCCACCTTATGCATGTGCACTTAGACAACAAAGGCAGCAACAGAACTGAAAAAAAAATCTGGGAAAAGAAATCGAAGACAAATTTAAAATTTCAATAGATTTTCCTGGAAATTTGCCCACAAAGCATATTGTTTACATATCCACCTCCATCCAGAAGTTTGAAAGCACATCCCAGGATGCCTGCTGTTAATGTTACAGCCTTACCCTAGCCAGCTTTCTTGCAAAGCTTCTGGATGATCTAGGCCAACACCAATTTGTCAGCGCCAGGTTGTATGATGATTTATGACTACAGCTGAATGAGTCTCCCTAACTAGTTGTTTTGAACTGAAGCCATTCCAAATCGCTAGCTGGCAAAGTGGATGCAAGCTTAGAGATGTTAAAGTTGTTTATTGAATTTCCAGATGTAATCCACATCAATAACTTCTGCAGTTGAAATGAAAATTTTGAAGAGAAAATATTAAACTCTTTAAAGCCGCATCACACTTTAGTAAGCATAACATGTCACAGGGGGAACTAGGCTTGTGTAGGAGATGTGAGAAATATGAGTTTGAATTTTATTTGATCAGATTTTTTCATGTCGCACAAGGATAGAACACCTAAACATACACCCAAGATAAGCCTGTAAAAACAGCAACAGTTGTCTTAACATGTACGTAAAAGCAGGTAATATATAAATTATTCTCTTCCTGCGGGGTGAACAATTACACTCTGATTTTCCTTATCCAAATAGCAAAGATGTTATGCGTGATGTATAGAAGGGGCTCAAAGAACAAAATCATATCCACCCTCACTCCACCTGCGCCTCAAAAAGAAGGAAAACTGAGGGTTAGAAAATAACAAATAGCGAATCATAGAATCACTTAGTTTGGAAAAAGACAGATAAGATCAAATCCAACCATCTACCTAGCACTACCAAATCCACCACTAAACTACCACATCCACACATCTCTTAAATAACTCCGGTGACTCTACTACCTCCCTGGGAAGCCTATTCCAATGCCTAACCACCCTTTCCAGAAAGAAATTATTCCTAATATCCAATCTAAACCTCTCCTGGCATAACTTGATGCTGTTTCCTCATGTCATCACATGAAAATAGTACTAAAATTACAAATGAATTACAAATGTCAGAGGCAGACTGTAGGAAAAGAAATTTAAGACTACTTCTGTGAAAAATGAATGAAAGAAGGTCCAAGCAGCTTGTATGAGCAACATATAGGTGTTGTATTTGAACATCATTTCTTCTTTGGACTGCTACAGTGCTTGATGTGTAGGAAAGGATAGGGATCAAACCCTGTCTGGCAGTGAATTAATACCTCTATCAAAAAGATTATCTTAAGGAAATCTTAATTTTTTTTTTCTTCTGAAAAAGAAATTTCTTCCTGGAGAGCTATGAATATTGAAAAAAAAAAAAAAAGTTATATAAAATGAAAAAGGAAAGATATTTTTTTTAGTAGTATTGTCTAAAAGGAATGTTTCCACTAAATCCACCCTGGCCTCTGCTCAACACAGCCATCCAGGAGTGCTTTATCAGCATGATTATGTAGATAATGAACCACACCTCAATTATGATGAACCTGAGTCTATTGCAGGGGGAGGGACAGGGGGAAAAAAAGAAGAGGAACAAAGAAAAACAAATATGTTATTAGTGCTTCTTCAATATCCAAGGATCCACCAGCAGGTCAAAGTTGTAATAATTTCATTTCAGAGTAATAAAATCAATACTGAAAAATGATGAAACAACTACAGCTACCATGGCTGTTTCAGATGTTATGATACCATTATAGCACAGTAGACTTGTTATTTATTGTACTTCTTCCTAATATGTCCTGACCACCTGTGACAATTGTTTCCGAATCTGCACAGTCAAAACCTTAAATTAAATCTAACAAAGTGTTTTGAGCTAACTTGTCCTCCCTTCACACTTGTTCATTATGGAGTGACCTACTCTTTTCACATCCTACATAAGTCACATCTCTGTAGATTGTGTTTATTGAAAGCTGATTGTTAAAAGCGTTGACATTCAACAGGTTTACATACCAGGGAATTAAAATAAGAAGAATCTGACAAAGACACTGTAAATAATGTGAGAGACCCTTTCTATACCTGTACATTGTATGAACACAGAGGAAAATTAATTTACTCAGCTTTCAGAGGCTTTTCGTGGTGCTCAATTTCCATTGTATGAGTGTTATTAGAAGTGCAAGCACATAGCTGCAGTTATAATGTCAAAGTCATTCATATTATAACAAGGTTTCAGATGCTCCATAATGAAGACTTCATCAGAGAGTGAAAATTATTGGCTCCCTTGTTGATGACTTTTACAAAAGTCTTAAAAGTAGATAGTTTGCCAGCTGGATTAATCTGCCTGTGCACAGCCATTTATGAAGCTCTGAAATGTTACCATTGGCAACAATGCAATTGTTGAAAAAACTCCAAGAATATTGAGTTCGATGACAAACAATGGTCTGCTAAATAGAGACATGCTGTCCTGACAGCTCTGCTTCAGCTACATGGTATGATATGTGCCAGCAAAAGCAAAGAAGACACTTTGCAGCATCATAAAACTGCTTCCAAAAATGAGCACCCTGCAGCTATTAGAAACTGCGTGAGAATCACCAAATGTCAGCCTCATGCTCAACAACACTCAATTTAATAAATGGATTTAAGTCACTGAAGAACACAAGATGCTTCAGAACACCCTTAAGACTGCGATGGTAATATTGAGTGTTTGAGAGAGAAAAGCAATGTTCACCATAAAAAAAGGGGGAGCATTTTGTTTCATTTTTGTTCCTTGGGACCAATTAAGAGCATTCTGTCATTATTGTTGTCAGCAGTAGGAACAGTGTACGAACTATAATCAATTTACTGACACATCCTAATATTGATGGTCAGAGGCCTGCTCTGAAAACAGCCCCACATTATCCTGATACTTAACACTGGTTGTTTTCTTGTTGTTGTTGTTTTATATAAAATCTCATTTTTCTGAGACAGCTACTTACATTTATCCAAATCTGAAGAAAAAATAGATAGTGAGAAAAAGTATTTCTGTATATCAGCTGATCTACAGGATGTCACAGAACTGGCTGGAAAAACAGAATTATTTTTTCAATGGAAAGCTGTTGTTGAAATACTGTAGGTTATCTTATTCTTCTCCATTTTTTTCTCTTGACCTCCACTCCCATGGCTGCTCTGTTTCTGAGTGTGTCCACGGAGGTGAGAGGTGGTCAGGAATATCAGCAGAACGAAGACCTACATCAAACATTTCCCAGCTTATGCCAAACAGAGACCAAGGCAAAGGCAAATTCAAGCTGAATGATGAATTCAAACTGAAGGATGCTGAACTTGCCTGGCTTTTGTGAACACTTTTTTTGTATTACTACTGCTATTGATAGAAAAGTGAGTAGGATTTCCTTGTCCCACAAAGTCCATGAATTTGTTCAAGTAGGAGTTCCTGATTAAAGCAGTTCAGTTTTAAGAGAAGTTTCATCACTTCAATGGCTACACTGGGGATATTACAAAATGTTATATGATGAAATTAGTTAAAGAAAAACTAGCTGGACAAGTTCTAAAAGGTTTTACTCTCAGCTAAAGTATAAAGGTTGCTACTTAGCGGAACTTAGAGGTCTGGTGCTTTTACTGTTAGTTTCTAATTAACTTGCTGACAGTAGCGTCTACGAAATCATGGCTCCTAAATCCCCCAGTGAAATCAGAAGCATAACACATTGGTAACAAAAAGCTGAAACTGCTGTCTGGTCACGCTCACGGGTCTGTACAAGACCAAAAAGAATATAGAAATATGGGAGTTCAGGGGGTTCTTCCAATATTCTTAGTGATAAGTGCTTGTGAAAACACTTGGAATTTGGGTACTGGGCAGCCTGATCTAGTGCCCGTTTTAGTTGCTGGTAACCTTGCCCACTGTGGAGGGTTGGAACTAGATGATCTTTGAGGTCCCTTCCAACCCAAGCCATTCGATGATTCTAACTCCCCAAAGACCCAAAAGCCCATATGGATGACGACAGACAGAATTTCAAAGCTTGTGTTTGGACACAGGTTTTATATACACTAATATTCATGTAAAAATAATCAGAGTATGTTTAAATGTCCCAAGGCTGCATGGTACATGGGACAGAAATCCAGTCTTTGGATGTGCAAAGATCTGCTATTGCACTACAGAGATAACCTGGGCAAATCTAATACTTTATTTTTATTAAAGAGAAAGCTAAAGTTTTACCACTGATTTCACCAGGCCCAGAACTTACTTTCAGGCTTTCACTATTTAGAGTTACTTATTAGTTCACAAGTTTTAAGGCACATTCCTTTGCTGCTACTAAAATGTGCACACTGAGTCAAAGAACCAACCATGGCATAGCAGACACAACCTGCTACACACGGTCTTAGTCCTGTAAGTGTGATCATTCACACTGAGTTTCTCGGGCTCGGTGCACAGGGTTAAAACACTCAAATCTAGATTCAGCAATGGCTCTCACTTCCTTAGAAATGCTCTAGAGGCACCCAGTGACCTATTTTAAACCTCAAATTCTGCACAGATCAAACATAAAAGTGAACTTGTAGAAATCTCTAAGTCTGATGCTTCTGAGACAGCTTTCTCGGCAGAGAAAGACAAAAATAGAAAAGCTTCATCGTATGCTTAACAACAAGGCAGAAAATATGTAGATGAAGCTCATTGCCTGACGGGGAAAAAGAGAATAAGGAAGATGGGGGTGGGTAGGCTGCAGCTAGCTTTAAGCTTGTGTCATGAGTGTAAATGGGAAATGTTTGTGTACCAGAATCTGTAATTCTGGGGACTTGGGGACCGGAGAAGGAAAAAGAAGGGAGGGATTCATTTTAAATACAAACTGGATCAAGGGACTGTCATTTTAAGATGAGAAGGGACAAAGAAAGGCCTGCAACAGCTCAGGAGAAGAAAGTGTTTCAAACAATTGGTGATTAATTGTACCCTGCTATGCCACATCTCTTTCTATTAAACCCTAGATTGCCAAATCTGTTTCCTAATTGTTTTTGTGCTTCTCAGACTTTCTTTTGTCTCGCATAGGTGTAGGCAATTTCTATACCATCAATATCTCATTAAGGGGTCTGGGATGTGAAATGCCTTGTTTTGGTTTTAATTTTGTTTTCCAGGCTTTTTGCTACATTTTATGAAATGGCATTTTTTGTTTGCTTGTTGCAGTCCATTTATTCTCTGGCATTGCCTTTCCGCAGGTTATAGCTTTATTTGTTTCTTCGCCTGTTGGCACTCGAGCTGTACGCCAATTACCGTTACACACTTCGCCATCACTACCTATTGCTCTTCATTTCCCCTAATGACAGTCTCATCTGAATATGCTAGTGCCTGCTCAGGTTGGACATGTGTAGATAGCAAATTCAACTCATCTGTGAGCTCTTTTTTTCTCCCTCCCCCATTTCTCCTACTGCAGTTTGCCTTAGAGTTGTATTCATGAGGAAAGGAATACAGCTGCATGCTTTCTGCCTAGGGCAAAATCCTGCTACCACTTGTGCTAGTAGCAGCTCAGAGGAAAAAGGAAGGGCATTCACACAAATAGCTAATCAAAGGGTTTTTAATGATACTCATTAGGAAAGAAATTCATTAACAAGCCAGCACAAGAACATTCCCTGAAGCAAGAGTGATGCTATTGGTCACATCGAAGTCCCCACCTGACTAACACCTTTATTGCTGTTAATAGTAAGGCCAAGTTAGCAGCAAAATCAGTTGCATTCAGTTCCCGATAAAGAAAAATAAATAAATAATGACACCAGCAAAACACAGTCATTGAAGCTGGATCCGGGCCTTTCACAGGGTTTTGTAGTTCAGCACTGACCATACCTTTGAATTCATACAATTTTACATTTCCCACCCTTCGTTCTCTCCTCACGTTATCTTTTGATACCTCTGGCTACACCCACTCTGGTGCCCGTGGCAGTGGTGCACGCGTGCTGCCCGTGGCCCAGCCCAACAGCACCACAACCTCGGGTGGGTCTGGTGACCCCTTTCCGAGCAGAAGCCCATGGAAGGACGCCTCAGGGAAGGCGCAGCAGGAGCTGTGCTGAACTGTAGGCAGATGCGCAAGGCACTGATCCAGGCACCGTGGCACCATGCACCTACTGCTCAGGACAGACACAGCCTCTCAACAGAGCTGCTTCCAACTTGCAGGCATAGAATCGCCTCTTTATGCTCACGCCATTACTTACCTATAAAAGAGATCCTGTATTTTTCTGCCAGTTCATTCCTAGAGATTAGCATTAGTATCTTGGGCTGCTCATCTGCTCTGTAAAAATTAGGTTTTTAAATAGAGCGAACCAGAAATCTTACTTTTATTGCAGCATCCAGGTAGAGCAGAGCTCAGTTATTAGAAAAAACTGGAGCGAGCCTCTTCCTGGTTGTTATACTCACGTAATTGCTACAGCCTGATACATGAAACTGAGCTTCACACTTAGCTTAGAGGCAAGATCTCCATTTTGCAAGGACAGGGCAAGTTCTATTCTACATTTTACTGCCAAAGGAGGTCAATTAAGTTTAATTGGCTCTAATTAGCACTTGCTCAAGCTGCTATATTCTTTACCTGCATCCGAGTGGCTCTCCAAGTGCTGCACAATGGATTCCCGCTTTTGAACGCAAACAACAATTACTAATGGCATCCTTGAAGGCAAAAGGTGCACTGATCAGCACAAATGGGGAGCAAATGTCGGCACAAAAAGCTGCAGGCCTTTTTAGAAAAAAAATCTCAAACATTTAATTCCCCATCTCCCTTAGACGAATTGAAGTGAATGCAACTGTGGACCTTGCTGTTGGTAGTTGTAACACAGAAAGTACACAAATGTAAGTATTCTCTAATGTCTTAACTTATTTAATGCCAGAGAATGGGGGAGGAAGAGTTTAGCAGCTCGCAAAAAAAGAGAGTCCAGTGGTAGCTAAGAACAGATACCCAAGGAAAGGAAGTAAGATCAAAACAAAACCAAACATGTACATCTCAAATGCTTTGTTCTCTATGATTTTTTTTGAGGATTGTTTTAAAAGGTTCATGTTGAAGTGACAAGGGTTGTTGTTGGTTTGTTGTTGTTGTTTTCATTCTGCTGCACAGATTGGAACAACCTCACTGGCCTGAATGTCAGCATGTGCAATTTCAGTCCTTGGGTCATGTGGTGAGAGGCAGGCATTGAATCCAGGATGGTCTGTGATAGACTGAATGAGGAGTCACAAGTTAGAAAAGACATGGCTATTCTGAGGCATGCTCTAGGCATCTACAGCTGAGGTCTTCCTGGATGCAGCTGCACAGTCAAATAGAGGCTGAGAGCAAGACAGTTCTTGCATCGATGCCGGAGCTCAGAGCTAGCTCTCCCCACACACCCAGTAACTGTCCACATTCACAGCACACAGGCACAGCCCTACATCTCCTTTGGGTCCCACCAGATATCTCTAAACTATACTTATTATTTTGGGTCTGGAAGCAGTTGGCAGGGTGAGAGGTCAGTCTAACAAAAGCTGGGAAACAAAGTAGGAAGAGCAAAGTGGTTGGATGCCACCACTCTTCTGTGCAATGTGTGCAAAGCCTTGATGGCCAAAGACTGCTTGCTAGACAACATTTTTTTTTCCTTCCAGCTCCCCTGCTAAATTTCCTCAAGATCGTTAATCATAAAAACAAACAAATAAAAAAAGAACAGTACATAAACTGTAGAAAATTCAAAGGAGTTGCCTGTATTTTAGAAAGTTCCTGCCAGAATCTCCCCCAGCCTGAACATCTTTCCTCTGTCAGTTGTGAGGACTCTTTCCCAGCCTTAGAACACATCTTTTCTCCTGACTGGCAATGAGTAAGCCAGCATAGTATTATTTTAAACAGTCATGTCTTCCTTTTACATTGGCTTATTGTTAAATCAATATACTTAAAACATTCCATGCTTTTTTTTTTTTTTTTTTTTAAGATCTTTCTTCTTTCAGGGAACTCTGTTTCTGTGGTACTTCAGGTGACAGCAAAAAGTTACTCAAAAGGTTAACTGACCTGGATAAGGGCTTGAGAAATATTAAATAACAAAAAATAAATGTCTGTTTGCATCACTGATATGGCAGCAATACACCACTGAAGTACATGGAACAATTTATTAATTGATCCTTCAGCCCTCCCACATTTAGAATTGAGAATATATTCAAGCAAAGATTGAGAAAAATTGATCTAGCATCTCTGTATACATTCTGGGGATACCCTATTCTGGGTTGGCAGTAGCTCCAGCAGTACAAAACCCCAGGTCACGGGGTTCTGAACTACTGAACACAGGTTTGTATATGTGTACTAGATTATGGGCTTTAAGCAAGGTACACCATGTGCTTGCAGCCCTTACCGTACACTGACATAGCACGTCTACAAATGGAGGCCATATCGCTAGAATAGCTGTATCAGTGTAATCACATTGGTACAACTATTCCCAGCGTGGAGAGAAGCTTCATCAGAAATCCCTATGGCAGATGATGTTTCCTATTGGGCTATTTATAAGACAGCTATTAACACAGTTCAAAAAACAGGGTATAAAATGATCCTTGTTGCCTGTAAGTGGACAGTGATGATTATAGCTCAGTCTATGTTATTATTGCCTGATTGTTATCAGTTTGGATTTCCACATATCGACTCCTTACTCAAGGTATTTTAACATAGATTTGAAATGTGAATATGTTTTATTTTTTTTTCCCCAGTAAATATACAATACACACTTCAACAGGACTATTAACCAACTTTTTATGCCAATTAAACTTTGCTGCACTAACAATACCAATGAAACACATTAAGAGGTCATACTTTTTCGTGAACAACTGTAGCCAATAAATATTTTCTTTAAAAAAAACAAATTAGAAAACAATTCTAAGTGCTGCCACAACATCCCTTTGCTTTAAACACATTATTCACAATAAATGTTTTCCATTTTTTTTAAAAAAGAAGAATTCTTCTTTTAAAATAGTAAATTAAATGGCATTTTAAAAAATATGTACTGTGGTTCATTGGAAGTACACTGTATAGAAA
>JANHGO010000072.1:29689355-29731408 GCA_024606505.1 Aquila spilogaster
TTACAGTTCTTTTAATAGTACATAAATAAAGAAAATGTTCATTGCACTGTTTAGTGTCATCACTTCCATGAGTTCAGACCTGATGGTCCATCAGAGCAGCTTGCAGTGTGTCTTCTCAACTACTCTATAGAGAGAAACAAAGAGAGAGGAAGAGGTTGTAATAAGGAGAAAAAAACACAAAACAAAGCCTATGGCAATATTACTGCAGCACAGGATGAATATTCAATAGGTTGGGAGAAGAGAGTTAATTGCTTCTAAGATGAAAAGCGATGGATGCTAAAATTCAGCACTTACCAACACCATATCTGAGACAGCACATTTCAGGGTTTGTGGACCAGCATTAGCTCTTTTACAAGCTACCGGGCAGTAACTGTCAGGAGGTACTGAGGGTCTAACTGCAGCAAATAGGAGGCAAACAGGCCAACAGCTACATTGCTTTTACTAGTAAACATACCAGTATGCCTGAGCTAGCTGGGAGGTTGGTGTACTACTTCAAACAATAGAGTCAAACCTTTTGGCATCTGGTACTACCATCACGTACACAGCATTAACAAGGTTTTATACCAGGTTTAATAAATATTGAGTGATAATAGAAAAAAATTTGGAAAATAATTCCCCTGGCCTGGGAAGCTGAGGAAAGAGTTGGGATATACAACTGAAAAACTGGGCTACACACTCAAAGAAAGAGGACCTCCATCTAGTGTCAAAAAGAGCAGACTACTGCTCATCAAGCAACAGAAGGTTAAGGAGAAGGCATCACAAGCTTGCCACTATGCCCAACAAATTCAGCACCCTTTTCATTCACTTTTCTAAGAAAAACTGCCAATGGCATTTCCAAGACAAGCATACTACACTGTGCCAAGAAAATTCTAAATTTCCTGATTTTCCTTTCAATTTTCCCAGTGTTTCACTAGCATTACACACGGAAAGATGTACTATGTAGATAACGTTGGTGTGGCTTACAGATTTGAACTGGTCCAAACCAAAGAACAAAAGAACTTAATTTGTTTGTCATCACAGGCAAAACACCTCAGAAGGCAAAAAGATCCAGGTCAAATTTAATCTGACTACCACACTCAACTTCCTCCTCTCTTCACAACAGATTTATAATTTTTTATTTTAGTCTATTTGAGAGTTTGAACTGAGCTAGAGATAAACTTACATAATTCACCAGTAAACTGTCCTTGACTGTTTGATCCCACATAGCCTACATCGAGAAGGTCACTGGCATTGCGTTGGTGACCTCCTCGCAAGACTTCACCTTTTCTAGGTCCGGTTGATCCTTTAGAAGAAGCTGTTCCTGAAGAGCTGTGGCCGCCAGGGGATGGGAAGTTGGGTTTACTATATGGTACGAGTGCCTCTTCTAAAAAAGCAAAACAAAACAAAACAAAACAAAATAAATACCAAATAAATTCCTATAAACAGGAATAAACAGGCTATTCTTATATGGACATCATTTTCATTCCTGCCCTCAGATATCTGTCTTTTGTCTTGGTTTATAGCATCAAAATTTTACCTAAGAAAATACACAACTCAGTGTTGTATCCCACAGACAAGGAAACCAGAATGAATTTAGTCTTGCTTTCATGTAAACTCATAAGTTTAATTAACTATAAAAAGTCTAGATTCATTATGAAGTAATAGATCATGAATCATAGATACTTTAATAAAAAAAGATTCACATACAATTTCCCAAACAATGCAGCTATGATTAGATTTTTGCTTCAAGCCTACATGAATGTGCTTTTTCCTTTTTTTAGCTTAAATTATGGTAACATTACCACAATCAATTTAGATAAAGAACTACAATATCAGCTAATTTAATTAGCTTCCAGCAGCTCAGTAATTTCTAACGAAGCAAAGTACACTGAAGATTTTTTTTAACTGGTTGTGAATTACATTGGAAAATATTATACCATACACAGTATTAATAGTTGTAATATTTGGGGTGAGTAAATCTTCCTGCAGCTTGCTTCATGTTACATTATGAGCAAAAGGCTTACTTTTGCTCACTTAACTTCTTCCTCTGTGAAGACCTGTATTAATGAACTGCTTGCGAGAGCATGATTAATACCAATAAAGCATAGGACTGTATGTCTTCATATGGGATGAAGTAAAACAAGACATCACATCCGATTAGAGCTTCCAGGACATATTGTTGTAATAATCCTAACCTAAGAAGCAAAACAGCAGCACTGATTTAACACTGAAATAGAAGCACTATTTTACTTCTTTGCTGTGTATGATCCACTTTTGCTATCTCAGACGCTGAAGAAAGAGACCTTGCTAAATATAGTTTGATTCAAGAAAGAATATGAGTATATATGCTTAACCTCAAACACAGGAATTGTCCCTTCTGAAATCAGTGGGATATCTCCTGCTTGAATCTTAAATTTTTTAAAGTGATTCTGAAAGGAGTTCCTTTATTTTGCTTTTCCTATTATCTTCACTCCTAAACAACCTGATGAGGAGAAACAGACTTTCTTTGACAGAGGGCAGGAACACAGAAGGAAAAGTAGGTGGGGATGGTTGGAAAGAAAAAGGAGATAAAAATGTTTTTATTCACAATCTTGAAGCCTTTGCAAAGGCTGCAGCAGAGGCACAATTAACTTAGGGAAATGCCAAATGAGAACAAATTTGTGGAAGAAACCCAGGATTTCATTCTTTGTGCCTGCTGCCACAAGTGAATCTGTTGCAGAAGAGGGCAGGCAGCTGACTTCTTTCTCTGCCAAAGTATCTCCCTCTGGCCCTGCCCAAGGGACCAGAATACTTCCGCTGCAGGACGTAAGGGCATTATCAGTGTTTTGTGCTATCCTTGCTGAAATATAAAGACATGCTTAAAAGACATAGTAAAATGGCATTTAACAGCCATAGCCTCCTAAATTATGTTACTTGTTCTTTATATATCAAGCCCTAACAATAGAATCAGATGCAAACCTGGTTTCCAAAGGCTGGCTAAAATATGGAACAGCTTGCATTAAGGCAGCAATAAAGCAAGCAGCATAAATCAGTTTAGCAGAAAGCTGGATACATCTTTAAAGGATGGAAAGAAAAGTCACTAGCATTGCAAAAGAGTTTGAAGATGACATATATGGTCAATTGATTTGTTTTTCTAGTTTGTGAACTCAGGATAAGGCCTCCTTCGGGTTCAATGAAATATTGAGAAAAAACGACCATGAATAAATATAAAGTGCATTATCATTATAGAGCATATGGTGTGTTAAATTATCTGTTGTGCCCTCAGAAATAAATACAATCCATAAAATAAGCAATTGTGACATAAAATAAAGGCTAAGTTTTCCACAACATTCTAGCACATGAAAGGCAGTTGTCTCAAGTCCTTAGAATGGGCTCACATTTATTACACACTCAAAACAGTGTCCCATGCCCCAGGCCTGAAAAGAATATGGGGAGGCTTTGCCAATGCCTTTCTCTTTGAAATACTGAGCCTCTGATTTGAAGATGCAATTCTAGCCCCTGTGAAATCAGGATATATGTGGGTAACAATGTTTCTATACCCGATAAGATAACCAAAAGGCTTTTAATATTATCAAAACTATTGTAACTTGATCTAGCATTACTTTCTTTAGACGGGTAGCTGAGAATGTTGTATTTGATGTGCTGTAACTGCGGTTCCACAATGAAGCCATTGGCGGGAACTCAGTGATCTTGTTTATACTGAAAGCAGCCAGTGGAAACACAGTTCCCAGAATTAGGTATTTTTATTCTGTTCAACTTCAAACCAAAGGTCTTGCTTTCAAAATCTCACTCACAGCTTGGTAATGTCTGAATGAAGCCCCCAAAGCCGCAAAATAGCTATTTTCTGGAAGCTGATAGCTAATAATAACTCCTTTTGGAAACACATTGAAAACTGGGACATGAGAGATTTCCAGAGATCTTTGTCATTATAAAGGAAAAGAGAAGAAGTATAACTAATATTATTAAACCCCCAGAATTTTGCAATATAAACAAGCATCACTCACAAGAGCAGCCTTTTTAAAATCTTCCAGATAAAAGAATACAGAGCAAGAAAGCTGTAGTGCAAGAAGCTGGGATAAGAAGACAGACAGACGGATATGAAGCTCTAGCCCACCTTGTGCACAAACCTTATGAACCCCTCCCACCAAGGTAAAACTGTAGTATCTCCTAGAGGAATCCTTTGTCATGCATAAAGTATATGCAATTGCTCTGGTCATCCTAAATTTGACAAGAACAAGATACCTGTAATCACTCCAGCCCTAAATTCAGTGCTCATGTAAGGCAGTGGAAGTGTCAAGATCAAGTTCTTTTTATTTAAGGACAGATAAATACAAGTCCTGCAGGATGGGAATTTTACTACTCTATACCCTCTGTATCACAGAATAACTGACAACTTCTATTTGTACACTTATGAAGCAGAGGAAAAGGAGGGGAGTTCTTGATAACCAGGTCAGAGAAGCATCCTTAATAATAATTTACAAAGAAATGAGATGTATAAAGTATATTTGGGCTATTTTCCATGTGTTTGTACATGTTGTACATTGTAATTAAAATTGCTATTTCACCAAGTAGCATCAATTTCACACACTATTATTAAACTGTGACTTCACATCGTCATTTCACAACATGAACAAGCACTCACTTGTTTATGCAGCTGAAAGATTAGGGGGTTTTAATGGTACCATTACTGTTGTATTTCAAAATATGGATTGTATCAAAAATATTTACATTTTAAATATGGGTAGCAATATTAGGAGGACTTTATTCAGTAAATCCTGCCCTCATGACAGGTTTGCCTGCATACTACTATTTTTTATGTTACTGTGGGAGCTACATACATACCTGAAACAGTATAGCCCTACAGAAAGCTCCACGTACAGTATAATTTTTTTTTTTTTAATCTTCTTAATTGTCCTCTTGTATCACTCTCATCAGCACTGGGATAACACGTGATTAGTGGGTTAAAGAAAATACCTAGTAAGGGGACCTGAAACAGCAGCTTTTACTTGAGTCAGGCTGAGAGAAGGAATCTGCCAATATTGTAGAACTACAACTCCAGCTCAGCATCGTCTCCCGCACACATTTTTACAGACTTGAAATCCATTTAGAAGATAAAGTCAGCACTCGGCAATGAACAGGTCCTGTATAAAGGTGAAAACTTGTGCTGTCATCTTGCTGGGCCTAAGAGTTGAATGTTACTTTGTCATATCCTTGAGTAAGGAGAAGACAGTGTTTTAAATACAGCTGGAAGGAATGTCAGTAGCTCAGAAGGATCAGCCTTCTTGCAGACATGCAAAAACAACTCCTGCCAATTTAGAAGTAGGTTGAAACAACTAGAAAATATGGCCCTATATGTATAAATAAATACATCTAACAGAAAATACTCTAAAAATCTGTTTCTCCTTCCCTGCCTGCCTGAAACTGTTCCTGTTTTTTCCACCGCTCTGCTTGACAACATTATTAATTGCCCAAACACTGTAAAGAATGCACCAAGTCAGGCGCTAATGAGATCTCACTGTTGCAGGAGGGAAAATACTTGGATCACAAGCTCTCATTTCACTTTGCCTTTTCTTACTCTCCAGCCTGAGCCTCATCAGTGCTGGCACTGAGGGGCGTGAGGTGATCCTAGGCTCCTGCCAGATACAGAAACCCTCAGCTGAGAAGTGTCAAGAAGCCGTCTGCCCTGCCTGGGCTGGTGCAGCGCACACACACCTGATCCGAATGCTTGTTTGTGTTGGGCTTTCCTGAAATCCTCTTGGCGGTCTGTAGAGCTTATCCACTCCTGGGTTTGCCGCTGCCACTCTAGTGACGTCCTAGCTTGCCGGTCCAGGGAGCTCTTTGTTTCATCTACGTTCGGTGCATGCTGCCTCTCAAGAGAGCTTCCTTTCCTCTCTGCTGAGCCTCCGCGCTGGCCGGGGACTATTTGCTGCCTTAAACCCTGACCAGGGGGTGGGTCGGGTGGTGGTGGAAGATCTAAAAAACGTGAATAAGATTTAGATGAACTAAGTTTTTAGTTGAAACAGAAGGTCTATTTGACACTGAAAAGAAAAGTCCCTTACAAATGGCATGAATCACTTAATTTGCTGATTTTAAAAGGAGGAAATTTCATGTTAATCAGAAATGTGGTTTTAACTTCTGCTAGTTTTTTATTTAGGTTACTGTGTTGCTAGCTCTTTCTAACTTCCAGAAAAATCAATAGACTCTGAGCCCTGACTTACAGTTCTAAGCATGGGATTTATTTTCTGTGGGGTATACTCCAGCTGGCTCTTTCAGTAACAGCAAGCAATTAAGAAAGGCTATGAAAAACTGATCTGTGCCAGTTGACGATTTCCCCCCCTCATATTGGGGCTTGCTTCATCATCCCCATTTTTGGGCTTCACTTTCAGCTTGAGGTTTAAACTCAAAATCTAAATATACAGCTTCATCAAAATGAATAAAATTCCACAAGAATTTTGGGAAAAATTATTCACAAAACCTACTGTCATTGAAAAAGCACCAACACATCTGTGAAAAATACATGTTTAAATGGAACCCCCAAACAACCGGTGAGCATTTTATTCAAGTACTATTTGAAAGTTCAGCCAAGAGCTAGAGTCTTCACAGAGAAGAGGAGGGCCACTCTTAAGTTTAGCAGTCTTGCAAATATAACCAGTCAAAACACAATTTCAGCTAAACACTGAAAGATGCTTGCCTGGTCTCTAACAACTCCTGTCCTTTTCAAGTTTATCACTTGGACTAGTAAGATGCTTGTAGAATTGAAGATCAAGCTTCTAATCACATTTGTGGAGGCAAAAGTACATTTTGTTTATTAGTCCTTGACCCAAGGTAATTATAGAATCATAATCCTAAATGTAAGATTTTCATGTAAACTATACGATAGACTAATAATAGTCCAGAAAAGACTCAGATTTAAAAAAAAAAAAAAATCAGAAAAGGGAAGCACCTTTAGTATTGTAATGAAAACTCTATCATAGGGGATACGCATTTTATACGTAGAACACTTGTTGATGATTCTGGTTTTGGGAAATGCATATCCCAAATAAATCTGTGCAGCCCCACCAACTTCACTAAACCTATGTTAGTTTACACTAGATATTGGTCTGTCCTGCTTTCTAGTCTTTTGTACCTTACAGTGTTCTGAAGGTTCATCAAGGAATTGAACTTGTCTCAATAACAGGCATGGAAAAGTAAACCTCTGCTTTGCCTGCAGGGAAGTCTGATGTTTATAACTCTAGTGAAACTGAAATTTATTGTATAAATTGGTGAGGAGGCCTCTGGAGGGAATTTATTTCAAAGTCTGTAATCCAGCTTTATATAATGCTGCACAGACTTTTTTTCATGCCCTTGCTGTTAAAAGTGATACTTATACCTCATATTTGGGGCAGAAATGCTTCTAAAGTTGCTGAGATGTCACTCCAGTCAACATTGTCTCTTACAGATAAATGAGGACATGTGGGTTATTTGTGTCTACAAGGGAAAGAGGTTGTACCTGATATTGCTCCCGTACCTTTGTTCACAGCTGAAGTGCTATACCCCAGATCAAGATATCTACCTTCTGGCTAGAACAGCCTTATAATAATCTGTCAGTGAGCTTGGTGTCCAGCACTAATTTATTTGAGAAATTTTCAGTTATGAATATAGATGTGACCTTTCATGACAATGACTATACTTGAGTTACTGTAGGTGGAAGCAGGAGGGTATGGGAGCTTGCCAATGTTAAAATTGCTTTATAGTGTTGGCTTCCAAAATGGCATTTCTTATAATTGATTTTATTGCGATCATAACCAGTTAATGTACAGAACCACAACGCGGGCATCTGCTTATGCAATCTGAAATAGATATTACTGAAGTTGTGATTTATAAGCACTTTACGGAGATGCATTGAATCCAATAAACACAGTCCTAACCTGACATCTGACAATGTAATTTTCCAAGATAAAATATTTACTGTTCAATATAAACAAAATTTTTAAATAGTATAATAGAAAAAAGTTAGAATTATTGCAGTATTAAACTTCTTAACATACAGTACCCTTCTTCAGGAATTGCCTTCTAATAGTTGTTATTAATTAGATACTGAGAAGGAAAGAAGCTTTGTACTTAAACCATACTGCATGTTCTACAGCTAGCTGCAACTCCTGGAATTACTGTAGACTTACACTGCTGCTTTACTGTTAACCTGATTCTTGCTTTTATCCATCTGCAGAATGGTCATAGTGACTGCCTTATGCATAGAAATTAAATGAAAAAAACATGTTTGTAAAGTTCTTTGGGTGTTTTAGACCTGTGGATGAGTTGAAGTGAAAAATAAAGTTTATCTTCTAATGAAGCTTCACCCAATTCTAGAAGAATGACGGGTACTACAGAATTAATGTAAGCTGGCTCCAGCCTAAGCACAGACTTAGTTAACTGTGTTAGACATGTCTGAGAAGATCTGTAAGGACAGTTACTAATTCCAGCCAACCATCACCTGACTAAACCATTTGCTTTTTCACCTTCTTACTCAGTTTGATAGTCATAGTAACACCTAACTTTCCTTTTTAATAAAAGAAGCTGGAAGAGAGCTTCATTTGGAAATATGTTTTTTTATTTGCTCTACAACTTAAATCCTGTAGTGCAAATCTTCTGCCTTAGGTAAATTACTAAATATGCTCTGTTATCTCGTCTGGGCATATTATAAAGAACCCATGTATCTGGAGTCATGAGTTTCTTCCTCCAATGCCACAAGGGAACAATCTTGCCTTTCCTTTCTTCTCCTCTCCTCTCACTTCCCAGCCAAACATGTCCATATGTGACCATGCACATGTCTCCACACACACTTGCAAGTATGCACATACATGATGGTTAATGGTTGGCATTTTGACTGCTAGTAAAGCGGTAACAGAGATCAGACGAGCTAGTAGGCTCAGTCCCTAACAGGCAGACTTATTACCACATAGAGGCAAGCCAACTCATTCTATCATATCAATCACTTCAGAGAAGTTTTGAATCTAGAAATTTAAGGACTTCAGCAGGATTTTCAGTGAGGATACCCAGAGTGGTATCACTGATTATCACTATACTTCCATCTAAACGACATTTATCTTCCAGGTGCCAGGTAAAACACCTGAAAACCCACATTGAGCTAGAAACTTACTAGGCCAGTGAGATGTCATCCAGACTACCACTTGCAGCCTCTAATGGCAGGATCATCAAACCTGCAAGGCAATTTATAAGTGCATTGGCGGAGAGGTGATGGTCTTATTGATTTAGTAATGGAGGGATTGTGATTGAGAAGCTGTAGGACATCAGAGTGCCTGATAAGAGGCAGATGAATGTTCAGCCTGCGATTACTCCAGCCCTCATTTAGAAGGTAGAGCATTGGCCAAATGATTCAGGCACCAGTCAAGCTTTGGCACAGCCTCTCATTATTAACAGGAAAAAGCAGCAAGTTACAGAACCTACAAATATAAGGACATCCCTTTCTACCTGTGCCAGTGACTTGTTTTCCTAGGGGTGATAATTACTGCAACATTTAATAAGCCTCTGAACCACTTTCTAGCATCAGAAGGTAAGCGTCTTCTCTACAGTGATCTACCTAAACAAAAATTGATTTGTAATACATGATAGCAAGTCACTGGCAAAGCTAATAGAATTCTTAAGTTCCAGTTCTCCTTTTTAACCCCTAACCATATTTCCCTTTTGCCTCCTCTTTGTTTTTTTTAAACATCATGCTCAGCTAAGGAAGAGCTTTTAACTTCAGTCATGGAGTTACCATGCCACCACCTGTATGACAGATTCCACTGTTTTGCAATTCATGAATACATTGTTTCCAGGAAAACACATTATTCCTTGAGCACTAGAACTAAAAACATTCTATTTGTTTTTTATGGTGGACTGTGAGCTCAAAATGAATGTTTTCATCATCTGAGGGATTCATAAGGTATTCTTCCTCTGTGGATTTGTTGTTGTCTCCGTGGTCTTTTAGGATGCGGAAGTTAAAAACCAAGTTGTACAGCAAGACAAATATGAAGACTCAATCTAGAGTCAGTCTCTAGAGGATTCTGACCTGTGACCAAAGAAAATTAAGAAGCAGGCTTTTAGGGGGTTTTTGTGGATTGCTGTCAAAAGTAAGCATGAAGTTGTACCCTCATATGTTTACATAGTTTGGGAACTGTGTGCTATGTGTTAAATATTACAGTTTCTTAGGTCTTTGGCACTGTCCCACATGGTTGCAGTTAACAAGGAGGAAGTGCTCAGGATGTGTACAGGAAAGGGCAGAGAAAGGGCACGGCTGGAACTCACCTGGTCAACGAAAATCTAGTACAACAGATATCCAGTATATGGCCAGATTTAAACACCGGATTCTAGGACTCATGCAGCTTGGGAATTTGAAGATGGCTGACAAACCAAGTATGTTTTCATACGACAAATCCAAGAGGAAGCAGTTGTAAGGGGATGGATTGGAGAAATCTCAAAATCAGGAGAAAATGTATAGTGATGCTTCCCATGGAAATCAGGATGGCCTAGGGCTGAACGGACTGGCCTGGATTAGGGCTCAGAATTGCTGGATCTATCCTAGGTTCTCCTACTTGCTTTTTCTAACCATAGCTTAAGCGTAGTGGTATTGTCTCTCTTTGTAAAGTTCACTGCAATATTCCACACAAAGCATCCAGTTACCATTTTTAATTTCTGTATACCAGAGGTTCCTAAATTCAGTTTGTTTACATACACACAGGTGGCAGCAGCAATCTTTAGCTTCCTTAATTGACAAATGTTCTTTTGCAAATTTAGCTATGACTCAGACTTGCTGTTACACTTTAATGACTCATATTCAGTAAGAGTTGAAGTGGAAAAACTCTACAATTTGTGTTTGTTTGTTCCTGTGGTAAGACAGGATGGGAAAGGATCCTCTATTACTCCAGGACATTATAAATTTTTGGAACATATAGTAAGCACTTTAACTACATTTATAACAGACAAATGTTAAGCTAACGGTGTCCAAAAGCTATTACAGTTACTTCCTGTGTCTGAGAGGTGGATTGTTGAAGGAAATATTATATCATTGGTGTTCTGACTCAAATATATGAAAGAAACTCCAATAAGATTAGTATTTTATAAAGAATAAATAAAAGACAATAGGAGATTCCTCTTTTTAAATAAATCTTAAAATCTGATCTCTTTCACTCATTCAAAACAATACCAGATTTTATGATGGAGTAACTCCCCAAGGAGTCACCCTTCCATCTGTCTTATGACTGAACTGGATTCCCATTAATTTTCTGGTACCCACATTACAGTTAAACATTTCTATAGCAACAGTACTTAAAAGAAGAAGGATTAAGGTTCCACCATAGTGAGTGCACTACAACCTCACATGCACACAGAATTTGTGGCCCCAAAGGCTCATAGTTCAGAATATGCTATGCAGAAGGGTTGACTTTACATATGCACAGAAAGAGTATTGCCAGCATCACAAGCGACACCCACAATTTCCAGTTACTATTCTCATAGACACATCTATTTAATGGATCAGTGTAGCAGGGAGGCCTCTGGAATATATCCAGAATGGGAGGGCATTAACGTTTAAACCAAATCAAATCTGTATGAGTGGAGTCTAAGCTACCTTAAGCTGTTTCCCCAAATAATACGGTAATGAGGATGAGCCATAGAGCATGAGATGTAACGATAACCCCTTTGGTGAAGATTTTCACTTCTGGAATCTGTTCTCCACCTTTGTGGTCTGACAAACAAGGAATCTGTCAGAGCATACTGCAAATTGTATCTGTACATCTGATACCATGACTGAGAGGAGAGCTCTGGTGGTTTTAGTGGCCATAGTCCACCTTGCAAGCTGTTAATATATTTTATACATGTACCTAGAATAATAAATAGCACATTATAAATAAACCAAACTAAATATACTCTCTATCAAATCTATTTATTATGTTACCTCTCCAAAGAAGATAATGAAGGCAGTTTGACTTGATGATCCTTTTGGGTCCCTTCCAACTTGAGATATTCTGTGATTCTATGATTCTCAAGTAATTTTTACTAGAATAAGGAGGACGTTTATACTAAAAGCTAAAGTCTTTTTTTTTTATTTTTAGACCTTTCTCATACACTGGAAGATTTGTCAAGGTGTACTTAAGATTAGGAGATAGACTCACTGGCATCACACCCACTCCCATGGTCCAGATAGTGTTACAAGAGCCACTGAGGCAGGTGGAACAGTCTAGCTCTCAGAATTGCCCTGCTTTGAACACCAAAAGAGAAGCCAGCATGAGGAAAGTGATCATGTCTCCATCTGCATGGCATTACAGATGTCCTTAGTGGTTCCTTTAATGTTCTTTTCCCATTAGCCTGCTTCTCCCCTCTGATAATTTCAACACCTAGAGGAGCCAGGCTGGAGATCTGAAGAAATGAGGGGGAGGTAGCCAGCCAGCCACCTTCCTATCCAGTCCTCCTCAAAGAGTAACAGGCAGCAACTGCATCTTTTGCCAAACTCAAGACAGGGTAGACAAAGACAATGGAGGACTGAGATAATCTTAGTCATTAGAAGAGCAGAACAGACATGCCTGAAATTTCCAGATGGGAGGCAGTGGTCAGAGAGAAGTGGAGATGTCAAAGAGGGAAACAAAGTCACTGAGGTCAGTGGATGTCAGGAATGAAGCAGCACGGACAAGACGTGAGGCAGAATCATGAGAAAAGTGTGGCACATGTTGCTGTAGCTGTTGGGTGGCTGTCAAAAACAGCACAAACCAAACAGAGTGTTGTGGGACTGGCTCTACGCTTCTCCTTAGGAATGCATGCCATACTGCTACTGCTGGTGGTGGCTACTTTCATTTAATGTAAAATTACCCACAGGCCATTTTTTAATGTCAACTCACATGCAACACAGTCATTTTTGGGTAAGATTTATATTGAGATCTGAGAAAACCTAAGAGATGCTAACATGTTCAGAGCTGAAACGGAGAAAGGCTCCTTGAAGCCTCACTTAACCAAGCTCCACACTGCTAGCATTGCAATATTGCTCACGTGGCAACCTGGGGACCCCACTTCACCAAACAAATAATTCACTGTAACGTATACTCCTTAAAAGATTGCTCTATGTTCTCCCACTCTGCACACTTGCCTGTTGCAGGTTATCATCAGGGACTTCACCATAACACTTACCATCTGTTATTCCCTCCCTACGATGAGGCAAGGGGGGTTGGTCCAACCGTCCTCCCTTGTGTTTTTTAGTGGGCCTCGGCCTCTGACTCTGATTGACAGCCGCACTGGTGTTGCTGTCAGTAGAAAAAGGGCTGCTCGGCCGAGGTCTCTGAGAGGAAGGATATGCTTTGCCTAAACAAAAAGAGAAACCAGATGAAAAAATGTTATTGCCTTGAAATGGGCTGTTCTATTAATGTCTGTTCCGAAACATTAAACCTGATCTAATTCTCAGAGGCAAGCAAGTGTCCCCTTGAGGTACCCACTGATGACAACAGCTTTAAGACACACCACAACAAGCGAAGTGAGAAACTTGGCATTCTTTTGTCTTTAACTTTTATCATTAAAATCATTCCATCTGTTGTGATAAAACTACTGTATGCCATGTAACTCCTACCTGCTCTGTGTGCTGAACAGATGTGTCATAACAACTCCACAGCCTTGAGCAGGGAAGGAAAACAGTTCTGCAATCATATCAGATTTATCTCCTCCTGCCTTCCACCTTCACGTTTGCCAAGCCAGATTCTCATTTCAGGGGCTCCCATATGCACTGTATATCTGGAGTAACTCCAGTGAGATAAACATAACTGATTTTGCAAGCTATGTAGCAGTGTAGGTTTGTATACTTAAGGGCTCTTTTTTCTCAAGAAATAAAAATGGGGGTATATTTAAATGCTAAAATGTTCTTGTTAATTTTCAGTATTTTTATATGTTAAAAAAATAATGTATTCTGACTGAATTTATTCCTCAGATTTTTTGTTTTTTTAAATATATATAAACTAACCAAGCTACGTGATTTCTCTTAAAAAAAAAATCATCTTTGATGCTGTTGTATGGAGCAGATCATTAAAAGCATCATGCAGGAACCATAGCAGCACAGTTCATTTACTACATTCACTTTCTCTTACTTTGGTATTTTTATTCAGTTAACTTAACTAGGTTTATTGTTTAATAATAACTGATGAAAACTAAAGATCACCATCTTTGACTTTCTTTTTTTTCATCTGTATGTCATTCTTGCCAAGTATCTTGGGTATGTTAACATTTTAATTCATTTACAACTAGTACTTAAAATTCTTACATGTTTTAATCGTATCTGCAGTGGAAAATGTATAAGCCAGTCAGAACTTCTGCTCTTTCAGTGCTATTGTAGGCCCAAATGGTGTCAGAGTTGATGGAAGGAAGCAAAATGGCTGTTTGTTATTTTACTAGTCAACTGACCCCAGGCTAGTAAGGAGCTTTTTTATCTTCTGGTTAATTTAGACCAGGGTCTACCCTGCTGTGAGTTATGCTTTCTACTAAAACCTTTCAACAGATGCACTTACTTCCAACATGCCATCATACATGAACTGATCTAGATAAGCCTAATCAGGAGTAATATGCTACCCGCTACACTATTTGAAATATTCTCAGTGCAAAGAGGGCAAAGTGAAAAAAGTAGCCATAATCTCTCTAACATGGTGTTTTGCATTAATACATACATGTTAGAATAACATCTCAGCATTTGACTGCAGAGATTTCCTCACTGTCTCAGGCTTGATCTTCTAACTTCTGACTGATGTGCACTCTGAGGAGGACTCTGCTCTTAGGCAGGCTTGTCTCTCAGCTGCGTGTCACTGCCAGCTATTGGAGGTTACCATGTTTGAACCCCTCATGTAGACATTCCCTAACCCTCCTCTACCAAAATAAGCCAAACTGAACTTAAACGGTATGAAAAGTATGCCTTTGCTAAAACCCGACTCATTTTAACTGAAATGGGTTACAGAACGCCCACCCAAGCAGCTAATTCTGGAGCTGGGAGAAAGCTGTAATAAGCATTTGGGGGAAGGCTGAAAACATTAACCTCTATAGCTGCCACAGCTGCAGCCAGACAAAGACAAGTGATCAAGCCCTTGTTTCACAGATAAGGATAAAACAGCAGATGAACACAGACAAAATATTAAAATTTCATTTAAAAATAAAAGACCACTAATGCAAAGAAATTCAGATATGAGCCTGAAATTCCATCCTAGCTCACAGCACATTGCACAGATGTTTTGCAAAAATAAACTCGCAACATGCAAGTGCAACTAGTGAGTGCAGGACGAAGATTCTTCACACTTGACTAAAGAAATGTGATTATTCATTCAGAATGTTGGATTGAAAAAGAAATAGACACCAAACATTCCTTCTTTTATCCCTCCATGAAAATCAGGGAAAATAAATAGCACTGACCTAAATCAGACATGGGGCAAACACAAATGATGCACAGGCTCCCAAAACACATTTTTCAATGCACCTAATAACGATTACAGCATCTTGTATTTGTATGCAGTCCTTCCAGCAAGAACTGCTGAGCAGTATCAGACTCTCTGTAGTAGATTTAGTATGTTTAAGTGAAGGCAAGAATGAATCCACTAATTCTTGATTTAATTTCCCAAGGTCGTTAAAAAGGAAAACTGTCTGAACTTCACAGCAAATCACATGATGGCTTGTGGAAACTGGAATCAAAGTGTCTGGCAAGAGAGACACCTTGCACCTGCACTTACCAGTGCCTCTTATGCTTGGCAATCAAACGCACCCACGTGAGGCTATCAAGTTGGACTTCTCCTTTCGTATCAGTGAGAATATTTCACAGCTGTTCTGAATGGGTGAAAATAACTGTCCAGACTCCAAAGGAGTAAAGAGTCAGGAGCTTCAGACTCCCTCCAGAGCAATGAACAGAAATAATACGGCTGCTTCACCACTACAAGACGCCATTTTGCACGATGGGGGGGTTGCTGTGGTGCAGCAGGTCCATAATAGGCCTGTCTGATTGATCCACACTACCCTGGGTGGTATCATATCGTAATGAAATTGCAGTAAGCACTGGGGAGTTATTTCCAGTTGCTGAAGTTTTTGTGAGGAAAAGAGGGGAGGGCTGTTTGTTTACATGTGGGTTTTATTTTGTTTCCATTTTGCCTGCTGGATCATTAAGAGAGTAAGAAGGTAATAATCATAAAGTCTCTACCACAACCGTTGAATACTTTGTTGTATCCTAAACTCTAATAGTCTGTCCGAGGAATAACATGCAAGTATTCAGTTTAAGTCTATTTGTGACCCAATTAAGCTAGGAAAATATAACTGACAAGAGAGCTCTCATCCTTTCCTTGTGCTTTCCATTTACACAGCTACAATAAGAAATTATATTTATTGAAAAGTGTCTATGTGTTTGTGTGTCTATTTACTTTTGTTAGGTGTGTGTTTGTGGTGGAAACTGTACTTCTCGATGGCCTGATACAAGTGACATTAACTTTGGGTGAATCTTTGCATTAGCTTTTACTGAGGCCAAGAACACCACCAAAAAACAGGTTGGGAAGGATTTACTCCTTTCATTCAAGACTGTTTAGGAGACTCTTCAAGCAAAATAGGGTATTTTAAATTATAGTTTGGCCAAATGTGCCCATAGTAGATCAGTGAAGGTCTACATCAGGTTTTGTTTTGCTTTGTTTTTTTCAAATGATGAGACAGCTTTACTGAGTCAATTTTCCACTAGTGTAAGAAGCAAGTGAGGGTTTTAACTACTTTTAACGGTGAAATAACTATCTTTGAAGGATGATTATGTCTGACCAAAGTCAATTGCAAAAGACCCAGAGATCTGAGAAAAGCTGTATCTGTTCACTCTGTAGTTTGTTGGCAACATAGGACTTTGCGATCAATTCTTCTCTTCATTCCTAACATTCCTAAAAGGCAGTGTTTGCCATGAAGTCACTGCGTGCAGTAAGCCTGCAGTTTTCAGCCCTAGCATGTGGAGACATTTCTCATAAATGCATACATTTTACTGAAGGATAGATTTCATACCAGACTAATAGTAAAAAATTTTAAATTATAGGAACCTGTGGGCAGGAATCGGCTGAGAAAGCATAACAAAAATACGATCCAAGTTCATACTTTGCTATTAGATTTGTGGATTTAAATAATTAGTTATTTTTGCTATTTTGATAAGACTAAGCACATGCAAATACATTCTTTTTTTCCAGAATATTTAAAAATCATTTTTACTTATCTTTTTTTTGCTAGAAATAAAACATATGGAGCTTTAAAAATATGAACTAAATTATGTTTACTTTTCATTAATTCATTTTAGAAGATCGGCTGTTTTCAAAAGCAACACTTTACCTTTGTTACATTTAACTTGGCAGATTTAGTTGGCAATAATTAAAATTAAATTTTATCAATATATATTAACTTATTAAGTATTTTTTAAATCAGCTATTAATAAGGCTTTTAAACAGTTTGTATTGTTAACAATAAAAGCACACCAATTTACCCCATGCTTAGCAAAACTTCACAGAAGAATACACTTTTGCAAGAAGAGATGCAACAGAAGAGCAGGGATGGAGATAACAGTTTAAACATGATGTTCATCACTGGAAATGTGAATGACTGTGAGGAGATTTTGCAAAAAATGAAATCATCAAAGACTGCATGGCAGAATTAGTGATCTCTTCACTGAAATATTAAACGAAGCATATGTCAGTAAATCTACAGCAGAGTCAACACAGAGAAACTGCAGCAGACTGAAGGTGCAGATTAAAAGCTTGCGCTATTCACTACTTCAAATCACTAAAATTGAAACATAATGCAAGGTTTCATTTAAAATATACTGACAAAAATATCTCCATCCACCTTATTCCATGCATGTTAGACAAGCGTGAGACGCAGGTTCACTGAAAAGAAGAGAAGAACAGGCAGAGACACCCTTCATGCAGAAAGCATCAACTTTGAGTCTACAAACCTGTTCTTGTCAGGCTGGTTCCATCCAGCCTAAAACCAGCTTTATCTGCTGCTGCAACCAGTGCTTGTGCAAAACTGCCGCTGGTAAAGATCGAGTCATCTGAGGAGCTACCTACGCTAGATCTATGACTAGAAAAGTTACGGTCCTCATCAGACGCAGAACCCCATCCATTTACCATTGAACCTAAAAACAAATGTAGGGGTCTAGTGAGTTGTGCACATTTGATATTTTTTGATCATCTAAAGCTTAAAGACCCACTTAATATGTCCTTTCTCAACAGGAAACCCAAAATTCATTTGACAGAGCTTGGTACAAAAGAGCAGTACCCATCTAAAGCTTAAAGACCCACTTAATGTGTCCTTTCACAACGGGAAACCCAAAGTTTATCTGACAGAGCTTGGTATAAAAAGGCACTATCAAAGCTAAATGGGATCTCATTCATAGCTTGCTCCGTGTTGCTTTGATCCTGTAAACAAAATGATACACATTCTCTACAACTGTGAAGGCTCCATAATAAATTCTTTTGAAAGTTAATAGATTTTCCCTGGGATTGAAATGAATGTGATTTTTTTTTTACTTGACTTATTATAAATCAGTATCTAGTTTGATATTTGCAAAATGAAGTCTTAATTTAGGACAGCACAAGTGTAAGTCTCAGTAGATATGGCTGAAGTCAGACATGGGCTTCAAGAGCTATCCTGAACGAGACTGGCATTATATCATTTTCTCAATCAAAACATTAAAATAGATGAGCAATTTTAATGGCCCGAAGAAAGCTGACCTAAAGTAGTTCATTCTGGTGGATTAAAGTTACTTTTTTAAAAGGTTAGAAATAATTAACATTCAAGAGCAGAGCAAATATATGCTCAAATTTAATACTGAGTCAGCCACTAAGCCAATGCTGGCCTCATGGTACCTTCTAGCTATGGATTCCCACCACTGCAAGAAAGGAAAATGATAATAACATCATAAAAATGCAGTCAGAAAATGAGATACCAGAAAAAGCACATGAAAGAAATACTGAAATCTTGACATAACTAAAATGTAAAGCACAAAATAGTGAAGGAAGGATTAATCTTATTTGCTCTTCATTTATAGTTTCTCTCCCAATGCATGAAGCATTGACCAGCTACCCAACGTGGCAGTACAATATATTTTCAAAAGCTATCGCTCAGTTCAGATTTTTTTTAAAGTACTGAAATTCAGTTTCTTTTGTGGCTTCAGATGCAGTTGATGGTGTTGTGTACTTCTAAAAATCATGCATAAATGTCACAGGATAATTCTACACTGTGCAGAGGAGCAGAAGGCAAAGGAAACTTAGCTAGCACCAAATACCTAGCTTTGCTCCAGGAACAGGGCAGCCATGCTAATTAGTTACCAAGTCCAGCTGAGGTGCAGAGCTACCAGACTGCTTTTGGGACCTGAGCTGCTGCATGGCATTGCATGGTGCTGTGTAGACACAGCGCATTTTTCTGAGATAGCACAGGCACCTATCTTGAAATACCTGAAATCTGCTTTTTAAAAACAGTGGCATGCATATGTTGAAAAAAAAGCCCAGTGAACCCATGAGAATCTGCAGAGAACTGGTTTTCAAAGATATGAAGACACATGTGAGAGATACATCATGGCCCTGACTTAACTATTCAGTTAGCACAGCTGAATTTATGTAAATGTATGTAAGATGTGTAGCAGTGTAAGTCATGCTCTTCAAAGCCTTTTTTTAATCCATGTCCACGAAAGTATTATTGTGTTCAAAATCTAGTAATTCAATAGTGACCTGCTTATTAATACCAAATTGATAGGCTAGTTAAGTAACGGTTGTGTCAAATATTAAAAATATCCTGCAAAAAATAAGTCATGAGTACAATAAATGAATACTGGAATGTAGTCAGTAGCACAATGTACCACAAAGCCCAAGAACAATGGATTATTTTGTAATGCTGCAGTGACCAAACCTTTTAATGTCAGCAAAGTGGCACGCTATAATAATAAAAGTCCATGCACTCCTAAGATATAAGAAAAGAAACCGAAGAGGTCTATGGAGGTCTGACAGGCAGAAAGCGCGTTAAGTGCAACAGAGAGTGACAGAGTTTGATTCTGCTTGCCAAGAGCACACATAAAATTGTTATTTTCCAAACAGACTCAAGCTGATGCAGACAGATGTAAGGAAGCCAAGATAACAGCAAGGTAAGGCTAAAACTGAATTTCCTCTGAGAAGACAGTTTCTGAACTAACAATCAAAGTGCGATAGGACATCATAGAGAATAGAGAGTAAAAAGGCTTAGCAACAGTTATTGATGATGTATGAACAGAGATACTGCAGATAAAAGAGTTCATGAAGATGTAAGAAAATGAGATGCTATAGCTAAGGACATTTTCAAACAATCGCTTATCGACATATTCTGCAAAATATGTAAGCACAAGCTGAAACATAAAAATATAACTAGACCTACAGATATCAAAGGATGATACTTGGGTGCTAAAAATTTAACATGTATCTCATTAGTTTCAGGGCCCAAGGGTTTTGTATGACACATTCAACATAGAGACATATACAACATATACTGTACAAAATAGGCATGGATTTCAGTATCATAGGCACAAGACTATGGATGTTTTAAAGGAACTTAGGTTTTAATTTCCATTGCTCACATTGTTCCATCTGTTTGCTAACCAGTCACTCAGCTGTTACACAACATACAATACACATGATAATTTGGATGGGATGCTTTCAGGGTGTGTCTAGGAACAGTTGCTATTTTTCACCTACTCTTTGAAGGGCTGGACTGAAGTTCATCCAGTCCAAAAAAATAATCTATGTTTCAAGTATGATATAGAGTAAAAATCTGCAAAAGCCCATAATGCTCTCTCCAATGTGTGCACACACCTATCGTTCTAGACAATGCCAGGTTTTCCTAAAAATAGCTAAATTTTAATTATCAGTAGAGTGCTGTTATCAGACTGCCAATTTTTCAGGCTAACCCTATAGGAAAGCCCTGTTCCTGAACTCCTCTGCATTCCCATGGACAGCAAGCATTAGCAAGGCTAGGAATAGTGCACTCTGCCCATGGATCCCTTCCCCTCTCCTCCAGCAGCTGTGTTAGGAGGGACTGCCTGTCAGGCTGGAAGCATAGCTCAATTCTCGCAGGGATGTGAGCTTTACTGGGACGTCAACACAGCTGACAACTAAAGCAAACAATGACCCCACCTGGACTACTGTATCCAGTTCTGGGGTCCCCAGCACAAGAAAGACATAGACCTGTTAGAGCTGGTCCAGAGGAGGACCTCAAAAATGGTCAGAGGGCTGGAGCACCTCTCCTGTGAAGAAAGGTTGAGAGAGTTGGGGTTGTTCAGCCTGGAGAAGAGAAGGCTCCGGGGAGACCTTACTGCTGCCTTTCAATATATAAAGGGGGCTTATAAGAAAGATGGAGAAAGACTTTTTACCAAGGCCTGTAGTGACAGAACAAGGAGCAACAGTTTAAAACTGAAAGAGGATAGGTTTAAATCAGATATAAGAAAGAAATTGTTTACAATGAGGGTGGTGAGGCACTGGAGCAGGTTGCCCAGAGAAGTTGTGCACGCTCCATCATTGGAAGTGTTCACAGTGAGATTGGATGGGGCTTTTAGCAACCTGGTCTAGTAAAGGATGACCCTGCCTATGGCAGGGGGGGTTGGATTAGATGATCTTTAAAGGTGCCTTCCAACCCAAACCATTCTATGATTCAATGATTTAATGATACTTCTGGTTGCTGGAAGCAGAGGCAAAACTCCTTATAACTGCTGAAGTCAGCAAGCTACCATGAGACATATACAGCACCCACAGCTGCATGTGACTAGGCAGCTAAAGTGAAATCTCTACATTATTCCTACTGGTTCCTGAGCTATTCAGTTTCCCTGCATAAACAATTTTTTCCCCACCAAAACTTGCAGCAGCAAAACCCCGGCTTGCTTTGCCCTCTAGAGGTGCGGACATTGCCCAGAAGGCATAGGAGTGCTGGAGCCCAGCCTGGGCACCTCAGGCCACCACGCAGCTGTGTTAACGTAGCACACATGGTGACTGCTTGTTTAAAGACATCCACTGGCCTCTTGTTTTCCAAATCAGATGCACATTTGTTTCTCTCTGAATAAAGGCAGAATAAGAGATGCTGATATGCCTTTCAGATCAACCGTGCATTTTGAAATGGAATGAAACAGGCTTTTAGTGTCTCCTTTACATGCAGCTCACTATGTGTTTTCCAACAGCACATTTGAGTTTTTACGCTTTCTGGCAACTGTAAATTTTACTCTTGCTGACAGCAGCAGTAAATGCTTTATGCAGAACAAAATCAACTCTGTGAAAAGTTGAACTCTGTTTTCTTGCTCCATAAAATATCTCTTGGTGCTAATGCAAACAGAAAGCTTCTTTGCTCTCAGGGAGAGGTGAGAGGAATAGAGGTGCTAGCTTCTTGTAGACTGCACGCGACTGCTTTTAGTGGCATTTTGCAGGCAATAAAAATGCTATTTTTCTTTGTAAAGTGTACTCTTGCTTTACTTTAAAAAAAGAATCTAATGCACTTGTGAAGTAAAAGCTGCTCACAACAAACCTAAAACTTTAAAAAATTCCATTATGTACGTACCAAACTCTATGTACATGCTTAAAGTTAACAACTGATGTCACTGGGACTTGTATCTGTATGCTTTTGTGCTTTCCTTCACAAGACCATTAAGCACATGCTAATATTAAGCCCCTGCTCCTCTGCAGGTTTTTTGATGGAACAGGGCTAGACTGCTTAGGTTTGTGAAGTACGGGTGAAGTCCTTGCGGACTGATGCTACTTCAGCTGAAATCAGTTACAGAATTCCTTTAGCCTTTGTACAGGAGAAACACGTTATCCTCTTTTGGATATATCTAACTACTGTCATGGCTACAAAGAAAGAATGTCCACTGATTTTGGTGGAAGTGATGGAATAAAAGGGGCAATAGTCATTCTACCATTAAAATAAGAAAGAATACTGGAAGGGGCTAAATGCAGAATATAAATATGATCAGACTTCAAAAATTAGACCTGGTCTTACACTTTACATTATACTTCACCATAAATGCCCAAATATTTAAATGTATACACCTGAAATAAACACTTAAGTTTGAAAATTTTTATTTTGGGGCAGGAAACACTAAACAAAAGTAAGTAAAAATTATACATACATATCTGGCACTTCACAGGTCCAACCATAATTAATGCCCTTCATAAACATTTCATGAAAAATGAATTTATGTCACTTAGCCAACTTTATTTCTGTTTGCATTTTCAATCTTTCTAGATTTTTCTTGGTTTCCATATTGCTGAAAGGCACAAAAATTTCTCAAATTTATTCAAGCTGTTAGAAAAGAAATGCACACAGAACATTAAGTAGTTGCTCAAATGTTGCTGAGCAGTAAAATACTATGATAAAGTGGCATCTTGCTGTGTCTCTATTACTTCTTCAGCACTAAAATTAATTTATGATCAGTCATCAATTCATTTACATGTCGTTTTATGCTAAATCCTTCGTAGCTGATGAATGCATATCCCTAGATCCATTAAGCTAGAGTAAAGTCTGTGCTTTATAATATGACCCTGCTAATTGTTGCATTACCATTTTTATGAGATACAAAAAGTAGCAGTTTCCTATTTTCTGAGCACATATTTAATCCATGAAACACATTCTACCTATTAAATGCATTCTGTCTAACTGCTTATAAAATAGGATCTTTTGCAATAGGTATCCCTAAGCAAATCAATATAAAGATTGAACTCTGCCATGGTAAAATATAGCTCATGAAAATGATTTTGTGTAATTTTCAAGAATTATTCCATTTGTGCTCAGACACAATGAATGAACAACTTTTACCATACGGACAGTGATCAGTGATTCTTTTAATCATGACCAAAACATGCCAAAGAAGGGACTTTCTTCCTTGCTGAGCTATACAACTTCTGGAGATCTTTATAATTTCAAATCTATGTAATTCCATAGAAAAAAAAATTGTTATCCATTTGCAATGGTACTGTTTACACGAATATCTCTCTGCTTATATCAGTTTGTATCAGTTAGGTAGAAAAGGGCTTGTTCTGATTTCTGTGCTGGTCAATGGGTGCATCTCTCCCCTCAGTCAAAATGCACCAGGGCTGAAGATATAACAGCTCTCGCTACCAGTTTCACTGGTGGTGCTGGGGGAGTAGAAGATAAGGAGAAAACCCCCAAACCATAATACTTTGATCTGACAAAACCTAGTGTTGCTCTTAGTGATTTCACTGAGAAGCAAATTAATTTCTTATACAGTCATCATATGCAATTAATTAAGTCTATTAAAGTAGAATAATATATCAGACTCTTCATGACCATTCATGCCATAACTCTGCACAGCAATTCATTATAAAGACAAGCATTAAACATACACCCCCCCCATATTTCAATGTGTCTCTGAAGGCAAAAATAACCCCAAATAATTGTGAATTAACAGTCAAGTAGTCAAGTAAGCAGAAGTTTTACAGCTGCTTTTCAGTTCCCTCTTCTTTTTTTTTTTTTTTTTTTTTTTTTTAATCAGAATCAGTAACTCAGTATCCTAACAAACCATGCTGGGAATGAACCAAAACTTTGGCTTTCATTTCATATTCAGTCCCACAAATGTTCAAATCTAAACCTCCCTCCTTGAGTTTTCTTTGCAATATCTGGAAAATGTTAAGATATAGTTACTGTGCACTCCTCCTTTCTTTTCAATTTATTATACACGTCAACATTATGTCTCTGCCACCTGCAAAGAGAAAAGCTTAATAGCACAGATTAAATCCTTGTCTGAATCTTCAGTTAGCTGTAACTAAAATTCAAGGGCCTGGAAGACAACCTGACTTTTAAACAGTTTAAAGGAGCAACACTGTGGTTTCAGAGGAATTTAGCAGTTTGAGCTCAGCTCATACAGCGCCAGTGCTTCCCCTCAGAGAATCCCACATTTGGCGTTGGATGAAAACGTCGGTCTCAGCTCAGCCATAAAGAGCAAAATACCATTTCACTCCGAGAGTGGGTATCGTCAAGTCATTGCTGAGGCATGCTAACAGTACAGGGTGAGGAGACTCGCCCTGCTCACCGTACAGCAACTCTATTTGGAGGCACTCTGGACCAAGGGTTGTCAATTTAGATTTCTCACAAACACTGAATTCACAGGGCACATTTCAAAATGAACAGAAATATTGCTTCATCTGGGTCAGCTGTTCTCATTTGCCTCCATTTTTTAATATAATGTTTAAAGAACTGAAAACATGGTATATAAATTCCTAAGCAACTGCTGGTTTAAGTCACCAAAAGCCCTGTGAAAAGAAGTAGCTTATATATTCTCAGTGCAAGGAAGAAGAATTTAGTTTTTCTACAGTATTTTAAGAGCAATCAAATTAAAGAATGAGAACCAGCTTAGAAACAATGAATGCAATTTGTTATATACACTCCTTAACACCAGTAAATGCAGCCTGGAAGAGTTAACAGAAACAGATACACAAAAATTAAAATTATCTTTTGAAACAATTTGCCCAAGGATAATAAACAATTTCTTTCCACCCTAGAAAAAAACAAGCCCAAAACAAGCCCTCAGAAAATCGAGGTTTTGCCCATATAGTAACTGGGGAAAACAGAAGTAGTTTTGTTATTTGGAGAGTTTGCCATTTTGCAAATCATTTAGACTAACACTGTGGCTATATTTTTGTAAGGCTATAATTTCGTAATTGTTTTAAGTCAATCTAAGTGTTGGCTATACGCTAGAGGGGCAGTCTGTCATTTTGCTTCCCTTCCAGCTGCACATTCCCTTCCTGCAGTGCTGGCAAACACCTTGCCATGCGGTGAACCAGATCAAGGAACAGATCCAGCTAGTAATTAAGCAAGAAAAAGCAAAAGAAAAACCTTAATTTTCAGCTGGATGAGGCTACATCAAGATAGTGGTGGAAATGAGTGGGAGTGCATTTAACCACCTTAAGTACACTCCCAGTCTACATTACCAAATTCTGCCCAATTTCTTCAAAAAAAATACACCAGAAAGTTTTTAACTCTCCAATAATTAAACATTTAACACTCCAATAATTAAACAAGATTTCTAACTATTAGAACAAGCTTAAATGTTATACATAAAAGGACAAATTGTAATAAGCACAGAAGTCCATGAATTGTTGCAGAAATGCAGCTATTCCCTACTTTGTGCTAGGAAGGGTGGTCCAAAATATTAGGTGAAAATGCAAATGTGAAAAACATTCATTTTCTGATTTATGGATATATCAACATTGACATTTTAATACATACCAAATGGAAAATCTATAGACACCTGATTTTTTTTTTATTATTATTTATTTCTGTATTACCAGTGTAAAACCCTTACTGCATTCCTAATGGAAAGGCTTCTAAGCCATTAGTGAGATATGCAAAAATATGCAGAATTATAGCCTGAAGGAGATTACACTAGAAATTCAAGCAAAGTGACTTAACATACTCATGCACTAATAAGTTAACCTTCTCAATTCAGGGATTTAAACTTTAACTCTATGGCCTTCAGTTAGATCTGGATTTCAAATCACAGCAGCAGAGATACAATTCTTAAATCTTAATTAGATTGGCAAGCAGTCTGGCCCTAGGGTGAAGGAAAACCTGGTAAGTGGGATTAAGCTACACACACTATTTAATTCAACAAGGGAAAAGGAAGGAAATTATAGGTATTGATGGTCCCTCACTGTCATATTCCTGCAGTGTTTTCAGAATGGCAATGTTTAAGTAAGGGTGCAAAATCCTTGGAATTTCAAAGGTCCAGAACAAAGAATTTCATCTATTCAGTAGTGCTGTGGTAGCAAATTGTACTGAGCAAGTCTCCCTTAAGGTACAACTAGCAATCAGTGCTCTTCCACTGAGATCAAAGACTGAAGAAGCACCAACTAGCTTTTATGAGCTATGGACACTATGTACATTTGGGTCTCCAGTACAGCTGTACATTATGGACACAGGATATTATATAGAGGCCCAAGTTCAACCTAAAGGGAAATACACTGATGCTTACAAAAAGTACATTATGTCCACATAAAATCTGTATTTTACAAAAAATGTCTTTCACTGCCTACATTTCATCAACAGCAATTTTATTCATTCAGATTCTGTGCATTAGTTTAGCATGCCTTTCTAGGTCCCCTTTGATGATCCCTGTTGTAACTTTCCAAGGCATGCAAAGGGTGAGAAGCAGTGAAGGATGGAGTGTCAGAATAATTAAATATCTTCACTGAAAGGGAACAATTACTAAATTCAGCAATACAAGGTATGTTCAAAATACACATTTTTCCTACATAAATGTTGTATTTACTCTACAGATAAATGTTGTGCTGATCTAACTACACTTATTCTGAAGTCTTTTAACTTCCCCGTGTTCATCTGTGAAAGCATTTACCCAGCAAAATATCTAAAAGTGCTTTAAGATAACATTTTTATGCTGCTTCTGATTCATGAAATGTATATTCCTAAGCCAAGGTCTTCCCCCTCCTTTTTATGTAACTGGCTTGCTTCTCCAGTAGACTGAACTTTTCATGAAAGCTAGGATATAATTGAGTTTTCTTTCAAGTCTTTAAAGCTTTTTAAAATTCATGAATTTTCTTATCATTTTGCAGCAAAGCAAAGTATTTTCAAATCCTTCTTTAACTTTAGTGTTTAATATTAACATATTTTAAATGTTACAGAAATAGAGTAGAATAAATTTTCACTTAGAAAGTGTTTGACTGATGATGTATTTTACTGTTAGGAACAAGTTGGTGTCACTGTTAACTGTGTTTGGTTACCTGTCACAGAGCTGTCTAGATTGTCCATACTGGAGCCTGGAGTATGCTCTAGACCTCTTAGCGGCCTACTGATTTCTACAGTTTCTTCTTCGATATCATCCTCATCATCATCATCATCATCTGGAACATCTGTTTCCAAATCTGAAATAAGGTTTCCAGATACATATCCTAGGGGCGGAACTGGAGCCTGAGGAGGTTGTGTACTGCTTTGGATGTGCCTACACAAACAAACACAAAAACGTCATCAGAATGGATGAGACTTTGTACCCTATGGTCAATAGAAGACAAACCTTTCAATAAGTCCTGAAGTAGATTTACAAAACATGCTTGTTAGGTCAAACTCAAGAAAAGACAGTTCAGTTATTCACCGTAGCTTCTAACACCAGAGTACCTGCACACTTTCCAGTCTTAAATACACTTCTCCTGTAACATGGGGAAGGTCAAGATTGTCATTTTACAGATGAAGAACGATGTACACAGAGGCTATGTAAATCAGGTAGGAAGTCCATGGAAAAGCACAATTCTGAATCCCAACCTAGCATATAAGTGTCTCACCCAATATTCCACCTTGCAAATCACACGTTGAGCCAAAATTAAATTTCACTCCTTCTGCTTAAACAGACTCAGTGCCCTTAAGTAGAAGTCACCCTAAAGAGAAGGAAATGACCAGTAGAACAAAAGAAATTTTCAAGTCCAATGAACCCATTATCAGCGAGGCCTTTTTATTTTGCTTTATTCCAAGCAGTTTAATAGATTTAATTGCAGCAGTATTAGGGCATGCATGTGTGAAATTACTGCATGCAGCAATCACAATTAAAAAAAGAAAAACAAAGATAAAAAACATCCACAGGATAGCTAAATGGCCAAAGGCAAGCACGGGACTTGGAGTTTCATTTGTGTGGTCTCTGAGAGGCTAGAGAGGAAAAGAACAACCATCGGCTTTCAATGCAGCATTCTCCCCAGCACTACAGGTACACAGCAAGCTGTGCCAGGGGACCCAGGCATGACTGGCCTTGGCATAAAAGCATGTACCATGCTTGAAATTGCTAACTTAGGCACGTGGGAATCCTTGGGTGGCTGTACATGAGGTGCTGTGACCTGATTCGAATCAGCAGCACTCTGGACAGGATCCAGGATTCTGCTGGTCTCTTGCTTGGACATCAGCGTAACAGAAAAAATTACAACTGTCACCTGTTTGGTTTCCTAGCTCTAGTATATTTTCGATGAAAACTTTGTGCTGTATTATTACCTACACTCGGTAAGTGCAGTAATTCTCTTTATTCAAAGAGAACTTTTTTTTTTTCATAACTTAAATCTATGAAATCTGACAATGTCATGGTAATTGTTATGTACCACTGGAATCTCTCTCCACCTTGGTGTAGGTTTTAACTTATTGCCTTATTTGCAGAGCAAATGCTTCCCTTCTGATATACGACGCCCTTCTGATTACGACTTCTTGAATACTTTTTCTGCCTGGACACCAGGTTCTTAGCTATGCAGTGTTCAAAACACTGCACCAAAGGGCACTACCATCTAACTAACCCTCAATAAACAGTGTGATTAGCTCCCAGTCAAGCAAACTACTTAAGTATATGCTTAATGTTAAGCATGTGATAGAACAATTGAAGTCAATTTCTCATGTACTTGTAGTTAAGCATATACTTAAGTGATTTGCTGGATCAAGGCCATAATGATTATGTACTTTTCCAGTAATCTCTAATGTGCTCTTTCTTAAATGTCTAGTTGGCTGGTCTCTGTATTTCTCTTCTGTTACTCCTACAGTAACCTATCTGACACGTCTCATCTTGTTGTTTTGTCCCCCCCTGCCCCCCACACTGGACAGGTTAACTTTGTGAAAAGAAAACTAAGAAATCTTCCTTCCCACTGAAGACAATGGAGGACTTCCCACTGACTTTGAACATTTGCTGAACAGCATGATACATGTCCAGCCAAACGATATTAAAGCATTAAACAATTCCATTTCATAACTACTGCAAAAATCACTTCTATTTGCAACCCTCAATATTTACCCCAATACCTACTATAAGGTCCTAGTATGAAAAAAGGTTATCTCCCCGATATTTTTTTCAGTTTCAGGCTCAATTACTGTGACCTTACACAAAAGCAATGTTAAAATCTGTATATTCCTGAGCACATTATGACATTTCCCAATCAATTTTCATTTCTCCGAAAAGGGAGCAAGACCTTCCCTGTCAGCTGCAAGAGGCTTTGCTACAGAGTCCTACTATGTTATCCACTCCCAGACTGGCACCCACAGTTTGTAGGGCGTAGAAAGGGTAACAGCTGCAAAATGCAGCAGCGATTGACTGCGCAGACAGGGTATGCATCTGTGTGCCGGCTCACAAGTCAGCTACCTTCAATAGGCCAGGTCTAGCTGCTGCCTGGGATTTGGGTCTGTCCCACAGGCAGGCCAGGGTCTGTGCTTGGCAGCGTGGCACTGCAGCAGGACCAAAGTACCCTGTTGATTGAGTGCAGATTGCAGGCAAGCCTCGAGGCTTTGACGGTGTCCAGGGAAAACAGCTGGCTTTGATTTGGCACCACCTGCCTACCTGCCTGATCTATTTATGGTAGCTCAAGCTGAATAACTCTGTGGCTTTATTTACCAGCAAAGAAAGGCTGCTCCTCCGCTGGCAGCACGCCATTCAGTAACTAGCTCTGCTCCTCTCCTCCGAGATTCGTGGGCTTTGTCTGGATAGAAAAGTTGTAAAAGGACAACTGCCACTTAGGGAACATCCAGAAAGCAACTGACCTTCACCATATCCCCAGCCTGGTGCAGTTGACAAGTTCTTTTTCGGTCCCTGAAGAGATTGCTTCTGTTTGTTTTGCAGGGGAAATGTTACTGTGGTATTTGCTTGCTCTTCCTTTAAATAGGCATAAAGCACTCTAAAACGCTAGATCCATTTTGTAAATACTAACAACTTCCTTTCTGCTATTTCTGGGTTTTTCCCTATGAATCAGAAATTTCATGGTATTTCAAACTACAGTCAGAGATGCAAATGCTTCATTCTCATGTGACACAGGGTAAAAGCTGCTACATTGCTATTTCAAGTGACTAGCATTATTTTTAATCAGGAATTTAGAACCTCAATATTTTTGAAAATCCTAAAAAATTCATATCTTTTGCTAGCATGAAAAGAGAGTACTCTGAACTGTACAAAAGTTATCAGTACGTGGGTGTTAACTACTTAGTTGAATGTATGTAAAACTCCAAAGGAATATTATTTTTACATGTTTTTAGCCAAGATTTAACATATTACCAAGCATTATGGTTTAAAAAGCACCTACTAATGTTTAAGGCCTTCACACTGTAGACACAGTTTTGCTATCTCTTCTTCCATTTTACTGCTCTGGAAACATTACTGAAACGTTGTTGAACACAGTCGATATTTATGCCATCAAGGAATAAACTATTATTATGCTTTCACTTCCCAGACCACAGGTGCCCCCTTCAAACATTTACCATGTCTGCTTTGCTATATCAAACTGGTAAGCCCTAGTTAATTCATCAAGGTGGGCTTGAAGCATTGGCTGCATCTCCTCTCGTGGAGAAGGTGTGAGGGTTGCAGTTGACTGTTGCCCAAAGGAGATTGCAGGTGATGAAGCTACTCCTCGGACAGGAGGTGTGGGAACACGATCATCATCTTCTTCAAGCTCATCCTCCATGCCCTGATGTAGGTAGGTCTGAACTGGCAAAGGCGGACACCAACCATCACTGTCATATCTAAAACAAAAACCAAGTAAACTTAGTATATACCAAATCTCATCTCATCCCGTGCAGTAGATGGCATACAGGATTTCTGCTACAGTTTAAACCCTCTTCATGCAGTTTGAGCTTTAACATCTATTGAAAATAGGGTCATAATTGCTTAAATTCTCCTTACCAAGTCTGTTTAATTGTTCTGGCAACAGCTAAGCGACTTGAACAAGATGTGCAACAAAAAATTACTGATCCATTATCACATTTGTTAATGGCGATTAGATAATGTTACGCCACAATCAACAACAAAAATGAACTCGCTTCCTGGACCATTAGCCTAGGAGAATGCATGAAGATTGACCTAGACATGAAAATAGCAGCATTCTTAAAAGGCAGAGTGAGCTTTATGTAGTTGCACTATGCACTTCCTTACTCCCATCCTCCCCTTTATTTGTCTGTAAATTTACTATTTGATTTTATTTTGTAGCTTAAATAAAAAAGCTACACTTTCCACATAAATTCTGGTCTTGCCACACTGCATATAGGTATCTACTATGATGTGTAATACATTCATGTCGCAGCAGCACTGACCCTAAGCATATGCTATGTCACAGCACCAGCTGATAAGATACATTAGCACACATGCTGACAGCTCTGCCAGCACACCACCTCCTAACCAATCTTTACTGGGACTTACCTAGGCAGTGCTAAATTTCTGAACGCTTTCAACACACCTGCCCAAAGTAAATTAAAAGATAACAACTACCAATATTCTTCAATACCAAATTCTTCTCTTTTCACATAAAAGAGATGTTCTGATAGGTTTTTGTGGTTCAATTTTTAGTCTTATACTAAAGGTGTAAGAGCTGATGCTACATCTGATCAGGGCTAGAAACAGAAGCTTTATATTCTATTCTATTATGCAACCTTTGCCAGCAATTCAATCCTTTTCTGTCTCTGTCCTCATGACAGGACCTTTCAATTCAGTGCTGTATTACAGTATCATCCCATGACCCTGTCCCTTAGAGATACCAGCATCACTCAAGATGAATAGGCCCTAGTGAATGTGGTCATTCCCTGTGCGTTATCTCCCCAGAGTAATTCCCTAATCCGAACATAACTTTAGTTGTGCACTTCCCTGCTGACGATCACACCATTCAAATCTCAACACTGTCTACTCTTCCCATCTTCAAAACGTCCAGTCAGTCTGCAGTCCCTTGAGCATCTGCATACATTTCTTCTTAACTCCCAGCGTATTCCAAAATACCTCAGATTAGACAGCTCTTTTCAAAAGGCAACCAGACAACCAAAAGCTCTCACAGCTCCTTCATTGTTAAACCATCTCACACTCTAAAGGCCATTCCCCAAGCATCATCTAAGTCACTTTATCTTCTTTCCACCTTCAAGGCCTGCTGACAAGGTACACCCCTTTTTTCTGCAATGCAGGTAGGCAATGCATTGCATTATACAGTTAATTTCTTAAAACAGTTTAAAAATACTCCTTTAAGGCTTCTAATTTGGAAGGAAGGAATTACCAATTTCCCTCGAAAAAATGAATCACTGCCAATTTTCTCAAGTGTGAAGCCGGGTTACAAAAAGGCTGGGAACACTGAGACAGAGAAGTTTCAAAACCTGTATTATGAACAGAACATTTACTTTATGTAAACCCCAAAGATTTCTAAACTTAACTAAACTACTTTTTCCTTATTCAAAAGTCTGTCGTCTGTATTTAAACGCACAGATTCAGGGTAGCTAAACCAACCTGACTTAATCATCCAAAATGCTGTGGATGACATATCTTGTAATTAAGGCCAGTATCACTTCAAACCTATATCAAGATATAACCATATGTAGATACACAAACTTACGTTTGTGTACAGAGGTGCAAATAAATGCTGCATCTTAACACTTGGCATTTATGAGCTTTTGAGTGAATGATCATTACCATTTTGATAACACAGAGATTTAAGAAAATGTTATATGATACATATTCAATTCCTTAGGAGACAATTAAGATATGACTAGCTCTAATTTGTGTTTCCTTGCAATATTCACTCATGACATTGCCACCCAAGGGTGAAGGGATCGTCCTATCTCATGCTGCTAAAAATGTACTGTGCAACAGCTCTGACACTTATTTTTACTCTCTCAACCTCATGCTTTGGTATAATGGCTTCTTCTTTAAAAGGGACAGGGCAGAAAGATACTCCTTAGTGACTTTTCAGTAATGCATAAATGAGCTTTGGATGTGCTTGCCTTTTGACCCTACTTGCTTCAAATCCCCAAATGTTCAGCTTGATAGCAAAAAGATTTCTTAGAAAAAGATTTCTTAGGAGAAAGATTCTGCACAAGTACCATATCTTTACCTAGATTTTGTTTGAAATGGAAAGGAGCGTAAGCCTGAGGGTTAGGCCATTGAGATTCAAGATTTCAGGTACAAGTACCTTTGACTTCATAATGTAAGATGCCTGAAAAGCCACCAGTTCTAACCTGCATTTTACAAAAAAAAAAAACCAAAACCAAAACCAGTCTGCAAGAAAAAGCTAGGAAACCTAACAGGCTACATACTAACTACACCTCATATAAATGATACAGTTATTGAAACTTCTGGAACCTTCACAGTGAATATTGATCACATCCATGTTCTTTTTTGTTTTCTGAGTAAATACAACTTGGTGAAAATGCATGCAACCATTTTCAAGTACTTCTTATTAAAATCTAAGCACCTTAATTTCACTAGGGACCTCTGATTGTAATTTCATGATAATTAAGTCCCTAAATAAGTTCTGGTTAACAAATATGACTCTCTATGTTTCTAATAATTTTTATTCTATTCTCAGCACTTTTATTCTATTAAAAAGCTTGGTTCATTACATTGATAGATTTTTTTCTTCAAAATAAAAAACAGACATGATAGATAAGGGGCACATTCTTTAACAGTTCTGTTCCTTTACACACATCATTGCAGCAAAGCAAGCTTCCCCATCTAGGCCTTGCCAGAAAGGATTTTTTGATGTAAAAGGAATACCTTCTTTACTTTTTCTAAAAACAGAAAATGACTATCAAATATATTGATATCCAGCAGCTAATATTGCATTTTAAGGTGGAATCAATAGTAAGAAAAAAAAATAACCAATGATAACAGTATGAAGACTGCCTTTACTGGGGTTGGCTCAAGATCATGCATATTATTAATGAAAAAATATAAGAAGACGATAATGAATAAGTGATAAGCATTTCCTTACTGTCAAGTTTATTAGATAAAACCAAGCAAAAGCATATTCTCTGAAAAGGGCAGGAAAGGGAACATGCTTGATTGGGAGCTACTACAGGAAAAGAGAAACTTCAAAGGCTCTGCAGTATATACAGGAGAAAATTAAGGAAGACAACACGGAACAAGCACAGAGTTTGTAGAAGACCACAAAAAAGGGGAATGTTTCACAGGAAAGAGCTTGCTAGGAAAACAAGAGTATAAACAGACTTTCTGCACAGGTTAAATAGGAATTTAAGACATCCCAAAAGCTACCACATTATATAAAATGGCTGCTTGGATTAACATATTCACCTTTCCTTATGTGTGTTGCAGTTCATGGAAAAATGGAGGTGAATGCAAACCTCAGTTCTGGGGAGAAGACGGTAGAGAGAACTAAGTGTATTCTGGTTTTCTTCCTTACCTCTGATTAAGTTAGGTGACTTTTTTTTTTTTCTTTCACTTGCTGCTATTGTGGATTTTCTTTTACAATTTAGAAGCTAATAGGCCACTAGCATTAATTCCTAGTAAGCAAAATAAGGTATCAAAATTGTTTAGTTTATTTGGGATATTCATGCCAATGAAACTCACGCCTGAATTCAAGATTTATAGGAAGACATGCACAGAAATATAAGTTTCTGTTTAGATGCTCACTTCCTTGTTTTATTGCTCTAAACTTTCACCTTTCATATCACTTTGCAAGAACTTTATTATGGTCTTCAGTTTTTCTGAATGGAAGTCCATTTTTCAACTGTAATTCACAATATAATTGCATCTGCATGTAATTAATTCTAAAATTAAAACACATTGAACTTGTCATACATAATATACGTCAAAGCAAATCAAGAAAAACAGTTTTAAAAAATTGCTTACTTTTTTTTTTACCTGATACATCAATATTAAATGCAACATAAGGAATGCAGGCTATGATTCATTCTATTTTAGCATGTTGAAAACGACAGAAACAAGATCAACCCCTCAATACAGAATGACTGTTAGAATTGGATACCTCCTCAGGAAGTATGGGCAATGCAGATTCACTAATTTCAGTGAAGCTGGTTGCAAACTACTGTAGCTCAAGACTAATACTGTAAGTCTAATTTTCAAAATTTTTTTGTGTTTGGTAAAATGCACGTTAGAAGGTCTTGTTACAACCACTGTTAATGAGATATTACAAAAAACAGAGAAGAGTAATTAAAAAGATAATCAGAGGAAAAACTAAGTCTGAATTGTTGGGAACCTGGAAGGCTGCTGATTACCTTATCCTTAAATAACCAGTGCTGTCTTGGTGATCAACATCATTCCTTCCAGCTAAATAACAGATACTTTATGCAACTGAGGAGTCAAGCCTTGTGTCACAAGGGATTTCTCTAGAAGGTATTTCCATTTACCTTTTATGCTATTTCATTGTCCAGAAAGAAAATCAAAGTTGTTTGCCTTCGACAGCGTAATTATTTTAGAGAAATGGCTGCACATGAGTTTTAAGGATATAAACTTATAAAGACAAATATATGGTGAAACTATCTTAAATTTACTTTAGCTTTTTATAACAGAATACAGAACATAATGATTATATGCACTTTTTGCCTTGAGATTTAAACAACACTTACAATCAGGAAGGTTATTCATTTTCCCTTATATTTGCTTTGAAATTCTAACTCTAATACAACCTGAATGGACCTTCATTTTAAAAGAAACTCCACTGACTTACACAGTTAGTTACTATTCATTTTAGGAGTTGAAGGAATTGGTATAAACTGCTATAAACTTGGTACAAAATATTAATATTTATTTCTTCTAATTTTCATTATAAAAGTAGTGATGATGAATTCATGCTTACAACAGAGATAACACTTGAACTATTTTTATTCAGTAAAGCTATTAGAATGATTTTTAAAACTTATGTTTAATCTTTAGGAAATATTGATTAATTCATGTATTTAAATAGACAGAAATTTGTCCCTGACAGAACAATGATTCTCAAAGGCTCCAACAAAACTGACCACAGTAAACTATTTTTCTATACACTATTTTCCTCCCAAGTTTGATAACCTGGTATTTCATATAATTTCACTTTATAAAAAGCATTCCATAATTTTTCTCTGTGCAGGAAATGTCTCTTTCCTCTCATTTAGTGCTTTTTGTGTGATTCTGTGTCCTTGAGAACAAGTTTAAGCTATCCAAAAATAAGTGTAAGGTTCCAGAAACTCAAGAGTTTTTTAAATAATAATAAAAAAGACCTATAAATAGCATGCCTTCCTCAACTGTGAAATTTCTTCTAAAAGCTGATGAGAAGATTATTATCCACTGGTTGATCTTCTAAAATTAATCCAATTTACTGTGGTTTTTTTTTTTTCTGTAGGCTTTAATATTTTTAAACATCAAAGCAGTGAAAAAATACAAGGAGCCAGATTATGTCATCCTTACTCACTCGGAGTCCCATCATCTGCAAGCAGTCCCAACAGAATTCAATTAAACTACATGTGAAGAGAGATAATTCTCAGCATGAGTAAGCAGAGAAGCCCTGCACGATGATGAAGCAAGGTCACTTTTATTTCTATCTTCAGTCATTAACAAGAGAAGCTATTCAAACATTCCTCCTCCATAGCCCTGAATAAGTCTATAGGATAAGGCTCGCTTTCTCTTTTTTTTTTCCTAACAAAACAGAATAATATTGTCATTTAGCAAAATTAAAAAAAAAAAAAAAAGCCTCATCTCTGCAAACCACAGATTTTTCTTCAAAAGAAAAATAAGATAATTACCCTGCTTCTTGCTGATCCACCCCATAGTGTTCCAGCTCTGTGCCTGGAAGTGGCTGCACAGGAGGGGGTGGGAGGGGAACACTGGCCCAGTTTGAACCATTATTTTTCTGGGGCTTGGCAGTATTTTTGTTTTTCTTCTTTTTCCCTCCTTTTCCACCTGAAAATCCAAAAAAAAAAAAAAAAATGTTAGAAATATAATGTGCGGGGAAAAGCTAGCTATTTACATTCCTTTGAAAGAATTCTAATTCCAGATGGCATGCCCCAAAAAAGATGTATTTTTATCTCAGCAGAATCAGCATCAACGTGCTAATGCTGTTACAACGTTATAAATAATAATAGAATGGAATTGAAAAGTATTCTGAATAATTGCTGAAAATCAATTCTTTATAAAACTTCATACATTTGCACCACAGTAGTGCCCAACCAAGGGAAGACGTGTTTTGCTGTATCAGAAATATATTTACTAATATATTCATATCTGCTGTATGAATTCTTGAATTCACTGTTAGATAAAAATATAATAGACCATAGCAAATTATTTCAAATGTCAGAATCCGATGTGCTTATAACACTGTTTTGTATAATCTCCTTCTGTGGAGAACAGAGAGGTTAAGGACACAATGTAAAAAAGTTGTCATTAGACTCAAATCTTTCAGCCAGAATGACAAGTGTAAGCTGTCAAAACAAAAAGAAACAGGGTTTTGCCGATAGGAATTTACTAAGTTACGTTTTAAAAAAACATCAGGAAGCCATCTGCAATGTTGTAGGACTGACTCTTTCGCAGGATTCAAATATCTTGTGCTGTTACGGAGAAGAGTTCTATTTCTGATATACAACTCTAATGGAGGAGGCTGATAGAAATGAAGTGAGCAATGCATTTTGCTTAAGCCCTCTTCTCTTCTCTTATCATCCTTGTACCCACTTCTCCAGTTGAGACACTTCTATTTGTGTGAAAGTGATCTTACAGAGGAAGCTCTCATCCCACTTGTTTTGCTCTTTTATTTTGCCCTGACTCCTTTTTCTTGTCAGGAATTCATTAAGAGGAAGAATGGCACAAGATTTCAAATCCCTTGACTGCTTGGAGACCCATCTATTTATTGACATTTTGTTGTGGCTTTCAAATTCTCTGGATTGTTGGGTGGAAGAATGGTTTGTCATATGCTTTTTCAGTGGGGTACCCAGCTGGCAGTCACTCACCCCTTGCCTGTTGCAGAAAGCACAGTTTAATCCATCTTAGCCACTGATGTCTCTTGCTGATTTATAAGGATCAGCCAAAAAACCCCATGTAAAAAGTTCTCAACAGCAATGAAACAAAAAAGTCACAACTGACTTGTCAGGCAGGGTGGCACAGTGTGCACTGGCAGGCACCACCTTCTTTGCCATGGCTCTAGCTTTAGGCATAGAGAAATTCAGAAGGAGGTGCAATTCTAGCAACAGAGACCAGCACGCGTCATGAGACTTTTCGTCTGAGAGACAGTGGCTTTCTTCTGTTATCTCCAAATGTCAGCTGGACCAAAGCAGGAACGAATAGAGAGGAAAGAAAAAGGTGATCCTCTGATTCAGAAGTAGCCAAGACTTCTCTTTTCACCTCTTGTTGTGGTTGCTAGAGACAGGCAATAAGTCCGGCAAGGTTTCTAATCAGCCTGGCTGGCAGCATGTTGCAAACAAGACTTTGCTTTGCACTACTCAATTCCAGACCAGAGCTCTTCCTTCCTTGTCTTGGAGTATTTATAGTCCAGCCAAGATCCTGTCATTCACTATGTGCAAACTGAGCTGATATTCCATCTATTAGGATGCAAGACAGGCTCTTCCCTCCTTTTGTAGCCTGGCAGAGAGGGAAGCTTTCTTGAAAAGGGAAAGAACATTTTGATCAACAGAAAAGAAACCCCGGTGATGGTGGCAATGGAAGAACAAATACATGAACCTTCTGAAAGGAAAATGAAGCTTTCAAAGCACAGGTGTGGCGGAAAGCAGAGTTAGAAATAGTGTCACAAAACTACAAAGGAAGTATGTTAATTTTGATTTGTGGGACATGGGGGAATTTTTGAAAAGTCAGCAGGAGTAAGAGCCAACAAGAGCTAAGGCAGGAGGGGCTGCTTTGGGAGGAAAGCACATGCATAAAAGTGTGTGTTTGTATGTGTTGCAGGGAGATTTAAACTAAGAATACTCAGAGAAGAGAAATGCAGAGAAGAACTTAAGCTTAGAGATTAGTTGAGGTGAAGAGGAAGATTTTGGAAGTGTAGCATTTTGGTAATCTTAGGAGACTGGTAAAACAGGTTGGATATGTGGGATGCTAGTATGGAGTCACTTGAATTTGGGGGATTTTGGAGAGAAAGGTCAAAGATAGTGGAGCTATTAGAGTGAAACAGAGAGCTGAGGAACTGTTCAGATGAAGAAATAAAAGAAAGGAACTCCAAGGTCATTACTGGCAGGGGAAGCAGCCTACATCGTACAGCTGGGCAGGAGATTTCTCTTCTGTCCCCATCGGCAGAGTTACTCCACTGTCAGTGTAGGGGAACAGGCAACTAATACATAATGCCTGATGTGTGTTTGAAAACTGTTGCACCAAAACCTTGGTTCCCCACAGCAATGATGCTTGATGTTTCAGTGTCTCCTCGCACTGAAATTCAATTATATTGTTTAAATCTCTAGATGAATCAGGTCCTGGAAAAAGAATTTGCCAGTCGGGCTGATAATCATAGCACTGACATAAGCTGGGAGCTGTGCGAAGTACAGCCACAGAATTTACCTGCCTCACAAAGCAGTCGAGTTTTTAGCTATTTTCCATTCCACAGTGGGATAGGATTTCTCATGATATTCATTTGAGAGAGACAGAAACTTAGTCAGAATAATAAGTAGTACCTGAAGTACCAACCAAGGAAGTGAGAGAACAAATCCCTGATCACCCTGATGGGGACTACGTAATCAAATCTGGTCTCTGACTCCAGTGATGCTCTAATTATTGGACTACTTGAAGGTCTCCCCCAGTTTCTCATGTATTACAGACATAATTAGCTGGCATTAAAGACATAATTAGTGGGCAAGGGAGAGCAAAATACTGACTGCAGTCCAATAGTCTGACACTCATCTGAGCATTAGGGCATCCAGGTGGGAGCTGCTTTGTTCACAACAGGAGTGCCCTGGTCACAGAAAGACTGGCTAACCTGAAGTTTCAGTGTGTCATCAGAAAATTCATTTCAAACTGAGAAACACTACACAAAATACATTTCACTTGAAATATTTGTTCAAAGTCCAGCTTTTGATCAAGTGGCATTTTCCAATGAAACTTTGTATTTTCTGAGAAAATTCTTAGGCAGCTGTAGCTGTCAACACATCTAAAGTGTGATACTGCCCTCTGATAACTGGCACATTTGTACCTCAGCATATCAATTTCTGCATTTTCATGCAGCCAGAGGAGCAAGCTGATTTCCTAAACTACTTGCCAATACATCTCACATACAAGGAACAAGAACCTTTCTTGAAGTATCGTATGAACTTAGCTCTCAGATACCTCTCTGTCAATGCTACAAGCCTATTTTTTGATCTCACTCAAATCAGCTAATATTCTCCATGAGAACACAAGACTTGCAAACACATTTGGCTATTTAAGTTATGGGCCAATGATTATAGGCTTCTAATCTCAACATTCAATTTGAATAGTCATTTAAATTGACGTAAAGAAGCCATTTCTAGGGTTGATCTGTTACTGTTATGATTGCTCCAACTTATAGTGGAACTTCAAAAGGCTATGGATATAGTATGAGTTTGAAATTTAAGTTCCTTCAGCTCTCTCACATTTCAGCTGAGTGAAATAGCAGACTTTCTTTTTAATTGCTGGCTTTTCAGTTTTTTTCTTTAAAAAAAAAGACATAGTTATACATAACATAAGCAACAAGTAAGCAAAATTAAAGAAATCAAGAAAAAGGTGTGTTTAAATATAATACACAACAACATATACTACAATCATTTTCATCCAATGAAAATGCATCATGTTTCCAATATAACATGCAGCACACACATAAAATTTACATTCTGTTTGTATGCAGACTTGGCACAATTTTTGAAACCCCGGTCATCTCACAGGACCCTACATTTATTTCTGAGCTGCCTCACTGAAAAAAAGCATTTAGAAACAGCTCATGGAGTGGGGAATCTGTTAACAACTCAACAAAAATATTAATTTCCTCCTGAAGTTCAGTGTGGGGACACCTATAAACTGAGGATTGATGTGGAAATATATTTGCTCCATGAACTGTGCTGTCAGGGAAAGGACTGGACAAGGCAAGGTTTGCAATTGTGCTGACAAGCGCTGGTTGGGAGGATTCTCCAATTACCTCCAAACAGGTTTTGCAAAAGGAATTTTTTTTTGTAGAGGCCAACACAATACTGTTTGCTGACGTTCTAGTGGGCAGGCACCCTCATACCTATCTGCAAAGTGCACCTCGGAGGTCATCCGCCTCCCTGGCGAGCTACTCACCAACACCCCTCCGTCCCTCACCCACCCACGGCGGTGGAACCAACCTGAGAGGCTGCCACTCCTTTCGGAGCTGTTGTGGGAGCTGGTGGTGCTGAAATCCTGTGACTGG
>JANHGO010000072.1:29732177-29761877 GCA_024606505.1 Aquila spilogaster
GTATCAAGGTTTAAGATGAAAAATAAATGTGTCATTTTGCACGTTTGCATTTCAGCTGAGACAGGTCCATGAGCCAATGAAGGGAAGATGATATACAACCATCGCCAAGCTATCAGCATCTATGACAGGCCTACCACTTGTCCTTCACATCTCACTGCCTGAAACCATCTCTTTTTTCCCACACTTTCAACTGTGAAAGTGAAGTCTGGAATATTTCTCTACTGAAGAATGTTTTCAATTGTTCATTCTATGTCAGAACCAATGAAACTGTCTGGGTTTCAGGGAAATGATAGAAGGAATGAATTTACAAATCACAGAGGAAACATTCCCAGCAAATACGTAGTGAAAATCTTAAGTGGATGCCAAAACTCTCAAAGTAATTTCTAAGGCCACCACCTTGACTTCCTTGAAGTTTTATACATCAGCTTATCTAATTTTCTTTTCAACATGTGTTAGCATGTTTGTCTTTTTCAACAAAAGAAAAACCTGACAAAAGCAAGTTGTTCCTGAAATGTGAAAGAAAATCTGTTACTCTGAAGGGATTTAAGTAATCAGCCTCTTACAATGGCAAAGCATTCCTGATAATGGAGTACAACTTGTTCAAATACTCCACTACATTTACCTGAAAAACAATACAACACGTTTACCAAAATATGTGTTGACTTTCCCACATCTTTTGAATCCTATCACGTACTGCAATTTGTACCTTTAATCAGTTACAGTGGCAGTCTCTCTCCTTACTAAACACCATAGTGAATTTGCTGGTGGAATACTGGAGTTGGAAGTTGAGACTACTGAAGTGTGAAGAATCTAATGATGACTGGCATGATGCCTCAAGGAGAACCATAGCTTGGCAGATAGCCCCCCTCTGGCTCTTATAGCGGTCAATATTTCAAACGCTGATACTTTTACTATGTATTTAGGTTCTGAAGCTGAGTGGTGTAGTTGACACAATGGTAGGGAGAGATGCCACCCAGACATACTCAAAAAGTGGGTACATGAGAATCTAAAGAGGTTTAACAAGGCCAAGTGCAAAGTGTTGCACTTAAGTCAAGGCAATCCCAGATATGAATGCAGACTGAGAGAAGAACAAGTCCTTGAGAGCAGCCCTGCTGAGAAGGACTTGGGAGTCCTACTGGATGAAAAGCTGGAGATGAGGCAGCAGTGTACGCTTGCAGCCTGAAAGGCCAACTGTATCCTGGGCTGCATTAAAAGAGGGGTGGCCAGCAGGGAGAGGGAGAGGATTTTCCCCCTTTCTGAGGGGGGAGTCTCTCTGCCTTTCTGAGGCCCCAGTTGGAGTACTGTGTCCAGGCCTGGGGACTCCCAGTACAGAAAGAACGTGGAACTGTTGGAGTGGATCCAGAGAAGGGCCACAAAGATGACCAGAGGGCAGGAACACCTCTCCTGTGAAGACAGGTTGAGGGAGTTGGGCTTGTTCAGCTTGGTGAACAGAAGGTTCCAGGGACCTCATTGTGGCCCGAAGAAGAGAGCTTACAGGTAAGAGGAGGATCGATTTTTTTACATGGTCTGATATTGACAGGACAAGAGCTTTAAACTGAAAGAGAGAAGATTTAGGGTAGATATTAGGAAGAAGATTTTTACTCAGAGGGCGGTGAGGCACTGGAACAAGCTGCCCAGAGAAATTGTGGGTGATCTGTCTTTGGAAGCATTCAAAGTCAGGTTGGATGGGGCCCTGGGCAGCCTGATCTAGTGGCTGGCAACCCTGCCCATGGCAGCGGGTTGGAACCAGATGATCTTTAAGCTTTCTTCCAACTGTAGTCATTTTACAATTCTGTAAATTAATTCTGGAATCTACTGGTTAGAATAGTGCATCATTTATATGCCATTTGCTTTATATGCCCTGATGGCAGAAATGGATTCCAACTGGAGAGTAATTGATATAATGCATACTCCTATAGCGAGGATGTTCAGATCTCATTTTAGGTATCACAGATGTTTTTATAAACCTTAGACCTCAAAGAGAAAATAGAAGGGTTTAGACTCCCTTCCAGTCTTGGACACAGGTGCTGTGCAACCTGATAGAATACAATTGGTCTCTTAATGTCTCAGAACTTTTCTGCCAATAAGATATGATAGGACAGCTTCCTCCCATTGTTTATTTTTTTTCCCCAGGTTGAAAACTTACATCAGAGAATTATTTTCTACTGTATGCTTGTGAATGTTTTAATATGAAGCCTAGCATCTGCAGTCTCAGAGTAACAACATACTATTACCAGCTAATATGGCAATAACAAGTGCTCAGCAAATAGATTACAGAAAGAAAGATTAAAGTTGGGTCTGCTGCTACATTTTGTGCAAACAACAACAACAAAGACATGGGAACAATCAAGTGTTTTAAATATCTAAATTATATTACATATATGCAGAAAAATTTGAAGTGCCAAAAGAAGTTATAATTAATGCATACTACAAGTTGTATTTCAAAACCAGTTTATTATTATCTATCTACATGTATACAGTGTGTTGCATACATGTGTGCCCAGGTTGTATACAGGTGCCCAGGGCAATATACAATCACAAAAACGTCTATGTGCAAATGCAGCATGAGATGTGAGTCAACTGCAGTCCTATCTTTCACGTAACTCACCCATGATTTAAAGATCGGACCTTTCCACAACTGATTTAATCAAAGCATTACAAATCACAGAATCATGGGATAGCTGAGGTTGAAAGGGACTTCTGGAGGTCATCTGATCTAATCCCTGCCCAAGTAAGGACACCCAGAGCAGATTACCAGGACCATGTCCAGGTGCTTTTTGAAGATCTCCAAGGATGGAGTCTCCACAGCGTCTCTGGGCAACCTGTGTCAGTGCTCAGTCACCTGCACAGCAAAAATATGCTTCCTGATGCTTAGGTGGAATCACTTGTGTTAATGCTTGTGTTCATTGTCTCCTCCTAGCATTGGATACCACAGAAAATAGCAAGGCTCCCTCCCTTTAAGTATTTATAAACATTGGTGAGATTCACCCGAGCCTCCTATTCTCCAGGCTGAACAGACCTTTTGGTCCCAATAAGAAGGGAAATTTCTGAACACCCATGAGACTTTCTTCATGGATTATGGTTGAGACTGAGAGCAGTCTCACAATAGGAAGGGGATGGGTAAGATGACAGCAACAGTGTTGGAGGAACATGAGAGGAACATTCTTCCTGGGTTCTCCAAGTTCTTCTCAGCTCTTATAGATGTCTTCTGTCCCTGATTACAGTGTCCTGCAAAGCAGAGTGCTCATGCCCATGCAAAAGGAACCCATCTGTTTCTCTTGAAGTGACTCTCAGACCCTGTTTTACCACTGTGGGGTAAACTACAAATTAGAACTATGTTTTAAAGAAACAGAAAGAGACACAGTAAAATGGACACTTTAAAGCCAATTGTAAATCAAATCTTTAGTCAAATATAGAAAGAACTATAACAGTATGAGAATATTACACAGTCTTTATGTAGGTGTTAATGAACAGAAATCCATGCTATACTGTATTGTGACAATAAACTGAAACCAACCTCCACGACTGAAATTGGCAAGATCATTGGGTCCACTAGAGCTGTTGTTAACTGGCAGACTTGTGGCAGGCCAAGAGTCTGCAAGCCAAGGATAACTGGGGTCACTTGCATTCAACAAACCTGGTCGACTGAAGAATAGAAAAAAAAAGAAGATATACACACATATACATGTACAAGCAAAATTAAAATATCTGTGAGACAACTCTGGATACAACAGTGATTGAAGACGCTGTATAACTTTTTTCCTATCATTGTGTGTAAGAAACAGTTTAGGAGACTTTAATTTATTTCAAATTAAAATTGTGTAGTCTTCGATGATATAAAGACCTTGAGCAGTTAATTAAGGATATATACAAATCAACTTTGTCAGTAGAAGTGGGACTAGGCATCAGTCGTGATTCTGCCAGAATCCAAATGAACTCCGTTGTCTGTGTGAAATGCGGGTTAGGCAGTACCATCATGGGATCCTAAACCAGGGCTGAATGATAAATTACCACCTCAAGGGAACAATCACTCAAACTGATTGCTCCATATCAGCCATTTCCAGGACTTTGGGCTACTATTTCTTCTTTCCCCTGCATCCCAAATGCACGCCTGTCACCTACAGGCTGGTAACTCTTTCTTTAAGCACTCTTGTATGGTTTAGAGGCAAAGAGGTTTGAGTAGGATTAATGGAAAGTCCACAGCTATCTTTATCTGCCACTACTGCATGGTTTTTGTATCACTGTAATTTCAAGCTTTGCAAGCAGTATTAAACAGCAAGTTTGTTGAAAGAGAACATAAACTCAGGCCATAAGGCACTGTGTCTCTCTCACCCCAGGATAAACAGCCTGGAATTTAGCAAGGCACGTGGATTGTTTGTATTTGTATTTAACAAGGAAAATAAATCATGTCATGTAAATGCCCCCTGCCCCCAAGCAAAAACACAAAATCACCCAGAGTTCTGATGCTTTTCTAGATTATTAATGCACTCATGAAGTTGGAGCAACACCTATAATCATTGTACTTTATTTCTGATAGGCCCCTGTCTGGTACAATCCCTAAGAGAAACATAAGTTTCTATGGAAACAGCAATAAGAAGATCCAGCAGCTTTCCTGCCATATCCACTAGCTCTCATTAGGCCTTATCTCTTTTTGCTAAAATATTGATTAAATAGGAGATTGGAAGTTATTACCAGAGCCTAATTACAATCTCCATATTGGCAAAGGGAAAATAGATGAGGATATATGGGTCCGTTATCAGCTTTTATCAATTTCAATTGAGTAGCCAAAGTTGTGGAATCTAGTCCTGTCAATCTACAGCCTATTCATCATCCATGAATCATTTATTTTGTGATCGATTAAGTGTAATTGTTCACTCACAGCAATTTAGCAGTAGCCAATAAGGAGTCTTAAACAACAGCAACTTCATTTGCTAATGTCTAATTAATGCAATAAACATCTTGGTAACAAATGAACACATTCCTTGTGATATTTACTATGCATTTCTTCCAGGGCATCTGGGAGATATGAAACATCTGGGCTTGATTCCTCCAAAGTGCACAACAGATAGATCATTAAACCTTGTAGTAAGCTACTTAACTCCTTCTGTAATTGTTGGTCGTACAAACGATTGTTTAGTGCTCAAGTGCCTCACCTGCAGAATTTTCAAATTCCTAATTTTAGAAATATATGTGGTGGAAAGACCTTTATACAAAGAAACATACCTTCCATTGCTCATTAGTCCTCCATCTCCTCTTTGGAATGTGACTGTATTTTGGTTGGAAAAACAAAACAAATACACACACACACACGCACACACATATAAGACAGGGAGAAATCAATTAGTTATAATTATAAGCAACAATTCAAATTGCTCAGTGTCCAAGATTGGAGGCCTCTTGGTGTCATTACATAAGAAAATACAGAAATTATAAGAAAAGGATAAAATACATTAGGATTACAATTTATTTAAGATTTGATTTACAGTATTGATTCACATCAATTTGTTCTGTAGCTTGCAAGGCAAGCCAGTCACTTGAGGAAGAAATCCTGAATTTACCACAGGCCCCTTCATATGACTTTGCACTGCAAGACTGTGCCATGTGATGAAATTGTTTTCTTGGCACGCTTTTGCTTCGGTACATAATGACATTGCACCAGTGAGTTAATAACATCATGTCGTAATGCAGTAATATCATGTCACCACACAAATATGCCATTTCCCAGGATAAATACAAAGAAGTGGCAGCTCTATTAGAGCTGAAGGGGTGAAAAAAAAAAAAAAAAAGCATAAAGCTGCAGGATTTCCATCAACAGCACACATAAGAACCAGCACGCACACATAAGTGCATACACGCCAGAACTACAGAGAAGAGCTGTTTCCAGTCTTGCCATTGTGGATGCAAAGGATACACTGCAGCCCCATTCATAGGTATCTGACAAGAAACAGCTCATTCCTTATCTACATTATTAACAGGATTACATTTCAGGGTGATATAAGTAAACTCACATTACTGAGATGCTAATTGACAGGATTATACGCTCCTTTTTGAAGCACTGGCAAATATTTTGAATCAAGGTTAAGAAATGACTGTAGTTCTCAGTACCACTATTGCATTACTTATTGTTGGGCATAGGTACAGCTGACAATTAAAGTATTTCAATGTCCTGAGCACTTGCATCCTCACAGGTCTCAAACAAGATGAGGGTTAGAATTTCAGAGAGGAATGGATTAGTCTATGGCCAACTTAATTTAAAGGAAAGGTCCCACACTGGAAATACTATCCATCTTTCTAAGATAAACTTCTTCATCATTAAATTATATCTTCCTGAATATTTGTAGTGTTTTCCAAATGTTAGATCAACCTGCAGAATTCAAGATTAGATCTGCCATTATATATATTTCTAACCAGATCAAACTACTATATCCAGTAGAAATGCTGTGATTAATAAAAAATTAGCAATGACACCAATCCACTGACAAAATACTTCTGATACCTTAGAGAATACTTGTCTCTTCATTAATTCCTAGGGTAATTTCATAGCATATATTCAGCAAAGTGGACAAAACTAACCCCTTTGGAAGCTGTGCTGGAGAATGCTTGGTTAGGGTGATTAATTACACTTCACCGCAGAACAGACTATTATCAATATCAGAAAATCACTGCAGTCATATGTCACATCAAAATGGTTAATAGCTGAATTTTGAAAGGATGTAATCAAATCAATTAATGAAAAGAAAATCAAAATGCAAGTATGGGAAGTATTGAAGTCTGCTTTGAAAAAGAAGACGTTAAAAACATTGCAGCTAATTAACTTTAAAGCTGATGCTACTTTCATTCATGTTGCTTTTAACAGGCTGTCAAGTGACTGCATCACTCATTGCTTCAATGTGAATAATCTGAAATGTTTTGGATATCATGTGTGAATATATGAAGAGGTGGTACTGACCACCTATGTTTCAAAATATGTTGGTCAAAAGTACATCAGCACTACAGTTCAGGTTCTGCTTCCTTTCTCCTTCTCCCCTTCTAATTTAATCCTCCAACCTTCTTCATTTGTCAAAGCAACAAGAAATAAGGAAAACAAGAAACAAAGGTGTATTCAGTAACAACCTTTGTAAATAAGGTTTACAGTTTTAAGGGAATTACAGTGCAACATATTTTCTGAAAAAATTCCTGGGATTAATGGTCTTGTTTCAATTACAGACCACCAGAAATAGTTTTAAAGTATTACTGTCACTGATTGCATAGCATGTACACATGTGATATTTTATCTGCGTAAGTCATAAGGGAAAAAAAATCCATACTTATGGTCTCAAAAATATTTGTATTGCTAGTGTTCCTCCATAAAACAAAGATGAAATGAAGGAGCTAGTAGGAAATCACAGCAATGTTTGCCAGACACATTCTATTTTCTACTCAGTGAGGTATGGAGAGAACTTGAAGGCATGCTAGGAAAAACATATGAGGAAGATGACATAGAAACCTCTGTTGTAGAGCTATAATTGCTGTGGAATGGCTGTAGTCTATGAGCTTGTTGAGAAGAGACAGGTATCACAGCATGAATTCTCTTTTCTGCTACCTGTGTATCCTAATGGTAGCAACCATTTCCTGTTTCTTCCTACACTGAACAATATTATGCCCTCCCAACATAAACGGTCTTCAGAAGAGTTTGTATTGCAGTGACACGGTTTTGCAGGGAAGACCATACAGACCACGCCTGGCTTATGCAATATGTATGGAATTGGGAAGGAATACAGGTTCTTTCATTTAACCTCCTCCCTACAAGCCAAAACAATTTTGGCTGTAAACTTCGTAAGAAAAGAAACAAGAGAGCATTGTAGTTTATTCTCTTTGTGGCAAAGGCTCTAGAATATCAACTAAGCTAGCCAAAATTGGAATAAGTGAGGAGATGTCATCAGGATGTCACAGAAAAAAAATATGATATTCTGTACGACTTCCATAAATGGGCTGAAGGAGGACAGAGAAGATGCCTTTGTTTTAGCATCAATATTGTGAAAGAAAAGACAGCTAAAAAACAGAAGACACGGTCAGGCTGCCAACACAAGCACTATGTTTATCATTCCTGCCATACATTTTGTCAGCATTTTTGCCTGCAGTTTGATTTCTGCAATTACAAAACAAGTCTAAACGCCTGAATAGGAGCATATTTAATGCAATGCAGACATGTAGATGTCACTGTAAAAATAAAACACACAGACAGCTGGCTTTATTCATCCTGTCTCCACTTTAAAAAGATGCAGAGTAATTTCAAGGGGTGATGTAAGAGGAGAAAGGGAAAGATGTCCCTATCACTGACCCACCCATCTCCCTTGCTTTTTTATCACTGAGGAAGCAAAAATGCACTTTCAGCATTCTTTCCATCTGATATATGTTCTGAAAAAGGACACAGACCTGCAGGGATGAGATTGGTTTTCAAAAGAAGATGAAAAAAATAACCTCTGCATAGAGAGATTTTGAAGGAATCCCCACTAGCTTATACTTCAAGGATTGCAAGAATGCAGAAAAATAATCCAAAGCACATTTTAAATGCATAAATATTTAAAGAAATTATACTGTATGTATTTCTATGAAGAATGGCATATGTTAAAGAGCTTTTTATATGCTTTTTATTAAATATATAAGGAGATGCTCATACTATTTACTAATATTATCTGACAAGGTTAAACTTAATCTTCGTGCCTGCTAGGACTGGAAAAATACGAATGTACAGTAAGTTGACATTTTGAGGCAAGAAAGCTTTAGAAAGCTTTATGTATGCCTATCTCCAGAAGGCCACATTTTCCTACCACAAATGAAAACTTTAATGTTGCCAGCCAAGTCTTATTCCTTTTTCTGATAAGCTGTTCCTCAAATATGAATGTAGATTAATCCTTTTTTAATAGGCATTAACCCAGAACAGATAATCAGCATATAAAAATTCCATCAAATCTTCTGCCTACCTTTGGACAATTCTGTCAAATAACTTATCCTCATTTAACAGCTTCAGGAGTTAAGCATAAAATGTGTAGCATTCCAGAATTCTCTATCTATTTTTAATTTGTTTTTGTTTACTTTGTTTCATGAAATCTTTAATCCCAAGGAGCACTAGTCACTAAATAAGCTTACCTACTCATAAATGAAAACACATATTGACTTTTCTTGCATGACTGATGGCCTAGACACTCTTGAAAACACCTGAGTATTCAAGTGAGCAGTTACTGGCACAACAATGAGTTTGAAGCCATAGGAAAGATAAGCAGATAAATGAAATCTCTCTTATTTCTACAAATTGATTCTGTGCCTTTGTTGTATGAGTTACTATACCAAAATGTGAAAGGAGAATTGCAATTTCCAGTGCTGCATAAACAAATTGTTCTGTTACTGTAATATGGGAATTAAACAACTTTTCTATTATATTAGAAGTCCTCAGAAGACTTATTTGTTACATCTAACTTTTCTTGCATATGGTAAATGCTCACAGTGCATGTTTACATCCAACAATCTGAGCAAAAGGTAACCATAAAGAAAATCAGTTTAGTAGTCAATTTAGCTTTTAAGAAACTCATAAAAGTAAGTTCAATCCATTCTTTGTATCATAGAATCACAGAATATCTCGAGTTGGAAGGGACCCATAAAGATTACAGAGTCCCACTCCTGGTTCCACATAGAACCACTTCAAAATCAGACCATATGTCTGAAAGTGTACCACGAAATAGATCACTAAAAAGGGGTAACATTTGTGTTTATTGTCTCTGTGCCAGATTTATTTTTGTTGATAGCCTTTCATGGTCTGAAAAAGGTATACTTGTTGTATAGCTGTAGATCATGACACTGCTACTAACCAGGTAAGCAAAACACTCATCTAATGAATATAATATAATATTTTTTCTAGTACTGTGTTACCAAAAATCAGTGCTTGGGGAGTCGTGATGGATGAAACAGAAGTGGAGGACTAGTGATTTAGAGAACTGAAACTGAGTAACTACTGGAATCAGTTCAACTGAAAATAAATAAAAAAATTAGCTATGATTTTCAGTTTCAAATTTTGTTCGTGACCATCTGAGCAATCAATCAGTGTTTATGAAAATGTTTACAAAGACAGAAAGCTTAATGAATTTAACTCAGTCAATCATTTTTCTCTGGCACAAATCTTTACCAGTAGTGTGATATTTTCTGTTTGCTCTTCTTCTACACAGAATGTTATAGTAATTTAGTCAGATAGCAGAAATTGTACCACCTAGGAATCTAATAATAGAACACAAGTAACAGTGTCCTAGTGAATGACCTTTAGTCTGAAAGTGGTCAGATAGAACGTTTTTGGAAAGTAACTGTACCTGCTCAATGCAGACTTTTTAGCAACTAGTTTTGAAAAGAAAAAAAAAAACAAACAAGTATTACATCAAACATAATTGATAAAATAGTTGTTGCTCAGAAAGATATGTGAAATAGAGTAGATGTCTAAATCATGTTCTGCTAATGCTTTCAACTATCTTATTATACTGTCAACTCTATATGCTGTGTCTTTCTACAAGAATAATTTAATGTGGGTATTTGGAAAAAAAAGTGTGCACCTTCCAAAATCTGTATGTATTTGGATAAATTCATCTTCAGTAACACTTTTCCAACAGCTGTATCTAAATGCTACATACCACTAAATATTTAGATCTGAAACCAATTCAGTGCTTATGAATCATAATTTTGAAGGAAAAAAACATGCCACTGAACGTCAACAAACCTCCACAAGCACAGATATGTTTGTCTAAATGAGATTACCAATTGCAAATTCAAACAATTGACAACTAAAGATGCCTCTTAGGGAACTCTAGATCTAAAGATAAAAAAACATGGACTGTGTCCACTGTTTGTACTTGCTTACTTGATGATCTAGGTTCTCAGTTTCTAGAAATGACCACAGATCAGGCAACAGAACTATGTATTATTAATAGTTCTGTAAAGCCCAGGAGATGTCAGAACTATTTTTAAAACCACAAATTTTTGGCAGTGACTCTGGCATATCCTAGTTATCCAGCTTATGTGGACCAATTGCACTGAATCATGTACATCAATGGTGGCACTAATATGATCCTATGTTGTGCCAGTGTCAGCTACAAAGACAATGGGAAAAAATTACCAGTTACGGTCAGTTGACAATGGCATGGTCATAGGAACCAAATTTAAAAATGTATTATTTCATTTTTTGAAAAAATATCCTATGCTCTCAATAAAATAAAATAAAATAAAAAACAAGTAAAGATTTTATGGTACTGTGATGTACCAGAACTTGTTCTGACTTGGACAAACATACCAAAAAGCCAGAAGGAGTAATTCCGGAGTACTTGGAGCTTCTTCCTTAGTACAGCTCTCCCTAGCAATGTCACATGTCCCTGGTGCTGAAACCACCACCTTTGCTTATCTGCCTCAGCAGTCATTTGATCTTTTGTGCTTAAGCTAAACACTTGAGCTGTAGTTTATATCAGCAAGAGGTAGAAAGCAGCTAGCAGAACACAATGCAGTTAAGACTGTCCTCTATCACATAGACGGCAGGAGTGTCAGAAAAGACAGCTTTGGCAAGTGCAATTGAGGACCCATGCTAAGCACAAAACTTCTTACACACTTCTGCTGGAAAATGCTGAAATTTATCAGCCTTTTACACTGTAATACAATTATTTGTATGTTTATGACACTAAAACTTAAGTATGAGGATAGAAGCTAATTATCTGTAGTAATAATTACTATTATTTGTATACTGAATTTTTCTTGGCTGTCCATATGTTGACTAAGCTGTCTTCAACATGCTGTTTCAGACTCACTTCATTCACTCTTCACATATCTTTAATCACACTTACGATAATGGTCTACCGTATGCTATGTTTACTAAAGATATGAAAACAAGGATATCAGCTTTGAATTGGATAGACAGAAAAAAGCAAATGCTTCAACTTCAAAAATGCTGTAAATTAAATGTGCATAGGTTAATCATTAGATAGCCTGCAGATCTGAACACCTCAAGGCAAGGCAAGGCAAACAACTAACAGATAAAATGGAAGACAGCTCTACTTCTCCAGTTAGACATTAAAAAATATCTGAAGTACTTCTTCTGGATTTTAAAATCAAAAATTGGTCATAGGTGACTAATACTTGTTTATGTTATGTTAGTTCAGGAACTTTGTCCTGCAAATTACCTTAAAAACTTCATTATTTTGAAGAGTTAGATGAGTAAAAAGCGTGCAAATCAAGGCAAATACATTAATGGTGGCAGATTTTACGTCACTTTGGAATCACTAGGGAAAAATGCTACATTTTTAACACGGGTAGCAGAAGTGTTTCTCCTTGTGTTTGGTTTTAATTCTGCATACCTCACACGTTTATAAACACTTAGATAGCTAATGTTTGCAATGATGTGTTGGTGAGGTAAGAGACAGACTAATGGACAGTACCTGCAGGGGTGAAGGTGAAGGACTGAACTGCAAAACAAGAAAGCAAACACATTATGAGTTACACACTCTGATAACAAGCGCTAATTGCAGGGCACAAGTTTCCTCTGGAATTTACTCAGTTGTGGTATAATACCATATGCAGGACATAACAGTTGAGCTTAAAGCATTAGCCAGCCAGCAGCCAATGAAAAATGACAGTTGGAAAGTTGAGCAGTGGATTTAGACAGTCAAGTCTGAAGACAGTTTTTGTGTGCACATGCTGTTCTCCAAACTGTAAACATTAGGATGAATTTTGAAATATGATCTGTTATGAACTTTCCTTGCTGAAAGCATACACAATGTCATAATTACAATAATGGGAACTCCATGTCATGATGCAATGTTCACATCACACTTAGATGCAGCAAACATTATGAGAAGGAATGAGTTGCAGTACACATTGCTTAAAATGACTATTGTAACTAACTACAGGTACATATTTTAAGGTACAAAAGGCTTTTTTCTCAACACCCCCCAAAAAATGCCAATGCACACAGAGGGCTAATAATTCTGTATGCCAAAAAAGAGTAATCTTAGCTTGTGTCCAAAAGTTACCTATATGATTGCTTCCTAAGAGAAATAATAGAACAACTCTGTCTTAATATAAAAAGTCCTGGGATCTAAACTAATATTTAAACTAAAAACTAATATTGGCACATGTGTAAGTATTTGTGGTATATATTGGTTTACTAATTTATACCACCTCTCAGTGAGTAAAAGTCATTGCTTAACAGGAAAGAAAAAACACTTCATCCGAAAGCATAAACTGTGAATGATACAGTCCACACAGTCACACAAAGAGAGGATCCACAGAAACTGAGTATATCTAAGAGCTGCTGTCAATGAAAGCATCTCTCTTCTCTTGCTGTGCTGGCATTGGTGCCTGTTTGATCTCTTCTTGGGCTGCTTCATTTCAATAAGCCAGCTGAAAACTAATTCAGCAGGGGTGAGGAAGGACTGAAAACTCAAAAAAGCCTCTAAAACTATGCACAGTTTCCTTCTGGTTTAGTGAGTTGAATCAGGACACTGAAGAGATTGGTGATGGCTAACACTAAGGTTTGAAGGCATAGGAATGTTTACTTGGGGGCAGGGAATGAATGCTGGTTTTTGACAGAGATGTTTAGATACCTAAGGCACCTGTGTCTCCTGATCAGCACATAACAACTTGTAAACAGTGGAGTATTAGTGTAACTTTAGTCTCATATAACGTCAACATTAAATATGCTTCAGCTATGCAAATCTTACTTGAACAGGAAATGTTTTCTTTTTACATGTATTATATGAGTACTACGGGAGAAACTACCCCAGTATTTGAAGAACAGCTTTTTCATGTTAAATTAGGCTTCAGAGCAACACATTTTATGGTAATCGTATATTCATCTGACTTAGTAAAAATCCATAAGAATCCTAAAGCACAGAATAATACAGAATATAGAGAATTTGGATGAGAAAGAAAATCTTTCATTTAGTGAATTTACTTTTCCAAATGAATTTTCAAAAATCAATTTGTAACCAGAGCAACACATTTGATGTAAAACTGACCACACTGCAAGGGTGTTCCAAGGTGTTCTACCTCCAGGACAAAACTTCTTACGACTTCTGTCAAAGGTAATTTTTGACCACACTGTCTAATACATCTCTCTCTTCTCTTCCAGTTATAGCTATGGAGCTGTTGATTAAGTACCTCAGTTTATTTCCCATGCACATGGCTTCAAAAACATGGAAATGCATGGGAATGAAAAAGGATACCAAATATTCTTCCTGACCTTTCCTGGAAGGGTCTATCTATTTCACATTTGAGCACATAAATGGAGCTGGACTGCTACAGAGTGCCTTCTGTTCAAGTAATAGTAGTCTTTGTATTTTTTTTTTTTAATGCTAGATGTGCTGAAGATGTGAAAATAAAGACTGTCTTATGATAATGATGAAATGTGGTACCGAGCAATGCATTTAAAGCTTCTCATACACCAGCATTTTCACAACACACGTTTAAAACAAGCATACAAAATTAATCCAGGCCACCTTAACTGTAAGGTCAACATGTTTTTTAAGTAGGTTTAATAGCACATGTTCTCTTCATGACAGAACCCAATGAGATGGTAATAAATAGTTACTGTTCTTACCAGCATAATTACTGAGCCCCTTCCTCTTCTTTCTGCGCCAGTACAGCCAGATGCTGAAACCCATCAGAATTACCCAACATGCACCACCGATGCCAGCTATAAAGGCAGGCTGTTTGACAACATCAGTGATTTGCTCAGTTATGCTGTTGTTATTTTCAGTGATGACAACTTCGTTACGGCCTCCTGCACAGAAGAAAGTAGACAGAACATTGCTATTATGGACTCTGTAATGCAAATAGGAACCAGATATTGGAAATTAAAATAAAATAGAAAAAACAGAAATAACAGTAATGCACCTACAAATAATCAACCACAGTAGAAGAGCTTTAATGAGTACTAATGCACACCTGAAAAGCAATGTTTCTAGTAAGTAAATCCATAATCTATTTTGCCAGAATTTATTTGAAAATATAGCTTTATAGCACTCTCCCAAATTTCACAGATGCCAGTCCAGATACTTTTTTAACAGCATTTATGTTTTTATGTTTTTTATATAATTACAGGCAGAACACAATGATGAGAGAATGGAAATTAACTCTAAAAAACAGATCAAACGAGAAATCCAAATGTAAGACTTGCTACAATATCAAAAGGCAATTCTTTCTTCCACTGTTGTCACCACGCCAAAAATCCCTAACTTTTTGCATTTTTTTTGCTTCATGCTAGACCTTCCAAATTTAAAATAAATAATAAAATGCATGACTGTTGAGTTAAAAATAAGATGCCTTTTCCAGCAATTATTTCATGGAGAAAATACTAAGCACACCGATTTTGATGCAAAGCAGAAAAGAGCTTAGCTAACTATTAGCTCTAAACAGTTAGCTTTTTTTTTTCACCTATAATAGGCATGAACAGTTCTTAACATCAGCCTCTAAGACATAAATATGTCATGTGGAATACCAGTTTAAGTGATATGTATCAAAAATAACTACATACTCTCTTAATTTTGTCTACTACCTTAGAAAACCATAAATTCCAGTAGATGCTCCCATTGCTGTGGTTTTTTTTTTTCCCTTTTCCTCTTCCTCTAAAATGAAACTTTTCTGAAAGGAAAAGCCCGGTGTCTGGCTTGAAAACGAATGTCCATTAAAAATGCAGACATAAATTGAGACAGTGTTAAAACACATTGTTCCAGGGCTGGCACTTTTCTGCTTCCAACATCCCCTTGTCAAAAATGGTTACTTTTAAAATTAGGAAATGTGGAACATATATTTTTGCAGAATCTTGATTCTATATTTATTTGATACAAACTGCCCACATCTACATTTTTGACAGTGGTGAAGGAATTGTCCTTCATTTCTGATAAATGCATTCATATAACTCAATCCTTGAAATGTATGTGTGATACTATCAGATGCCTGCATGCACGCAGAAGAAAGACTTCAAGCTGCAAGAGTTAACTGTACTACTGAGACAAAAAAATACCGTGATTGTCAATTACGAGTCTATTGCATACATACAGGTTGTTGAGTATAATAATCAAATATTGAAATGGTCACTCAGAGCAATTAGTAGAAATACTGCAGCATTAACTGTGAAAACATAAGCATTCCTCTTCTAAAATTCAGTAACAGTTACATTTACCACCCTCTTCTTAAGCAAAATAGCTGCTGTGTCAGCACTGTGGCTTCACCCGAAAGCAAACAGACAAGGTCCTTTCCAGGATAGATGTGAGAGAGTCTGACACTTTCAGCTTTATTTCCATGGGTGATTCTTCACAGGGGTCAACAGTTTAAATGTGAGAGATTGTGACTGAGAACCTGTCCCAGGGAGCGTTGAGCTGCACCTGCACCCACACTTGGGCACTGGCTTCAGCAAAATGCTGTCCAAGCAAATGCATGGGGTTAGGTCCTCTGCTAAGCTCAGAGCTGGATCCAGTTACTTGGGAAGAAATGTGACGCACGGCATTACATTGCTATAACACCATTAATGATCCCTCTGATTTTATTAAGCTTTCTCTCTTTCATCACCATGTCAATATTTAGTAATGATGACTGTCTGCTTTTGCAAACAAACTGCTGAAGCTGTGCTAGAGCTTGGCTTGCTTTCAGTAATCTGCTCAAGAAACAAAACAGGCTTCCCACAAACAAAACAGGTCCTGGAGAAGGATGCTGATGCCTCTTAATGGAGAAACAGCCTTTGTTGTGTACCAGTCTATACTGGGTCATGCTGGTAAGCTTTACAGGTGTCAAGCTCTGTAAGCTGCAGTTTCTCTTTACCAAACTTTTCTATGCTGTCTTGCCACTGTTAAAAAGACAGTATAACTCACATAACTCAAAAAGCACCAGTGACAACAAAAAGCAGGGAGGCAGCAGAGGCAATTTTGCTGGTTTTCTCCCCTTTTTATTGCCCATGGAAAGAACCCATAGATGCAATACAGTGCTAAAAGAGGAAGTGCTGAAAATTAAAACTAATAGAAAAGGCACTTTGCAGCACACAATTGGTTTTCTAGTAGAAATCAGCATGGGAGTTGATGTCACTCTAATTGCCATTAACTTTCAGTTAATTTCTGTGCCCTTTGGAGGCAAGGTAAGAGCAGCAGGATGGTGAGGAAACAGGCAATATGCACACTGCTATAGAGGCAGCTGTGCTACCATGGAAAAGAGAGGGCAGGGAGGGGCTTCAGAGACACCAGCTTCGAGAGCAGATGCTGCTGGGCTCAAGAAAAGAACTGCTTCCTGCAAAAGCCTCCAAAATGTCCCAGTGCAGAAATCCAGTTATCTTAAGGCCAGAAAGCAGTCTTCTTAGGATGCAGGATGCAAGAACAAGCCACAGAGAGCCTGAAGAGAGTGCTCGGTGGTCTTTCTCCTCTTGATCTCTTCCAAGGGAAAGTAAAACTTGTCTCCAAATTACCTTCTGAAGTTTGCAGCCTGCCTGTTTGCACCTAGCATTCAGTGACTAGCAATTACGAGCGCAAAAGTAATAATTTGTTTAAATGTCAAAATAACATATGCTTTGAGACTTCAATGACTGACAAATAAATGGATATGGACAAACATTACCTACTGATGTTTGATAAAACTAATAAAATTGTTGTGGTTTTGGAAAACAAATGGCATTTATTTTGTATTTCTTTGTGTAATATTTAATCAGTAGTAATATATACACTATCCAAGGTACCAGTGTACTACTTTGTATACTGCAGGTGTTTCTGTAACAATGCTGTCAGTTCAACTAATTAGAACATAGACAAGGGAAGTGTGTGACCTGTAACGCTCCATTGTTCCCGAAGACAAAAACATAATGAAATATAATGTCTTCCTCCCATTGGAGAGTAATGAAGAACAAAACTAATTTGTCGGACCAAAAATTAATTAGACACATCAGATTCGATTGTACCTATTACTATGAAAGTTTGCAGCTGTTCCTCATATTATTATGCCAATGATGGAATGTAAGAATGAACAGGCCAACTGATGAAGAGAAATAACATCTCTACCATTAACCAATATTGCTGTTATCCTCCAGGTTATTTCTGATATTCCAGCAAAAAAATTAGCATATCAGTAATGGTGGTAAAAATGTTATTGTTGAGTCTCTTTGAGTCTTGTATGACATTTTTCAACATCGGATTTGAAGTACAGTCACAGAATTCCAGAAACAGTGACATGACTCTTAACTAAAGAAACAGTACACTTCCTACTCCTCAATATTCTAATGCTTATACTTTCTGGATTTTGATTAACCTGATGCTTGGACTTGGTTTGTAAATTCATTAGTTGATTATCCATAATAACTTCTTAGAAGAACGCATCCTATACTTAAGAATAATGTCTTACTTATTACAAACTGGAGTCTATTTAATGACAATGCAAGTCATACTGTTCAACAAGTCTCAACTGCTTTGCATCACTGAACTACTTCCTACATAATTTAGAATTCCACAGTGTTTGTTTGAAGGTTGTTAAGTAGCTAGGCATTGGGCCATATAGGAATCCATTATAATACAATGACTTGATGATGTTTTCCCATTCATGGCTATGTTTTGAGGTTTGTTCATTTAATCGAAGTCATTTTTTTTTTAGTATGTATCTGAAAATTTCATTTTCTTGTTTTATGTTGCTGATTCTCAGTCAAATATTGAATGCGATCAACTCATTTTTTTCAGAAATTGTGTCATTTAAATAGTAGTACCTGTACGAAGCAAATCTATAGTCTGAGGAATAACTGCCAGTAATCATGGCTCATAAGCAATAGAAAAACATAACCTAGTGAAAAATGAGATGCAGACTACAAAACTGTAATGACATGTAGCTTTGTGACCTCAAAAGATAAAACAGAAATGAGAACAGAAACACAATACAACAGAAAAAGACTTTTACTTTTAATGTGAAAGATTCTTAAATGTGTAAAGATGCTATCAGACAAACTTGTTGAAGCAGACATTCTAGACTCATTAAAGGGATAAATACCACTAAGTATAACAGCAAAACTTACTTAGCTTCAAAATGCAATTCCTTTTGTACTTTATTTGTATCCTAACATCCCTTTCCTCCTTCTTGTAACAATACAAATATCCCCACAATTAACTCTTGATTATACTAGTCATTTTTTCTAAGGAAAAAGACAGGATGAAGGTCTGCACACAGATGTAGAACTGAGCATTCTGGCAATCACCCAGCAAAGCACTTTAGTGCAAGTGAACAGGTTAAGTGGCACAAGACTACTCACATGGTCAAACTGAAACACACTTAAGTATTTTGCTGGAACAAGCCCAGTGCATAGCTGTACAGAACCCTTTCAGCAAGGAAAACAGGAAAAAAAAGGGCTGCTCAAAGCAAATGCAATGACAGACCAGGCTCACAACATAAGCTGTTTACACAGCAATCCAAAATTCATGCTTATTAGAGGACAGATTTATTGTATTTTCAAAACATCAAATTCTTGCTTTCAGTTCTAGAACACTCTTTACCCATCTTTGAATTTTTGTGACTTCCTCTTTCTAAAACCATTGTAATTTGTATTCCCTTTTCTAGTGACAACATATCCAAAGCTGGCATATCTCTACTTCTGTCTTTAAACATGGGAACCTGAATATCATTAAACATTTAAGCAACACATAGGAGTTGACATTTTCTAAATGTCTACACATAATAGAACTGTTCATATTTGGGACATTGTGGTGACAACACTTTCTAGAAAGAAAATATGTAATACCAACAGACTCACAAACAAGCAAGAAAAAGCTCATTTTTGTAATAACTAAATTAGAACATACAGATGAAAGTAACAAAATCCCTGTATTATGCACTCTGAAGAGGTGCTGCTGTGCACAGTCCAATTCAGTTTTGCTGAAAATAGTTTTCCTATTCTCATCCTTCCCATATTGTTTCTTCATTTGTATTTTATACTTGAGAAGAATCTCAGAAGAAAAAGAATCTGTGCTTCCCTTTGTTAAGGAAATTAATCCAGCATAGAAACTACCAATAAGAGACAGTCATTTCAAAGGCAGAGATGATACTACCACCTTTGCTCTCTATTTGGATTATGGGCTACTTATTCTTTGACAGAGGAAACTTGTCTGCTTGGGATACCTGAGAAACATTGATGTAATATGTTCAGAAAAACAACTTTAAACAGTGTCTTATGCATCAGTGGTATAGGTAAAGCAATAAAGCCATCTGAAGAGGAAAAAAAGGGAGTGCTAGCTGTTAGTTAGTTCCATCAGTCTATCAACATGCAAAAGTGGTAAATTCATTAAAAAAAATCAGTTTCACTGTATTTTCTATAATATCTCAGCAAAGAACTAGTTAACTCTACTAGCTGTGAAAACTGTACAAACTAAAGGCACAATGCCAGCAGGCAGTGAGATGTTAAAAGCTAACTACCACGCTCAATTCAAAACTTGTGTTTTGCTCCATGGATTTTTATGCTCTCAGAAGTGATTAATGAAAGCATTTCTGAAAGTAAAAACAGGCAAAACAAAACAACAGAATACACAATCACTTACCAATTATTATGGGTTGTGGCTCACTTTTCACTCCCACACCTGCACTGGTGCTTGCAGCAACTTCTACACGGTACTGAATACCTGGATACAGGCCACCTATTACTACAGACCGAATGGCTGCATCTACTGTTTTGTTGATATGAAATCGAGTCTCATTACCTAGACACCAGATCTGGGACAAAAGTTGATGTGTTAAAAAATATGAAATTCTTCATGTTCATAAACAATAGCTCATAGATATGATATATCAAGGTTTTGCACTCAGCAAATTCACAAAATCACAGAATCACAGAATTGTAGGGGTTGGAAGGGAAGGATAACTTGAGCCATCACAGCAAAAAAAACAGAGAATGGGCAACCAGTGCAGCAAGTAGTCAAGTAACAAATTCTGTATATCTAGCCTGTTCCTCAGAGCAAACAAGCTAGCACTTTAAGTTGTGAATCTTGACACAGATAGTCCTTGAAAGAAGACTTGTATTCTCCCAGAGCTATAGTTCTTGACTTTGACCTTGAAGTGATAAGATTAGCATTTTTGCAGGGGAGAGTAGTATCTTTCCTGTCAACTTTTCTACCAGGCTGAAGACATTTTGAGACAGGAGCTCCACCACTTGTCTTGAGAGTAAAGAACCCTTTAGGAAAAAAGAAACAACAACCCTTCTCTTTCTTCCAAGGACAAAGAAGAAAGAAAACCTCTTTAAACTAGCTGCCAACTACAACTCTCTTCCAGATCTAGCTCATGTTATTTTTTGGTTTTAACAACAATAGTAGCACTGCTTATATGGAAAATTAAAAAAAATATATCTGTAGGCACTCAGTCTTTTTTCTCCATATAACTATATGGGCGGCAGTAAATGCTGTCAGAATCTAAATCCGTAAACATTGTTATTGTTCTGTAATTCATGCAGGCTGTTTCCTGAAACACACAACGCTCCTATTACAGATCCCTTCTACCTTGTACTCCTGGATGATTCCATTTTGGTGATCTGGAGGGGGAGGATCCCAGGAGATGCTGATGCTGGTGCTGTTGTGGTTTCCAACTGTCAGGACAGTAACAGACTGAGGAGGGGCACTTGGAGCTGCACCAAACAGAGGAAACAAACAGAAATAAGACATTAATCCATTTGCTAGAGCGCAAATTTTGCTGAAACAGTGTAAGTGCAAGCAGAGAATATACAAAGTTCACAGTCCCTGCAGGCCTAGGTATGCACATTTTGTTAGGGACCGACAATTTTGAAAAATGCCTTTCTGAAGAGAAGCATTGTACTGAATGAAAATGTGGAATTTGTGGCAATGGAGAATCAATACAAATCATTTCTCATTTATTTAGGTATAGCATTTCTTAAGCTTGCATTGGAATTATTCTCATGCTTGCATTTGTTTTCCATAATACATGGTTAAGTTATGCATATGTCAACTAAGCTGTAATGTGAGATTGCATCCTCTACCCAAATAAGTCTTTTGATTCTTTTTTCCCCATACTACTGTGAGAAATGGGAGTTCAGGAATTTTTGTTTGCCTGATTCTTTTTTTTTTCTCCAAGAAGTCATTAACCCAACATATTTAAGCATAAAGATTTGCACCCCTTAGACAGAAAAGGGTTTAAGTTTTTAAGACTTTACACCAAATGTCAGTGAATGAGGAAGTTGATAATTCAGGTCAGATATATATGTATGTTCTCTTTTCTTCAGGCTAATCTTTCTCTTTAGAGTCCCCTGTTCAGTTCAACCATTCACAGCTGTTTGGCTGGCCACTGCACATCAAGGCCCTATCTACCAGGCAGTTCTTTGCCAGCCCCCCCTACTCTGGCTTGAAGTGTGGAGAAAAAAATAAAAATAATAAAAAAACATATCTGTTAGTTATCAGAGCTATGCTGGCAAAGCCCTTTCTGCAGTGACATCAACAGCAGGGTGCTTTTGTTGGCTCAGGACATGTTGTTTGGGAAGTGGTGCAGCAAGTCCAATAGAGATAATATAATATCTATAATAAATATAATATATATAATATATATAATAAAGTCCCCTCTGTGAGCATCTGCTGCACCCATGTGGGGGCTCTCCCTGCACAGCTATAGCTGTCACCACAAAGGCACATGTCCCTCCTTGGCCACTCTGTGACATTAAAACTTCGTGTGGCCATTGAAGCAAACACTGAAACTCCACCACAGTGTCAAGCTGGATCACCAATGTTGAGTGTGTCATATTAAGGTATGCCCCTGGGGAGGGGGGGAAGGAATTTAATAACAGCTGCACTAAATTGGTCCTATGATCCATCTAGTCTATCTTTCTCAGTCCATCTACTCAGTGTTCAAAAAAAATCTAATAGAAAGAGTCCAGGGAAATGTGGACTAATATAGCGAGCACATAGTGATAACTTTCCAGGACAATTTTTCAGCTCCCAGCAGATCCTGTTCCAGGGTGATGTTTTTCTTTTTAATAACTCTACTGAAATTTTCTTCCAAGTATTTTTCACCACTTTTAATATGATCTTAAAACATTTTAAATGAAATATGTAAGCTTATGTTGAAGAATAACAGCAGAACTTCTACCAGAACCAAAAAAAACCTCTCTCCCATTTCAGCTTCAAATCTATCTGCCCTCTGGTTTTAGGCATCTCATGTTGTGTGGCTTTCTGACCGCGGTCTGCTCACCAAGAGCATTCCTGTCCAGAGAGGACTCTTAACTGCTATGTTCTGAGGGCACCACGACTCTAGTTGTATCTTTCCCAACTGTGTGGACTACACCTCTCTGAATAGCAGACCAAGTCACTGGTACCTTTGTATTTATGTCTGATAGGTTTAATACAACCAGACACAGCCACAGATATCAGGAGTATGAGCCTTCCCGAGTCACTCTAGATTTACTTATTTTTTTTCCAGTAGTCTCTTTGAGACTGCCTATGTTCCCAATTCAGATGGTTCTCAGGACTTGACCTGGCACAGGCTCAGGAAGCTGAGCTCAAACCTTACCCTGGTAACCATGAAGAGCTGGAGTAGCCAGTTGCATGAATTACACTACTTAAAACTGTGGTATCAGAATTAGGGAGGAGGGACCATACAAGATTCCACAAGAGAAAAAATAGAGAAAAATAACACACGTATCATAGAATCATAGAATGGCTTGGATTGGAAGGGACCTTAAAGACCATCTAGCTCCAACCTCCTGCCATGAGCAAGGTTGACAACCACTAGATCAGGCTGCCCAGGACCCCATCAAGCCTGGCCAGGGATGAGGTATCCACAACTTCTCTGGGCAGCCTATGCCAGTGTCTCACCACCCTCTGAGTAAAAACTTTCTTCCTAAAATCTAACCTAAATCTCCCCTCTTTCAATTTAAATCCATCCCCCCTTGTCCTATCACTATCTACCTGTGTAAAAAGTCGGTTCCCCTCCTGCTTGTAAGCTCCTCTCAAGTACTGGAAGATTGCAGTGAGGTCTCCCCGGAGCCTTCTATTCTTCAAGCTAAACAAGCTGAACTCCCTCAACCTGTCTTATAGGAGAAGTGCTACAGCCCTCTAATCATCTTTGTGGCCCTCCTCTGGACCACTCCAACAGCTCAGCATCCTTCTTGTGCTGGGGTCCCCAGATCTGGACACAGTAATTCAGCTGGGGCCTCACAAAGGAAGAAGAGAGGGGGACGATCACCTCCCTCTCCCTGCTAGCCACTTCTCTTTTGATGTAGCCCAGGACACCAATGGTCTTCCAGGCTGCAAGAGCACACCGCTGACTCAAATCTAGCTTTTCATCCACCAGGACTCCCAAGTCTTTCTCAGCAACTCTCAAGGAGTTCTTCTCCCAGTCTGTACTCATATTTGGGATTGCCCCAACCCAAGTGCAAGATCTTGCACTTGACCTTACTGAACTTCATTAGGTTCTAGTGGGCCCACTTTTTGTGCCTGTCCAGATCCCTCTGGATGGCATCCCTTCTTTCTATTGTATTGACTGCACCACTCAGCTTAGTGTCATCAGCAGACTTGCTGATGGTACACTCAATCTTACAGTATGTCACTGACAAAGATGTTGAAGAGCACCAGTCCCAAGATGGACCCCTGGGGGATGCTGCTTGTGACCAGCCTCCACCTGGATGTAGTCACTGACAATAAGCGTCTGGCTATGACCATTCAGCCAATTCTTTATCCACTGAACAGTCCATCCTTCAAATCCTTATCTCTCCAATTTAGAGATAAGCATATGGTGTGGGACCATGTCAGAGGCCTTGCACAAGTCCACATAGATGACATTAGTTGCCCAGTGTATGACTCCTGTGAGGCTGCACATTTTGACAACTACATTTTCAGATGTAAGTTCAGCTGCAAAGCAAATAGTGCTAGGTAGAAGGATTTCTAGAGGGGAAAAACGGAGCTATATTGTGGACAGTTTGACTCTTACCCAACTCAAGTAAAGCATGGAAAGGTGACCATGGGCTACACCTTGCCATGGTGCAAAGCATAAAACTGTTGAACTACAAAGCTGTGTTGTGTATTTTATGGCAAATGAAATAACTTGCCACAGAGAAAAAAAAACCCAGCATTTTAAAAACCTTAAAGATATTGTGTAACAACAAAATCAAGAATAACTGTGTGTGCAATATTAATCAGAAAAACATTTTTCATGGAAACAATAATAATAAAAATGTCAAAACTTAACACTGTATAACTTTCTTTTGAAGTTAAATGGAACATTGGGCTGAAATGTGTATACTTTCATCATTATAAAGGACATTTAGGTATATAATGTTTTATGTACAAGTACTGGAGAACATGGGGGAAGGGAGAAGAGAGAGATAAATGCTAAAGAATATATAAAATGAATACCTTCCTCTATCACTGAAAAAAAAGCACACTAATGATTTCCATTTGCATTTAAACTGCATGAGTATTCTATTTAACATTCTGTGTGTGGTTTCTTTTTGGTTTTGGAGGATATATGGTAAGTTTTAAGCAAAATTAAATCACAACTGATGAACGTAGCTGCAAGTATCACTTTAAGAGCTGTGGTAAGGCAAGCAAGAATTGATTGCTGTTGCAAGACAGCAACTGATAAAACTAAGGAGACCTCCATTACCAACTGTCATATTTTTGTGGTGACAAACAATATGCAGAACAAATACTATTCCATAAAGATATTCCAGAAAAGATTTAAAATAGTGTATGTAACTGAAAGGATTATCATCTGTCGTCATGGCAAGGGTGAAAGAAGTAGTGAAAATTAACAAACAAAATGTTCTATTTAGCTTTTATGTGTGTAGGCACACATACATATATAACAGTTCTGCTTCCTCTTTCTATGATAATATCACTTTGTAAGCTGGCACCATGATATAAATTAAGCCACTTGTCCGACACTGCTGCAGTTATTAAATAGACCACATTGAAAAATAACATTTTTAAAGCTGTTTTCTCATTTCCCTTGCAGCTGGCTTGTGGAGAACACCTTGCCTGCTTCTTGACAGGTCAATTATTCCAGTGCTCAGCTTCTTCTTACAGATATGAAAGAACCCAAATCGCTGCTCATCTCTTCCAGAGGCAGCCAAACAGAATTCCATTTATTAACTTCACAAGGCCAAAGAGGTAGGAGATGAATGGATACTGAACTGTGACAAATGTCTGATCCAAAGGAAAAGTTTAACTGCAGCAAAATTGATTTTTGGAGCTAGGACTCAGAAGTAACATTGCATGTAAAATTCAATCCAGCAGAAAGCTACCACTGCCTCCTGATTGTACTTAGCCTTTACCTGGGTTGTTCATTTTGATCTTGCAAAAAACTTCAAACATGCATATCACCCTTCCAAATTATTTTCTAAAAATATTGCAACTGACATTTTAAAAAAGTCAAGTCTAAAAAAGCTCATTTTTGAAATGGAATCACAGGCTACACGGAAAGTGTGACACCTTTAAATAGACTGCCGTTTCTCTTTATTGGATGAGAAGCAAATCACAGTTATTAAACATTTAGTTAACGCTGTTTTTGAAATACATGAACAGCAATATGATTACAAAGTTTATATGAGGAGCAAGAGGAAATATCTCTGGTACTGCATCTAGTGAATTTCTTTCTCATGAAGTACATAATTTAATCACCCAAACAAGTGGAAGAATTTTATACAGGGGCTGATACTTCACTTGTGATAACACTACATATTACAGGCTGCTTTTCTGAAAGAGATACTTGCAAACAGACTACTTGAAGGTTATACTAATCCACGAAGATCGTTGTTTGTTAGTTATACGTAAGTACAGGAAAGAAAAGTTCTAAAAATCTTCTCAATGTGGAAAATTCCACACAAAGAAAGTGGCTTTAAACTACAGCATTACCTGACTGGCTGTATGGGGAGATGAGGTTTACGAAGTAAAATTCCTCATTTGTTTTATAGAAATAGAAATCTCTTTTTCAGTAGCTCTTTTTTTGTTTTACTTTTTAAGCTTGATTTAGACTGCTGCTGACTTGTTTAGGCTTTATGGTTTGAAAAAAGAAATTGGAAACAGAAGGTATCAAATCCTAACCTGACTTGAGCAATGCCTTCCTACATGTTGCAGGACATTGAATTTCCTCATCTATAAAGTAGAGGCAGCAACCAAGTTATCCTCAGGATTGCTTATTTGCTGGTCAATAATCACAACAAATTAAAGAGAAAAAGCGAGTGCTTCTGGGAAGTAAAAAGTGCTTGACAATCAGCACTAAATTAAACCTCGGGAGACTACTGTAAGTGACTAAGATGCATCTTTAGTAGAACTGAAAGAGTGCACTCAAAACCCATGAAAGCCACGAGTGTTTAGAAACATCACTGGTATTTCTTTCCTATATTTCAAAAGAAATCAGTGATACAAAGTGAGAAGACGAATCCTCACTTTTATGATCACTCTTCTATTATAGAGGAGAGATGTTGATGACTGCTCAGGTTCTCCAGGCACAGGTTATTTTAGATAGACAGGTTTTTTGTACACCAAGAGAAAAGGATAAAAATTACATATCTCACCTCAGCCTTTTTACTTCTTCATAAAAAGTGGTCCTCAAGTACATATATATTTAAGTAAAACTATATTGTGCTACATGCCATAGGAATGAATGCTTCTGCATTTCAGTGGTGTAAAATGTTTGCTGTGTCTGCACACTGTTTCACCTACATATAAATGGTACTTAAGAAAACTCTCCAAACAACTAAATAGGACAGTTTCATGAACTGCACTGGCAGAAACAATGGAGTGGCGTGCCTTTCAAACTGGAGTTTTATTTTCAAAGTGCAGACCAAAGTCTTTTATTGCAGCAACACTGTTTGTAAAAGAACGGCTGCTGAGTACACTTTTCAGAAGACTCAAAGCCACTTGCACATAAGGAGCAGGTAGAAGTCATCAGAAGAATACAGAACTGGCCACATGCTTTCTCCTGGAATACTTACAGCACAAAACTGAATATGATGTCGAATTCTAATGATGATGACATATTTAACAAACAGAAATCATGTGGAGCTGAATGAAGACATGCATAAAATAACCAAAATGGTATTTGACTATTTTACTAACCTTCCTCTGTGGTACGAGCAGACTTTGATTCACTGTCCATTCCCTGAAATTCATTGAAGTAAGGGCGGACTTTAATTTCATACGTGACTCCTTTTTTCAAGTTGACTAGAACAGCACTTCGCTCTGTTGGGACTTTGACCTCCAAATTCTGCCATACAGCTGGAGATGGTAGGCCAGATGTTTGGCGATACATTACTCGGTAGCCCTGAATAAACTGCGATTGGCGGTCAACCTAGAAATGGCATTAAATAATACGTCAATGAACATATTAAAGTAACCAAACATTTTGAAAAGAAAGCAAAACTTTTGCCTAGAATACTTTCGTCCTCATGAAAAAGAAAAAATTAACAATCATTAATGCCACTGAAATTTAAAAATCAAACTGCCTTCTTGTAAGCCACAGTTAATTGTCTCTAAAGGAACATTCTTCTCACATTACTTGTTATAGAACATTTATTTCTATTTTCCTTTCTGCATTTATATATATCATGACAAATAACATCTTAAATCATAAAACAAGCTCTCACCCCTGCAACAAATCAAAAAAAGAGAACTTTGGCATAATGCTTACTGCATGTAAACTTATTATGGACATCTTGGCTACTGATGTGCTGAAATATGAGAAGAAAAGAAAAACAAATTCTTTTCAGAAGAGGACAAGTCTTTGAAGAAGCTCTATATGCTTTCAGTTAGTCCATTACTTGGCTTACGGCTCATCTTTTCATGATATGCTCAGGAAAGTAAAATAAACATAAGACAGATGCAGAGAAAACAACATCCAAGAACATGTGCTGTTTCTTGCATTCGTAGTCTAAACAGTCTTTTTACATCCTGGTGTTGTGATGTACTCAATCCATCAGATGGAGATGGAATGTAGTTTTTGTTTTATATTCTAATTGTTGCTAGGCAGACACAATTCAAGATTGAGATCATACACAGAAGTTTAACAATTCTAACCTATCATAGCTATAAGCAGAATTTTTTGTTTGAAGGATAAACTTAAAATGTGTTTCATCTGGGAGAGGTTGCATGCATTTTTTCTGTTGGGAAAAAAAAAAAAAACACCTTGAACTAGTGATTTGAGTTATTATGTTGTTTGCATGTAAAACATGCAACAACCATCAAACCAAATCTAGCTGCTTTTGCAGTTGTCAAATAAAAGGCCAAAGAAAATGCCACCAAATAACAAGACTATATGACTAGCAGTTTGGTAAATTTCTGTGTTATATCTAACATTCAACAAGTAGGGTTTCCTTTCTGTTCTTGACAGTTTGCTAGCTCAAAGGTATTTCAGAATTAAAGATACATTTGTTTGACTTATCTTAAGAAGAAATGAATTTCAGGCTAAAAACACAAACCAGAGTCTATTACACTTTCCCTATAATCTTGTTATAGTTTATTGAGTCATTCAGAAGGGATGCAGATTCTTAAGACATTAAAAAGCAGGGCAAGAAAGAAGAAAGCTTTATTTGTGAGAGCAAAGCAGAAATGTCTTTCATCAAAACTGTCACTGTTAAAAATCTTGCAACATATGCTACAACAACATTAAGCTTGCATTTTATAAACTTCTCTACATTCACTTTAAGTGAATTTATGCACTGAAAGAGGGATATAACTCACAATAATAGCTTGT
>JANHGO010000072.1:29770130-29790333 GCA_024606505.1 Aquila spilogaster
AAGAACATTAAGCAGCTGTTTCCAGATGAAGGGAGTCTGTAAATCAGAGTAAATTGTTTTTATCCATGTTTGACTTTCATTAATTAAATGTTTTACGGACATAAAGACTTTGTGAACCTCATGTTTACTACAAAATTCAGTAAGAACAGTAATTTCATATACTTTGTAGTACAGATTCTCAACCTACCTTACAATATGAGGCTATGATGTTTAATAATTAAACACTAAGTTTGGTTCTTGCCCAGCTTCTGTATTAGAAGTTATGCTGAAAGACAGCATAACTATTTTAGAACTTTTCATTTCAGCTTTGCTGTACTTTTAAGCTCTGCTGACTTCTGTGTAGTTGGGAAGGTTGGAAAATTTAGAACTAAGCTCAACAGTAACTGTTTGTTGCCACAAAATGGTATAAAAAGTATTTTGTATGACATCGTACAAAGAGAAATACACCTACTAACTCACAGAGAACTGTACACTGGGATTTCACTAAACCAACTTTCAGTCCATCACACTTCCATATCTGCTCACACATAATATTCAAATTATCCATACACCTCTCTTCTTCCTAGCTATTAAGTTCTTTACAAGAAAGACTAAACAACATAAGCAATATGAAAATAATGCGGCAGTAGAACAAGGCTGCCATTTACAGGGTTGCGGTAAACTAACTTAATCTGGGGCTCATCCAAGTTACACGGGTGCTTTCTGCCAGGATTTCAGGTTATTGAGTGATTCTGTTGCCAACGGTCTGGGAGGGTACTTATGAATGAAGATACTATGCATTTTTAATGCTTTCTATAAACATCTAGTCGTATTCAGTATCAAGGAGGACACTAAGCTGTCCCTAATGCCCACCTGCAGTTACTCTAAACAAGAGACACTTTTCCCACGGTCAGATTTTTGGGAAGCTGTTCAGAGATCAGTTCACTTACTGAGCAAGGAGGATTTTTCATTTTGTTTGGAATATTCTGAATAGCATAAAAATACTTTTGGATAATTACACAGATTAACCAGAGATATATGTGAGGTATATGTATATATATATAGCCGGAGGTATATGTGAGGAAAATCAAGTGTATTTCACATAAATACATAGATACATATACATACATATGCATTTATGTCTATATATACAAACAATCTTATATATAATACAAAGCTTGTAACCTCATCTTTTCCTCTCATTATGTGGTAATTACATGTCACTTCAACAGCAGGCCACTAAAAATATGCTTAGTGTTAAAGAATTGCATTCAGTTGTGCTAACCATCAAGTAACTACAGGATAAGTACACATTTGCATGTAGGTAGAGCTGCAGAAACATGCACTGTGATTTGATGAAATAATTTAATATTTCTAGTTATTCTCCTTCCTCTCTCTCTTTTTTTTAATGGTTTGTACTTCCTCTTACAAAGCACTTAGCATTATTACAGAGACTGCAAGAATTTTCTCTGCTGAGTACTGGGATCACAGAATATTTCCAGTCTTCCTTTGACGGTCTTAGCTGCTTTAGAATTTGTAGGAGCAGCGGTGGAATCCCTTCATCAAGAGAGGGCTGCAACAGTTGCTGGTCTAAAGACATTTTCTGCCTCAGAAGATAGATGGCATAAAATGCAGATGCTCCTTTAAAAGGCAGAAGACAGCAGTTACTGGATGGGTTCTGTTCAGCGCTGACTCAATGCTTTAAGGCAGCCTACAAGCATAATTAGTCTTGTGTGCTCTCTCTATTTTTGATGAATATATAGTGCAGGAGGTATCTATAAAGCTGACAGTAGCTCTCCATTTCTGCAGAATACAAAGCTCTTTTTTTCCCTGCAAGTTCAAATCTGCAAATATCACAACTGAACATAAGACAGGTTCAGTGACTGATCACTCAGTAGGCTATTTGCTTATTTGAAAGAAAAAAAAAGGGGCAAAAAAACCCTCATAATGCAGCTTATGCTGCAAATACAGTTCCTTTCAGGCAAACCAGCTAATCCACACCCTCAAGACATTTTTTGCAATATGCTCTCGGGCATATAAGCTTCTACTCCAAAATATCCTGAGAAGAACTCTGCTCCCAAATCACCACACACAGCAATTCTCCATCTGGGTACATTCTTCACACTGTGCTGAGCTCACTGGCATGGACTACATCGGGCTTACATGGCTGCAGCCTGTGGGAAGCCTGTATGGGACCTATTTGGGAAGGACGACATTCTGTGGGAGGGACCCCACGTGGAGCAGGGGCAGAGTGACCGTGGAGGAGTGGCACAGATGAAGCATTATGGACTGACTGCAGTCCATTCTCTTTTCCTCTGCGCTGCTCAAGGGGATGAGGTAGAAGAGGCTGGATGTTGGAGGGAGAGGTTTTAATTTGCTTTTAGTTCTCACTACTCTAGTCTGTTATCAACAAACAATAAATTACATTAATCTCCCTACACTGAGTCTGTTCTGCCCATGGTGGTAATCAGTTAGTGATTTGTCTGCTTTTATGTCAATCCACAAGCTTTTTTTCATCTTATTTTTCTACTGTTGTCCTGTTGATGAGGGGAAGTCAGAAAGCAGCACGGTGGAGTGGAGCTACATATTGGGGTTAAATCACCACACAGACTCACAGTAATCTCCAAAAATTCAAACAGCACGAGTATTTATCTAACTGCAGGAACAAGACAAAGGGTGATGACACACTGGAAGACTGTCCAGTAGGCTCAACTCAAACTTTCAGTGAAGCACAATCATTTAAAATCAATGTCAAATTAAAAGACAGAGGCAAATAAATTATCTTTCTGCATGGTAGCCTCAAAATACCTGTAAGGCAGTTGGGATTTCAAAGCAGCAATTATTTTGCCACACTGAAGAACTGAATTTTTTCCTGATTATGCCACAGGGCTCCTACATAATGCTAGGAAACTTCTCACATTTGGCCACTAATTAATCTCTCAGTTTAATGCTCAAAGTGAGAAAATTGAGGCTAGCAGCACTGAGCTATAGTTGAGGATAGCTAAAAAAGTGCTTTGAGTACACATTATACCGTAACAATGAAAAAAACATTTGATAGAAATAAAAATAACTCAGGCCAGAGGTTTAAAATTAGGTAACAGTGCGTATATCTGATACTCAATAAATACCTCCACACCTTGTCTATCTATATGTAAGGTTGGGATAATTACACATTTTTATCTTTCTGATGATAAATTCAGTATTATTTGTGAAGCACCCAAATGTTACAGTTGAGAGCATGACAGATAAGCACATGAGACAAACTAATATTTTTTTATTCAATGCTGGGTTTCAGTGGTATGAATTTCCTAAGATCTGGCAGCACACTGAATAAAGAAGATAAAAAGAAATGCTGAACAGCTTTATGAAGAATAGAGACTGTATGCAACCAGATAATTACAGTTGCACTTTAATACTTAGGCACACGAGGGATAGATTTATGTGACAGTGACAACCTGGCTTCTGTTACTCCTTTTTAACATTGACTTTGTAAGTCTAACCTTTTAAAACAGATGAAATATGTGTGCATATATTTAGATATTTTATTTCTAAACATTTTAAAATTGGAAAACAAAAGCAGAGAATTATTTGTGAAATTTTAAACACAAAAAAAAAATACAGAAAGAAAGGAAAACCAAAAACATCTCAGAAAGAAGAGAGAAATTGTTAATTTGCAGCAGAAACTCGGTAATAGAGGAAGTTTCTTGGCATTTACTCTTTGAATTGCAGAAGGTCAATACAGAAAGTCTTATGACTCTCACTGCACTTCTGTTCTTCTGTATCTTAGCTACACTATCTAACCACTTTATATGAACAGAATGGAGTTTATTCTCTTTATGGAGTGGCTGCTTTCCTGTTAACTATGGTTAATTAGTTGGTTTTGTTCTGGTTGCTGTTAAGTTTCTAATTAGCTGTTCCAGCGACTTTCGTTTTTTTTTTTTTTGTGCCTTTCTTCCCTCAGGCAATTCCAAAACATCTCTACAGAGGTCTATTCACTTGTCAGATGGCATAGGGTCACTGCTTTGAGGGATCTTTCCAATGAGCTGATATCCTTGATATCCTTAATAATATACCTTAACTTACCGTATTTTCTTTGCTCATTAGTAGTTCAGTAGAGGCACCAAGAGACTCTCCAACCATAGCATTTCATTATAATACAATGAAAGCTATTACACTGTATAAAACTGAATTCCACTTATAAATAGGGAGCAAACCAATGAAATTGTGTTTCTGCTATCTCTAAAACCTAAGAAATGATTTGAAGAAGCACCACATGTATGTCATCCAAGTTTACCATTCCTGGCTGCTAACATTCAAAGTTTCTAACCTACTGAACCATCTGCTTGGGCAAAAAGACTTTCTGCAAAGGCACCTGGACAAGAAAGTCGGTATGTCCTGGAGTTATTTAGATGGAACAGGCAGTATTTTTAGAAGGACAAGCTGAGTGTTAACATCAACAACAAAATGCAATGACACATTTTCTAAATAATCTTCTAAGAAAGACTAATTTGTGCACTTCTCATTTTTAATTTGGCCCCCTTCACCATTGAAATCTGTCGAAACAAAGATGGCATATAAGCCCCCATAAATACATCTGAGATGTGTAAAAAAAATAGTAATGTCTATAATGCACAATCACCATATTTATATCCTATTGTATAATCCTCTGTACACAATTATAAACTCTTAGCAATATTACATGTAGAAGAAAACCCCTGAGTATTGTGAACATCCCTTTAGCAGAATTCATTCTATATAATGCAACTGTTACAGTGATGGACATTGCAATGTCATTTATCTCACTTTTCTAACCATGACTTTTCTTTCTCTGGGACACATGCTCCAAAAGCAAAGCCCTCATTTGTGGCATGGAGTGCCCTAGGAACAATCTCTTTCTAAGAGATTGTAAGAGAAACATAGAATTTTGAAAGCCATATACTATATCTTAACTTCTCAGAGATTCTACCCTGTAGTTTGGTCCCTTAAATAGATAAGTACTGCCAGAAACATTCTGTTCTTCTATAATGAAAGGAAGACCACTGACTGAGGGTAAGGCGTGTGCTAGAATACCAGATGCTATCCATGGATCAGGCATCAGCATAACATATTGCCTACCTTTCGACAAGTGCCCTACAGAAAGTTAATTCTGCATGTTAGGGTCACCAAATAATAGCGTATTGTCAAGAAGTCTCCACACTTTGAAGAGGAAATTGTTTTTTCATACAACATTTTAATGATGATATTTATTTTTGCTATCCACAGTTATGAATCCACAGATCAATTACCCTTAAATTATGGTGTTAAACATAATTCATTTTCATAGTATTTTTTCTAATTAGACATCTAGCTCCCTTTAAGCTGAATGTAGAAGTCCTTCAATCTGCCAGACCTGAAGGAGAAAATGAAAAGATCATTTCATCAACACATATTCCTGTACAACTTCAGTTTAGCAGAGCACTTATGCTGAAGCCATGACTGGAACATTTTGGTAAAGTAAAAAGATGTAGGGACAAACAGGCAAAATGAGGTAAAGCAAGGTAATTATAATGAAAGCCTTACTGTCCAGGTAACTTGAACTGTCGTGGGTGTCAGCACAACAGGGTTATGCAGTCGTACAATAACATCTCCCAGTTCCTTCTGGACTTGCCTGTGATCCACGCCTTGTGCTGGTGGACTGATATCTGCCAGACCAAACAAACACATGATAGCATTATTTTAATGAGAAGACACACATGACAATAGGAATGACTGAACAGCTTAATGACTTGACTTTAACACCCTCTTATGGCAGTGTCTTTAAAACAATAGAGTGCTAAGCTTCAAATGTGAACTCCCAAACATACCAAGTAAATGCAAACAAATCATTCACCTTCGGCTGCTTAGGAAATCATGAAATACATATACATTAAAATGATTATTCAGAGTTGATGGTAATGTTTTTTTCAGATCTGGTAAGTGATAAGAGAGACTCAATATTCACTACTTCTATAATGTTCAGATAACAATAATGTCAGCCAGATATCTGGAACCAAACTGGCTAGTATAATTTAAGAAAATGAACAGTTTTTAATTTTCTTAGAGCATACATGACACTTAGTGACTATATGTTTCCAAGCTGTCACTAAACTTTCCCTCTTCATATACCATACGCGCAAGAAACCGAACACTACTAATAGCATTTTCTTCTTCAAAGTGAATTTTCCCTTTACAGATATAGATAATGAAATCTAGTGCAAATATGAAAAATAATAATTCATTAAATCAAAACGATTGTGATCTCATGAAATGCCAACAAAAACATTTTACCACAGAAATTTTCTTTTCAAGATTATTCTAAAGGCTCCTTCAAAGAGGAGGGAAAAAGTATTTCTTCTAGTAAAAACAAGAAGGAATTTGATCACTTAGCATAAAGGTCCATGGAAAACTATGATTCCATTTCCAAGCACCACATGTGGCTCTAGTACCTAGTTCTTAAAGATCTCATTTGTGTTATTGCATTGTGATAAACTAAAGGAAGCTGTATTACCTTTCATAAACAGGAATGGCAAATATAAAGTATGTGTCAGAAAATGAAGGAGGAGATGTTCAATCTGAATATCTTCAGTATGTCTTTTTAGTGATAATTCCTAGAAATCACCATTTCCTGTTATATTGCATCAAAATGTTTGGCTATAGCTATTAATTAGCCAATACATCACTGTATCTCCCTTCCCTCTACTGTAGACAGAGATTAAAGTAATTTCTAGGAGGTAGTGAAGTTTGGACACATTCAGTGGCTCCTTCAGAGGTCTTACAATGCCACTCCTGGCATTGTCTATCTATCTAGTTGTCTATCCGTAGATAGACATGCCTGGTAGATATACATATATTGATTATTTCTGCTTCAATTGTTGTTAATTTGCCCAGAAAGACACAAGCACAGATTTTACTCTAAAAAACCTGATACGTTATGGCCAGGCCTGCCTACACATTTGTGAATTCTGCTTGGTTTTCTCATGGGACTCATTAGCCAAAACCACTTTCCCTCTTTTTGGATCAATCAAATGCACTCAGGGAAGAAAAGATACACTTAAAAGTCCTCTTTTTTCCCCTTTGATGGTCTTAGGGTATGTGAGGATGTTGTATTTGACTTTGTTTTTTTTTTAATCTTCTAAATACAATTGAGAAGAAATAGTAATGCTTTTAGAAATGAAGTATTGAAACACAACAATGATATTTGAATCACAGGCCTTCAGATTTTGAAATAAACTTGGTTCTGGTAATCAGTACTTCAACTTCATAATTCTAGATTTTATGCGTTCAGAGCTACCAAAGAACAATAAAATCACAGGCTTCTACTGATACTCAAATGCAGATGGCTCCATGGGTCTCCAAAAGGAATATAGACAAAAAACGGTTGTCAGCAACAGTGCAAGAGCTTATCTAGCAAATTGTGTCTATTCAAAGTGACTAAGAAACAGAGAGATCCAATAAAATAAATTTAAGACAGCAACTCAGACTGGTTTGCAGAATGATCATTTACACTACTATCCATACAAAGCTATGATCCTTGATATAAATTACATATAGCTATCAGTGCCTATGTTTTAAGTTAAATTATGCTATAGTATACAACCAGCCAAATATTTGTATTCCCTTAGTGGATAAGACATTTCTACATAGTGTTCCTGTGTGAACTATATTTTATCATAGAAAGAAATACCTAGAAATCAAGGGAATAACATGGGTTAATACCAGTAAGAAATGAATCAACATGTGGAATTTTGTTTATTCATATGTACATTTGCAAACACATATATATATGACGGTTACAGTGCAATGTCATGCAATGAAATCTTCACATTACTGGGAGACTTCTGGTGGGAAAGCAGTTGATTTACCCATAAGCAAATCTTCAAGTATTGGCATAATAAAATCATGACTTAAGGAAAACTGCCTCAAGAAGCATACCCTAATCAAAATTAATAAGTCTCTAAAATTATGTTGGTTGCATATTTTCTCTAACTTCTCTTTTACAGCTTCCAGTGGACTTCCTACTAGTAGCTAGTAATTTAAATTGCAGGGATATGATTATACGTAGTTTCATATATGATTATAGATGGTTTCCTTGAAGTATTTTTTAATATATGATCTGGTCTGCTAACAATCCAATCAATAAATCAAATCTTTTCCTAGAGCAATTACTGATTTCTCTGTCCTTATTTGACACAAGTCATTTAAGGTAAGCCTTTTGAAAGCCTCTGATTATCTACTTGTAGATCACTGGTGAAAATATGCATAAAATTATGCTACTTGCTTTTTGCTATGCTTATTACCAGGAAATAAAACGCCAGATATTAAAGCTGCCACAGACACCTGTTGCAAATTAATATTATATAGTACAGTTATAGCTGCTTCTCTCTTCCTCAATGGTCGCCATGAACAGGCTTTCCACTGTGTGTCAGCTTCCTCTGTCAGCCTGAATTGAATTCAGGCATAATTAGAAATCACATCAAAACATTATGCTAATTTTCAATTGATTTTATGATTTAATTTCATTAAACTGGAGTTACCAAAGAAGCTATAAATCCTGTACGTGTTTCAGTGTGCTTGACTGCTAAACAGCTTCTGGAAATGGAAGCTGCAACACATGCTGTAGCTAATTAAAAGACATGTTTTTACTGAAATCAAATTGCTTGTCAGTATGTCAGATAAAAAGTCTTCACTTGACATTCAAATGCCAAATAAAGTTGTATTTTTAACTAAGTGATAAGTTATGCAGACTAAAGGCTGTTGCAAAGAAAAGCGTAAGTCACCTTATCATAACGGGAGAGTAAGAAAGAAGCAAACTTGTGATATTCCATGGATAGTCAAGCCATGGAATCCCTCTTCAACTTATCCCTTAAGCTTTTTAGAAAACAGCTCTTTCTCCTCTTACAGCAATGATTTTTATGTATTATTTGCTGTTATTATTTTGAGGAGGTAATTATTAAGGACAGATTTATTCAGGAATAGATTGGGATGAGAGGCTGGATGTGGTGGCTATGTGATAAAGAAATACCACCCTCCTCATTTCTTTTTTTCTATCCAGGACCTACAAAGAACATAGTTCCAATTACGTGTGCTGGAGACTGACACAAGATGCACAGGCTCTCCCATACACTTTTCTAACTTCCTTAATCAGGGATAGATAATCTCACTGTAAATTGACTCTGAAAGGAGTTATTACTTGGGAGTTGAAGAAATTATGATTTCAAAAAAATGATTAATTCCTGTACTCCAATCTGCTTAATGGAAAAGTACATTCTTGAATGAAGTACTCAAGCAATATGTTATTAAGCCAAAAAACCCATGCTGTGAAGAGAAATTTGTTTGTGGCAGTTACACTCAGAGTTGAGTGTAACATGAACAGAATTCGTAGTCATCAGGCACTCTGGAAACAAGACATGAAGGATCACAGCAATCAATTATATCACTAGCCTACAAATAAGGGATTTCCTTCAATCTTCCCTTATGGTTTATTATGCAGTGAATTATGAATGTAAAAATTCAGAAATGTTGATATAAGTTGAAGATCTATACATTTCTCAGAATAGCTTTGGAATACTCTCATCATACAGATGCCTTCATTAATATGAATAACCTGCACAAATGTTGGAACAGATTTACCAATACACTGTGGACATTTTTTGCAGTTCTCATATTAAAACTAATGCTAAACATGGTGCTTGCCTATCTGTTTCTTGTACTTATTATGAAAGTGTATCTCTGCTTGATAACGGAGATGAATTAAGGATATAAAATAGTAAGGATACAACAGAAGAGAGCACATGTTCAGAAAAGTTTTGGGTTTTCTTTGCTTTTAATGGAAACTGAGCAACAAGAAGCATACCAACATTCTACAGCCTGCAAATTAAAAATATGCCAAGACAAACTATCCTTAGCTTTCTCCTAAATTCCAGATTAATAAAGCAGCCATTGGACTGTTAAGTTGTATTCAAGATTCCTTCAGTCAGAGTGATAATACAAAATGGCCAAACCTAATGGTCAACCTTCAGTTTCTTTTTTCTATTTTAGCTCAAGCATGTAAGCCATAATAATTGCTATTACCTTGTGTTCGGACAGGATCTGACATAGGGCTGGGATCACTCAGACCTTGTGAATTGATAGCTCTCACCATAAACAGGTAGATTGTATTGGGACGCAGTCCTCTCACAGTGTAGAGAGTGGTCTTCACATGGTTAGCCACTGTTTGCCAACTATTGCTCACAGATTGACTGTAATAAGAAAATGGTTGAAGATTATAGACTAATGCATGAGAAAACAAGGAAGTAAAAGAGGATCTACACGAAAAAATAGTAAGAACAAGGCAAAAATAAAAAGGTTTCATAGTTCCAGCTAACTTATCAAGACAAAATAAAAAATGACAGAGCTTTCAAAAGTATTTCTCCTTTCATTAAAAGCAAAAGCTTTATCTATTGCTCTAACAAATACCTGCAAAAGGAAAGAGTGGAAAGCAGTAAAGGAAATTTGAATGATAAATAGGCCAATCTTGAACATAAACTTTAGAAAAGAAAAAAAATGTTAAAAGAATAAATTTCTATGTTGCTAAGTAAATTGTCAATAGCTGTCATTAGAAAAAAAATACCCTATTTGAACTAAATTCATACTCAAAGTGGACAAGAAATTTTTTGAAAATATGCTTGTAAGTGAAGAAAACTATATGAATATTCTTTCTATCACTGTATTTTCATTTGAATGGTAATATAATTAGTTTACAATCCACTGTATGAAGAGATTTAAACTGTGATTGTTAAAACTGCTTTTAATAAAAATCCTTGGCTTCTGTAAAAGTTTTTGATGGTGTGCCTTTAAAGCTTATCCAAGGTGAAATATCATAAAAACTTACAGACAAAGTTTGATTTTATTGTGCTTTGTTGTATAGAATTGACAAAAAAAATTAAATATCTTAAAGGAAAAAAAAACACGAAACTGCTAGTTCCATTTTGTTTCTGTTGTTTCATTCATTTAATGCATTAAGAAAAGTACAAGTCCTAGAACAAAATCAGCAATCTGCACACACAGTAATGATGTACTTTGCATATTAACATATATAGATAAAGCATTATCACTATAATGTTTTAAATTTACAAGCATATAATTTTGATAAATTCTTGCTAGAATATTAATTAAAAGATAAACTATATTATTGGTTATTTTCTGAATATGTTGATGCAAAAAAGCATGTAAGAAAGTGCACATCCATACGCAGAATACTACTCTTGTGATATGCATGAGGGATACAGCTCATGCTTAAACAAACTTGCTGAATTGGGGCCCAGGAGTTCTTTCCTACCACGCATAAAGTGCTGCTGTGTGGAATAGAACAGCTGGATCCTCTTCAGCGTCAGGCTGCTTGATGAAATCCTGAATTATGAACACCAGCCTTTTCAGTTAAAAGTTTTATTCCATGTAAAACAGTTAAACACAGAAATTTAAAGTGCTTTAACAATTTAATAGGTGCTTTTCTAACAAGAACAGGAAATCAAGTATGCAGAGAGGTTTAAAGATTGTCCATTTGTTTTCAGTTTGTTTGTATTACAACAGTCTATGTAACTCAAGCCCAAATGGTTTGAAATACAACATTCCCATGGTGATTGTTAGAACTAAGGGAAAAGTAACAAATAGTGAGTGCATTGTCCATTTATGACCTGAAGAAAAAGTTAAATGCTTCACTACTTAACGACTTAAGAAAATGTGATGACATATTAAAAAAAAAAACAAAAACACTAAAAGGGTAAGAATCAGTGCCTGCCATTGAAGCTAAATCTTTTACTGAACTTTTAATGATACGTGTAGAAAGCAAAGGAACACCACAATACCAGAACAACTGGAACTAGAATTTAACCAAAATTAGAAAGGAAGGATATTAATAATAGAATAATCCACATACCTAAAAGCTTCAATGATATATGCACTAGCTGGTAGGCTTCCAGGGGTCCCTGGCTGCCAGGACAGGGTGACACTGTTCTTAGTAACATCAGTGACCTGAGGCTTGGATGGTGGCCCAGGGAGGTCATTTATGTCATAATTTTTACTGACTGTTGCTCCACCCAACTCTGCAAGAAGCAAATGTAAAATAATTACTTTTTGTTGTCGATTAGATAATCTGATCAAAGTAGAAGGTTGAAAGTAAAAACATGCCAAATATCTGCAGATCAGCTTTTAATTTGTTAAGAAGTAAGTCAACTACTGATATATATAGGTAAATACAGGTTTATGGAGAACTATCATTCTTTAGGAACACATTATAGGAAAAAAAGACACAAAACTCAAAAAGTTATATATGTATAAAAAAGGAGTAACAAAAAAAAACATGCTTTGCTCATATTTACATAAAATGCCAAAACATCGGCTACTAGAAGGCTGAGAAAATTCCTATATCCAGATCAGTTTAGTGCTAGTAATGAAATCTGAGAGACGTGAAGAAACCAAGCCTTTCCACTTAAAACCTTCTCTATCTCAAACCTAGAATTTATAGAAGCGGCTATTTGACTTATATGGCTCTACTATATACTATACTTAAATTTTGCACCATCTGAAAATGGCCCCTGGATATTGCTTACCTGTCACATCCAGAACAGCACTCCATGATGTCTCCCCACTTGAACTTGTAGCAACACAAGTGTAAGTTCCAGTATCAGACAGCTAGACATTAAGAACATTTAAAGGCAAATTTTACCTTTTGGAATCATATGGCAGAATTTGTTCTAATTTTCTTTGCCTAGGTATTTATTGGTAAGAAAGACTTATTTTACACCTTACAGAAGCCTAGAAGGCACCAGCCATTTAAAAATAAAAATTTAATGGTGGCTTACTTTTAGAGTACTAAAATAAGATTATTTGCATTTAATACCTTTCTAATTCTAATTTTCATATTATTAATTGTATCACTAAGGTATGTAAATGCTACAGAATGAATATATCAATCTTTTTACTGTTCAAGAAACCCAACTGAAATCAGCAAACAATACAACCTTTAGAGGATGATAACTCAGTTCATTATCCCACAATGACACAGAGATACTCTAGTCTCAGGAAGGCTGTTCCATCATCTTATGGTTTCATGACTGATGAAGCCATATTTATACAAGCCACCAACATATACATACACTGTTTCTAAGATCTTACCAATGGTTATCTCTACACACAGTCCTTCAAGCAATTTTAAAACGGTGAAGTTAAACCAGATCAGACACCATGCTTACCTTTCTTCTGTAGCACATGAAATTTTATTTAAGTCCTGCAAAGCACTTTGGTGGCTAAAGACTCTAAACTGAGATTCCTTTGTCAGTTCACATAGTCCAAATTCATCCTGAGAAAAACTTTTAAATTATACCATCAATATTAATCTCATTATTGTTCTTATAAACTGTTCTTTTACTGGAAAATTTGCCACATATTTTACTATTTCATTCTTTGATTTAAAATAAAGATTTATATGACAAGAATTAGAGAAGACAACAGAAGTGGATGGAAAACTGTAACTTTGAAAAGCACAGAACAAACAGAAGAGTTGTCCTACCACTATGTATAAAGAATAGTAACCTGGAGATTGAAGAAGAGGGAAAGGAGAAGAATTATATTCACCATCAGTTGACTTGATGGAAGTAGGACTGCATTCGAGAAGGTTTATTGGACTTTAAGGAAGTATAATGAGTGGTCTGCAAAATACAGGTTGGAACTATAACAAATGTGCTTATACCCAACTCTTTGAAAAGAATGTAAAAGCAAATTAGTGAGATGTTCTTTAGATTACTCATTGACACATAATTTAATTGATTTTTAATTTTGTACTGTCAGAATTTTGTTGGCATTTTCTTCCAATAGATTGTGACTATACCACTCTTAGGGGAAGAAAGCAACCAGTTAATGACAGTTTTTCAAAATAAGCAGAACTTGAATTTTCTGAGATGATTTTGCCATGAAATACAAGGAATAATTAAACTCCTCTGACAATGTCTCAAGGACTCAAAATATAGAGATCATAGAACCATAGAAACATAGACTGGTTTGGGTTGGAAGGGACCTTTAAGATTGTCTAGTTCCAATCCTCCTGCTATAGGCAGGGACACCTTCCTCAAGATCAGGTTGCTCAAAGCCCCATCCAGCTTGGCCCTGAATGCTTCCAGGGAGGGGGCATCCACAACCTCTCTGGGCTACCTTTTCCAGTGTCTCACTGCCCTCACAGTAAAGAGTGTCTTCCTAATATCTAGTCTAAATCTACTCTATTCCAGTTTAAAGCCATTTCCCTTCGTTCTGTCACTACATGTCCTCATAAAAAGTCCCTTCCCAGCTTTCGTGCAGGCCCCCTTCTGGTACTGGAAGGCCGTTACAAGGTCCCCTAGGAGCCTTCTCTTCTCCAGGCTGAAGAGCCTCAACTCTCTCAGCGTGTCCTCGTAGATGAGATGCTCTAGCTCTCTGATCACCTTTGTGGCCCTCATCTGGACCTGCTACTAATGCTAACTAAATGAGAATGACTCTTGAAAAGAGGCAGATTTCTGGAGGAGGGAGCCTTATAGCATCCTGAAGTGCTGTATTTTATTTTGCTTCTCCTGAGTTTTTGTGAAATCTGTAATTCTTCATTATGTGATAATTGAGGATGTTTCTCAGTGCTGTGGTACTCAACTTCATTTGTGCCCCACCATGACAGATGGTGTATGGCATATTCAATGAAACATGTGGGGTACACAACAGACTAACTTGCAGAAGGCAAATTCAACATATACAGCAAGCTGGAGGTATGGTGAATTATCTAACTTCCAGACTGTAGACAGATTAGATACAGACATATTCTACTGATAATTCAATCATTTACACTTTTTTGTGTGTGTTTTGGCGGAGAAAAAAAACAACAGGGAAGGTCAATGGAAAAGTGTTGCTATTCAGTATAATAATAATGCTTCCTTACTTAAAGCAGACATTTAAATCTGGCATAGTACACTTTTAAGGAAGATTTTCACCTGTACTGACCTGTCTAAAATGGTACTGAGTGAGTGACGTATTCAGGTTTCTAGTTATCCTCCAGGGTAACTGGATGATTGACTCATTATAAAAATCTCTGGGTTCACACTAATGACTGTGGCTCCTGGTTCACTACGATTGCTGCAGAATCTTGAATAATTTGATTTACATACATAAAGAGGTTAGTTACATAGCAGAAGAGGATAGTCTCAAAAGATTAAATAGTAGAGGCTCATCTTTACCCATGTCTTTATATCTTTTATATTGATTACCAATTGATAATGACTATTAATTGTGAGGGGAGGAGATAACGGGAATAGGGCTTGAGGGTGAAGGTGATAAATTTTAAGTTGCTTTGAAGGTAGGCATGTAAGTATACTTGAGCTATTCTTGGGCATATTTGGGGGCTTTTTTTTTCCTGAGGAAGTGTTGACAGCTCTTGCTGGAGTACATCTGAAAGAAAAGCTAAACACTCCAGATTTATATCTATATTTAATTTACAAAAATTGCAACCTACAGGAGAAAATTGTTTTTTATAGTATTTTGTAGTTTTGGTTGGTAAGTTTGACTTGAGCAGTGCACACTACTGTTATCAAGGGGTTTACAAGAAACGTCCTTCTGAGTCTTTAAGGAAAATCAGTTACTAGTGAATAAGCCACTTATGGATCAATAAAAGCTTCATGTCTTTCAAAACCACACTCACTGCTAATACTGTTTCCTTCTTTCCTTGCAAGCAATTTTTTTCATTTCGTTTACAGACACTGTGCATCTATCAGCAAGATAAATGCGCTGGCACGATTCAGACCCTATTTCGTTGTTTGTGTAGCTGCATGCAGACAGGTATCCCAGGAGCTTCTGCCTCATGGACACTCCACAGCAGCCCATCATCGATGCCTGAAAATTTGTTTGAAATCACTAAGCTTCCACCTTTAATTGCTGTTTTCTAACACTACTGGGGAATCTGGAGAATTCAAGCGCACTCTTTAATCCAGCTCTACAGGAAAAATGCATTAACCTTCATGGCCTAAACCTGCCTTCAGCTCAGGGAGGAAGGATAAATTGTTTACTCAAGGAAAGCTAGTATAAATTTTTTAATAAATTCCATTTTGTTCCAAGGAGGTTAACAATTTATCTACTATCACTGATGAGATGGCACCAGAAAACAAAACTGCTGTTTTTACCTTGTCCCTGACAGCTACACTTATCAAAATTTTTTTGGACAACAAAGCTATATTCAGAAATTAATGTTGATTAAATTAAAAGATTGCTGAAATTGTCTGTAAGTTCTTAACAAATAAGGACATTAACCTTAGTATTTTTCTTTTTTTATGAAACACCGGCAGCTAACATAACATGAAAATTAATCAGCACAACTCAAGACTGCCAGGACTCATGATGGAGAAAGAGCATGGCAAAAGCCTTGATGGACTCCAGAATCCCTTCCTAGCACACTAGCTCCTTGGAAAATAATGTTCAGGTGTTGAAAATGAATGGCTCTAAGCTTTAACAGAGTCAAAAGACCAATGGCTTCAGGGTAAGACTAACTGAAAGATAACCAGGTCCTGTCGTCTTACATGTCTATCCACCTGCCACTCATGCTTTATTGCAACATACATAAGATTTTAAACATCAGTTCTATTTTCAAAGGATTTCTAGCAGTAGTATCTGATGTTAGTTTGGCTCTTGTTTTTTCCCTTCACTACCACATTGACAAAGAATGAAATAGGATTTGGCCTTGGTGAAAGTTTCATGGTAAAAGAGACAACTAAGTTAACTTTGAAGTCAGAAGACAGCAAAGTAGTAGAGCTGCCTGAGGCACACTACCATCTTAATATTAGCTACACACTACTTGTAGCAGTTGCTTTGTTATTGTTACTCACCCGCAGAGTTTTAATCTGAAGGGTCCCCTGATCCTGTATGGACGTTCGAGGGTCTCTGCCCAGAAAAGTGAATCCTTCTTTTAACCAGCTGATAACGGGAAGTGGGTCACCAGTAGCCTTGCACTTCAGCAGAGCTGTCCCATCCACTGCCAGCGTCTGATTGACAGGTCCCTGGAGGATGATGGGTGGAGGTCTATCTGTCAAGACTGAACAGTGACACATATATTGGCATTCATGACTTTGACAATGCTGTACTACATTTAGTCCTTTGCTTGATGTTGTACAATTTTAACAGACTGGTTTATGTTAGCCTCAACAGGGCTATGAATGTTATTTTTGCAAGACTCACAGTTATATCTTAATATTTCATCAGTATATTTGAAAACAGTTTTTGTACGAGTTCATTTTGCCACTGCAAGATAACAGATATATAAAATTATTCTAGCAAAGATCATCAGATCCATTCGATTAAGACAATGAGAATAAAGATCTCGATTCAGAAAAGAACTAAGTTGCATTTCTTCTTTCTTCCAATTTAGGAAAGCACTTAAATGTTTAAAAAAGCATATGATTAAAGGCTCTTAATGACTTAGCCAATTTAAGTCCTAAAAGAGAAAATCTGTTCAAGTTCAAAGTGAAACACTATATGAATTCTAGCACAGGTATCAACCATATTCCTCAACTTGCGAGTAGTCCATAGCAAAAATACCTAAGAGTTACAAAACATTTAGTGCAATTTAAATGACTGTACCACTCTTTCCAGTGGAAAAAATTTCAGATTTAATCAAGCCATTTAACAGCGGGCTTATCAGTTCATCTCATCACCTTTTAAAGCAATGAACTCTGTTATTTTTTTTTCTAATAATTTACATTTGCATGCTTGAAATGCTCCATAAAGGATTCTGTGACTACTGAGTTAGTGCATGACTGCATATAAGCCTCATTCCGTGGCCAGTGGGATATCTTAAAGATGAGGCAAAATGCTCATGTTCGCTTTTCTTGAAAGAATAATTTTTCATAAATAATTCTGCTGTTGAACCTATTCTCACAGTCAACTGATCAGCAAAGTATAACTATTCGTTACTAAGTAACATATATATACAAAATGAATGTGAAATATTTGAATTGAAAAAGTCTGTAACTGTTATAAAAACAGTATAACAGAATCAAGCATCCATTTTTTATATATTTACTTGCCACACTGCTGCTGTTTTTAATCTTTGAACAATCTCACAGTACTAAGTATGACATTAAATATTGTAATAGACAGGATTAGCTCTTAGATACTGTAAAAATCAGACTGCTTCCACTGATGTCAATTGAGTTTTCATCTTTTATTCTAACTGAGAATCTGGATCATTATATTTTACACACAATATCCGACTCTAACAATGAAGTAAAAATAACCTATTTGAAGTAATATGCTTTCTATTGTATTTGAGCTGTTTGAGATGCAAACCTCTGGAACCTTCAATAGATTCAAAGTATTTTCATTATACTGTTTAATAAACAGGAAATGTTAAGGCTATGTTGGCGGCACATTTTCTTCTTATAATAATTGGTTCTAAAATTCTAATGCCACAAAAATACTAACTACCTTTGAACTTTTTTTTTTTAACAAAAGACACAATGGATTGAATTACAGGAATTATCAAGACTTGGAGTGTGAGTTTATCACATTTGCTGGAATTAAAACCGAAAATATAACGTCAATTCAGATTTTTATTAGCCCAAGAACTTGGAAGTTATTTTGAAAATTCTGAAATACTCCCAGCTGACATTAGAGATAGGACATGAAAAGATAGAATGTAATGCATTTTCATCTTGATATACAAGTTATGATCTCATTAAGGTTCCTTATGACTACAACGTTCAGTCACTTAGAGAAACAAAAGTCCATCTCAGTTTATATGCAATCAAGCTCCAGGTATGCTAGTAGCGAATTCAAATTAAAATCTAAATTCAGTGTATAACAGCAACTCCCAGTTTTCTAGCTAGCAAAAAATTAAGGAAAAAAAAGCACCTTATTTTGCTAGCTTTTCAATTGTTATTTCCTGCATCTAATTGCCTTTCATATATGTAGCAACATATGCATTTTCAAAACCTACAGCATCACAGATATTGTTCTTTGTCATGTAATTATTATTATTATTTTTTTTACAGCTTAAATGAGGAGCTCATAATGCTTTAAATAGCTTTGATCAATAATGTAATTGAAAGTCTCCAGGCCAGAAGGAATCTTCATTTTCAAGGGTGTTATGGGTGAAAGACCACTACAGGTTTCCATGACACTAAGGCTAAAGGTTAAATGAACACTTAGGGTTTCCACTGATCTGTGAATGACTATATTGTCTTCACAAGTCTGACTTGTAAATCTTCTCTAAAATGTGTGTATATGTGCTTGCATTCCTACTACATAGGTGTCATCCATAGTAAGAACACAGAACTCAGATAGAGGTTTAGAAAGATATTGTGATAAGCATAGTTAAGAACAAAAAATAATGAAAAATGTCCACAAAGGGGTAGGGGGGTTTGTTAGTTCCTTTTACACTTTTATGTCATTCAAAAACAACAACAACGAGCAACAGCAACAACAACAAAACTACTTTGAAACTATCTTCCAGCAGCCATATATTCACATATTCTGGCAATTTAAAAAATACCAGATTCCTTTTTTGATAAAAAGTAGCATAAAATTTGAGCAGACTATGAGAGGAGATGTTACTTGCTAATGTATAGTGTATTCCCTACAAATGCAATTTGTATCAACTAAAATTATGTTTAAATTTAGGTGGAATTTGGTCAAATTACAAAAGGAAATTAAAAACAGAGAATGACAAAGGAAAATGAGACACAACTCACAAAATTCTTATGATGAACACTACTATGTTAGGGCTGAGTGCTCTCCTAAGAGGTGGGAAAGCAGACACCATTCCTTCCTCCATCTTTTTTTGCAGAAGCTTCACAGGAGGCTGTTTGGAACTGTCACATTCACTATAAAATATTTAATATACATTTAATCAGAGATAGGAATGAAGGTGGCCAGATTTGCAGATGGCTAAGCTGTGAGGGATATTAATCACTCATTCCTATTTTCTTTCAGGAGGATTTAAGAGACATACCCCAGCATATTCAATAGACCTATAGTTAAAAAATTGCATAAGAGGCTGGGAAAAATGGCTTAAATATCTATTCCAAATTATTAGAGAGGGAGCTGTTGTGGTATGCTGCCAACTCCTTTTCTTTTTTTTTTCTTTCTTTTTCTTTCTTTTTCTTTTCTTTTCTTTTCTTTTCTTTTCTTTTCTTTTCTTTTCTTTTCTTTTCTTTTCTTTTCTTTTCTT
>JANHGO010000072.1:29790433-29872310 GCA_024606505.1 Aquila spilogaster
TAAAAAAAAAAAAAAAAAAAAAAAAAAAAAAAAAAAAAAAAAAAAGAAAGCAAAACCAAAACAATCTCAGAAAGAAGGGAGAAATTGGTGTTAATTTGCTGGGAGCCAGGATGCCAGCAACTCAGTAATCAAGGATGCTGCTCCTTGGCATTCATTCTTTGAATTGCAGAAAGTCAACACAAAGAGTCTTACGACTCTCATGGCACTTCCATCCTTTTGTATGATAGCTACACTATCTAACCATGTTATATTAACAGTGTGGACTTTATTCTCTGGATAGAGTGGCTTTTTTCCTAGAGACTATGGTTAATTAATTGGGTTTGTTCTGGTTGCTGGAAAGTTTCTAATTAGCTGTTCCAGAGATTTTTTTTGTGTCTGTCTTCCCTTGGGCAATTCCGAAACGTCTCTGTAGAGGCCTGTACGCTTGTCAGGTGGCATAGGGTCACTGCTTTGAGGGATCTTCCCAATAAGCTGATATCCATAGCACGCCTAACAATCTACCTTTACCTTACTATGTTTTCTTCACTCATTAGTTGTTCAATAGGGGCACCAAGAGACTCTTTTAGATAAAGATATATAGATATACACACATGCACACACATACACACCCATACATATATATACACACACACATACACATGCAAATACATATATATTTTTCAATATAATATAATGAATAACATTGGTTACATTGCATAAAACTCAATACTGTTTATACTGGGGCTTCCTTCTGCAGTATATGCTAAAGCAAGGGCAAGCCTGTGAAACTGTGTTTCTGATAGCTGCCACACCCAAGAAAGGACTTGAAGGAGCACCACATGGATGTGATCCACGTTTACAATTACTGGCTGCTAACATCCAAAGTTTCTAAACTACTGACCCATCAGCTTGGGCAAATGTCTGCTTGGGCAAAAGGGTTTGCACAAAGGTTAGCCAGCCAGTCCTGGAGTTATCTAGGTGAAACGGACAGCATTTTTAGAAAGGCAAGCTGTGTGTTGACATCATCAATGGCAAAATGCAATGACACATTTTCTAAATAATCCTTTAAGAAAGACAAATTTGTAGGTTTCTCTATTCTAATTCATTCCCTCACCGTTGAAGTCTGTCAGAACAAGGATGGTGCATAAGCCCCTGTAAATATGGCTGAGTTGTGCAAGAACAACAGTAATCCTTAGAATACACAATCTATCACCACACGCTTCTCCTGTTTTATAAGCCCCTGTACACATCAACCTCTTAGCAATATTGCATGTAGAAGAAAAAAACTGAGTATTGTGAATAGCCCTTTAGCAGAATTCATCCTATATAATACAACCGTTTCTGTGACGTGCAGTGCAGTACTATTTCTCTCGCTCTTCCACCCATGGCTCTCCTTCCTATGGGGCGAATGCCCCAAGAGCAAAGCACTCTCTCCTTCTACAGTTACAAATCTTTCCCTTCAAGCCTCAGGAAGGGAAACATAGCATTTTGAAAGCCAAACACTGTACCAGAAATTCTACCCAGTAGTTTGACCCCTCAAACAGAAATGTTGTTAAGTACTGCCAAAAAGATTCTGGTCTTCTATAATGAAAGGATATCCACTGATTGTGGGTAAAGCTTATGCTAAAAACCCAGATGCTACACAGTGGATCAGGCATCAGTACCACATGCTTCTGACTTCACTGCAAGTGCCCTATAGGAAAGCTATTTTTGCATTTTAGGGTCACCAAATAATAGGGTATTGTCAGAGGTCCCTATGCCTTGAAGTGGAAAGTGCTTTTTCATACAGCAATTTCACGTTGATATTTAACTTTGATTATTTTTTGACATGCACAGTAATGAGTCCACAGATCAATTATCCTTTAGATTATGGTGTTAAGCATATTCATTTTTATAATATTTTTCTAGTCAGACAGCTAGCTCACTTTGAGCTGAACACTGAAGACTTTGAACCTGCTTGACTTGAAAGAGAAAATAAAAAGACCATTTCATTACCACATATATATGCCTGTATAATGCTAGTTTATCAGAGCACTCACGTTGGGGTCAAGACTGGAGCTTTTCAGGGTAGTGAAAAACTGCAGGGATAAATAGGCAAATTTAAAGTACTGTTAAGGTAATTGTAAGAGAAGCCTTACCGTCCAGGTGACTTGAACCGTTGTGGGTGTGAGCACAACAGGATTATGCAGTCGTACAATGACATCTCCCAGTTCTTTCTGGACTTGCCTGTGATCTACACCTTGTGCTGGTGGGCTGATATCTGCCAGGCCAGGCACACACATGAAAGCGTTATTTTAATGAGAAGGGGTTTATATGGCATCAATAAGAATGACTGAAGAGCTTAACGACCTGATTTAAACACCCTTTACAGTACTGTTGTTAAAACAATAGAGTACTAAGGTTTAAATATGAGCTCCAAAGTATATCAAGTAATGCAAACAAACCATTCACCTTTAGCTGCTTAGGAAATAATGAAATATAAAGATTTTTAAATAAGTATTCAGACTTGATGGCGAAATTTTCTCAGATCTGGTAAGCGATGACAGACATGCAATATTCACTACTTCCAAAATACTCAGATAATAATATCGTTGCCCAGAGGTCTGGAACCAAATTGGTTAGTATAATTGAAGAAGATGAACAGGTTTTTTTTTTTTTAATTTTCTTAGAGCATACATGACATTGTCGTTATATGTTTCCAAACTTTCACTAAGCTTCCCCTTCCCACATACCACGCACACAAGAAACCAAACACTAAAAATAACATTTTCTTCTGCAAAGCAAATTTTCCCTTTACAGACAGAGATAATGAAATCTAGTGAAAATATGAAAAAAGAATTTATTTATGAAGCCAAACCGATTCTGATCTAATAAAAGGCCAACAAAAACACTCTACCACAAAAATTTTCTCTTCAGGATTATGTCAAAGATTCCTTCAAAGTGTGTGGGGAAACTATTTCTTCTAGTCAAAATCTGAAGGAATTTGATCACTTAATATACATCTATGGAAAACTGTGACTCCATCTCTGGCACCAATTGTGGCCCTAGTACCTAGTCCTTAGGGACCACATTTGGTTTGTGCTATTGCATTAAACTGAATGAAGCTATATTACCTTTGCTAAATAGGAACTGCAAATACAAAATGTGTCAGAAAATGGAGAAGATGTGCAACGTGTCTTTTACTGATAGTTCCTGGAAATCATCATTTTCTGCTACATTGCGCCAAAAGCAGAATGTTGGGCTACAGCTATCACCTAGCTAATATATCACTATAGCACATCCCTTCCCTTCAACTTAGACAGAAATGAAAGTACTTTCTAGGAGCCAGTGAAGTCTGGATCCCTTCAATGGATCCTTCAAGGATCCTACAATGCTGTTCTTGGTCAACAGTTACAGATGCCCTTACTATGTCAGTTGTCTATGTGGATTACATAATGCCTGTTAGAAATACATATACTGGTTATTTCTGCTGGAATTTGCTTGTAATTTTTCCAGAAGAGGTGATTTGGAACACAAGCACAGGTTATATCCAAAAAGGCCTGATACATTATGGTCATGCCTGTCTAGACATCTGTGAATTCTGCTTGGTTTTCTCATGGGATTCACTAGCAAAAGACACTTTCCTTCTTTCCAGGTCAACATCATGTCCTTTGGAAGAGAATACATAGATAAAAGGTTTTTTCCCCCTCTGATGGTCTGTGGCAGGTACACCCACCCTGACAGGAAATGAAACTTCTCCGGGCAGGGAGAGAGGAAAAAAACCCCAAACCCTAGAGGCTGCGGGTTGAAAGCCAAACTGACCAATCCAACACACGTCAAGTACCTGGAAGTGTTGACCTTTTGGCCAATGGGGATTAAAATGACCACAGATCAGATTCAACAAGGGTATAAATGGGGCCCCGCCGGAGGACATTTTGAGTCAGTCCTCCTCGGAGCAGTGGGTCTGCAGTCAGGGACTCTCCCCTTGGGTGGGGACGCTGCCCTAGGTAACTCCTGCAGGTTGAGAGCCCTCATCTTTTAGGTGAGTGATATGCGCATTTTGAGTCGTCATTTCTAAACCTTAAGAATTCTTAAGTCAGCTGTGTAGTACTAATTCCCCTGACATCATTGAACCTGTGGTTCACAAATGTTATCGGAGTTCTAACTAACTTTTTTACTGAAGAATAAATCTGAGTTTTAACACCTGTTGGATTTGATTGTGTGAGCCTCTCTAACATGGTCTTAGATATGGGAGTGTGCAGCATGTGATTTCTTTTTATTTTCTAAATATTATTAAGAAGAAATAATAGTCCTCTTAAAAATGAAACATTTAAATATAACAACTGAGTTTGAATCACATGCCTCCAGATTTTGAAAGAAAGTAGTTTTTGATCATCAATATTTCAGCTTTATAATTCTGGATTGTTATGGGTTCTGAGCCACCAATAAACAATATTGCCACAGGCTTCTAATGCAAATGGCTACAAGGATCTCCAGAGGGAATATAATCCAACTATGGATGTCACTGAAGGAGCTTGTCTATCAAATTATGACTATTCAAAGTGACCAAGAAACAGAAAGATAAAATAAAATAAATCTGTAAGACAGCAACTCAGACTGGTTTACAGGATGATAATTTATGCTGCTATCCACAAAAAGCTATGAGCCTTGGTACAAAATACCTACAGCTACCCATGGCTATATTTTAGGTTAAGTCATCCTGTGGTATATAACCAACAAAGTACCTATATTTCCTCAGGAGAAAAGACATTTCTACATAGTGTGTTTGTATGAACTGCATTTCATCATTTTAATGGGACATATGTTCAGAAGTAAGGGAATAACATGGGCTGATAACAGTAAGAAATGAGTATCAAGATGTACATGTGGAATTCTGTTTTCTCGTATGTACACTTGAAAACATATGCATATGTGATGCTTACAGTGTAATGTCTTGTAATGTCATTTCCACATTACTAGGAGACTCCTGGTAGAAAAAACAGTTGATCTATCTATAAGGATATTGTCAAATACTAAAAAAATAAAATCATGACTCAAGCAAAACTGGCTCAAGAAGCTATGTTCTGATCACAATTAAGAGGTCTCTAAAATTAAACTGGTTACATATTTTCTCTAACCTCTCTTTTATCGGCTTCCATTGAACTTGCTATTAGTTGCTAGTAATTTAAATTCCAGGGATAGAATTATATATAGTTTCTTTAAAGTGTTTCTTAATATGTGGCTTGGTCTGTTAATAATCCAAACAAGAAATCAACTCCTTTCTTAGAGTAATTACTGATTTCTCTGTGCTTATTTGATGCAAGTCATATAAGGTAAACATTCTGAAAGTGCCTGATTGTCTACTTGCAGCCCACTCCTGACAATATGCATAAAATCCTATTACTTGTATTTGTTGTAATTAACACCAGGAAATTAAAGGCTCAGCTATTAAAGCTACCACAGCCACCTGTTGCAAATTAATACTATATAGCACTGCAATAGCTGCATTTTTCTTCCTCCATGACCACTGTGAATAGGCTTTCTACTGTGTGTCAGCTTCTTCTCTGAGCCTGAATTGAATTCAGGCATAATTAGAAATCACATCAAAACATTATGTTAATTTTCAATTGATTTTATGATTTAATTCTATTAAACTGCAGGCTTGCAAAGAAGCTATAAATCCTGTACATGTCTCAGTGTGTTTGACTGCTAAACAGCTTCTGGAAATGGAAGCTGCAACACATGCTGTAGCTAATTAAAAGACATGTTTTTACTGAAATCAAATTGCTTGTCAGTATGTCAGATAAAAAGTCTATACTTGACACTCAAATGCCAAACAAAGTTGTTTTTTTAACCAGGTGATAAGTTATGCAGACTAAAAGGCTGGTGCAGTGAAAAGCATAAGTCTCCCTATAATAATGGGAGAGTAAGAAAGAGGAGAAAACTTGTGATACTCCATGGATAGTCAAGCCATGAAATCCCTGTCCAACTCACTCCTTCAGCTTTTTGGGAAGCAGCTCTGTTTCTTCTTTTACAGCAATGATTACTATTTTGAGGGGATAATTATTAAGGACAGATTTATTCCGGAATAGACGGGGATCAGAGAGGCTGGTTGTGACAGTTACGTGACAAAAAAATACCACCCTACTCTTGTTTCTCTCTTTCCATTTAGGACCAGCAAAGGATCCAAACCACTTACACATGCAGGAGGCTGACACAGGATGCACTATCCACGGACACTTTTATAACTTCCATAAACAGAGACAGAGGATCTCATTCTAAATTAACTGTGAGAGAAGCTATTACTTTGGACTCAAAAACCCTATCATTCCAAAAAATTATTAATTCCTGCATTCCAACCTGTTTAACACAGAACTACACTCTTGAATGAAGTGTTCAAGCAATGTGTTGTCAAAGCCAAAAAAATCCATGCTGTGAAGAGAAATTTGTTTATGGCAGTTATACCCCATTAGAGTTTGATGTAATGTGAACAGAATTCAACAGTCAATTTAATAGCAATGGAGGATCACAGCTATCAATTATATGACCACCCTATAAATGAGGGATTCACTTCAGCCTTCCCTCTTGGTTTATGCCGTTGATTAATATAAAGAATTCAGAAATCTAGGTATGTAAATAGAAGACCCATACTTTCCTCTAGAATAACTTAAAAATATTCTTAGCATGTAGATGCCTTACTTTACATGAATTATCTGTCTAAATGTTGGACCAGATTAATCAATACACTACAGATATTTTGTGCAGTTCTTTTGATTAAAACTAGTGCTAAACATGGTGTCCATCTCTCATAAGCACTTGTTACTATAGTATATCCCTATTATAATAATGGAGAAGAAGTAAGGAAATGGCAAGAAAACATATTGAGGAGAGCATGGTATTCAGAGCACTTTTCTGAAAAGCTTGGGTAACTCACATTACTTTCAGTAGAAACCAGGCATCAAGGAGCACACCCAGTCTAAGTGAACTGCAAACCAAAAGGTCTACAATATAGAAAGGATTAAAGAGCTAACCTATCTCTTCTAAGCTCCAGATTGATATAGAAAACATTGGACTATTTTTTATCTTTATTGGTTAAGCTCAATTCATGATTCTTTCAGTCAGAGTGCTAAAGCCAAATGGCCACACTGACCTATTGGTCAACTCTCAGTTCCTTCTTTCTATTTTAGCTCAAGCACGTAAGCCTTAATAAATACTATTACCTTGTGTTCGGACAGGATCAGACATAGGGCTGGGATCACTCAGACCTTGTGAATTGATAGCTCTCACCATAAACAGGTAGATTGTATTGGGGCGCAGTCCTCTCACAGTGTAGAGAGTGGTCTTCACATGGTTAGCCACCGTTTGCCAACTGTTGCTCACAGATTGACTGCAACGAGAAGAGGGTTGAAGATTATAGACTAATGAAAGAGAAAAATAAAGAAGTGAAAGGACCTGCTTTTGTAACCCTATATAAAGTCTAAGTACAGGAAAAAGTAGTAAAAGCAAGGTAAAAAATAAAAATATTTGTTTCAGTTAACTCATCAAGATGGGATAAAAAAACCCCCACAGCTGTCAAAAGTATTTCTCCTTTCAGCAGCAGCAAAAGCTTTTGCTATCTCTCCGAAATAAATACCTACAAAAGAAAAGTGTGGAAAGCTGTAAAGTAAATTTGAATGATAAATAGACCACTCTTGAACATAAACCTTAGAAAAGAAAATCCTGTTAAAAGAGTAATTTTATATACTGCTAAGTAAATTATGTCAATAAATTGTCACTGGAAGAAAAGTATTCTCCTTGAACTATATTCATACCCAAAGTTACGGAAAAACCTGCTGAAAACATGCTTGTAAATGAAGGAAAGCATATGAATACTTTTTCTGTCACTACATTTTCCATTGGACATTATTATAATTAGATTACAATCCACTGTATGAAGAGATTTCAAGTGTGACTGTTAAAACAGCTTTTAATGAAAATGCCTGGCTTTTGTTAAAGTTATTGATGGGATGCCATTAAAGCTTATCTGGGGTGAAGTATCACAAAAGTTTAAAGAGAAAATTTTATCTTATTGTGCTTTGTTGTATAGCATTGATTAAAAAAAAATCTAAATATATTAAAAGGAAAAAGAAACTGGAGAGCTACGAGTTTCATGTTTCAATTGTTTCAGTCATGTAATGCATAATGGATAAGTTCCAGAAAAAAATCCACACTCTGCACGTACAGTAATATTCTTTGCATATTAACATAGCAGGGTGAAGCATTATTGCTATAATTTCTTAAATTTGCATCAATTTTAATTAAAAGATGAACTAAATTATTTGTCATTTGTTGAACATCTTGATTAGGGAAAACATTTAAGAACATGCACATTTTTAAGCCAAAGAGTATATTACTGATACATGTGAGAGGTATGGCCCATGCTTAAACAAACTTGCTGAATTGGAGCCCAGGAGTTCCTTCACATCATGTATTAATTGCTGCTGTGTGGAAGGGAGCAACTGGATTCTCTTCAGCCTCAGGCTGCAGTATGAAATCCTAAATTATCAACACTACCTTTTTCAGTTAAAAGTTTTAATCTACCTAAAACAGTAAAAAATAGAAATTTTAAGTGCTTTGACTCTTTAATATGTGCTGCTTTAACAAGAACAGGAATTCAAGTATGCAGAGAGGCTTCAGGATTATCCATTTATTTTCAGATTATTTGTACTCTGATAGTCAAGATAACACTGGCCCGAAAGATTTGACCTGCAGTATTCCCACAGGAAACTCACTGATCATCAATGCTAAGGGAAAAGTAACAAATAATGACTGTATTGTCCTGTTATATTCCTGTTGACCTGAAGAAATAGTTAGATGTTCCTCTAATTAATCACTTAGAAAAAAGTGACAAATTAAAAAAAAAAAAATCAATTTGAAAAGTAAGAATCAATGCCTGCCACAGGAGTTGAGTCTTTTAATGGACTTCTAATGATATGTGTAGAGTCTAAAAGAACACCATAATACCAGGAAAACAGCTGGTACCAGGATTCAAGCAAAATTAGAAAGGAAGGAGATTAAAAGTGGAATAATTCACATACCTAAAAGCCTCAATGATATATGCACTAGCTGGTAGGCTTCCAGGGGTCCCTGGTTGCCAGGACAGGGTGACACTGTTCTTAGTAACATCAGTGACCTGAGGTTTGGATGGTGGCCCAGGGAGGTCATTTATATCATAATTTTTACTGACTGTTGCTCCACCGGATTCTGTGAGGGGCAAATACAAAACAATTACTTTTTATCCTTGATTGTATAAATTTGATCAAAGTAGAAGATTAAAAGGAAAAACATGCCAAACATCTGCAAAATCAGCATAACCAATGTTCTTAATCTGTAAAGAACTAAGTCAACAATTGCACAACCACACACATTTTTGGATGAAGAGCTATCATTCTTTAGGTATATACTGAAAGAAAAAAACCATAAAACTCAAAAGGTTATATATAAATATATAAAAAAAGAAAAGGAAGAATAACAAAAAAGCCCAGCTTTGCTGAAATTTACATAAAATACCAAAACCTCAGTTACTAGAAGGCCGAGAAAGTTCCTATATCCAGATCAACTCCAGTACTCACAGAGAGCACATTGGACTTTGATAGGCCTCTATGTAGGCATAATAGTTTCCTTGCCCAAGCCAATTACTGGACAAACCCATAGTTTATTAATACTCCTATTCAGAACAGTTATAGCATACCTGTGTCAGTGGAGGCAAATACAAATTGTTGCAATGTCAATGGGCAATTAAAGATAATAGCAATGAAATACAAGGTGTGTGAAGGAACCCAGCCTTCCTACCTAAAACTTCTCCATCTCAATCCCAGCATTTCTAGAACAGATTATTTGACTCAGACTGCTCTAACATAGTCTACACATTCATTTTGTGCCAAATGAAAAACAGCCCCTGGACATCGCTTACCTGTCACCTCCAGCACAGCACTCCAAGATGTCTCTCCACTGGAACTTGTAGCAACGCAAGTGTAAGTCCCAGTATCGGACAGCTAGACATAAAAATCATTTAAGGGCAGTTTTAACAACCTTTTAGAATCAGCTGACTGAGTTTATACTTACTTTCTTTTTCTAAATGTTTCTTGGTAAGAATGACTTAGCCTACTTTTTACACCAGACTAGAGGGCACTGGCCATTTTCAAACAATTGTTTAATGGTGGCTTACTTTTAGAGAACTGTAATAAGATTACTTGCTTCTAATACTTTTCTAATTCTAATTTTCATATTGTTAATGGTACCAGTACAGCATGTAAGTGCTACAGAATGGATGTTTTAGACAGTATCAATCTTTGTATTGGTTACAACAAATAGAGGTGAAATTAGGTAACAATATAACAACAATTAACTGCTTAGAGGATGAAATCTCACTGTTGATTATCCCATGATGACCCAGAGATACAGTTTCCAGTGCCAGGAAGGCTGTTAAATCATCTTAGACTCTTATGACAGATGAAGTCATTTCTATACAGGCCACCACACACACAAATACTGTTGCTGAGACTTTACAGTGGTTCTCTCTACACAGACAGTCCTCCAAGCAATTCTCAAATGCCAAAATTAAATCAGATCCTACACCATGCTTACCTTTCTTCTGTTTCACATGGGATTTTACTTCAGGCTTGCAAGGCACTTTGGTAGCAAAAAAAATACATTTGTATAAAACCACTGTGATTCCCTTGTCAGTTCATATATTTCAAATTTATTTGGGGAAACTGTTTTGAATTATATTGTCAATATTAATTTCTTTGCTGTATAAATTGTCCTACTGGAAAATTTGCCAAGTGTTTTGCTATTCCTTACTTAAATTTAAAGTAAAGATTTCTGAGACAGGAACTAGTGAAGACTGCAGGGATGGATGGAAAACGGTAACTTTACAAAGCACGCTTTGCTTTGTAACTTTACAGAGCAGCCCTCCTACCATTATGTATAAAGCATGGTAATCTGGAGATGGAAGCAGAAGAGGGACAGTGCTGACTCTAGTGATAAAAGAGAAGAATTATATTCACCACCAGATGACTTGACAGAAATAGGACTGCATCCAAGAAGGTGTATTGGACTTTAAGGAATTGTAATGGGTTTTCTGCTAAATACAGATTGGCACTATAGCAAATGTGCTTATACCTCACTCTTCAAGAAGAATATCAAGCCAAATAAGTGAGATGCTCTTTAGATTACTTGTTGATATATAATTTAATTGATTTTTAACTTTGTCATGTTTTAATTTTGTTGGTATTTTCTTCAGATACACTGGGACTGCAGTGTACCATTCTTAGGGCAGGAAGCAACTGATTAATGCCCATTCAATTGTCTGAATGAGCATAACTTGCATTTTAGGAGATGTTTTTTCCATGAAATACAAGCAATAATTAAACCCCTCTGAAAATGTCTCAGAGATTCAAAATACAGAGGTACTGCTAATGAAATGAGAAAGACTCTTGAAAGGAGACAGATTTTCCAGAGGAGAACACCTTATAGCATTCTGAAGTGTTTTATTTTGCTTCTTCTGAGCTTTTATTAAATATATAATTCTTCATTATGTGATAATGGAGAATATTTCTCAAGGCTATGGTTCTCAGTTTCATTTGTGTACTACTGTGACAGATGGTGTATGGCATACTCAATGAATTATGTGGTATACACAACAGAGCAACTTGCAGAAGGCAAACTCAACGTATAAAGCAAGCTGGAGATAAGCTGCCTCTTGCAAGTTATGGTGAATTATCTAACTTCCAGACTGTGGATGGATTAGATACAGACATAGTGTATTGATAATTCAATTATTTATTTTTTTTTTGTGCTATGGAAAAAACAACAGGGGTGGTGAATGGAAAATCTTTGCTATTCAGTAAAATAAACAGTTTTCTTCCTTAATTAATGCAGGTGTCTAAATCTGGTGTGGTACGCTTCTACGGAGAAGGGAGTTTTCTGTCAGTGTTGACCTGTCTGAAAGGGTACTGAGTGAGTGACGTATATGAGTTTTTAGTTGTCTTCCTCAGGGCAACTGGGAAGATTGGCTCATCAGAAAAAATTCTATGTTCATGTACGTGACTGTGGCCCATGGTTTACTGTGACTGCTGCAGACTCCTGAATAATTTGATTTACACATAAAAAGATAGTTAAATAGCAGAAGAGGATAGTCCTAAAGGTTTAAATAGTAGTGGCTCATCTTTACCCGTATCTTGAAATCTTTTATGATTGCAATAGTGATTATTATTTGTGACAGGAGGAGAAGGCTGAGGACATGTGGGTGATAAATATTAATTTGTTTTGAACTTGGGTATGTACGTGTACTTGGATGTATTTCGTGGCCATTTTTTGCTTAGGAAGTGTTGCTAGTCCTTGCTCGGGTAGACCTGAGAGAAAAGTTAAACATTCCAAATTTAAATACATATTTAATTCATAAAAATTGCAAGGTACAGGAGAAATCTTATTTTTATGGTTGTGTTTTTTATTCTTAAGTCTGAGTCAGTGCACACTACTGCAATCGAGGGGTTTATAAAAAATGTCTTTCTGAGCATTTAAGGAAAATTGGTTACTAGTGAATGAGCCACTTAAGGATCAATAAAAGCTTCATATCTTTCAAAACCACACTCACTACTAATACTGTTTTCTTCTCCCCTTGCAAGCAATTTTTTTTCCTTTCATTTACAGACCTTGTGCCTCTAACAGCGAGATTAATGCACTGGCATGATTCAGAACCAATTTCATTGTTTGCATAGCTGCATGCAGACAGGTATCCCAGGAGCTTCTGCCTCATGGACACTCCACAGAAGCCCATCATCGATGCCTGAAAGTTTGTTTGAAATCACTAAGCTTCCACCTTTAATTGCTGCTTTCTAACACTACTGGGGAATCTTGACTATTCAAGCGCACTCTTTAATCCAGCTCTACAGGAAAAATGCATTAACCTTCATGGCCTAAACCTGCCTTCGGCCCAGGGAGGAAGGATAAATTGTTTACTCAAGGAAAGCTAGCATAAATTTTTTAATAAATTCCATTTTGTTCCAAGGAAGTTAACAATTCATCTACAATCACTGATGAGATGGTATCAGAAAACAAAACTGCTCTTTATGTCTTGTCCTCAGTAGCTACGTTTATTGACATTTTTTTGGAACACAAAGCTAAGTGCAGAAATTACTGCTGATGAAATTAAATGGTTTCTGAAATTGCCTTCACGTTCTTGACAAATAATTACATTTACGTTACTATTTTTCCATATACATGCTTGTTCATGTGCACACAATCAAATGCACATTTTTACCTTTGAGCAGGGAAAAATTAAAAGCCCAAACAAAGATTAGCAATGCAATGTTTAACACCAAAATCTGACATTATGCTATGTGAAATATTATAAGATTTCTTTGTACTTTTAAGATATTGTATTATCTTGTGTCAAAATGTAAATATTGTGATAGGCATTTGATTTTGAATAGAAATCTCTCTGCATATGACTGCATGTATGTTACAGTATTAGTTGTCTTCTCCCATCCGCAGCGTGATGGAACATCTCTAGCAAGCATAACACTGGAATAAATCAGCCAGCTCAAGACTGCCAAGACTCACTGATGGAGAAAGTGCATGGCCAAACCCTGATGAACTCCAGAATCACTTGTGAGCACAGTAGCTTCTTGGAAAATTAGGAACAGGTGTTGAAAATGAACTGCTCTAAGTTTTAGCAGAGACAACAGGCCAATGGCTTCATGATAAGACCGACTGAAAAGATAAGGAAGGCCTGTCCTTTTCATGTCTGTCCATCCCCAACTCGTGTTTTATTGCACCATAAGTAAGATTTTAAATACAATTCTATGTTTAGGGAATTCTAATAGAAATATCTGATGCTAGTTTGGCTCTTCTTTCCACACCCCACCCCCCCTTCCCTACACAATGTCAAAGAATGAAATAGGATGTGAACTTAGTGAAAATTTCATAGTAAAAGAGACAATTAAGTTAATTTTGAAGACAACAGACAGCAAGACAGCAGAGCTGCTTGAGGCACACATCAACAGCTCAAGACTAGCCATGTACCACTTGTAGCACTTGTTTTGTTATTGCTACTCACCCGCAGAGTTTTAATCTGAAGCGTCCCCTGATCCTGTATGGATGTTCGAGGGTCTCTGCCCAGGAAAGTGAATCCTTCTTTTAACCAGCTGATGACAGGAAGGGGGTCACCAGTTGCCTTGCATTTCAGCAGAGCTGTCCCATCCACTGCCAGTGTCTGATTGACCGGCCCCTGGAGGATGATGGGCGGAGGCCTATCTGTCAAGACTAAACAGTGACACATGCGTTGGCATCCACACCTTTAACGATCCTCTGCTGCAGTTAGCCCTTTCCTTGACGCAGTACCAATTTCAAGAGACTAGTTTAAGTTAGCCTCTAAAAGGCTAACCATTATTCTGGAATAATAAAACCATTATTTCTGGAACACCCACAGATACATGTTAACAATTAACTGGTATATTTGAAAAGCATTTTTGTAAGAATTTTATTTGACCACTGCAAGATAACACCCAGATATATAAACTTCTGTTAGCAAAGACCATCAGACTCATGTGATTAAGATAGGATAAAAATTAAGACCTTGATGGAGAAAAGAATTGAGATACATCTCTTATTTCTTCCAATTTAGGAGAGCACTTAAAGCACATGTTTAATGTCACATCAAAACATGTTTAATTGCTTACCTGATTTAGGGCCTAAAGAGAAAATCTGTTAAAGTTCAAAGTGAAACACCATAGCCATTCTAGCATGGGTACTAACCACATCCCCCATTCATGCTCAACTTGCAAGTTTTCATCAGCAAAAGTATCTAACAGTAATACAAAACATTTTCATAATCTGAGTGATCTAAATGACTGTACCACTCTTTTCAGTGGAGAAAAGTTCAAACTCAATCAAGCCATTTAACAGCTTACTTATCAAATAATTTCATCACCTTTAAAAGCCATGAACTCTTTTAATTTTTTTCCCCTACTAATTTACATTTGCATGCTTGAAGTACTGCTTAAAGGACTCTGTAACCAGTGATTGAGTGCATGGCTGCGTATAAACCCCATTCCATGACCGGTGGGATATCTTGAAGATGAGGTAAAATGCTCATGTTCGCTTTTCTTGAAAGACCAATTTTTCATAAATAATTCTGCTGTTGAACCTATTCTCTGAGCCATCTGTTAAGCAGCAAAATAGAACTTTTTTTCTAAAGAATGTGTTTATACAAAATGAATGTTAAATACTTGAATATAAACAAGGCTATGACTCCTGCATAAAATCAGTATAACAGAACTGAGAATTCATTTTGATATATTTACTAGCCACACTGCTGCTTTAAATCTTTGAACAACTGAACAATTATATGATTGGTATTAAATATTGTAACAGGCAGGATTAGCTCCTAAACCAGTGTAAGTTAGCCTGCCTGCACCAGTGTCAATGGAGTTTGAATCATTTATTCTAGCTGAGAATCTGTTTCATTATAGTCCATACACAACACCTGACTCTAACAATGAACGAAAATAAATTATTGTGAAGCAATATGGTTTCTATTTGAGCTGTTTGAGATGCAAACCTCTGGAACCTTCAACAGATCCAAAGTGCTTTCATTATGCTATTTAACAAATAAAAAATATCAGGGAGATGTTAGTGGTACATTTTATACCTAAAATTATTGTTTCTGAAATGTTAATGTTGCAAAAATACTACCTAACTTCTTTTGTTAACAAGATACACAAAGGATAGAATCATTAGTATTAGTAGTACCTTGGAGTGTGAGTTTATGACATTTATTGAAATTGAAACTGAAAATAGAAAGCCAATACAGATTATTTATTAACACCAGAATGTGAAAGCTATTTTGGATATTCTGAAATATCACCCACTGAACTCCGAGATATGACAGGAAACACTATATTACAAGAAAAGAGAAAATGTAATGCATTTTCACCTTGATATGAAATTTTTTATGTCATTAATGTTCCTTATAACTACACAGTTCAGCCATTTGGTAAAATAAAAATTGATCTCAGCTCATATGTACTATCAGCATACCTTCAGCACGAGTAGTATATTAGAATGAAAACTTAACTGTGTAAATTTTCCTTTCAATTTAACATAAAACAGCAAATCCCAGTTTTCTAGGTAGCTAAAAACTAAGGAAAAAGAATTACTTAAGTTGTTAATGATTCCATTGCAGTTATTTGCTGCATCTAATTGCCTTTCATATGTGTAGCAATGCAGGTATTTTCAAAACCTACTGCATTACCGATATTGTTCTTTGGCATGTAATTAGTTTTTTTACAGCCCAAATGAGCAGCTCATAATCCTTTAAATAGCTCTGATCAATAGTGTAATTGAAAGTCTCCTGGCCAGAAGGAATCTTCATTTTCAAGGGTGTTATGGGTGAAAGACCACTACAGGTTTCCATGACACTAAGGCTAAAGGTTAAATGAACACTTAGGGTTTCCACTGATCTGTGAACGACTGTATTGTCTTCACAACTATGACTTGTAAATCTCTAAAACGTGTATACATGCTTGTGTTCCTACTAGATAGGTCTCCTCATTAGTAAGGATCCAAAACTCCCTTAGAGGTTTAAAAAGATATATCATAAGCATTCTGAAGAACAGAGAGATAATGAAAAATATCCACAAAAAGGTTGGGGGTTTTGTTAGTTTCTTTTACAACATTTTGATTTTTTATTTAAATTTTACATTGTTTTATCCTAGCAGGAAACTTTTATATCTATTCCACAGAGACATTTTGTGTGGCTAAAATATATTTGCATAGTAAAAGAGAAGTTGATTTCAAAATTAATTTAATTTAAAAAAATGGTTTTGAAACTATTTGCCAGCAACCATATATTCACATATTCTGGTAACTGAAAAGTTATTAGATTCCTTTTGTGATAAAATGCTGATTAAATTTTGAGCAAAGTATCAGAAAAGAACAAAATATATTTGTTAATGAACAGTTTATTCACTACAAATGCAATTTGGATTAACTGAAATGATGTTTAAATTTGGGTGGAACGTGGTCAAATTACAACAGGAAATTAAAATAAGAGAATAACAAAATGAAGTCTTTACTTTGGCACTTCCAAAATCAACATTTCAAAAGTTTTCCTGGTGAATTAATGGGTAAAGTTAGACACAAGTCACGAAATTCTCATGATGAACACTATTATGATAGGGCAGGGTGCTCTCCTGAGAGGTGGAAAAGCAGAGACCAATCCTTCCTCTGTCTTTTTTTGTGGAAGAGCTTCACAGGAGGCTGTGATGTTGTTCTGAATCTCTCCTGTTTGAAACTGTCACACTTGCTATAAAACATGTAATATAAATTTGATGAGGGATAGGAAACATGGTGGGCAGATTTGCAGATGCATAAACTGTGAGTGATATTAAATTCTTCCAGGAGGATTTGAGATATACATACCCCAGAATATTCAATAGACCTATAGTAAAAATATTGCAGAGGAGTTTGGGAAAAAATGCCTTAAATGTCTATTCCAAATCAGTGGAGAGGGAGATGTTGAGGTATGCTGCCAACTCCTTCTCTTTTTTTTTTTTTAATCTGTTCTGAATTATCCTTATAGGTCCAGCCTTTCACTTTCATTCAAAAGCCCAGAAACATGATCTTTTTAATTAATTTAATATCCTAAAATGGTTCGTTCTTATGTTGCCAGAAAAATCCACTGTGGGAGGTTAAACTTGCTCCTCCATCCCAATACTCACCCTAAACAGCAGCTGCTGGGTAAACTGGGCAAAGTAGGCTGATCCTATAGTTGAGCATGCAATGATCAAAATTTTTATTAATAAATATTAATAATTACTACATAAGGAGAAATTGATATCTTCTTCAACATATTCTGTACATGATGGATAAATTCATGGAACAAATCACTAATTGTAAACTATTCTTTTTGTCTTGAGCACAGACATAGATGGAAGCATTTGGTTTATTTGCATGATCTGTCATTTTAAGACTGTGAGCTGCATATTCACTTCTTGAGTTTCAAGGGATTGCTAAGATTGTCTCAATTTTTAAAATTATTTTGCTTTTCCAGATGTGCGTTAGACAGTGGATTATATGATAGCCTTTCAAGAAAATACAAGATTTGAATTTCAAATACACTGAAGGCTCTTAGCACAGTCCATAATCAGCAAAATTATCACTCAACTCAGCACATTTCATCACAGCTAGTAATCTCTTCTCATGTGAACACTTGAGTTAAAAATATTTCCAGTAAAGACTTGTAAGTGCAAAAATGTAACAACTGAAACACTGCTATATATGGTATAATTAAGCACTTGTTTTTCTGCACATGACATATGTTTTCATTCTGTATTGGAACTTCAATTGGATCTAAATTACCCTGGATCAAACAAAAATGTGTTCAAAATGAAAAAGATGGTTCACCACTATTATTAAATCATTAACCAAACAGAAAAATTCTGGGCTATGAAGTATAACTGGAATCCCCAGCCAAAAAACTGGGACACTAATGCTTAAGTGTATAGCTAGCATGCACAGTGTTTATCTTTTATCATGTTTTTAAAATCATTAGATCTCCCTACTGATAAAAATCTTTAGCTCTGCTCAACATCAACTAAAGCAGATTAGTTAGACATTTATGGTTAATTTCCTAACTAAAAGCAATTAAAAAATATCTGTGATCTAACGGTACATTCGTTTATATAATCTGTTTCACAATGTTGTTTTGGCACTTTTCTCCTGACCTCACCTGCCCTTTGACTCAAGGATGAAATGGTATTTCTATAAAGCAACCTTCTATTATTTTGTAATGATCACGCTGACAGTAGGTTCTGAGAAGCATTTGAAGAACACAGGCCTTGTATTCCTTCAGCAGCAGAGCTCAGCAACAGAGAAAGCACGTCACATTTAATCAGAACTAATTACAATTAAACTTGCATTTTAGCATGGGCACCATTATGAGCTTTCTGTTGACTTTTTAAGAAAACTAATAAAAATTCTAAAGAGGTCAAGCAGGATTATTTTTTTTTTATCTCATACAAGAAATAGACAAAGATGGACCACAGGTCTTGGCTGTCAAAAGGAAGAATTTTCATCACTGATATCCTTGAACCTGATTTGATCCTCTCGGCCCACGTTGCAGTAAATCTGTACGGCATCAGCAGGTGCAACCATTAACAGCTCAATGCCTTTCTTTCCAGCCAATGTTTGTGTGTTCTATTTATTCCAATCACAGTCATGCACTGAATCAGGCAGTGCTATGGACAGATATTAAAAAATACTGCCTTTCCATTAATTTTAAATGACCTTTTAATCTACATTTAAATTTGAACTGAATGAAAATGCATCATTTTGTCATAGATCATGACAGAAAAGACTTAAAGAGATTGCAGAGCGAAGGTTAGCCTTTAGTTTCCAGAAACTGCTTTAGCAAAAAGCAATATGCTTGTAAAGATGCAGGGATAACGCAGAAATTATCTCCCCTTGTCAAAAAAATATAGACAGCTTTTGGAAAACAAAGAAAAGGCATCAAATTAATGCTCAGACCTCTATAACATGTGCCTGAACCTCTCTACCTGTCATTTGTGATGAATACGCTCTTATGAAAAGTCAGATTATTCAGAATTAGACATCTTTTCAAACTTTCATGGCGCAGGCAGGTCTCTAAGGGAACCGTAAAAGTAGACCTCTGCATATAACAACAGTTTTAATGGCAAAAATTCATCAAAGTCTGTCAGGAGATATTTAATGATTCAGTTAAGATAAGGAATAATGATGCAGGGGAATGCCACGGTCTCCTAGCGTAAGAGGAATTCTCTTGTTGTCTTTACTAACATTAAAGGATGCAAACTGCCTTCTAGCCACAATAAGATGAAGAGGGGTATCAACAGGATTTCTGACATATGCAAAGGATTGATGTTTGTACACAGAGCAAGGTAAACTTCAAGGCACAATAACATTAAAGCCCCAAATTCTGAAATTGAAAGCATCATCGGGTCATGTAGCATTTTTCCTTTCTTGCCAACTCTTCTCTGCCAATGTATTTAAATAGCTCTTTACATACCTAACCATACTGAGAAATTCTTAGAACACAGCTCTGAGGAAATGAAGTATCTTTTTGCCTTTTTCACATGTAAACTAAAAGACGCTACATAGCTGTTCTAAATTAACAGTACTCCAGTAAATCCAAGGAAACTGTTGATTTAAATTGAACTAAGGACATCTCCAAAAAAGTTGCCTAACAAAATGCTGAAGGCTGGGACCGAGACAGGTATTTAGACTTATCATTTCACCCCAGCCCATTACTTTAGTCATAAAACTATTCATTTCTCACAATCTTTTTGCAGTCCTACTTTAGCTCTAATGAACTGAGCAGTGTTCCTTCTTACCAACCCTATTCTAAGTTGTTTTGTCCTTTGTTTGAACTATTAAGGACTGCATGCAAAATGCAAACTGGACTTCAGTCTCTTTTTAATGCTGTAGAGAATTGTGCAGCGATCCTTTCAGTATGCTCTGTAGAAACTCGTCTGTTCAATTCTATGAAATAAGTGATCTCTCATGCTTTTTTTTACACGACTTTCAAAATACTTCTGACAGAAGAAAAAAATGGATTTCTATAGCTCACCATCAGTAACCTCCAGCTGAGCCTTTGCTAAAATGCTTCCAGCAACCGTCAGTGCTTGACAAATGTAGTAGCCTGCATCAGACCGTTGAATATTGGTAATAGTGAGGTCTCCAGTTGGTGATACTGAGTATCTACTGTTGGGTTGGAGCGGCTGGTTTGGGAAGAGCAGATTCTGCAAAGACAATTCATCTCACATCAATTCAAAACACAACAGCATTGCTTTTTTCTCAGTTAAAGACATGATGATTTTTCCCTAAAATCTCTTTATATTGGTCAAAAGAAAAAGTGTGGGTGGTTATGAAATTATGAATATACAGAGCTAGCTTTCCATGCTTTGCAGTTCAAATTAGAAACAGCCCTTTCACAACACACAATGGTGTGTTCTAGCTGGGGATTTAGGCAGAGAGAAATTTTCTAACAATAACACTTGAGTGATCTGTATTTGTTATACACTTATAATCATTCTGAATTAAAAATTTTAATAATATACTTAGTTGGCTGTCAAACCAGGAGGATATAATACTACAGTAAACATTATAAAACTAGCAAAAATGATTGAGTAAAGGAAGCAAAGGGCTATTGTTTGGCAGTGAATATGTTCTGGGCAAAGTAGAAAGTAAGAGCATGGCATAGAAGTAAAGCTGGGAAGATACAAAACAGATCATAAAGTAAGAGAAGCTGGCAGAGGATGAGAGAGCTTAAAGGAGATGTAAAAGGAAATTCAAACTGAGATACACCAAAGCAGGAAAACCACATGGAGCCTTGGGCAAAGAAGAAGGGCATAAATTCAATGTTGAAATCATCAGAGAGAAAATATATATATATATATATATACATACATATATAGGAGAAGACACCAGTTAGCACAGAACAGGGAGATTAGCTTTTGCCTTTGGGCTGGACTGGGGAAAAGAGAGCTGTCAATAAGAATAACTAAAATGGATGTAGCAGTCACTGAATATGACAAAGGATTGAATGAATCAATAATACAGAAAAGGACTGAAAAGGTTTTAGTGGTGAGGGCTGTGTTTCCAAGGAAAAAGTTAAACTGTCTACAGCAGCCCTTGATGTAAATAGAGAACAGGAAAAGGGAGGTAATGTATGTAGAAATGTTGGGAGTATTGCCTGATGAGACAGAGACAAAAAACAGAGGAGACAAATTAAACAGTAATAATGAATTCACAGGTTCCAGGCACATAGGCTCTGACTTTAATATCAACTCAACAGGTGTGCCATATAAAATATGCAACTGTTCTGTCACGAATATCCCAAACTCTGTTAGCTTTCAGTAACTACTGTGGCTCTGTTCCTCTGCTGTGTATTCTAATAATGACTCTCTACTAACTTTTAAGCTTATCTATATGAGCTAAAAAGGAATCCAAAAAGTATAGAATATGATATTAAATGCATTTTCTGCAAATCTGCTTCTTCTGCAGTAGACCTCCATGTTTTACAAAAAAATTATTTGGAACTGCCAAGCGAAAAACATGGATTTTAAAAAAATCTGCTTTAAAGAAAAACTCATGTATTTCTCTCTGATTCCATCCTTAAAAGGAGAGATTTTTAAAATCAGATCTCACACTCCAAGTATCTTTATAACTGTATTAACTTAATAGGCTACTTGTTACCATATGATGAGTCTCACCCTTTGCCCCCTTTCCATTTCAATGTTCTGAGAGATTTTGCATGAGAAATTTTTCCTCAAAAAATAACATCCACCCAGTAAATGTCAGATTCAATTAGGAAAAAAAAGAAGTGTGAAAATTCTGAACCAATTTTAGGCTACAGGGCTAAAAGGGTCTCGAAAAAGTTGCCCAGTTTTCTAAACTGTCTTGAAACTTGCATAATAATCTGTTCCTGGCACAAATACTCACTGAATGAAGGAGTACAAAAAGTAAATTTTATGAGAAAACAGAGAATTTTGATACAGCAGAGCTTCACTTCCTTTTTCACTCATTATACAAATAGTAAAAGGAAACAATATGAAAGGTAGTGTAAGGCCAAGCTCCTAACTCTCAAGGAGAAAAAGATCCAAAATCTCCTTCATTAAAAATGTAAGACTAGCCTTCTTTTTATCTTCAGCACAGGCTTGTCTGTTCTTGAGAACGTTTTTTTCTGTGACATGGGTATCACATCCCAGAGAATATTCTACACTTTAGTAGGAGCTGATTAGTCTCATGAATCTTCCTTTCAAGGATCAGGTAACTGTGGGTTACAGTTTGTCCTAAGTTACAGCACAGTCCACTATTTTAATGCTCTTACAGCCTCACTGGGTTTAATTAGCTACTGGTTTACTCATCTGGGCATACTGGATTGCAAACAGCAGAACAAGAGTCACCTTGGGTGTAAATCCAAATGTTTCTCTGGATTTATCTCAATTGAATCCAAAGAGTTTAAAGTTTACAGATGGCCTGTCCCAGCGCATTTTATTGGTGAAGGGCTGTTAGACCATAGGGAACATCCTACCAAACATAAAGGACCAGCTGTTTATGCACAAGATGGCAGAAGAAATTACACAGGAAGGAAGACTTCCTCTCCTTTCAAGATGGTTGTGCTCAGAAACATAATGTCAAGAAATAGATTCAGAATGAAAAATGCCCTGCAATTACTATAGTGGGCTAACATGACTATGTAATATTACTCTAAGTGTTAACAGTAGTGCTGCAACCAGTAGTGCTTGAGTAGAAGCAGAAGTAAGCATTGTAAATCCAGGCAATGACTTATAAACGAGCACATAAAGGAGATAAGTTGAGCATTTTCAGTGGACAATGCTTAATTCGGCCAAAATGCCATCCAGATTTTAATGAAGAAATGGAAACTCACCTATTCTTTGGTATCTCACTGCAAAATCTGGCAAGTTCTATATTGAGTTAGTAACACTAACCTGATGCTAACACTTAAATGATGCTCAATTAAGATTAACATAAGGGTTATAATGAATCACATTGAGTTATGTTTCAAGGTTTGACTATAAACCATGTAGGTATCAATTTTTATGTAGCATTTATTTGTCAAAAAAGGACTTTGTAACCCTCGGGATGTGATTCTCAGTATGGTAATTAATTTTCCAGGTTTGCAATTAAACAGCTTCAACATGGTACAATCAGTAGGTAATAACATTCAATTAAAGACACAAGATGCATTTTAACCTTAAAATGTTTTTACCCTTGAAGTGATACCAATGGAAGAGGATAAAATAGAGTATTAACACTTTTCAATTACGCTAAATGACTTTAATCCTGCAAATGATGTTCTACTTTAATTAGAAGTTCTTCTCTTTATTACAGCATGATGGATGTCCACTTTATTAGATTCAAGTGTGACGCTACAAGCTCACTTTACATAAATATTACCACTTTATTAAAATGCTCTACAAGAAAGTGTCTTGAAATGTTGGGTAGCACATCAGTACTTCCCACTATAATTCCAAGATGATATTTTACTTTCCCCTTGAAAGAATGTTCACATTATTGAAATGCACAAGACTGCTTTTCCAGAATGTGATCCATGGAGGTTAGATCTAAAGTTCTGTGAATAATGAGCTGAAAGAAACACATTGAAGACAGAGCTTACACTCATGAGTTTACAGTCATATGAGCTTACACTCATAAGGAAAAACCATTGCACCTTTGTAAGATTTAAATGCAACAGAGTACCAAATGCTACTAGCTTTGGTCTTGCCATTCTGTCCAGTTATCCGACCAGGTGAAAAGACGAAAGAAGCAGGTGTTTTAGAGTGGGAGATATGTGGTTAGGTTAATACCTCACACTTGGAGTTGTTAGACAGTGTCTCCAGGTTAGTGCAGATGCACTACACAGCACAAGGTGGATACTTAAGTTAACCCACATCTCACTGTATGGGAAAAAACAGCACATGGCTTTGGAAAGATTAATAGATCAAACAGAAAAGGACACGCAGTATAGATACATAGACAGATGAAGCCATGACAGGGCCCATCACAGAGTTGCAGAAGGCACTGTCCTTGGATGTTCATCTGCCCCTTCTGATCTTCGCTCAGGTAAGAAAGGACAATCTGGCACATAGTTCACAGTGTTCAAAATACTAATTGCACGTTAAAAGTGAGTATGATTTACTTCTGTTCTGCCAGTGCAGCAAAGGCAGCAAAAAATATGTTACGTTCAAACATTAAGCTATGCAAGTTAGCACTGGCTGACTGCAACCCTGTAGGCAACATCAGAAATTTTGCTTTCACAAAATGAAAGTAAGGATTCAGGAAAATACTTCCAAAAACAGATTCAGAAATATCCCGAGATAATTCTACTGAAGAAAGAAATTGAGTGTTTGAAGCCATATCTGAATGTACTGTGAGAATATGCCAATGCAAATCAGCTATGTAGCTACTTGATCATGTCTAGACAAGTTGTGAATTGTAATTACTGGCTCTGATTACTTAAAAATTGAGTCATACCTCTTTATTTTCTGTGTTTGTCTCACCCACCTGTTTGTTGGGTGTTTCAGAATGAGCTCTTTAAGATACGTACTATTGCTTTTTATATCTTTGCAGGGTACCTACCACAAATGTCACCAACTTAAATGGACTCTGTGCTCTTCACAGTGCTAATATTAAAACAGCAACAAAATATTGGTAGAAGGTAGTAGCTGTTTTAAAGACAAATTCTTTTGAAAGGTTAAAAGAATGAAAATTATTAGAGCTATCTTTCTTAAAAAAATAATCTATACATAACTTTTTAGAAAGTCTTGAAAGACTCACAGGGTACTTATATCTTACCTGGCTTCCTTCTTTTTGCCAAAAAACAGCTGGCTGGGGATTTCCTTTAGTTTCACAAGGAAAAGTCACTGTTCGACCCTGGGCTACAATCTGATCTCGTGGTCTCACCACAAACTGTGGGGGAGCTACAATGTAAGAGAAAAAACATAGTGTAAATTTAGGATATTTTGTAAAGGGAAGATGAGGTATATCTAAGGAAAAAGACAACAATATGGAACACCAGATACACTAAGTAGACAGAATCAATATATCTAGTTGCTAAATATATTAACAAAAACCCACAACATTAGAACTATAAATATTAGCATAAACCCTAACAACAATAAATGCTAAGGCTCAACAGTGTTTATGATGGTCTGGACGTATTCTACCTTTCACCTGGACAAGTATCAGCAATACCATATACACTATACATAGCTTATCATTCTGCTGGAGCTATCATGTGTTGCACAGGATAAATCAGAATATACAGACTACTTTTTTTCATTCTGATACTCTAGCTTTTCAAAAATGATTGAGAAAGGAGAGGAAGGTCTGGATGATAGAAGAAAAATAGAAGTTCAAGTGCTCCCTCAACTTATCTTAGGGACAATGCAGTTAAGAAGGGAGTGGGAAGAAGGACTTGGTGTGAAAAGGAAGTATGCTAAAGCATCAGAGACTTGGGAGATCTAGACTTTAGCTTGTGAAAGAAACAAGAAAGAAGCAAGAGTTGAAGAGTTAGTGGGCTGGATAGCAATGAGTAAGAAGAAACGTATTCCAGGAGCTCAGGAAGAGGAAAGGAAAAGAAGGGTAAGTTGGAGTTAAAATGTGAAAGAAGAATCAGCACTGGCTTTGTGTTCAAGTAGATAACATTAACAGCATTCCAAAGTGAACAATTTTAAAAAAGGAGATGTGTTTTGACTTATCTGGGAATGCTAATGGAGAACAGTGAGTCGGTGCTTGGTGGGAGCATGAAGGGTGAAAAAAGGTTTTAATGCGCAGAAGAAAAGGAGGGAAAAAAGCAGTGGTAGAAGATCAGAGAGAAAAACTTAACATCAGGGACTATGCTCATGTGACAAAGTAACTTTTTGATGTATAATATGCAAACCTCCCAGCCTTGGTTCAACTCAGTGGAACAGAATTTATACCATTTGGCATATATTAAAAATATAATCACTATCTCCAATGTTCTTATCAAAAGACTAGCTGACTTTTCCTATAGGCTGAAGAAAGGGGAAAAATACTTTAAAAGGTGCATTTTTTTCCATTCCACTATTGCTCTGGTGGCTGTGGAGAGAGTTGGTTTAAGGAACTACTGAGCTTTTAGGTAAACAGAATTTCAGTGTTTTAGAAAACCATATTTTCAGCATTATAATTACAAACTATTTAATTAGGCACGAAGAGCAATCAAGACTCAGCTTCCGATTACACCTGCTGACAGCACAGATGCAGATCTGCTAAATGCACAGAAATGTATGCAGATCTGATTTTTTTTTTAATACACTTTGTACTTATCTCATGAAGTCTATAGCACAGGTATAATGTACTCTCAAAACAAGAACTGTAAAGCACTTAATAAACATGCACCACTGTTAATTTAGAAGGCAGGAGTGAACCACAAAAGGAGTTTTCCTTCCATCTCACACCCCTGAGCACACGTTTTGGGCTTTCTGGAGAGAGAAGTGTCTGCCCCTTTCTAGGGCCTCAGAAGGCATCAGTAGGTACCCTGCTGCTGTCCATTTATACCCCTATCCTGTGAGGCTGCTACAAGTGCATAGCTGTTCTCTGAATACTCTAGGATCCAAATTCAGCCCATTCTACTCCTACAGCACTGGACTGTAGCACGTCCCCTTGCTTTCCCTCACCTTGTTTTACCTAGCATATCCGTATGCAATCTTTTCAGATGTTGGAAAGCAGTAATATAGTAAACAGTATGTGTGTTTGTTCATTCAATCATATGGGAAGAGAGAGAAAGCTTTTTTAGTTATGAATTAGAAAACTCCATTCCTGAATATGTACCTTGCACTGGTATCTCTACAGTTCTGACCAACCAGTTAATAAAGGTCACAGAATTTTTTCAGTGTTTGCTGCTCAGCCACAGAAGTTCATTGCCCAGGATATTAACATAGAATCAATAGCAAACTCACACAGAGTGGAGAACAGAAAACTTCTAATCTCTTCAGGTGCATTTAACAGGAACTATGCATGAGTCAGTGCAACATTATAGATGGACTCAAGATCATAATCTTCCTATTGAGGCTAAAAATATGGTGTCAGGAGTTCATCTCCACAGATCATGCCTAAGCATGATCAATATCTAAGATCACTTAATAGGCAGCCTTGGTCCACTGGTGGTATGTGTTACAGATGGTGCTCTGAGACAACAGAAGGAAGAAGGGCATGGCCTTTCCATGAGCTTATCTTTCAAATCATACAACCAAATAAATGCAGGTTGATAAGTTTAAAGGTTTATCTGAAACATTCTCACACATAAGGCTGTACTGTAAGTACTGTAAGTCAATAATTCAAAGCTCTGAGTACACATACTTAACAAGATTTGTTGTTGTTGTAGATTTTCCAAGGACCAAATTCAGGTAATTTAGTAGTGAAAGCACAACGAGAGACAAACTTACTAGTTCAATCTGTCTTTGATCTACTCCTAATTCTGAACACCCCTCAACTTCTTAAGGGCAGAAAAACAATCCTTTATTTTGCAAAAAGAGACACTGAAAAAAAGCAGAAACTAAGGTGGTGTTTCAGTCTGGAAAACTCAATTGGGTAGGTTGACCTTATTGCTCTGCTCTCTCCCTGTCACACACCAAATCCCCTCTGGCATTTACCATTCTAGGTGAACATAAGACACTGCCTCAGAACAACAGGTTTAGATTTTCTAAAGGCTCCAGTAAACAATGGTATATAGTTATGCACAGATCTGTATTCCAGCTTTTCTCTGAAGAAGAAATTACTAGAAATTCACTACAAAACAAATGAACCAGAGCTTTAATCTAAATATAATCTCCTAATCTCAAGAGAAACTGGCTTTTACTGGACACTGCATTAATTAGAACACAAAACCAATCCCTTCAGCCAAACTATTTAATAATATAATTTTAAGGAGTATGAAAAAAAACCAAACAAACGTTTTTGGAAAACTAAAACCTCATGTATGGTTTTTTTTTATTTATTCAAGTAAGCTCTATAATGAAAGAAATCCCCATTTGGTTCAGCTTGTCATCATTTTAAGCTATAGTTCTATTTACAGACAGATAAAAATGATGTTACAGCATGTTTTTACCATATTGATTTTATCTATCAAATTCCAGCTTAGTAATGAGAATTGACAACTGAAAGTAACAGTTAATACTTGTAGGATAAATTTTGGTCAAGTACAGCTACCAAATCAGTAAGACTACCATTATCTCCAGAGAATGCAATGGGAACCTGTTCAGGGACAGCAAGGCTCTGATCACAGAATAAGCACTTCAATTTTCCTAAAAAGAGAGTTCATTACCTACATACACAGATGCTGTTTATAAGGTAGATAAATATTATTACTGTTATTTTGCAGAAAGGTTAATTAAAACATGACTCTCTAGAAGTTCAAGATCAGTAGAACATTGGCAAAAGCCTTATTCAAGTCATTATTGCTCCTCTCAAAGGAGGAACATTTTTAGAAGTCTGAAAAGGTACAGTTAGATTAATAACAGCAGGCTCGATATGCTTCAGCTGTTAAAAGAATTATGAGCTACTTTAATGCTTAATTCAATCTAAACATTAAAGTGATCAGAAGAATCTGTTGGAAAAACTGTTAGGAAGCAGGAAACCAAGTGTTGTGCCTATCAAACTATTACCCTTCATTGTTTCAGATGTAACATTAGCTGGATTGGAATAAACAGAGTGGAAAAACTCCTGCTTAATTGACATTTCAAAGTCAAAGACAATGGCTTTGAAAGGAAATGTATTGCTTGGATTCCAGGGCACTGGACAAAAATATGAAAAAAATAACAATTAAGATTACAGATCAATTGCACTTCCATTCATTTTTTAAAATAAATTTTAGAAGTACATAGGAAATTAGATTTGATTTCTGGCAAATTATGCTTTGATACTGCATTCAGCAAGTGCTTGCTTCAATCAATGTCACACTAAAGCACTGTTATGCTAATAGCGGCTCATGAGGGTGAGCGGGATGATATGGAAATCAGATGGTGAACATGAATAGAAAGCATAGGCCATGTACAAGGTGGGCTTTGCAGTGAGGGGATGGGGAGGCCCTAAGGTTAATCACATCATGTTCAGAACTGATTTTACAGCACAGAACAGCATTCTACAGCAAGAATGAAAATGGAGATAGAAAAGTGTGAGCAGTAGTTAAGTTATTGAAAACGGTAACAGTGCTCTCTGCTGCACTCTTTCTAAATGTCATTTTATGTTTCACTGGATCTTTTATTCTACAAATAGATGTATACGAAGGTAGCCTCTGCTCAAGTGTTTAAGTCTTAGAAAAAAAGAAGTGAATATTACAAAATATTTCTCTATTCTTTTCCAAGGTAGCAGAATCTCTAATATGTTCTGATGGATTACATTCATTTATTTACAGCTAGTGTCTCTGGATACTAAAGGTTATGCTGAGTCACCAGGAGCTGATAAAGCTGCTGATGTAGAAAAGCTTGACCAAGACAGTGAGTTTATCCATCCTAGGTGAACTCTGGTCACCTGATAAGAAATGTGGCAGAAGATGACTCAGAAAATGAGAGGAAAATTATCACAGGAAAATGTGATTTGGCAGTAAACAGCACTGTGGATCCCATATAAAGAACCAGCAACATTTTCTTCCAGTGACACAGTTTTCAAAGCTAGTCTTAAGGTTTGTGGTTCACACTGAACACAATAATCCTAAGGGAATTCCATTATCATGACCTGCTCACAGCAGCTCCATCAGCCCAGGTGCCCTGAGGTATATAGATTATATTGCAGTAATTTCAATCAAAAGTAGATATCATACCAAGTCCAGTATTTCTACTGCAAGCAGTAATGGAACTGTAATCACAGAAATCAATATCAGTAGGATTTTTGTTGTCATCATTTGTTTTTTTTTTAACATCCTCAATTATCTAAGGCAGTCACTATGGGATTAATCTCATTTTTTTCTAATGCAAACAATTTTCAGATAATGAAAAGTTTAGTAATCTTTTAATTAATCATATGTTCTAAGGTCACTGTTGAAGTTAGTAGAAATTCTTCTACTGACTTACACGGTCTTTGGATCAGAGTCATTGAAAAAATAATGTATTACAGGAAAATAGTGACTACAACAAATTTTAAAGGGTTTAAATTACAATTGATATTCAACTTCAAATTAATTTTTTCAGGAAGATTACTTAGGCAAGCTAAGTAATAAAGATGAATATTTCAATCTAAACTGGATTTATTATACATAAACACATTTCTTTGAGTGGGTAAAGGGAAATGTGCTAAATCTTCTAAGCAACAATCATCCCCCCTCACTGCTGAGAAAAAAAACTTTGAAGAACAGGCAAAAACACATTGCTCGATAAAGAATCAAAATGCTTTAAGACTCATCTCTGTTTCCAGCAGTGAAGAGACAGTAAACACACCTAATATTCTCATTTATAGTCTTTTCTTTTCTTTGGCATTGTACATTTGCAGCAGTTTCATAGTTCTCTTTAGAGCAATTAAAGTTATGGTACAGTATGCTATGGCACAGTTAAGACATGGTACAGTATACAGTTACTCAGCTTGGAAGTAAGGGAGTCAGTTAATGGGATTACATAATGGAGCCTTCTTCAAATGCTTGTCTGAATTCTGGGATGCCATCAATGCAAAACTTCCTAAGATTTGATAGTAGATATCTCAGTGTGCCTCTCAGCTCCCTACTTCAGTGATTAAATTCATGTGGACACTTAAGCTGATCTTCAATACATGCTGATACTTTAAGACATTAAACTCAGTTCCAGTCTTACCAAATATAGATCAAGACTTGCCTCTAAGATGTTTACATGAAGGATAGCAGAAGACCCCAGAATTCCAGCCAAAGCATTACGTATTTTCAAAATGAATGTAACCTTTGACATTATCAATGGAGTAAGACTATTTATTTGTAGGATTGCTTTGCTTGTTCCAGTGATACTGGACTATGAGACAGCTGAAGGAAGTACAAGAATAGTTGAAAGAAAATATGGAAGTTTAGACACTGTGAAACATAGTTTGAAAGGATACTTTTGCTGATGGAGTAAGTAGAGACAAACAGATTATCAGTCTCAAACACTATAAATCTGAGCTGAGTCAGAAGTTCTTTCCTCATAAGTTCAAATCTTGTTTACAGGCACAGATCACGACATATGGTTTGTTGGACACAAAATTGTTAGTGAACTATTAGTTATGACTAACAATAAATCAAGTATGTAGCCTCTGACACAGGAGCCATAACAGAGCCTGAAGGAATGACAACTTAGGTCTGCTATTGATTCGTATATTTCTTACTGGAGATAAACCAATGGAAGTTTAGGAGTCATTTCCTTTAAAGTGAACAGATCTCAATCCATTGTCTGTATAAGTGCAGTTGGACTTTGAAACTAAAATCAGTGCATGGATCTCTTTTTTTAAACAAGAGCAACAAAAAAGAAACTGCTGTATTTTCTTCCTTTTTTCATTTAGTGTTCGTTTTCTTCTGCGATTTATTCTTCATGTGGATTTTGTCAGTAAAAATGAGCACTGGGTAGGTTGTAGGGGATAACAAATGATTCATGAAGTCCCTTGACAGACCTGTGATATTATTTAAAAATGACACAAGTGGAGGTGGTAAAGCAGGTACTTGATTTGAATTCTTCTGAAAGGTAGCTTCCTATAACCTAGGGGAATCTATAATCCATAGCTCAGATACCATCTTTAGCACTGACAGTACTTCAGATTCAATCCTCATACGTCCTGCACATATGACTGATCAAATATATAAAATTAGAAATGATGGAGGCAATTGGGGAGAACTTTTAGCAAGTTGAATGCAAAGGAAACTGAAGAAGAGAATCAAGCTATAGCTGACCTGTGGTAAAGGGTAGAGGAAAGCTGGGTCTTGCCAAGATCCTGATAATCAGGACCAGCTCTGGTGTAAGTGTCCTTCAGACTTCTTGTGAAAAATTTGAAAGTTTTTTTTTTTTGCTGTAGTTGCTGGATTTTGTTTCTTCGTTTATTTGCTTTTTTTTTTAAGATTAAACACTTTTCACAACAACACGAAAACATCACACTTCTAATATTTAAGAATGTTAAAATTTTCATAATTAATTGTTCTAATCTTCCATTTAAATTCAGGTTCTGTATTTCATTTAAAACATTTTTACCCCTCAGTTGTTCTGAAACACCAAAGCAGATAATCTCTGAGAGTGTAGAAGTACAGCCTTTTTTTGTTTTCTTTTTCTTTATAAGAGATGAAAGAACTATTAGAGAATCAGTAAATAAGAAGGGTTAACAGTTTTATATATTTTGACATATAGAATCTCTCTTTTATCCCTGGATGACCTAAAAGACAGAAGTGGAATAAATCTGTGCAGCGCAAAAAACAGATAGAAGATAAACAAGAATGACTTTTTATGATGGAGTGATGCCATAGGCAGACAAAGGAAAGGCAATTGATGTTGTCAACCTGGACCTGTGCAAGGCCTTTGTCCCACACCCACATCCTCTTCTCTGAACTAGAGAGATATGGGTTTGAAGGGTAGATTATTCAGTGGATAAAGAATTGTTTGGATGTTCACGGCCAAAGAGTACTGGTCAATAGAACTATGTTCAGGTGGAGACTGGTCATGGGTGTCCTCCAGGGGTCAGCCTTGGGACTGGTGCTCTTCCACATCTCTATCAACAACCTAGACAGTGTGACTGACTGCACCCTCAGCAGGTGTGATGACACCAACATGAGTGGTGCACTTGATACAACAGAAGGAAGGGATACCATCCAGAGGAACCTGGACAGATTCAAAAAGTGTTGCACTTGGGTTGGGACAATCCCAAATATGTAAACAGATTAAGAAAAGAACTCCTTGAAAGCAGCCCTGCAGAGGACTTAGAGGGGGCAGTTCTAGTGGATGAAAAGCTGGACATTAGCCAGCAGTGTGCGCTTGCAGTCCAGAAGACCAGCTGTATCCTAGACTGCATCAAAAGAGTGGTGACCAGAATGATGAGGGAGGTGATTCTCCACCTCTACTCTGCCTTTGTAAGGCTCATCTGGTGTTCTGTGTCTAGGCCTGGGGCCCCCAACATAAGAAAGATGTGGAACTGTTGCATCAGGTCCAGAGGAGGGCCATGAAGATGATCAGAGGGCTGGAGTACCTCTCCCACAAAGAAAGGTTGAGGGAGTTGGGCTTGTCTGGCTGCCCAGAAAAGTTGCAAACGCCCCATCCCTGGGGCATCCAAGGCCAGGTTGGATAGGGCCCTGGGCAGCCTGATCTAGTGTGTGGCAACCCTGTCTATGATGGGTTTTGGAAGTTGGTGATCTTTAAGCTTCCTTCCAATCAAAGCAGCTCTATGATTCTATGAAAAAGCAGATTTGATATTCAAAGTTTCTTTGTCAATTTCAGTTAAGATAATTGCCAAATATTCATTTATCACTGTTATAATAAAAATTGAAGTGAAAAGAAAAAAAAATACTACTAATTCTTTCCTTCTTCCTTGGGTCTAATCTCAATACAGTAAAATTATGAGAACAATTACAAAAAAAATCCAACTCTGTCTTCTACATAGTTTAGAAAAGGATGTCTACTTTTTCCCTCCATTTGCAGTCCTCTGAACTCATCAACAGCACCATTCTTGGTTGAAGAGACTCCTCTTCTTTGTTGTACAGTACATTTAAGTATTAAGTTTAGATATCTGGTCTAAATTTTATCTCAGCATTGGACTACAGCTTGCTATTTGCACTTCTATTTTATTGTATCTTGACCAATCATCTCCTTTAAGCGGCACTTGTACTTTACAGATGCTTCTGGAAAATCTTTTCTGGTAAGTCTTTTATTTAGTTTTGATATATACATAGAGAAGTAACACTGATTCTGACTGCTAAATACCTTATATTACTTGAGACTTTCTCTATTCTAAAGAATTGCTTGCTTTCTTTTTTTTTTTTTCTTTTTAATTCTTTCTCCTCAAGTACCCGAAATTCCAGATATAACCTTTACATAGATCAGATAGAAAAGAGATACTTTCTTAAATTTGTAATGCTTTAGCCTACTTGCTAAGGTAAACTGCACCAATAGATGGCTTGTGACTTCCCTATACCTTCTGTGAGCTTAATAAACAAAACAAATTATGCCAACAAAAACACATGTAATCTACTATAATTCCTTTTGTCATGAGAGATAGTAGGAGAGTTTGCTTGTAATGCATTTAAAAATGGAAAGCATACCCCTTGCTGATAGATTTCATCAAAATAACAAGAGTAATCTGGTTATCCCCTTCAAAAAAAAAAAAAAACAAAAAAAAACAAAACCAAAAACAAAACAAAACAAAAAACAACCCAAAACCAAGTACGAATTCACATGCTGAAAATAAGAGCCAAGGAGGTGATGAGAAGAATAAAGAGCCTAGATAGGCTAATAGGCTACAGCTATAGTGAGAAGCTCCTGGTTCATTTACCCTTGAGAGTAAAAAAATACTGAGAGATTTTCTGCTCAATTTGGGTCAGTGTAATGTGAAAAGAGGAAAAGGAATGAGGAGGAAAAAAGACTATGCTGATTGACAGTACTGGCATTCAAGGAATGGGACATACAGTAGTCTATCTGTTGATTAATACTGAGGTCTTATCCAAACTGTAATAACATGGCAGTGGTACAAGCAGGCAGCAATCAACCCTCTTCCATCCCTCTAGGAACACCTACATCCCCTGCTCCCTTTTCTTCTCTGAAGTGCCTGTACACCAATGCACGCAGCATGGGGAATAAACAGGAAGAATCAGAGATCTCTTTGTGGTCCCAGGGCCATGATCTCATTGTGATCACAGAGACATGGTGGGACAGCTTGCATGACTGGGGTGCTGTCATGGATAGCTATGTGCTTTTTAGGAAAGACAGATCAGCAAGGCCAGGCAGTGGAGTTGCTCTTTACGTAAAAGAACAACTGGAATGTATGAAGCTCTGTCTAGGGATCAGTGATGAATTAGTGAAGAGTTTATGAGTGAGAATTAAGGGGCTGGCTAATATGGCTGATGCTGTTGTGGCTGTTTACCACAGGCTGTCTGGTCAGGAGGAGGAAGTTGATGAGGCCTTCTACAGACAGTTGAAAGTGGCTTCATGATCACAGACACTGGATCTCATGTGGCACTTCATCCACCTTGATATCTGATGGAAGACCAACACTACCAGACACACACAGTCCAGGAGGTTCCTGCAGTGTGCGGAAGATAACTTTCTGATGCAGGTGGTGAAGGAATCAATGAGGAGAGGTGTGCTGCTGGAGTTTATCCTTACAAAAAAGGAAGGATTGGTTGGTAGAGTGAAGGCTGGGGACAGCCTTGGATGCACCGATCATGAGAGAGTGGAATTCAGGATCTTGCATGGAAGGCACAAGGCAATAAGTAGGATTGCAATCCTGGACTTCAGGAGAGCCAACTTTGACCTCTTCAAGTAGCTACATGGTTTAGAACATTGGATGGTGAGGGGGCCCAAGAGAGTTGACTGACGTTCAGGAATCCCAGACTCTGGAGATAAGAGGGAGAGTCTGGAGAAAATAAGACTTCCCTTTGGTCAAGGAGGATCTGGTCAGAGACTGTGTAGGCAAACTTGATGCACACAAATGCATAGGCCCCAATGAGATGCACCCATGAGTACTGAAGGAGCTGTCAGAAGTGATTGTCAAGCTGCTCTAGCCTTCTGTGATGTCACGACCATCTGAGTAGAGGGGAGAGCAGTGTATGTTATCTACCTTGACTTCTGCAAGGCTTTTGACATGGTCTCTCATAACATCCTCATAGGAAAGTTTAGGAAGGGTGGGTTAGATGAGTGGACAGTGAGGTGGATTGTGAACTGGCTGACTGGTAGAGCTCAGAGGGTTGTGATCAGCAGCAGAGTCTAGTTGGAGGCCTGTAGCTCGTGGTGCTCTGCAGGGGTCAGTACTGGATCTGGTCTTGTTCAACATCATCATCAGTGACCTGGACGAAGGGATAGAATGCATCCTCAGCAAATTTGCTGATAATACAAAGCTGGGAGGAGTGGCTGACACACCAGAAAGCTGTGCTGCCATTCAGAAAGATCACAACAGGCTGGGAAGTTGGGTGAAGAGGAACCTGATGAGGTTCAGCAAGGGCAAATGCAGAGTCCCACACGTGGGAAGGAATAACCGCATGCATCAGTACAGGTTAGGGGCTGACCTGCTGGAAAAGAACTCTGTGGAGAAGAAACTAGGTGTATTAGTGGACAACAGGCTGACCATGAGCCAGCGGTGTGCCCTTGTGTACAAGAAGGCCAATGGTACCCTGTGGTGCATTAAAAAGAAAATGGCCAGAAGGTCAAGGGAGATTATTCCCCCCTGCTGTTCTGCCCTGGTGAGGCCACATCTGGAGTACTGTGTCCAGTTCTGGGCTCCCCAGCTCAGGAAAGACAGGGAACTTCTAGAGAGAGTCCAATGGAGGGTGACAAAGATGGCTAGGCGCCTGTAGCACCTCCCTTATGAGGAAAGGCTGATACACCTGGGTCTGTTCACTCTGAAGGAGACCAAGGGGAGAGCTTATCAATGCCTATAAATATCTACAGAGCAGGAGTCAAGAGGATGAGGCCAGTCCCTTTTCAGTGGTGCCCAGTGACAGAAAAAGGAATAATGGGCAAAAACAGTAACACAAGAAGTTCCATGAGAACATGAGGAAAAATGTCTTTACTATGAGGGTGACAGCGCACTGGAACAAGCTGCTCAGAGATGCTGTGGAGACTCCTCTGGAGATATTCTAAACTCTCCCAAACACTTTTCCATGTAACCTACTCTAGGGAACCTGCTTTAGCATTGGACTAGATCATCTCCAGAGGTCCCTTCCAATCCCTGTGATCCTGTGAGTAAAGAAAGCAAAGAGAAAAGGGAATGGATTAATGTATTGATTTCCATCCACTTGAAGGAAAAGTAACAGATTTCACCTTTTAAAAAAAATGAAAAGTTTGCATGGGGAGCAACACATCAAAAGACTCCTTTTCATACACTGATTTTCAAACACTTATGGAAGGACTCAGAATCCACTGAAGCAAGAAAACAATTCCTACAGATGTGAGCATACATAATGAACTCAGAACAGCTAAAAAAGATTTACACATCAAAACTCGCACAGCTTTCCCAAGCTAGAGTTCAGCAATAACAGTAAAAAGCTAAGCGAAATCAAACCATCAAACAAAAAAGAAAATGAGGCCCTTTATCATTTCCTGCACTCACTGTAACTAGATTTTCTGTAAGAGAGACACTATGAGTATAGGCACATATTAGTGGACTCGCTAAAACTTGAGGTAGGCAAGGGCCAGCCCTTAAATGTTTGATGGTTAACGTGTTCTGGCCTATATAACCCAAACATATTTCTGTGGTACGTTGAGTTATTACAGAGATTCAAGCATAAGTTCAGCTAGCACAATTTGCAAAAGTATAAAGGCTAAAGAGTTTAGGTTTTTTTTTTTTTTTCAAGTGGTCTTTGATAGGCTACAAAATCTCAAAACAAGTCAATTCTGTATTTTGTCTTCTTACTGGTATTTAGAGGCCTAAGTATTTCATTCTAAGGCAACTTTCAGACTTCAATCTAAAGGATTTGCCAAGTTGCACAAATAGGAAAAATGCATTATTCTTTCACTTAAGGAAGAAATAAATGCAAGAAGTCTAATGTTTACTGGTGCACTTACCACCTTCTGAAAACTTTTACATGTGACAGCAGCAGGCAGACAAAATACTGCACTTTGATACAGATAGATAGGAGATTTCTGCCACTGAAAGATGGCACAGCAGTGCCAAGCATGATCTCATCTCTTCTGTCACACACCAATTGTCACTGCTGATATAGTTGTATAAATCCTCAGTGACTCAAGTGAAGGTGATAGTTTCATGAATACACTAAAAATAAAACTATTCTCCTCTAAGTCAGAATGAAATAGAAAAGGATAGGGTTATTTCTCAACTATCATCTAAACAACGTGATTTCAAGCCACAAAAACTAATATAACCTTGTTTAAAAATAGAGTCCTTTCTATTTTGTTTCCTGCTACACCACTCTGAACTGATCCTTAAGGCATGCCTGTTGATTTATGACCTGAAAACATCCCACTATATTTAAGTGAAATGTAGTGATATTTCTCTTAAATATGCATAGGTTGCATTTAATTAGTATGAAATTTTGAATATTCATGGTAAATGTCTTATCTGTTTCTTCTCCAACATGGCAGGGAAGTAAAGTTATTGTAGCTTGGTTGGTCTCCCCTTACTTAGTTAATTCCAGATAATGTCTATCCAGGTGGCAAAATTATCTGGCTATTTGTTGCATGTTGCTACTTTCTAAGATGAGTCACAGCAAATTAAGTAAACTTGACTCACTACAAAGCAATTGAAATGCAAAGAACTGTATTTTGACCTGGACATAGCTGAAAATAATTTGAAAACAGTACTTTGTCTTTTGAATGACCTTTCTGCACTAACAAAAATGCAAATGAAGCATTAGACATAAATCTTCATATATCTTCTATCTGAACTTAAATTCAAGACTCAACCTCAGAGCAGCATAGCAACTGCTTTTGAAAAGTAGATCAGTGTTACTTTTAGGTGGAATTATATGAAATTCCTGGGCCCCTCTCAACTTTTGGGCTACTTTTTACAGCTATTCTCCTGCACGGCTACTTTATAGTGGAAATACAGCAGAGTGCCAAAGTGAGAAAATATTAACTTCCTCATAAAGAAAATCCATCTAAAGAGTGAAATAGCAGAATAAATACGGATAAATGTGGATAAATATCTTGTTTCCCAAACCCATCTGTTGTAAATCTTGTAACAAATAATTTCAAAAGGTAATAAATAAGAGAACACCTATTTCAGAAATGAGCAACATGTTCATACCTAGCAGCAACTCCAAAAGTGATGAGTAATCTAGCACAGAGCTGTTAAATTCACCAGCTACAATCCACCTCAGGCAGGATCATACTTTATTTCGCTATGTAGTATAGACTGTATGTTAATATCTGCTTGAATCAAACATGATCATTGGCAGAGGTAATACCACTCCTGAATTTTCCACTCAAGTTGAAATTTAAATGGAAATGTCACAACTAACAGAATATAAATATTTGAAACAGGTAAAAAGTAAACAGAAGATGAAAATGATTCAGTTTGCAATAAGAATTACAATCCTTGAACATCAAAAATACGTAAAAATATATTTATTCTTCAGCAACAAGCCACTGAAATGAAATGTTTTGTTCTACTTTACAGCGCAGTAAAGACAAAACATTATCTGCTCTGAAATTGAGGTAGCGATGAAAGGCAGACGTACCCAGACAATATGCAGGTATCAGGAAAGAATATAAACTTTTAAACTGCTCTCTTTCAGTTTAACGTACACGTAAGTATATGAATATACTTCTGTTAAAATGTCACCTTCCTAAAGAGCTGTGAGTGTAATAATATTAAGTAGTGTTTGCTTTAGCTTCTTTTTGTAGGAGAGGTAATTTTTGCTCTGCACTTGAGTCAACTCTCTAAACATAGCAAAACAAAAAAGCTACAAATTTGACTCGCCATTCCTGTCAGATGACAATTTTAACAGATCATTTTAACATTTTGGTGATGAAATGATGGTGGAGAAAGAAGTTACTTTGTTTTGTTCTACCTGGCTTTACATTTTCACCAGCACAGATAGCTGCCTGCTTTGCCTACTTTTGAATGCAATGGAGACAGGAACATTAGGATAAAAAGAAAAGTAAAGGCATACAATATTATAATGAGAGCACTGTCTTTTCTACAGGTACAGGATTAGATATAAGTGACCAAAGAAAGTGATCTGCTTATATGCTGCAACCACTACACTTCCGGAATACACTGTCTAGGAATGCTGGATGTTAAAAATCTTTGGGATTAGATTTACTTTACAATCTTTTTTACAGTTCACAGAGATACTCACTAAATTAAATAGTTCGGTAAAGACCACAAGCTCATATAATGATTATAAGGTTCATCAGTCTAATTTATCTTTTCCTGAATAAATCATATAAAAGAAGAATTTTCTTTGCACCAGATGTTCACGCGTTACAAAATAATATAGTGTTGGCAGGGAACGTGCCAAACTGATCACAGCATGGTCACACAAGGGAATCATACACCTGGATATAAAGTAACTTGAGACCAAGAGCTTCTGCATACACTTTGGATGTGGAATCACACACCACTCAGTGGCCTGAAAAGTCTTAAAAGAGAATCAGTGCTATGAAATAAGACAGCATCAGCATGAGCACCGATAAAACCTATCATTTTCTAGTGAATCTTCAGTCTTACGTGGCTTTCAAAGAGTCTGAAACAGTCTCTGCCTGATGCTTTTTTTTCTTGCCTTTCTTGTAAAAGTGAGCAAAGAGAAAAAGACAAATAGAAGTAAAACAATATTTTGTAGCATTTTCCTAGTGAATGAAGAAGCAAATTTAATTATTAACCAAAAAAACCCCTCTAACGTGGGATATTATCAGAAGCAAACTAAATTCATACTGAATTTTCTGAGGAAAGGAAAACTGTTTTTATAGGTTTACTCTAGTTTTACTGTTACAACTCTTGAGAATTAATTTATTGAGAACTAGCATAATCTCAAAGTAATACAGTAGGGACTCAGGTTTAAAGCTTGCTATCGACTTTCTAAATGGAGAACTGTGAATTACTCTCCTACATGGGGAATTCTCCAAGTGTAGATAAGCAACGAAGTGACTGCAGAGGCCCATGGCCTGGCTTTATTCATGATAGTTCAAGAAAGCTAATGAGCATGGGATCACCTTCGTTCTGGAAACAGATGCCTAATCTGTATCTTATCTTTAAATTATTCCAACATTTCTTCCTCCAACTTCATAACAGTAAAGACCCGAGACAAGGTCAAAATCATAAACTTTAGACAAACACATTTTTTAAAAAATGCTGACTACATAAAGACTAAACCTCTTAGGAATTTCCGTGAACACTAGTACAGACTTTTCACACTAATCCAAAATAAACCAAACAGCAGAGTAACCATATTATTATTCTAGAAGATACATATAAATGCAAACTGCGAAAATCAGAGGAGCAGGGCAAGCGATTAAATTATTTAAAAAGTCCATACAGGTACAGAGTAAACATCCGTGGATGAAAATTAAATAAGTTCAGGATATTTGTGAACACCAAAAGTGAATTTCAGCTAGTGGCAGTTGCAATTTTTCCATTATGCTCAGTTACATTTCTATAAATTTTTAGAAGTAATTTCAAAGGCATAGGAAGGAATCCAATTTTCACAATAAGAATTCAAAATCCAGAGACTGTCTTCCTCCGGACTTGTTTTTCAGAACAGTTGCAACCTATATAGTGCATTCCAGAACGCACTCCAAGTTGACCCAACGGTGAAAATCAATGATGAATTTTCTTAACAAGCACGGAAATCTACTCCATCCCCTCTTCTATTTCAGGACTATTTCATTTCAAAAGTCTTTGAAAGAGACAAAAAAGACAGGACATGCAAAGCCTGTGCTTTTACTGCTATGCAATAGAGGCATAATGAGCTGATCATTTAGGGACTGATAGAAGCTCACTAAAGTCAATACTATCCATTCTGTTGACTTCAATGGCTTTTATATCAGGCCCTTAAATAGACTGTTAAAAATGTCTGAATGATTTTGGCTCAGTGTCATCACACCCGTTCAGTTTCACTGACTGGTTATTTCTTGGTGTTTTGGCAAATGTATTTATGCATGACATAGCAGAAAACAAAGTTCAGAAATAGCACTTTGTCAGTCAAAATCACTTGCCTGGTGTTATAAAGTTAATACTATTAAACACTGGCTGCTAACTTAAGCCAGTTAAATGCTGTTGCAAATGAAAGATGAAGCATTGCATGACGCCATGCTAAAATGGATAGAAGGATGGTTACTTACCAACGGGGCGAGCTGTTGACATTACAATGGTGTAGTGAGAACATAAAAAAGAAATTAAAAAAGAAAAGAATATCTGTCAGAATGCATGACGTGTAATGTTACGTTAAACTATGGATACTACCATGATTGCTAACCCCTCCAATGACAGCCTAAGTAAAATATTTACTATTATTTCTGTTTAGTCATGTGTTACTATTACCACATTTATTTGAGCATAGTATCTGAGCAAGCTGACTGTGAGAACCATTCTGTGAGAAACATTTTTTGTTATCTTCACAGGCCATCATCAAGTATCACTGTTAGTGCCTGATAAAAGAGAAATCACTTGCATTAGAAAAAACTTTTAGATCCTGATGAACGCATCAATTTAAGCTACAGACTGCCAAATGTCATGCCAGTAGATGCAATGCATTTACTTTCTGAGTCAAATATCAATTGAATTTTAAGCATGGTCAGTCACTACAGCAGTAGGGTCCACAAGAAGCCCAGGACAATTTTTCTCATTCAATAACAGGCATGAAAGCTTACAACACATTACTTTTTCCTCACTGACAGGACCGATGAAAATATAACAAATACGCCAAAATGGCCACAGGGCTTTCAACCCAGAATCTCCCAAATTACAGCTTAGGTAACTTCTGAAAAAAAATTGCTGCTGAATGATCGACAGGTTTATACTGTTTCAGACTGATATCAAGATTGAAAGCTGCTGCTGCAACAAATGATTTCTTGATGATAACAACAGCTGTTCATTATAGTTGTGTTGGGAGAGAGGACTGCCTGTCCTTCTGCTAATAAAATATAGACATCCCCTTTCCCAAGAACTAAAAAGCTGGACATAAAATTGACTCAGGGTTCCAATCTGGTTACATGAAACTTCCCTTATTTTAGCAGTAGAAATAGTTACATATTTCTGAGTAACGTTATTTATTTATTTATCTATCTATTTTAAAAGAAAATAACCAGCTCTATATCCTCATGTGCGGACTAGGGCCAAAGCAAAGACATGCAGATCCCTATGTAGCACAGCATGCAAATATTGTTTTAGTTCTCAGCATTTCTGTACCTTTATTCTTACTTTGTGATACTCACTTTAATTATTTCAAGCCCTTTCTCAAACAATCACCTATTTTGAGACATTCTGGTTTTTAGTATTATGACATATTCCTGCTCTCACAGAAAGATAAGGAATGAGTAATATGTATCTTTCCAAGACAGGGCCCAACCACTGAATCACTGAATTCAAATTCTGTTATCATTTACAACCATGTAACAGTTGTCCAACAGTATAACTGTGAATGCCCTGACTGCATCCTCATTCATTGCTTTGAGAAGATGGAGCTAAGGACTATGCTGCTGCTGCCAGGTTTGCAGTCAAAACTGCAGAACAAACACATGCAAGGACCAAGGAACCTTCAAAGTGAATTTTCAAGTGCTAAATGGCTTTCTCCTCTACATAAAGAGTGATTTTGCTCAAATCAATTTCAGACAAAATTAGTGAAAGTTTATGAATTCAGAATTAAATCTTCCTTTAATTAAAAGGAACACCATATATGGTCCCTTTTAAGTCAACAGGAGTTTGTCTGGTACTTTGTTTCCAGGAAATACAGACTAATCACACTTCTCCACTGAATTTCTTAACTTTTCTCATTTTCTGTTACCCTCAACATTTAATATGCTTATATCATCATGGCTTCCTTTATGTTGGATAAGCACTGTATTCGAATGTAAATTGCAAACCTAGGGGAGAGTAGTACCCAAGATAATGAAAGCCTGCTTTTATTGTAGGAAAATCAATTAAATTATATGTTTTGTTTTGTTTGTTTGTTTTTTACCTTATTTTGATCAAGTTCAAGCTTCAGTGATTTCAAAGGATTTTTTTGCTTGTTTCTAGTTATTGTTCATATTACAAGTCTATAATATACAAATATTAAAAGCCTGCTCCAGTAAGGCGTACAGTGGACACAGTTCTAGGAGTATTTAAAGGCTACTGAATTGGTTGCCAGATATACTGGGTATCATGATTCTGCCTGTGACAAAGGAACAGATTTAGAGCATTTCTGGGAGTCCAGTGTAGTGACTATTTTTCTCACATTACAAAAATGGAAAAACATATACATCATATACAAACATGTAACAGTTAAACCTACTTCGTCAGATGAAAACAGGAAGATCTACATTACCACATATTACCTAGAGTGAATGCTGAGGCAATATTTTAGCAAATGGATTATCACAATAATCTCTTTTCTTTGTTATATACTAACATCTCTCTTTCTACAAAGCCATTTGGTGCTTTTTTGCCCTCTGAATTCAGCAAATTAAACTGAACTGTGTCCATGCATTAAATGGATGGAAATGGAAGCTGGCCTCTTGGGTCAGTTGACCCCTGTTCTAATAAAGCAATCCATTGAGACTTTGAACATTTGATTTAACGTGTATGAAAAGAGAAGCACAGATAAAGCCAAAAATGTTTTTATTAACCTTTCACAGCTCTAGTGAAAACTGTCAGCATGCACCACTAAACTGTGAAATAGTATCTGCATGACACCCATTGTGCCAAATCGTCGCTTATCTTCTGGAATGAAGTAATAACTACCATATTTTATTTACTAATACAGAAATATTATCCCACAAACTTTTTCTCTCTGTATAATCTTTAGCACGTCCATATCTACTGTCACTTAAGACATTTGGGCAGCTCATTATTCTACTGGTGTTAAAACCTCTTACCCATACAAAATAGCACCCCATAAACAATAAGTGGATACTAAAGACCGGAAGATATTTTAAGGGAGAATACATTAGTTTTTACCTCGTATTAATTACAAAATTTAGTTAAGATTGTCTTTTTCCTTTGAATGGGGTTTACCTTACAGTTGAAGAATAATGGCAGAGAATTCAACTATGGCAGAGCTAATAATTCCATTATACTATGTGCATTACATTTGACATTAGTAAACACAGTGCACTTCTTATATTTATTATGGAATGGAACCCTAATAACAACAATTCAAACTGAATTTTTACATATGAAAGAGTGTGCACATGGTTTTTTACTGCTTGCTTATGAAAATACATGCATCTATTTTTCAATAAAAAATATCAGAACAGATCATTAACTGCAGGGAGATCCTATCCTACTGAAATCAACTACAGTTTTGTCACAGGTATCAATGGGAGCAGTAAATCAGTACAGCAGCAACAACTGCATAGGATGTGTGAAAACCAAACATGGCAGATAAGGATTTGGTTCATTTTGTCAGAAGGCAATTGATCCACACAGGACACAAGCTCTCCCTCCACAGGAACACTCACCTCGCACAGTAAGGGTAGCAGATGCTTCCACTTTTCCAACTCGATTCTCAGCAATGCATGTGTAGGTGCCTTCATCTGTGCTCATGGCCTTCTTGATGCGCAAAGTGTAGTCATCTTTAATGTCATACCTGTGTTGCAAATAAAAGAATGAAAACATTTTGTAGCCGTCAGAAATGTACAAAAACTCTTACCTGGAATATGCTAGTCTGACTCTATCTTGGATTCAACTTTGGAAGACAAATTATTACATAGCATTAGATAATTCCACCAAACATTAATCTCTGTGACACTTTTATTGCACTCTGCATTAGTTAGAAACTTTACATAAAATTAGTATTTCTATATTCACTCAATATTAGAGTTTTATTAAAAATATCTTGCACTTCGTCCTTGATCTAGAGTAATGTGATAAAATTAAGCTATCAGACATCAATTATCAATACATGACAGCTCAGGTTTATCACACCTTTAACTTCATGAGCTACATATTTTACCTTCAGCTGATTTGGAATTTTTCCTTTACATATAGTTCTTCACTGTAGCAGCAATCCCTTAGGAAAACTACACATGTTGTAGGATCTGACACTATAATACTATAAACAATAAAAATATATTTAAGCTCTGGAAGGTGACATTTATGGAAGAGGCCCATTGAAGGTGATTTATCAAATTCACAAAAACACTACAGAGTGATTCATTAAGAGTGAACAATAACATTCTCTTTCTTAAAATAAATTTGAAAGATTTCAATTATGTCCATTTGTTTGCTTCTAATGTTGTAATAATTGTAGAACTATGAGGATGTGTAAAATTTGAAAAAATGATCTGCAGTAGGCTGTGAGCATTCGTTCACAAGGCATTCAGAGTGCCCCAATCTAGAAAAATAGAAAAATATTCTCAGTTAAATAGTTATCAGCCTGCAGAAGTCAAGCTTAACAAACTATTTTAGGCTCTGATCCAACCTCATTAAGGCAACTAGAGACTTTATCTTGTATGAAATTTATTTGGCTCCTGAATCAGGAAAACACCAGTTTTCAGCACAGATATTTTGCTCTTGAAATACCCTCTTGCATAATTATTTTCAACGACATTTCTTCTAGACATAAGCCAGTGATATCTTAATTAAGTCACCTTGGATAAAGATTTAGCTTCATATTCTCGTGCATCAAATAGTGAAAAAGGCATATGAGACTAAAGAAAGATCTAGACCTCAGGAGATGTCAGTACTTGAACCGTGTAAATGTTTACTACATAACTTCAGAAAATCTAATTTACCTTCTCTTTGTTATACAGTAAAGACCCTGCAAGCTTGTTCAGCAAACATACTGAAATGATGGAGAAGAGCATGCTTACTTGTTTTAATGAGTAAGAATGTAATGCTATTATTTACAGGAACGTTGTGAGGCTCTTTATGAGTATTTTGAAATGCTTTGGGAGTATCATGTGTACATAACATGCAACGCTATTGGCTCCTTTATTATAGCTTTGAAGCAAGAGTATTGTGTGCTAATAGACATAAAAGTATCTTAACTCAAAGAACCCTATATGCTGAAATGTTTAAAGTTCTGCTATGTCTAAGTAGAGCCCACAGCATCAATTAGACTATCACTTTTATAGTCTAGAGACTATAGAACAAAGAGAAGTCAAAGCATTTTCTTATACTCATCACAATGCAATACAGTTTCATTCTGCACTCACTAAGTCCATTCAAGTCATTACCCATGAATTTAAAAAGACCAAATTATGTCTGTTTTGTCAGAAAAAAAAAAACATAAACACAGATCACATCTCTTTCATCAGGAGTTCTACCTAACTGTGTTTCCTTTGTGTCAGATTTAACTAATGAACAAGACATATGTCAGTGGGAAGAATAAGTAGAACAGTCAGAAAATTTAGGGACTATTTTTTGCTAGTGTAGTACTATTGAGTGACAAAACAGAATTATGACAATAAAAAACTTAATATGTTTTTTTCTGGATTGGCTTGGAGCTGTTGCAGCTACTCATTTCAAAGCCATAAGCAGCTGAGGCACATTTCATCCTGACTGTACACAAATTATGCAGTTCTGCACTCTGTTCTGCTCTAGTCAATGGCACATAGAATCACTGTTTCCATAACAGAGAAAAGGCAAATGGTCTCCTTTAAAAATCTCAAGAATATGACATCATATCGCACAACAATGGAGTAGTTATTTATCTTTGGCCACCACAGAGTTGCAGACAAAAGAAAATGCTTATTTTCTTGACACAAGGCCAGCCGTAGGGGACTGAAAATATGAAGTTGTACTCACCTCCTGTGAGACGACAAAACTAAGATCAGCTCTAATGAAAATATGAGTTGGATATAGGAATCACATTTGTAAAGCTGGGCAACAATTAGCCACTAATTTTGTTACAAAAGCTTAAAAAAAAAAAAAAAAAAGATAAAGATAACATCCCTGTGGTTCACTTACCACCGCTGAGATAAAACCAGACAGGCAGCAGGGCTGGATTTGATTGGCTGGCTGCTTAAACTGGGATGCAGGCAGCCTGGGACAGGGCCCTACAGTCTGCTGCGGGCTGCAGCTGACTTGTTCTTCTTCATCTCACCAATGTGCTGGTGCTGGCATGCCAGCCAGCTGCCTTGGAGGCTTCAGCAGCCTTTATGTTTGCACCTGCCAATCATGCAAATTGTGCAAAGGCTGCTGGGGGGAAAAAGCCAGCTGCATGGCATGCCAGGACGCAGAGAGGGAGCACAGCCATAATCTCCCACTTGGGTTGTGAAATGGAGGAAGTGGTAAACATGTCACTGTCGTGGCCCAGTTATCAATTACTTCAAGGAGTGGTCCAGCTCTCCTAGCCTGCTTCTCCAACAAGACCATACTGAGTTTCTGACCACCCTGGCAGAACATGCCGTCTAGCAATTGGATTCATACACAGATGGGCCCATGGGATGTCATAACCATCTGCTGTCCTGAAGTACTGATATGCTGCCCTCAGTCATCTGTTCCTCCCACACTGTCCCCAGAAGTCACCATGGTTCAGTGAAGAGCTTTGACAGATGAAGCAGGCAGGAAGGAGAAAGGAAGAAAACTGGCTTTTAGCTTTAGCTGATCTACAGCAGCACAAAGAGCTTGCATGAGAAAGGAACCATGAAGTAACAAGGTGAGAAGGCTGAATATGGTTGTATCTTCTATGTTTTCCAAGCAATGACCTGCAAAATCTGGAATAGAGTCTGATCTCCTCTCAATCCAGAGCTTCCTATTCCTTCAACAAGACGTTTTCATCCGAGTTTCCGGAGAAGTTCACTCCCATCTGGATCAGTTCCAAGCTGACACTTAGGAATTGGGCTCAGGGCCTCTTTGACTGTTGATGCCACTCAGACAGAGGTGGCCAGACTCCTGGATTGATGATGGGGCAGCAGAAAACCAGAGTGCACCAGTTATGCCGGTCTTTAACTTTGCTGGTGTGCTAAGAAGGCACTGTCTTCAAAATATGTGCAATGTCAAGAAACACCTTCCCACATATTACCCAAATATTGCTGACTCTTAGCCAAGTAATGCCAACATTCTGCACAAAAAGTAGGGTGTCAGACATCTGCTACATATGTTTATGGCCATCTAATTGATTTTAAATACTTCCCTTTGTTAAACATTTGGAGGTGCTTAACCTTTCAGTTTAGCTGAAACTTAAGCCATCACATTGCACTGGAAGAGGGCTTTTGAACAGCTAGTCCCTGTGTTAGGATAAAACCCAGCCACTTTTGGGTATTGTGTTACATAACTTCTGCTATGAACAAGTAATAGCTCACATAGATCTGTCTTTAATTAACTAGAAGGAAGGGGGTCAGGGGACTGGAAAGGAAGAAAGAAACAGAGAAAACAACAAGCGGACGAGAAAACACTGCTGGTGAGGAAATTCTAATAGAAATTGGGTGATTTTGAGTGAAATCTGGCAGTCTCTGGCACATATGAATACATTCATTGTTGCTAGTTTTGATTAATGACAGTTGTACAATAGTGTGCTGACAGTCACTGCCATACAGACACTTTTTTTTTTTAATATGAAACACTGCTGAAAATGCAACCCAATCAGATTTGGCCCCTGAACAACATGTGCTATCATCACTGTACCGTGAATTGAGATTGATTGGTAACCAGCTGTGACAAAGTGGGAAAAAGAGCCTTGTCTTTTTTAAGAAAAGAAAAGAAGAAAAATAAAAAAAAACTGATTTGTGTCAAAACCATTACCATCTGCTCAACCAAATAACAAATAAAACAAAACACATTAACTGTTTTTAACTATCACAAATTAAAACACTGAGGTTGGATTCATGCATTGGCTTAAGGACCTAAAAATAATCTTGAATTACACTGTCTTTGTCGCAGTTAGCAGGGTTTCTTTTTCCCACATTCAAAAGTGCATTTGTCCCTATTCAGCCACCAATCTTCCGTGGTTATCCAATAAAAGAGAGAGAAAGAGACAGAGATAGAGAATAAGAGAATTTAGTGAAGTTAAAGAGATTTAGCAGTATGCTTTTCGCATTTTATATACATTCTACTGAGTGCTTCATAGAACCCTTAAATTTCCAGATTTAAAAAAATGTGCAGGCAGTTATGCATAAGAATATGTGCTTCTTTGTCTTTTACATGCAGAGGTAGCACAGCTGTGTCTGCTGCTGGAGTCATTATGTTCCTAGACATCCAAGTAGGTCTAATTGGTGACACACTTTCTTCAGCTATGCATTTTAAAGTTAGGAGATTGTATTACTATGTTCACTGAATTCAACAAATTCAACTCAAAAAAGAAGACATTCTTCCTGCTAAAGGGACATCGCAAGAGTCACATCTTAATTGCTGTGAACTGATGTCACTGGCCTCAAAAAATTACATCAATTTATATCAGGCACTTCTTTTCTTTGTATGTTGGTTTCCTTTTGCCTGTTTGCCAGGCTATTTTGCAATACATGCATACAAAACTCAAAGATTACTGAGAGTATCAAAGAGAGATGCTACTGGCCCAAAACAGATTAAATGTGATGCAGTTAAGAAGGTTTAAGCTTCCATCTCCACTTCTCTTTCGTGGTGCTGGCACTTCACTTCCCAGCATAGTGCCACAGCTTTTCACTGGCTCCCAGACTGCTAGAGCCAGATGGAGGAAGCTAGACAGAAACTGTAGTGAAGATGAGAAGCACGAGACCGTTATCTGCTTCAGCCTTGTGTGGTACAGGAGCAGAAAGAAGAGCTGCCATTCCCATCAGGTAAGCATCTGTCCCTTCTGCCAGCTCCCTTAAATGAAACATTTGTTTTTCACTTACAGACCACTGGTGATAAGCAGAGGAAGAAAGATGATGCACAAACCTATGTGAGTGACACAGCAAAAGATAAGGGAGCCTTCTCATTTTTGTTCCCTAGTAAAACCTGAATCAGAGACAGAGAGCACAAAAATGCATACATTTGTGTGTTACGGTCTCAAATTACCTTCTTGTAAGACTATGATCAGAGCTGCTTTTTGCTCAGTGGCTTTAAGATGTAGCCGAATGCTACGGTAGATTGACCGTAGGGGCTAACCCCAAGTGCTGACATGGCAACCGCCACTCACACACACGTGCCGATTCCCATTTAATCCTTAGCTATGCTATTCATACCAGAGAAAGGTATAAGACAATGTGACATTACCTTGAATTTCTTATTGTGAGGTATATATGCCAGCAGACATAATGGTTTATAAAATGGTTTACTGGCTTCATGCCAACAAGCCAGAAAAGGAGTTAAGTAATACAGGTTACTATCCTGTATTTTTAATTAAAAAATACTGACAGCAGATTCTGCTTTAGTCCAAAATCTTTTATGGGTTTTTACCAGCACATTCTTTATAATTTTTTATGGTTGACACTCTCAATTGCAGTAATATAAAACACAGAACCACACTCCATTATGCCTTAAGCCAAAGCATTCAACAAAATGGCCTAAATCTCATAAAAGATGAATGCAACAGCTACAGTCAGCGTGCCAACATTGTGAAACTGTTCCCATGTCCAAGGAAATGATGTTCTCCGACTTCTGTGGAAGCATTACACTATGCACCATTACTCTTGTGAATGAACACACATATGTGAATGTACTTGATTAGTGTTTCTCAAAATCAGCAGCCGTGAGCTCAGAAGAAACCCAAGAATGAAAAATGGGACTCCTTTTTTATTTCCATTAAAATAAGTTGAAAACACATAGAAGTTCAGAACAAAACATGTTTGGGAAACCATGTCTTAGTAAACACTCTAAAATGACAGAGGCTTTCTTTTGCCTCTACAACTCTGTTTGCACAGAGTACTCATACGGAATTACATGATAATTATCCAAAATGGGCTTCTGATTTGATTTTAGTTCCAGACAGACCTCCATATTTGAAAAACTGGAACCTCAGTAGAAGTATGAGCTAAGAGACCATGTAATGACTTGGCATGGAGACCTACCCTCCTGTCACCAGAAGTAGTTCGTTACCTCACAGACGAGACACATTTGTCTGGCACTTGGGGAGGTTTGTATTATTAATGCCCATATCCTACATTCATGACAGAAAAACACCCTTGATTCTCAGGGTTATCTGCTCAGCACATCACTGAAATTAATTTTAAGGAGATTAGTTTTATGGACAAACAGTATTTTGTTTTTTTTCTGACCGTAAGAACTGTGTTTCAGTCCTTGCAAGTATCTTTTTGTCCATTTGAGCTTTTACAAAATTGAAAGGATACTGCAAGAACTGGAGCACAATAAGAAGATCTGAGACAAAACTGGCATCTTGCACTCTCTAAATATGGTTTTATGTATTATTATTTGTTTTTAATATGAACACACATTATGAGTAGTTTGGAACAAACAGTTTGTGCTGGCCTATTATTATTTGCCTGAAGCATAAGAAATGATTATGATTAACTTTTCAGAGAAGTAACTGAAATATTTTCTCATCTGTATTTTGAATCATTAAACAATCACGAAGTTGTAATTAAAGAAGACATGTTAATGATTTAATCAAAGTGCCTTCAACATTACAGTTGAGCCAGAGAACACATTATTAAAAAGTATGTTTTTGCTAAACTTAAGTAATTTCCAACAAAAAACCTTAACAATAGCAACTGAAAAATAGTTCCCAAAGCTAAAACTTTAATCTTTCACTGTTTTCACTGACATTTTTTTTTTAACTGAGATGACCAAGTTTATGTCCCATACAAGGATAAAATGTACCTAAAACAGAAGAAATCTCTCTGCGCCAGCCATTCCAGAAGCATCAATAGTGCTGTGGTCACAGCTCTCGAATTTTACTCCTGCTTGAGTAGAACTACCAGCTTCTCTTTCTTGAACATTTCCCAGAAAAACTGCACACTTTTTCATTCTATTATCTTTAATAGTCAATAAACTGATACTAGTACTTCTGAACTGCTTGATATCTTTACGCTTCTCAAGGAAGCATGCTACCTCACTATTTTGAAGCTTAGACATGCAATGTATAAACTATTTGATTACAAAGCTTTTATTTATTATACTGTTTTTACAATACTAAAGAAAGATTCAAGCACTAGAATAGGTAATATAAGCAAAATTCTACATCAAGTCTCCTTCTTGCCAAATGCATTTATTTATTTCTGTCTTTCATGACTGGAAAATTCCGAAAAATCCATGTGTGAGGCTCTTACTGCCAGTATTTAGTTTTCCTTCAGAACTCTGTTAGTGACTGCATTAGTTTTCAAACATTCAACAGTTTTAGGATGTTAAATAAGAGAGGATAAAAACTAAACAATTCACTAATGGCAATCGTATTTCAAGTTCATTGCCACTGATCACTTCATAGATCATCAGTGGCTCACACAGCAAAAAGGAAAAATACGTAGGCTGCTAGCTTACATGATTCCTTTATGGTTGTATGTAGGGCTGTAAAACTATTTTTCCAACCTTGACCCTTATGTAAACAACTGGAGACTGTTTTCATGCACCCGCAAACAGACTGCATGAAACAATAGCTCTTCTTCAGCTCTGGCAAGATCTGACACTTAACACGAAGCCAATTTAAGTGTCAGTTCTATTAACCATTTCTCTACTGCTCAGTCTAGCACAAACACGTATCAAACACTCCTGTTCACAGCATTTAATACTTCATACAAAGAAAAGGCAGATAACTGCTGGGTTAGACTACAGACTTCTGGGGTAACTGTGGGATGATACATCAACAGGACATTATTCAATGCCATGCCTTGAGGGATTTCAATTGTCAAAAAATACTCTAATTTACAGTCTCATGTGGCCATCTATTCCTTAGGAAACATAAGGAATATTTTTCCACTTACAGATTGGGAAGGCATTACTGACAGGCAAAACATCCGTCAGAAAACAGAGATACCGAACAAGAAGAACCAGCAATTAGGTATGCCATTTTGATGCTGCATACAAAACCCAAAACCAGTCCCTACCTCTCTTTTACTACACATAATCTCTGTATCTTTAAATGATCTCTCTGGCTTTAAAGGAGAAGTTTCCTCAAAAGATTCAACGTAACAGCTAAACACACACTCACAGTGCAGGCTGTTGAAATTCACCTGTGCTCTGGTAGGCAACGCAGCCTTTTTGCAAGCTGTATTGTAGCTTGCCATGTGCCAGCCATGTGCTTCATTAAATCCAAGATAACAACATCCTCTGCAAACTGTCTCTACTCCCTCCACAGGTACATAAGAATACAAATAGCATATTAAACCTTTTTCTTCCACTGTCTCCTTTTGACATGCTATTAAGAACATCCAATCTTCTCCCTTACGCTCCTCATAGAAGAAGTTAATCTCTGTTTGATGCCTGGCTTAGAAAACAAAAGATGGGCCTGCAAATCATACTGTTTCTAACCAGAGGTGATGAGCAGTACATGTAATATAGCTAATATGAATGACATCCTATTTTCCCGACCCTTTATTTAAAACTGTTAATTATTATTAATCGCAACAGAAATTTGCTGATGTAACCAAAGACTATATCCATTATAGTACTAAAACACATCCTTTACTCTAATTAATTTTCAATACACATTAGACTGCATTTTGTTACAATCTGCACAGAGATTAACTCGACCAAAGCACACAGTACTGCAGTGTTATTAGCTCATATTTCATTGAAAGGTCATTCTCCCCTTGGTTGTGTCTAGAGGAGGCTGTAGTTAAATACCTCACTATCCCATCCACAGAATATAAATAGAATCATGTAGCACTGTGTTTACTCACAGAACTCACAGTTTCACCGCTTCTTAAAAATTACTGTCTCTCTGGCTTACAGGGACTTATCCTACACTTCCTGCCATCAGGCCTTTCTTGGATGACCTCTTAAAAATTTAACTTTTCAGAGCTTAGGTAAGCTGAGGTAAGATTTGCTGTAAATGGCATTTAAATTTGTTTCAAAGATTGGTACCTGGAAGACAGGTACACAGATTTTGTGATCTTCTCCCCTTAGGTTTGAGCCCACAAGAAACCATGGAGAAAAACACAGAAATTGCAGTACTTAGTGAAAATGCATGCCTATCAGAAGTGTGACAGACAGAATTTCCGCCCAGTCTATATGTATGCAATTATTATTTTAGGCACAAGAGGCCAGATTTAAAAACACGGCAAGACTAATATATACAAAGATATTATTTGGAGCTAACATATCTAAGAATAAGTTAAATCTAAACTCTCAACAGTAGTTAAGGTTAAACCTAATGGTTTGTCATTTGCAGCAGTTAAAAAAAATGCTTACAGTTCAGCAAACAATGACAATACTTTCATGCGTTTAAATGTATGTAATTAAAAAAAAAATAATAATGCATTTTCCCAAATACTTTTTAATGAATATTTTTAATTTTTAGTAACTGTGTTTTTCATTGCTGGGTATCATTGCTCTGTCTCATCTAAGAACCTACAATCTCTTAGCACAATATACTCTTGATAAACTACACACTGTTTTCCTTCTGAAGCACCACTCTTCATTTTTCTGCCTACACTCTTCCATTGTGTGGGCAGTACATAAAACAAATATGTCTTCCGTCTCGTGCAGTTGCCACTCTTCATTTCTAGTATAATATTCATCTAATCAGACAATGCCTGTAAATGCAACTTACAAGAGCAGGTTGTAATTTCATTAGAGATGTATTTACTGAGCTAAGCCAGCTGTTCTTTGCTGGAATGCAAAAAAAGAACCAAGTGATTGCTACTCAGTCATTTTTAAGGCAACTGAAAAATACATTTGCTGAGCTAACCTCACTTTCCCAAAGAGCTGGCACTGCTAGCTTCTTCTGTGTAAAAGGTTTAAACAGTTATTATAGTGTGTCATCAATTTTAACTTGTAATTGAAAATCTCTTCACTTCCTGAAAAAAAAAAAAAGAAAATATCCGTATTACTTGCTATGTAATTACAGGCTATGCAGCTGCTCTCTTCGACTCTGCTAGAAAATTTGAAGACATGAAACACTGTGCAAACCTTATTCAAATTTTATTAAAGTGCTAGTCATAGATATGCCACTCTCATACTGGAGACTCTCAAGTAATACCACTTTCTTCTTGCTACTACGAATGAAAAGCAGATGAATCAGGAGTTGATTCAGGCCATATTGAATTCCTGACAACACAGGAGACCATCAGACCCTTAGCTGGAAAGTATAATCTCTATTTCTGCCAAACAGACATCAAAGGAGAGCTACCTGAACATGTGGTTAGAAAAAAACTTCAATGTGTAAAAATGACTTTTATTTAATTTTCAGTATTTCCTGAACACTCTGCATAGCTGCAACTGGCTGAGTTGCTTTAGTACAATTTTTCTGCCATTTCCTTGAGGTGCTTATAATGAAAGAAACGCTATTCATGAAGTTGTGATTCTAGTATTTCAGCCAAAGGCATCAAGACTAGTGACCCCACAATATCCTGTTCACCTCCAGTAGTTTGACACGAGTCATACTTGATTAACTATTCCCCTTGCCTTTGTGTACTGTGGAAGGTATGGCGTGATGTTGAATTTTTAGAGCAATTAAAATAAAATATACACCATGTGCCTCTATCCTGGATTCACAATGCATTTCAGTCTTGTGTCACTGATTTAAAATGGACAGCTTCTGGAAAAAAGCTTTGTACACCCCACATTTCACACTGCCCTTTGTTTCTGCCTATTGATGCAGCATCAGTATTTTTAGCAAGCAGTTAATTTGCTGGGATTGGTTTAGGGTCTAAAAAGAATTCTTAGATCTGAATAATTTAATTAATTGTTACAAAAATATACATATCTTGCTCTGAAAGTAATGCCTCCTTATTATTTCCACGGAAACTACAACAGATACAAAGAGCACAGTAACAATGTTTAATAGAGCACATTCTTAGCTACAATACACTGTCTTTCTACATAGTCATCACCATGAGCTGTGCATTTTCACCAGCAATGAACAAGAGCCTGCAAGCCACACTTGTAAAAATCTGTGTGGCTGTCTGAAATGTGTCTGTTGCTACTACTGAAACACACCAGCCACCGCCTCACTGTGCTCACATTCCCTGTTTGGTCTTCATAAAAGTTCATCAAGAGTAGATGAATGTAAGTGGGTGTTTCATACGCACTTCCATGCCGGACACCATTTTGTCAGACTGTCCCTCTGCTGCCATCTGTCACATGGCAGCAAAATGTAATGGAATATTGGGGGGAAGGTTCAACCTCTACTGCCATACCAACACATTTGTCTCTGACATCATGGGCCAGCACAGTAAAACAGGAGGTATTTCTTTCAGAGCAGCTCTTGATTAAAAAAAAAAACAAACACCTCAAAAAACTAAGAAAACAGTTATCATGCAGAATTCACACCACCACTTCCACTTGGTACTTCCTAATGCTTTCTTAATTCCTGTCCAAAGATACAGAAAAACTCCATGATGTGTACAGAGGTCTTCGAAATCTCAGGTCATGTCTATAGGATTTGGAAAAAGTAGTTTCCTCTGAGTGACAGCGAGACCTATTTTTTCAGACACTTTAAAAACATTCACTAGAAAAACAACTTTTAGGTCTTAAATTCAAAAATATGGACTGCCAGTTGTTTTAGATCATTAGTTCAAAACAGTGAGAATTTGGAATAAAGATGTGCACACTCAGAATAAACTTATGTCCATCTGTTCTTAGTTTCACAGCATTATTGTTCATAAATGTCTGAGTACTTACAAGGACAATTAAAAAAAAAAACACCTAAATTATGATTTTTTAAATGTTCATATTTTCAAACACATTTACTTCTTTAGAAGGTGTTTCCTACCCCCAGTCCAACTGCGAGTGCAGATATTTACAGTTCACTGGGGACTTTTGTAATTAAAACTGTAATAGCCTGAAATTATTTCCCAATTATTACTCAACACACCAATTGGTGGAGCAATACTGTTTATATTTGCCACCAGAAATTACTGCGATTGCTTTTCTCTTTGCTTTCACATATGTCAGTAAAAAAGCTAGAAGGAAGTAAGATGGAAAAATAGAGAAGGACTTCTGAAAGACTATGGATGCAGTATCACTGATTCTGGCATTCATCATCAGTGGATTACAGAAACGACATGCATACAAATATCGGGTATTCAGTTTATCCTGCTTTGCTATTACTGACCAAGGTATTTTTGAAAACTGAATTAACAGTACAAAATTACAATAATTTGCATTACTTACTGAAGCAGGTACCTACTATAATTATCTTGTAGTCTAGGGATGTGGCCAAAAGGAAATCATTGAGAAAAAAAACAACAACAAAAAACAAACAAACAAACAAAAAACCCACAACCAAAAAGTGAAAAGATAAATGTGCAAAGAACATCACTAGCTGTAGAAAGAGGAAATTGTCTCTGAAATCTGTAAGACAAATAGCAGCACAGATCTGCTCAGGAAAAGGATTTATTTAATTATGAAGTTATAACAAAGGGAATTCCTTAAAGTTTCATAATTCACTGTTGATGCTAAAATGCTTAAAATACAGGATTTCATAAAATGAAAGCAACACTTTTAACCTCAAAAAAAGAAAATTCTATATTTCATTAAGGAGGAAAAACTTAAGAAATTTGTGTCCAAATTTTCATTTTCCCACCTTATTCTTTCAAACCACACTTGGGAGAATTTTTTTGCACTAAAAAAATCATGGAAAATAAATTTATTTCAGATAGCCCAAGTTTATCTTCCTTGATTAAACAACATGCATCACGGTTTGGAAATTTCCACTCTTTGGACATTGAAGATTCTGCTTATGTATGTTGTTATACAACTGATACATTTTTGAAAACATACAATCCTGATGATCGGTGTTTTTTTTTTCAGGTATTGGTACTGGACTACTAGATAATCAAAATCCATATGGTGGTAACATTCTACATAGGCAACAGCAGTGGCAGTCCCCTGTCACCCAAGATGGCCTCCAGCATGAGATTCTGTAATTTTGCTCCTTACTCACCCATCCCTGAGATGTTCTAAAAAGACCTAACTGAAGACATAGCCCTGTTTTCTACTTGAAGATGCCCTAAGACAGTTAATGAACTGTTTAACAGCAGTGAAAAAAACACTGCAAAACACTGAACAGTTTCTGAGACTGAAGCTGAATATCATCGGAATGTACCGGATGAACCTTCCCTTCTCTTAGTTAAAAGCACAATAAAAACTGTTCCCATTCCCTGTTACATTTCTTCTCTTAGAAAGAAAGCCATCACAACTGGACAGAAGAAATTATCTCAAAACACACAGTGTCACGTTTTTCACAGTAAAATATATAAAAAAAAGGTACATAAAGCCATTTTAAAAACCTAATCCAGCATGCAGCCTAATCAAAGGCACTGTCACCGCACCGTCTGTTCTGCTTACAAGAAGTAAGCATGATTTAAAACAACTTAAGCAGTAAGACTAAATCACAGCAGCACAATACATTCGCTATTATTTAATTAAATAATTCCATGTTCACATCAGACATAGAGCTGAGGATGTGGAAGCAAAAACAGCTGTAGTCTAATTTCAGTTTTGTTATTTTATTCAAGATTTAGACACTGAAAAACAAGTGATGTTAAACCTAGATGTAATGATGACCATACACTGCATGACTCCAAGGAATTACCACATTTTACCTAGTTAGGGTGAAGATGTAAGGTATGCTGTGATGAAGAAAGAAGGCCAAAGCTTTCAACTTGTTTTAGTTAGGCCCAGTCTCAGCAGTGTACTCTCAGCACATTTGATACACACTGACACAGTTAAACTGGTCAGAAACACCACCACAGTTGCTCTTTTTTTAAGACCATGACTGGAGAAGCAGAAATAATACTGGCGACTGAAAGAGTAAACCCAGTGTTTTCCACTTCTGATAAAACTATCGGAAGTTCTTTTGACTTCTCCAGTGGAAGAGTTCTTTCTGAGGCACAACGAACATTAGCAGAAGAACCAGCAAAGGCCTACCTCTAATGCATCCCATAAGTGTCACAGAGAAAGTCTGGACCCTTCCCTTTTGTGAAGCCTACTATCACTAGTGCAGGCCTTAAGACCTCTTTAGTTTTCTCCAGCAAATGCAGTGAATAATCATCTGTTCACAACAGCTATGCGTAAGTTTTCTTCCTTGCACAGGAATCCATGACCTGGACAACGTAGGTCAGAGTGGGTTTCCCTGCTCAGCTGGCTCTGGAACATGGTTTGTAGTGCCAAAGACCAGAAACACAGGAAATAGGTCTTGCTTGTGATGTCAGACAACAAGCACATGCAGTCAAGAGTGGTTCCAGAGTTACTCAACAGTGGAAATTTGAATATGTGGGGAATACAAACGCTGCTCTCACCTTCCTCTTGGCAGGTCTGCGTCGTCCTTCTTCCAGCGGACGGTCGGCTGTGGGTCCCCCTGCACCTGGCATCGGAAATCCACGGCTTCCTCCTCCAGCACCACCTGGTTGATTGGTCGCCTGAGAAACGTGGGCCGCTCTTGAAAAGAGACATTAAAATTCCTCAGTGAGTCAGAGGGCTGAAATGAAAAAAAAACTTTTGACTTTTCAGCAAATTTTTGTTTACCAATCTGCGGAAGACAGAAAGGAGGGCCGAGTTCCACAAATTCAGACAAGTGGAACTGATGATGTGCACCGGCAGCCAGAACAGTGACGGCCAGGTCAGAGATGCCAAGGTAGTGATGTCTGGCCTTCATGAAAAAGCCGAGTGCCACTAGCACGAAGCATGTGCCAGCACCGGCTCTCTGCCTGTCACAGCACCGGGGACGTCTTCCAGATCATGCCCTTCCATGTGAACTCTTTGGCTCTGCACTGCTGCATGCTCTGAGTGTGATTTAAAAGCTACTGTCTGCTCCAGGAATATATGAGCTGCCTGCAGAGATATCCTGCCTTTGGCAATAATCAATACCTTGATGCTTCGGAGGAAAATGCAAACTGTGTTCGGTGTCCCAGACAATTGAGGGCTATTGTGCTAAGGTCAAATCTTCACTGATCCCCATCACTAACTTCATCGTGGAAAAATAAATTAAGGCCTGAATAATAAGTTCTGTTTACCCTTGTTATGTTAGTCTGCACAGCTACAAATATTATTAATCATCATAATGTTGCACAGGCCTGCTTGAAATCCAGATGCAGAGCCACAATCTGATCTCAGTTACAGTGGTACAAACTCAAAGTACCGGTAATTTCATTTGAAAGGATGTCACTGGGGTTAGTTTCCAAGTCGCCTTTGGATTGCATAAATTTTGTTCTGTCCTCTCCCAGCCATACCACACTTTTATTGTCATAAATTATTTATGCCAGAGACAAACCATTATAAGACTGGGTTTACATGAGGCAATATTTCCACTCAAGACAGGGATTTATTATAAAGACATTTAAAACCAGTTACACACTGTTTCACATTTCATTCTCAGCAAGTTGAGGGGTATAATGTCACTTAGAAAATCATTCAAAATTTACACAGATGTAAGCAACACCAGACTCTGACTTAGGCAGATTGTTTTCCTAACCACAAAGCTGCATTTATAGGCTTGCTATAGATGTTTAGTATATGCAAATTAAGAAAAAAAAAAAGAAAGTAAAAAAAGCATTAAAAGAACATTAATAAGGTTGCAAATAAGGTGCATGCAGCACCTAAGTGACAGAAGCGTCAAAATTAAGTCAGTTTGTATGCCTTTTCTTCATTCCCTTTCTGCCTTATGGGAATGGCTGCAATTGTATGATCACATACAACTTCTCCCCCAAACATCTCTGAATTGTTGGTATTCATCTAATGAGCAGGTGTTTAATATTTTGCTTTTGTTGTTCTGTTTAGTGGGTGGCCTCCTGTTGTACTACTCAAACCTCTCTTCAAAGAAAGAATTATTACCTTCCTCCTGATCTCCATTACACCTATCTCAATGCTTCATAAGCAATTCATTTACTTTCACAGCCCCTCTCAGAGGGGTGTGATAGAGATCTAAGAAAGCAAGGTAAATAAAATCTGCTAAATTTTCATGCCTAATTTGAGACACAAAACTGTCAATTTATTTTTTCCTGAGAATTTAGTGTTCATTTTATATGTTCAAAGCTCAGCTTCCATTGAATTCAGCTGCCTCTGATAAAATGTGAACCACTTTTACAAATTGAAATAGTAAGGCAGAAAATAAGGAATACAAAAAAGCTGTAAATAATTATTTATATCAGTGACACAGCATCACATAGGAATTCCGTAATATGAGCACAGTTACCTAAAGGTAGAGAAAAATATATTTTGTCATCAGAACAATAGACATATTCAAGAATCAACAGCACTTTTCCAGGTGCTAGAGATAATAACATGTCTAAGGGGAGGACTTTGTTCTCCCTGTTTCTCCCAAGCCATTCCTTTTCTTCCACTTTTTGTTCCTCTTTGTTCTGTAGCTTGTGCCTGAAGCTTGCAGTAGCACTTGGGCACATAGATGTAGAAAGAATGACCCAGGGAACTACTGACCTGTTAGCCTCATCTCTATGCTGGGGAAGATCATGGAACAGATCCTCCTGGAAACTATGCTAAGGCGCATGGAAGAGAGAGAGGTGATATGGGACAATCAGCATGGCAACCAAGAACAAGTCCTGCCTATCCAACCTAGTGGCCTTCTATGATTGTGTATCTGCATCAATGGACAAAGAAAAAGCCAGTGATGTCATCTGTCTGGACTTCAGTAAGGCCTTTGACACAGTCCCCCATAACATCCTTCTCTCCAAATTGGAAAGATACTGATTTGATGGGTGGACCGTTTGGTGGATGAGGAACTAGTTCAGATCATACCCAGAGAGTGGTGGCCAATGGTTCAATGTCTGGATGGAGATCAGTGACAAGTAGTGTCCCTCAGTACTGGGACCAATGTTTTTTAATATCTTCATCGATAACATCAACAGTAGGACTGAGTGCATCCTCAGCAAGTTTGTGGATGACACCAACTGTTTGGTGTGGTCAACACACCTGAGGGATGGGATACCATTCAAAGAGACCTAGAAAGGATTGAGCAGTGGGCCCAGGTGAATCTTATGAGTTTCAGTGAATCCAAGTGCAAGGTCTTATAGCTTGGTCACAGCAACCCCCACTATCAGTACAAAGGATAGAGACACAGCCCTGCTGAAAAGGACTGGGGTGTACTGAATGGAAAACCAGCAATGTGCCCTTCCAGCCCAGAAAGCCAACCATATGTATCCTGGGTTGCATCAAAAAGAGCGTGGCCAGGAGGTTGAGGGAGGTGATCCCATCCCTCTATTCTGAGCTGGTGAAACCTCACCTGGAGTACTGTGTCTAGATGTGGATTCCTCAGTGCAGGAGATAAGTTGAAGTGCATTCAGAGGACGGCCACAAAAATGACCCAAGGGATGGAACACCTCCCCTGTGAGGACAAACTGAGAGAGCTGGAGCTGTTCAGCCTGGTGAAGAGAAGGCTCTGGGAGGACCTTTCAATATCTACAGAGGGACTATAAGAAAAAAGGGGACAGACTCTACAGCAGGCTCTGTGATGACAGGACAGGGAGAAATGATTTAAAAGTAAAAGAGGAGAGAATTACACTCGATATAAGGTAATTTTTTTTTTACGTTAAGAGTAGTGAAGCACTGGAACAGATTGTCCAGAGATTGCTGGAAGCCCCATCCTTGGAGACTTCAAGGTAAGGCTAGATGGGGCTCTGAGCAACCTAATCTAGCTGTAGGTGTCCCTGTTCACAGCAGGGGAGTTGGAATAGATTACTTTTAAAGGCCTCTTCCAACACAAATGATTCTCTGATTCTGTGAAAATTAAAAAGCAATAAAAATAAAAATCAGCTGAAGTAGACACCAAGCATGGAAAAATTTGGATAAAGTCATTTTAGTCTGACGAACATTTAAACTGGTCGAAGTAGCAAAAGCATTAGCTGTCGGCCTTAGCACTAAGCAATGCACTTGGTCTGCCTGCGAAGATGTGCATCTAAAAGGGAATATGTTAATTAAACTTTCTGTAAGTTTTTCTGCACAACTTCTCACCTAAAAGAGCTCAGTCCAACACTTGCCTTAGCTCACAAAAAAATACCTTTTACCTTTTGGTATTTGTATTTCAAGAGATGATCCTCAACCAAGAAATCAGATCCAGATAAACATCCTTATAGGTGATTCAAAGGCTCTAGTTAGTTAGCTTTGAATATAATAACTCTGCATGTACCTCTATGTTTGCTTGATCTGCATACAGAAATGATTGTTGATCATGTTTACAAAAGCTGCCTGTAAACAGCTAAGAAACTAAGACTTGCATATTTATGAAGCTGCTACTTGTGGTTACAAACACTTCTATACAGGAGGTGAGAAAATAAATTCCTATCACATTTTAAAGAGAACTCTGCTGATGAAACAGTAAATGGCCAAAAGATCAGTACGTAAATCACTTGATTCCACACCAAGACAATTTAGGAGTATATATTTTTGTTTCAGATCAGGTTCTTAAAAATTGCATTTTCCAAAATAGTTACGAATTTTCTAGAAAATAAATAGCTTTGTAAGTACAGATCACAGTTATCAATGGCATGCAAATAACAATAACTGCTGTTTCCATTTTTCCATTATCTCTACATTTTTTACAGTGCGATTCAGGAAAGAACAAGTTCTCTCTCATGTTGTTTCCTGTTTTTGTATCACTCAGACAATGCCTTGAATATGTCCAATAGCTAATTATACAGCTATAAAGTGATCAGAGTGAATGCCATTGCTAATGCAATTAACATCCTTTATGTGAGATTAACTGGATTTGAGTCACCTGCATAACTTGCTTACAACATTAATCTCTCAGGAGACAGAGCACTGCTTGCCTGAGCATGCTAAACAGAAAATGTATCTTTGCACAGTCAGGTCAAATACAGTCTCAGAGGCAAACCTGAGAAAATATAGCATGATTCTTTTTTTTTCTTTTTTCTTTTAAATGGTTTGCCCATAAATAAAGTCTAGTGGTATAAATAGACACTGTTACTCTGTCAATGGCTTTCAAAATATAATATATTTGAAAAATAAAGGGAAATAAATTGAAAACATAAACATATATAAAACTTTCAATGGAGTTATTTAATAAGTTTTTACTGAGTAAATAAAGTATCTACTTTCCAGGCTTTCTCTGATGAATATTAAAAATCTTTGAAGAGAACTACAAAATAGGCCGTGGTTATATGTCATGTCAAACAGCTGTACTACTATCAGAGTGACCTTTCTAACTTCAGAATAAACTTTGCTTGAAGTTATAAAAGGGGATTGTTACTGCAATCTAGACACCTACAGTATGTTGCAGTGCTTGAGATACACACTGGAAGAAAATCACAGAAGTGATTCAAGCCAGAAGCATGAAAAAATTCTTCTTTGCTTTGGGTGCTGACACAAGTAAACCCCAGAACTCAATTTTTCCTCCATTTAAAACAGGTCTGTGTATCACACTATATTAGAGAGATTCAGATGACTTTCAGATGTATTACTGCCCTTTCCCAGTTCCTCAGAAAGTCAGACAGCCATATATGGGATCTCAATCTAATTAAAATGATCCTAACTACCTTAATATATTTTGTCTGCTGAGGCAACCGCTACAGTGAAAGATTTGATGGTCTTCATAATGTGAAGACTCAATCTGATTTAAAACTGTTTTTTCCTTTGCTAGAGAGAAGGCATCATTTTTTGAAAATATTCTCCTCTTCTATAAAGAAGTAGTAAAACATGAGTTAAAAGGATGGTTCTGGGGAGGGATTTAACAGCAAATAGTTAAAAACAAAACAAAACTTTTTCACCTTAGTGCTCTGATGCAAAGAAAAGAAATAAACATTAGATGATTGGAAGCAAGTTTCACTTCAAAATGCTGTCAATAATGTAGATATTACATTACTTGCAATGTGAGCTGCATAAAGTAAAGTTCTTTGCCAAAAACGAAGATGAGGAAGAAGATAGCATGCTAGGATGCCAGCCAAATAAATGAAAATACAGTTGCAAAGACACATGTTTTACTATTTGAAGATATCCTTTTATTACCGCTTTTTAGGCACTTTTTTTTGTTTGTTTGAAAAATAAGAACTTATGTAGACATTGCACACTTCTGAGCTAGTCAGGACGCAATGAACTTGCATGCTGAGGGCACAGAGCACAATAGGAGGTGCTTGGGAATTAACTAAAATTATTTTTTTCAACTCACTGTTTTCCTACTATTGCATATATCTAACAAGGTTTTAATTGCAGGGATAGATTTTGCTGATCATAAATACAAAATCTGGAGTTTGACCAAACCCTTTTTTTACTGTTGTATCATCCTACTGCACCTTTTTAGTACCAATGGATAACAAATACTGCAAAGCCCTGATGCTTCTTCACAAACTGCCACAAGCACGCTACAAATGGGAAGTATTAAGGATTTGAAGGAAAACAGGAAGAGTTAAGCTCTGAAAGACAAAATACACATTGCTAACTTCTCTGTCTTGAACTGTGAATGTAAACTTGATTCAGGAAGGTTTTCCACATGGCTGGGAAATCTTTTGGGACTAATTTGCAAGATATGATGCGACAAGACAGCTAGGGCCTTCCACATAGTCAGAATTCAGGAAAGAAAAAAGGGGCACAATGTCTTCATTAAGGGGTTTTTGGATTTCTTCCTCTAACATCTTGTCATCACAGTATACTTTTGCTGGAACTATGGTATCTCTTTCAGTCTGACAATATCAAGAGAACATCAAACGCAAATATTTCTTCAAGCATCAGAAGAAAGTACCTCTTCATCCCACAGGACCTTATTAGCTGAAGAAAGGTTTGGATACCAAAGCTAAAATCAAAGATTAACACAAAACAATCTTTAATATGTCTGAATTGACAAATCCTTTAAGGTATTTTCATACTCTTATTAGTAACAATTTATATTCTTTTGAGGTTATACTAAATATAACTCACTTTTTTCATTGCCCAATGCCAGCCTCTTGAAGCTGATATATTAAGGCTTTCATTGATTTCACTGAGCTTCAGAATCAATGTACAAGATATATCTTTGTACATTCTCTTCAAACATAACATTTAAAGTCCAAAGGAACAAAAAGGAGTCTGAAATAGTTAAACCATCTTGAAAACTTGAGAACAGTGTGAGAGTACGACAAAATTGTAAAAGGTTAACTTAAACAGTAATTATTGCTTTATTTAATTTCTGGTTCCATATTATGTGTTTATAAACCTAGCTTTCTTACAAATTGAAATGAAATTGTTTCTGTCTTTCATCTTGCCTGAATTCTGTTCAGCCACAGGATATGAACCCAAATACAAAGCAGCCTAATTTGTACCATGCTTCTGAATTCGGCATTTAGAAAAATTGCCCATGGTAATAACGTGCTATGTTGCCTCTTTCTGTGAATGTGAGGATTGATGGATTAGTTATTAACTTTCCTTAAAAGCCACCTCAAGGTCTGACAGAATATGTCTTCATGCTGTACTCCAAGATTACACCTTGGGGTATCATAAAGGCAAAAACAAGCAACTGCGTTAGGAAAAGGAGACTAACAAAATCTAATGCCATTGCTGTCACCATTCAAACAGGAATAATTTTGGGAAGCTCTGCTTACATGATCAACTTTATATTTTCCTTCGAAAATATTCACTTCCACAGTTTTTTGCTTGTTGAAGAATAGCATCTTGGGAATAAAAGAAATGCAATCTGCGCAGATGCTAACAGAATGCCTGAACATCCTCATCCCAGGTGAGGGTCTAAATGTTGAAAATTCTGTTTCCTATGCATATGGGGTTGGAAAAAAATGACTTGTTTTGTGAGAGTTGTACAGGCATTACCCTCAAAAAACTCTCAGCAAAGGCTATTGAATGGGTACCTATCTGAGTGGATACATTCTGCATATGGGAAACTTATTTTCTCCTCCTACTTCTTTCCAAGGGTTTTATTGTCCTTTTTTTTTTTTTTTTACGTTTAACTCAGGAAAGGTGTAATCTTTTAGGCTAGGCTTCCATGCTGTTCCCATTGGGCCACCAGTTACCAGCATACCAACTCAGTTTTTCCACAAGCAATGGCTCAAGCTAAATTTACTGCACAGGAAGCCAGTCACAGGTCAGAAGTGATATGCAGAAATTAACTTCAGGTATTGCAGAAAAACTTGCCGAGCCAGAAGTAACAAGTGGCTGAATCCTGGAGAGGCTTGTGACCTAGTGTGAAATTTTCCAACAGAGAAGAGTACTTCTTAAGGCTGCCCTCACTGTATGGAAAGGTTTTTCTGGGTTTGTTATTAAAACAAAAACAACAACAACAACAAAGGCAAACAAACAAACAAGCAAAACTAAAAAACAATAATATCAATCAGCATTTATTGTCTAGACTGATTGAACTGTCTCCATTAGATACACTGCTTCCTGTAATGGTAACGGGTAATGCTCTCTAGTGCACTTATGTACACATGCACTCATGCAGGATCTGCTGTCTGTACTACGGGAGAGAAGTACAATTGTTCTGCTGATGGAAGACATAGCCAGGCCATCTTCTTTTGTATACAGTGGACCAAGACTAACCTGGACACATCTATACAGTGAGCCCAATATGCCAACACAGAGTTTCAGAGCCAGGTGGCAGCCTGGGAATGGGCATATGAGAGTTGAATTATCTTGTCAAACAACAGAACATAACTTGAGCCACTTCTTCCTGCATGCTATTTATAGCAAAAAAAGAAGACAGGAAGGGAATACCTAAACAGAAGAGAAATTTTAAATAGGAAGATACCATACGAGAAGTGAATTTTAAATACAATTTCTTTAAAAACAGACTAGCACAGTAAAAAAAGAATTAAAGCTTCTAATTTCATTAATTGCTAATTTTGTTCTCTACTCACAATATAGACTCAGATTGTATTTTGAGTTCATTGCTATTATTAAAGTCCCTCCAAAATCAGAATATCATAGTTGACTGTTATATTTTATATATCAAGAAAAACCTAATATTTTTCATAGCTCTGTGCGATATAAAATTACATGCATATTTCATAATTTTTATTCCTACAGCTCAGTGGTTTTTAACAAATTAGTTTCTTAAGGATTTCCTTAGTTTAGAATCGCAATGTACTTGCTATCCACAGGGAATAATACCAGAGATTATTAGCACTTAAACTGATGAAGAAGATGTGCCATGTTGTCTCATTAACATCTATACAATGGCACAACTTCAACAGATTGTCTGCAAAGGACATGATAATTTAATGGAGATCCTTTCTGAATTTTTTGCAAGGCATATTATTTCTGTTTTAAAGTCATATGCTTCCATGAATACATGACAAAATAAGTAGAGTGGAAGCCTTCACAGTCTTGTAATATCAGAGAACAGCAAATCCTCAAGTCACTCACAAATCCTGTCAAGCAGAAACTTTTCTGTGTTCTTTAGAGAGACACGCAATATATCATTTAAGGTGGACAAAAATGCTGAACCGTACATATATGCAAACACAGAGAGTAATATTTGTGATTCTGTTTTCTAGTGCACCATATTAGGCATTAGGTGAGCAAATTAGGAGCACCTACTTTACAAAGTAGCTTAGGTATCTCTGGAAAGTCTTACTGGAATTACAAGCAGTCTTGCTTGGAATTTCAGTATTTTATCAAGGAGGGGTAGCAGGAAGGAACGTTAAGAGTATTTCTTTTTTGTATATATGTAATTATTTTTCTTAGAAGTAAGGGTTTTTTTCTTTATTGATTTTCTTTTGTTTGCTCAAGATCTCTTGACCGATTCCTACAGAATCACAGCTACTGGTAAATAGAAATGTCATGACTACAGGATGTACCACAGCAGGATTTAATGGCTTTGCTTCTTATCCAGTTGTTAGCAGGATGTACCCAGCTCTAAGATCAGTATTACTATATTCTAGCTCTGGACTCTCTCCTATCTATTTCTGACTCATTTAGCAACACCAAAACCCAAAATAATGCCCTTGGCTTTCAGGATGGAAAGCTTCTTTGTGTCTTTTAAAAGATAAATGACGGAAATATGACTATACATTCAGAAAAGTTGATCTTAGATTTTCACTAAGGACTTTTTACAGGTCCATTGAGCTCTTCTGTGCTCTCCTACAAAGGTTTGATTTCACAACTCCACATGAATAAGTAACTATTTAAATAGGCAATGTTGGTCCAAACCTCTGTTAAGTAGGTGCTGTCAACTGTATTAGAAGTGGCTAAATTACATTTGACGAATTAGAAAGGAAGAGCATTATTTTCCTGTACTATCATTTCTAAGTATATGCATAAAACTAAGGACCCCCAAAGAAATTTAAACAGTCTGCTTAGAAGGAAAATCTTGGACAACAACCACTCTATAACTTTAAATTGTAGCCATTGAAACCAGTAGCTGAAAATGCAGCTTAAGCAACATCATTCCATTTTGTAACCTGATTTTGTCTCATGTTCTGATGAGTCACCTAGATCAATTCAATATATAACATTTCTAGTGAAAGAGAAACAAAAGAGTAGCTTTACCAAAGACAGTCAGCTCTGCTGGATCACTGTCTCGTTCCCCCACCATGTTGGTTCCAACACAAGTATACATGCCAGCATCACTTTTTCGTGTATTGGAGATCATTAGCTTCCCGCCACGTATCTGTTTCAAAACAAGAAATACATTTTAAAATTCAGATAAACAGAAGATATTAGAAAAAAACTACATGCTCAGGCAAGCAAGCTTCACAATTGAGGCATTTAAATATTCTGTTTGTAAATATATGTAAGGCTACAAAATAATAATCCCATACCTTTGAAATCTTAAAGATGATCTAGAACACATTTTTATCTTACTGATTAATTTTAAATGTGTTTTTTTTTTCCTTTGATTTTCATTAGATGCTTTATTTTTCAAAGACTATCATTGCTTGCTCTCTTTGCCAATGCAGCATGCTTGTATTTCTTGCATGATGATATATAAAGCATTCTTGACTTTTCTCTTAAGAAAAAGGCAGTTTCACTTAGTTTTATTTAGCCAGTTCATTTTATTGTTACTGTTGCCTGAACAGTTTCCTTGTTCACTGATTAAGACAGATTTTCTCTTTTCCTTGATGCAAACAGACTGAATATAGTCCAAATTGAGAATTCACCTTACTCCCATAAAGCTTAATATTTTCCTAGCTAAAAAGACAAAAAATGTTTGTAGAGTGAAAGAGCAGGGTAGATGAAATAAATAAAGTAACAAATTTGCAGGCTACAAGGTCATGATAAGTGCTAGAACATGAATGCAGTGCTTCAAAATGAGCTAGGAATATAGACAAAAAACCGTAAGAGTCAGGGAGTGACATACAGTTCTTGGCTACTCTCCATTCATCCTCTATTCTTGAGTAGATGATCTGCCCCATAATACCACAACTAGCAACTACTAAGATTGTTCAGCTAGAAATACCATTTTTAGACATCCAAAACAATGAGTAAGTTTCCTAACAGTACTTCATCACTGAATAAGATCAGCACTGGTTGTATTACATATCACCATATACAACAACATCAAAAAAACCTTTATTAAATTAATATCAATACTGAAAAGCTTAATATTAAAAAATTAGGAATTAAATGTCCATGCATCCTTAATTTGTCCCACCAGTTTGCACATAGCATGGAATAATTTCCAGTCACACGATAAGTTAAATCTCTGTGCTGGATCCTTTTTCATTCGGTATACAAAATGAACCATCACAAAAATGCCATCATTACTCATTTACTCACTGCATGTTCCTATTCAAGAACAACTAAACTTCAGAAAATAATTTCAGCCTATCTTTAGAACACACGGCCCAATTTCTATTCTAAATTTGACTTTATTAATGTAATCCTCAGTTACTGTTTTTTTTCCAACATAGACCATTTTTGTACCTCATGGATATGACTGTTTTTATTTTTAAGACACCTCTCTTATATAGGGTCTGATATTGTTCTCATTTTACAGAGAGCTGAGGTTAAGAAAAGGTAAGGTCAAACTTGTCAAAGACATCCACTGAGTTCCAAAGTGGGACAGCTCACATCTAACAGAGTACCTTACACGATCAAATCTACTGCTCTAACAGAACTCAGTTTTAACAGTTGCACAAGGCAAGCCTCAGGAAGTTCAAGCTGGACACACAAATCAGAAGGAATAAACAGAGGAAAACTGACAAGTATAATAACAAGTCTCTATGGGAAAGATGAGTACATTTAGATTTACTTTTCTCTGCCTCTGCAGTTTCGGAACCCATGGCTCCTCTGTCCTTCCACTGACTCAACACAGCAAATCCCCAAAGCCTGTCCCACTCTGAGTCTCTGACTTCAAAGCCAAGCAGATTCTGGTCTTCATTACAGTGGTGTACGTGATCAGGTACAGAGAAAGACTCAAAGACAGTCTGCTGCGCTCAGCTGCTGTGCTTTTAATGCAGGCTTCGTGCCTATAAACAACCATCTGAGATGTACTCACACTGATCCGCTCTTCCCTGTCATCAATACGGACTTTATCTTTTTTCCAGTAGATGGTAGGCTCAGGGTGTCCACGAGGTGGCTGGCACTCCAGTATTGCAGGCTCTCCAGCTGCCACCACAACATCCGTAGGGTTTTGGCGGAAGTCATCTCGTAGCACTAATGTAGTAAAAAAGGGAGAGAAGAAAACATTATTTGAAGTGACATCCTTGTATGTGAGGGAAAAAAATAAAAGATCTGTAGCACCCATTAGTCTTTTCACCCTTAACAGGGTCACTTTCCTTTATGGGAAGCAATACTCCTTGTAAAAGGTTGGTGTTTTTTTTGTTCTTAATACTTCTGCAACTTTGACTACTGTTGTCCCATAACATTGAGAGGAAAAAGCATTTAAATTACCAAGCTGTTTGAAAATTAAATTAGGCAATGCTCGTTAGCTTCTTACGTAAATCAAGCTCCGATAAAGAAGGATTAGGTATAACTAGCTGGCTTTGGTATATGACAGTGATATCCACTTCATCATTATTCTTCCATGTGTGTCCTAGCCTGTAGGTTAATTGACATTCTTATAAACATAAAACTGAAAATTTTTCAAGATGAGCTACTGAAATAGAATTTAGGGCATTTCTCCTCCATGAATTTCAGCTACATAAGGCTTTCATTACAGCTTTTAAACAGTTCTTGCCCTTAATGGAAACAGGGCCCTCTGAGAAATTAGAAAACACCATATCTTAGTGAAGGACCGAGTCAGGAAGAGTTCAGCAGAAATTGCTTAGTCTCATCTCATAAGCAGAGATAATTTATTGCTTTCAATATTAATGAAATGTTCCCCATTTTAAATTTGGAAGTGCATATTTTTCTGTTCTGTGATAAGCCACAAGAAAATATGATTAATGCATAGAAGAACTGGTCTCTGAACAGGCTGATGTGAGTAACCTGTATAAAGGTAGCACTCAAAATGACATATAAGGTACCATATTGTTCTGCATTTTGGGATACACAGGTAGTTCCCAGAGGAAGGAAGGAATTAATTGGCAGATAATTCCTTTCCTCACAGTAAAAAGGTGAATATTTACATCTTGCTCTTCAAGCATAAAATAAAATTGACACAGTTGAAAATGGATGCAACTCTGGCAAGAACTCATTATTCTCAAGTAACACATCCAATAGATACATATTTTCCAACAGATAATGAAAGACTCAACTCCAAAATATTTCCGATTAATACCAAACACTCCAATACTTTTGATTTCCAATAACCAAACTGACAGAAATAGAATTTATAGTGCTTCAAGATCAAATGGAATAACCTTACAAAAAGCACAACACAGAAGTAGTATGCTAAAGATGGTGGGCTGCACCTCTCCTATAAAGAAAGGCTGAGGGACCTGGGCTTGTTCAGCCTGTAGAAGGCTCAGGGGAGATCTCATTGCAGCCTTCCAGTAGTACAAAGGAACTTATAAACAGGAAGAAGACTGACTTTTTAATGTGGTCTGATAGTAATAGGATAAAGGGGAATGGCTTTAAACTAAAAGAGGGGATATTTAGATTAGATATTAGGAGGAAATTTTTTACTCAGAGGGTGTTGAAGCATGGGCATAGGCGGCCCAGAGAAGCTGTGGATGCCCCATCCCTGGAAGTGTTCAACACCAGGTTGGATGGGGCCCTAGGCAGCCTGAGCTGGTGGGTGGCAACCCCCCTATGCAGGGAGGTTGAAACTGGCTGATCTTGAAGGTCTATTCTAACCCAATCCATTCTATGATTTTGCATTACACCGTTTTTCAAACAAAGCTAAGAAAGCTGATACCTCAGCAGCCTCAGGGAAAGAATGAGGAAAAAAAAAGGTCTTACAAAAGTACCTATTTTGGGAAGCACCTTCACGTGTCTCTGGTATGATTATGCTACACAGGAAAAAAAGTACTCCTATGCAGTGATATGCTCTCTTTCACACAATTGGCAACTAGGAAACATGAACTTCTTCTACTATCATAACACAAAAAATAATATTAATTTGTATTGGCTTGACTTTTTATATAATTACAAAACTCCAGTGCAAATTCATTAGTGGAAAATCCCCAGAAAATCAGCAGCTCCAACATCACAATGACTTTATCCTTCCCACTCCTAACTCTTGGCAGCAATACCAAGGAAATCATTTTCCCTGAATGCTACATGAAGCTGAAGAACAGTTTCTTGGGGTGATGCACAGTAAATTATATTAACTTTCTCTGAATCATTCCTGTAACTGTGCAAAGTTCTAATTAGCCGCAGAATATGAAGCTAAGAGGTGATTTGATTTTATCACATTCCTTTACTCAAGTCCTACTGCAAATATGACTTGATGGAAGACAAAGTTGACACTACAGTGTTTATTCGATCTTGCTCTGTTCCTCAACACAGATGCAAATCTTGGTTAGATATATCTCAGTATTTCCACCGACAATGTTCTGCATTTTGGAGAAAAACAAAGTTGTGTGAGAAAAATGAAATAGGTAACAGTAAAGTTGAGATAGAAAGAGAAAGATAAGAGAAAAATGTGTGGAATGCAGAGAGAAAACAAATCAAAGAAGAAAAGGGAGAACATTAACTTTAGAGAGAATAAAAACAGAAAGCCAGGTAAAGGAAGGAAAAGAATCCAAAAAAAAAAAAAAAAGGTAAAGACTAGGGGGCATAGGCTGCCATTTCTCTGCCTCAGTGCTTTCAACACAATATAACAACATCAATACAAAGCACAGATTAACCTGATGAGTGCAGCTATCCCAGCACATTCAAATGTTACCCCAAGTGAGATGAAAGGGCTCATGATGGAGGAGATTTTGGGGTGCTGGCTGGCATGCTCAGCTGCCCTGGCACTGCAGCATACCTCAGCAACACAGAAAGCAACAGAAGGAGGGAGCATCAACAGGAAGCGGAGCTCACACATATTGGGAGGGTAAATGAAAAAGTTGCAGCACAGCTTAGTGCATTCACCATATCTAATAGCACAATCATCTGTGAAAACAGAAAAATGCTTGAGAGCTGCAAAATACTCCTCAGCCAATTATCCACAATTGCCATACACTTCCAAATAACTGCTAGCACGCCTAAGCAGACTCCCTCTCCTGACACTGGCAAGAGGCTTTTGTTCCCTCTTGAAGCCAGCCCTCCTCAGGGCTTTTTAAAAATTCATTGCAAGAGGTGAAGCGCTGCCATTAGGCTCCCCCTCTTCACCCTACATACTTTCTTGCTGTAACCCAACATTAATGCTTGCCCTCAGTGTACATTTAATGAAGGACACCAAAGAGACAGAGAGCTGATGGCCTGGCCCCTGCTCCCCTCCATCAGGACAGTGGCAGCGCTTACTCCCTCGTGCTCATCTACGCACGGCCTTGGAGCTGCACAAGGCTCCCAGGCTTTGCTTCTTGGAAAGGCACTGGGAGGCTACCGGGTGGAAAAGGACAGCTAGGTCACACGTACAGCTGATGATGGTGCTGTGGACAAAAGTTAATTAAAGTTTGATAAGTCTCTTTGTAGTTCTAACAAGGCTGGTGCTGCTCAAACAAGATAGATGTCTGTGAACTGTCACATCAGTCTTTAAGGGATGCAAAACCCTGCATGCCCTCTTACAGGTATTCATGAGGGCAGTAACGCAAAGCAACGACATCTAGCAACAGCAGCAGCAAGATAAATGCTTCCAGGCCAGGCACCTGCTAGAGTTAGGAAAAAAGACAAAAAGAAATCCCTGCTATCGTGGCAACTGCTCACCAGCACCTGCCAGCTTAGGCCCAAATCCAGGCCAAAGCCAAACCAATACTTGTAAACTCAGGGAATTATATGGAAACCAAATTAATTTCCTTGACTGAGGCTCTGGCAATTTGTTTAAAGGAACCAGAGATAAAACATTGTTTATGGGGTGGGAGGAAAGGCGTTAGGGTCAAAATTATTCTAGGCTAGATAACCATGTCTTAATCCTGCTTTTCACCACAACAGCTTCCAGGCTCTTCAAAAGAAAACATTTTTATAGGATTTACATTTACATGATGACTGCGAATAACCATCTGTCTGCTTCTACTTTTTCAATCTGGTCCATGTCCCATGAGTCCCCAGCCCATGGCCAAAGCAGTGAAGCTGGAAGGAAGAAGCACATGCCCATCAGGAGGCTCTGGAATAATTGCCTTCTTCTCCCACCAGCACTTGGCTCTTCTCCTCCTTCCACCAATATATTCAGTGAACATCTGATATTACCAGGAAGGGGAGGGAGGTAAAGCCTCCTTTTTCCCTTTTTCAATGAATTATAATGTCTTAAAACACAGCTACATCTGTCACACTGACTAGAGGGTATAAAAAGATATCAAGTAAATATTAATGTGCTTCTGTAACTTGGTTCTAGTAGTTTATCTTGTCCCTCCTGTTCTGTTTGGTGCTTATCTGAGGATATTATTACACTCACACAAGGGATTTATACAGCTGCACTGGTGGTAGGTTGGTCATATGCCACATGCAGGTAGGTCTCCCTTGATCCAAGGCACTGTCCCATGGGCATTTAACTAAATCCTCATCTCACTATGACTGCTTGGCACTTCTCTCATATGACACATAACGATACACACAGTCAACATGAATTATTATGTCAGATAACTACCCAGATGTCACACAGCATACAGATTAAAGGATTAAAATATTTGAAATAGTGTAATGTGCGGGGGGGTATTTCAGAGCTTGGGTAATAGTATTTATAATCTACTTAAATGGCCTCAGAACAAGCTGGCACTGCTTGCTGGAGTTGGGGAGCAAAAAGAACAAGGGGTTGTAAACAACCTTCCTTGTGAAAAAGAATGATACACTTAGAGGATGCTGCTGCCCTACCTTTTGCTTAAGCCTCTGTCACAGTTCAATAGGGAAGTTATGAACAAAATCATAATTTAGGCTATGGTTCTAAGCAGTACTACAAAGGAGACCTGAACTCCCTCTGCATGTGCACAGCCCTGGAAAAGCTGTCAACCATCATGGAAATTTTTGAAAGAAAGAAGTGAAGAAGAACTATACTGTTTTGTTTTTTTTTTCTTTTGCTTACCCTTCTCCTATCTCACGATATAGATATTGCCTAGGAGACATAAATGCTAGCTAATTTACCATGACTCAAAATGTTCAGACTTCCCAAAACCTGAGAGATTCATTTTCAGAGGTGTTAGGGTATTCTCAGAGACTCCAGTAGTTTTGATAACGTCCAATTTACAAGGCTCCTGTAAATCAAAGTGAGCAAGAGAGTAGTAGGGAGATATCTGACTAAAGAAACAAACAGAGAATACTCGTCCTTTCAAATTCAGCCTCTTTCTTTGGCCTCATTCCTTTTTCTCACTCAATATTCCATGTACTTCTGAACTTAATAACCTACTCATTACTTACAGTTAAAGTGAGCTTGAAAATATATTGTTCAAGCTTCAGAAAAAAAAAAAGAATAATGTGGAAAAAACACTGTTCTGACACATCCTATAAAGCTTTTAACAGCTTGTATATGTAGATACAGTTCTTTATAGAATTCGGACCTTTGCTGAGCATTAGTGGACGTAAAGTGGGAGACCCTTGCTTCTGAACAGAGTATCTATTAAACAAAGTTAACTGGCAAGCCGAGAATCAAAGTATTAGAAATTAAGTGCATGGAAAGCCATTATCAAATAAGTGGACAGACTCCAAATGAAAACACAGTACTATCACCTGTCTCTACTGCACTGAAGTAGAACTTTTTACAATTCCTGCCTCTTTCCATCAAGAAATCCTGAATGGTGCAGTTAAGAGTCAGTGATCTTACAACCAATCTGCCATAAACTTTCAGAAGCTACTCCGTGTTTTAACAGTCAAAAAAGGCAAAGCGAAGCAATAAGCATAACCAAGTATTCTTTATGAATGCAAATATCCTCCAGACCACATTTAAATAATTTCAGAAATCCAAAGCCATATAACACAACATGGCGAAAAAATTTCTCTAGGACACAGAGTAATTTTCTTTCTTCTTATTTTTAAAGCATAATCACTCTGGATAAATGCACTGCACTGCAGTTTAATGTAAGCCTTAAGATTTAACAAGAATCAGACATTCAACAGTTTACTAGAATAGTTATTTAATGATCCTTTAAACTTAAGTCTGCCATTCGTTTCTATATATTCTTTACATTTAATGGGCTACGTGTTTAGAAGATCATGGGCTAGTCATTTATTTTTTCCCAACTAATGTGAATATCAGGTGTGAAATGGAGCACAGCTTCAAAAAAATATCACAGCTTCGGTATTGTACTTTCACTGCCATTTGTCTGCCAGCATGTCTACTTTGCAGCAAGAATATGGAACTTGTCTCAGTAAAAGCACAAGCAAAAAAATATCTTAAAGGAGTTATAAACATATAACCAATTTTCGAAAGCAGCAATATAAAAAAAAAATTACTGAATGTCAAATATACATGAATGAATATCAGGTGAAAGCCTTTGTCTGAGTGCCTCTGAAGAACACACACCAACTGCTCTCTACATAACAGAGTACAGCACAGAGAATCCCCAGAAAATAGATTTAATTAGTAAGTTCACAAATCACAGTATAATATCATTCAGGTTTACTGCTACGACCACAGAAGTAGCATTGACAGGTACATGCAGCACTGTGTTCAACCTAATGAATGCTATCTGTTTGCCACATCAAACTGTTGTATTTTTTTTGTTTTCAGACTGAAGTTTGTTGTCCTGCTTCCAGTTCAAGCCCAGTCAAAATACCTAAAAAGTACATGTGCTTTCAGTAAAGCAAAGGAATAAAACCAGATGTGAATGACAAAAACAAGTACAAATGAATGAATATTTTTTGTACAAGAAATATAGAATGTTACATGCATCATTTAACCAATATAATACAGAATGCAATCTCCGAGCTCTACTGAAGTGTGAATAGCCTCTAATAAACTCCTTGTGTACATATGCACAACACACACACACAGCAGCTGGGATGCTTTCCCATCTTGGCAGGGGGTCACTGTCACATTACTTATATGCTTTAGCCACATTAGGCAACGCATCAAACAAAACAGGCTCTTTCCCAACGTAGGAACTCTATTCCTTCTGTCCCTCATCCTCTTCACCTAACTCTGGTCTGCATCTAGCTACATCTTGTATCTGTACACTAAAGCTCATCTATTCCACTTTTGGAAACAGGATTTTATTCTGTAAGGACTTTTTACTATTTTCTTCAGAAGTAAGGACTGAAAACAGGGTATCTAGGTGTATATTCATTGACAAGCTTTCATAATGTAAGCTCAATAAGCTCTGCAAGGGGACTGTACAGCTATGTTTCACCACGTAATGGAAAAGGAGCTATATCCGTAACTATCTCACAGAACAGGTGGGAGCTGCCTGCAGCTTTTGGACCACCTCTCCTCATATACTGCAAACTATCCTTGTGTCAATAGGTCACACTCAGATGTTTGCCAGGTGCCATTTCAACAGGCATGTTACATAAGTCTGGCTGGCTTTGTGTCTGCTGTCCCATAAGTAGGTAAGTCATGGACACAGGGTCTGCAGTAGTATTTCCTGTAGGACCTGAGATCACAGTGGCTTTCTAACAGTTAACCTTCTGCTGGGTTAAACTGCTTTGATTTTTTTTCAGAACTTGCCCCAGCAAACAGAAACTAGACACTGCATACAACATGCTTGCGTGGCTGTCGCTGAGACATGTCCTGTCATTCGAGGCTAAGGAACAGAAGAAACAGGATCTGTATATAGAAGGATTGGGGTAGCAGAAGGGAACAAGCTATGTGTATGTGTATGTGTACGCATAGCTGTAGCCACATTTGACATCCCACCTTTTCCAAGAATTTAGAGTAAAACTCCAACCCCCAAACCCCTTAATACTGATTACATATTATTATAATCTGACATTATTTTACATAGGTTGCTCTGAAAGCAGACTCCTATTATTTCCATGGAAACTACAACAGATACAAAGAGCACAATAACACTCTCTGATAGAGCAAGTTCTCAGCTATAAAACATTAATTTTCAGCACAGTCACCACCATTAGCTAGGCATTTTCACCAGCAATGAACATAAATATCCATGCTGGGCTCCTAAAAATCTGTAACAGTGGAAGCGACCCACTGTTTCACAGCTGCTATGATGGCATCATTGTTGTGAGGAAAATGTTGCTCACACAGTCCATCTTTCATCGGCTTGAACAGATGGAAGTCAGAAGGTGCTAAATCCAGACTACACTGTGGGTTTGTAGGACAGTCTAGCCAAGATTGGAAATATAACCCACAATCTTAAAACTAGTATGGGGCCTGGCGTTTCTGTGTTTCAAGAAAAAGGCTGTCTTCTTCTCTGGCCTGACTCTGGAAGTTTGAGCCTTCTGCTTAGTCAGTGTTGTGATGTAGCAGTTAAGAGATGATGGTTTGTCTGGGTTCCAGGAAATCCAGAAGGATCCCCCCTTTCCTATTCCGAAAGACAGTGCACATCACTTTATCCACTGAGTGCTGTCTCTTGAACTTTTTCTCTGATGAAGAATTCACATGTTGACTCGACTCCAGCTTGTGGTGACATCATGTCTCATCATCAGTAATGATGCAATCCAGGAAACTGTCTCATTTCTGTGCTTCAGAATTGAGCGACTATAGGCTCTTCTTGCTACTGGCCCAAGAACACGTATATCAGGAAATGGAAGATATGCGCTGCTTCAATCTCAGCGACCACAGCGAGTCCGATCACCGAAAGCTGGAATGGATGAGGGACCATACCCAGAAGATAAGAACTGACATCAACCTATTCGGTGAATGACTGCAGAACCTGTTCAGAGGACTTGGACCATGGTTTGCTCAGATACTTAAAGGTTTAGGTATAGTTTTTTAATGATTGTCTGCATAATGTTATGTGTGCTTTGCTTTATAGGATGCTTGCGGTGATGCTTACAGAGAATGATAGAGTGAATACTTGATTAATGCATAGAACACCATAAGCTGCGTGAAATATTGCAGTAAGTTAGCAATAATAAGAGAAATTTATATAGTAGCCAATAAGGTTTAAAGAATGCTTTGATAGTGAATAATTTAGGTATTGTAGTAGGTATAGTAGGTATAGGGATATTATACTTGCGGTCGCACTGTACGGGATTAAACCTTATCTATCATGGGGAGGGGGAGATGTTACCAGATGCGTTTCTGCGGGGCTCGGGTTGTTACGGTGATAGGTCTCTCCCCATGATGCGTGCCATTGGCTAA
>JANHGO010000072.1:29872410-29899354 GCA_024606505.1 Aquila spilogaster
TGGTGGGCTCGGCCTGGGCCAGAGGCGGGTCCGGCTTGGAGCCGGGGAAGCTTCTGGCAGCTTCTCACGGGAGACGCACCTGCGGCCCCTCCCCCGCTACCAAAAACCCCGCCACACAAACCCAAAACACAAACAAAGAGAAAAATTCATCCTGCCATCTAAAAGTCTGCTCTTCAAAATAATATTTTATGTATTACATGCATACACATCTATCAATATAATTAGCAAAAACGCTATGTCATTTTTTATTTTGTTTTAAATTGCAAGGAAATTAATTTAAAAATGTAAGTATATATATACACACACACATACGTATCTGTACTTATATAAAAATGTCTTTTTCTAGATTATGTATCGTTACATTAATATATTTAACTGAATAACTGTAAGACATCTTACAGAGTTGAGGATGTGGAAACTAAAACAGGTATTCTCCAATTTGAGTTTTGGGATTTTGTTAAAGGATTTAGAAATTGAGAGACAAAAGATATTAACCCAAGCTGCAAACATGATTAAGTGCTGTATGACTCAGGAATTTTGCCATCAGTTTTCATGAAAGTGTATGTGACACTAAATGCCATATTTAGCAAGTGGATGAAGACTGCCAGATAAGAGTCTTAACACTTTTTTCACCTTGTTGGGTTGAAGATGTAAAACATGCTGTGATACAGAAAGCAGATAGCAATGTCTAACTTGTTCTAGTTAGGCCCAGTCTGGTAGTGTGCTCACAGTGCACATAATATACACTGACACAAACTGGCCACAAACACCACTGCAGCTGCTCTTCTTTTAAGATCATGATTGGAGGAGCAGAAGTAACGCTGGCAGCCAGCCTATGCAAGTCCAGTGTTTAAAGCACTTCTTTGAAGAACAGAAGATTTAGATTATTTTTTTTTCCTTTCTTCAAATTCCATTGGCAACGTCGCAGGGATAACCAACACTGATAGAAAAGAACAATCAACTGTGGTGGGGAAAAAAAGGCACTATTCATGTCTCCTCTTGAAATTAAAAGCACTGTGCAAAATTGAGTCAGGACTCATAGGGCCAGAAGGATTGGTTGCGTTATGGAGACCTGGGTTCTCATTCCTGTTCGCAGACCTATTTCTCTGTTAAGACTTTTTAATCTAATAATGATTCAGCACCAAAACTAGAAAAACTTCCAGAAAGCAAGGACCAAACTCTGCTCCTTTAGCTGAAAGGAGCCAAGCTAATTTAATGTCCTTTTATAGGACAGATTCTCATCACCTGCTCACTCTAGAATTTTCTCCATGTTTGTTCCAGACTAAATGAATCTTTCTTGAACACAAGGGACGTGTTACAGATTTCAACTTTGTTTTCCACTTCTGCTAGTTTGCTTTTTTGTTTCCTCAAGAGGAAGGTTTCTCTCTGAGACTTAACAGACATGAGCCAAGGAGCCAGCAAAGCCCACCACAGTGCTCTCCTTCTAATTCATCCTGCTAGTGCAGTGGAGCGGCTCTGCAACTCTGCAGCCAAGTTTTCTCCCTTTTGGTGTCAGCACGTTATTATGAAGGCTACTACCACTAGTACATCCCTAAAACATCTTTACTTTCTCCAGCAAATTCAGTGAATACCCATGTGCTCACAATACTGACACATCACTTTTCTTCCTTCCACGGCAATCCGTTATGTGGACAAATCAACACAGACTGGGTTTCCCTGCTCAGCTGGCTCTGGAACAGGTTTTGTAGTGCCAAAGACCAGCATTATGGGAAATAAATCTTCGCCATAATGTCAAATAACAAACTCTAAGTAGTAGGGAGTAATTCCAGCATTACTCAACAATTGAAATTTGAAAGTGTGGGGAACATAAATGTTGCTCTCACCTTCCTCTCGGTAAGTCTGCATCATCTTTTTTCCACCGGACTGTGGGTGTGGGATCCCCCTGCACCTGGCATCGGAAATCCACGGCCTCCTCCTCCAGCACCACTTGGTTAATCGGTCGCCTGAGAAACGTGGGCCGCTCTGGAAAGAGACATTAAAATTCCTTAGTGAGTCAGAGGGTTGAAATGAACACTTCTCACTTTTCAGGATCTTTTTGCTTACTGATTTACAGAACGAAGAAAGGAGGCTGAGATCCACAAATTCAGACAAGTGGAACTGATGATGAGCATAAAGAGCCCGGAAGATGACTGCCAGGCTGGAGAGGCAGGGGCTGTCGCATCCGGCCCTGATGCAAGAGCTGAGTGCCACCAGAAGGAAGCCTGTGCTAGCACTGACTGCCCACCTGCCACACCAGCTGAGAGATCTCCATGGCCGTGCCCTTCTGTGCGAACATTTTGGCTCTTCACCACCGCATATACACATGATCTAAAAGCTCCTGCCTGCTCTAGCAATAGATGAGCTGCCAGTGGAGATAGCTGCCTTTGGCAATAATCAATGTCTTGATGCTTTGGAGGAAAATGTAAACTCCGTGTTATGCATCTCAGCCAATTGCAGACTATCGTATAGAGGTCAGAGCTTCCCTGATCGCCCTTGCTAACTTCACCATGGAAAACTAAATTAAGGTCTGAATAATAAGTTCTGTTCACCCTTGTTATGTTAGCCTGCATGGCTACAAATATTATTAATCATCATAATGTTGTACAGGCCTGCTTAAAGTCCAGATGCAGAGCCACAATCTGATCTCAGTTATACTGGTACAAACTCAAAGTACCAGTAATTTAATTTGAAAGGATGTCACTGGGGTTAGTTTCTAAGTTGCCTTTGGATTGCATAAATTTTGTTCTGTCCTCTCCTAGCCATACCACACTTTTATCATCATAAATTATTTATGCTAGAGCCAAACCATTGTAAGACTGGGTTTATATGAAGCAGTATTTCCACTCAAGACAGGGATTTATTATAAAGACATTTAAAACTGGTTAGACACTACGTTTCACATTTCATTCTTAGCAAGTTGAAGGGTGTGATGTCACTTAAAAAATTATTCAAAATTCACACAGATGTAAGCAATACCAGATTCTGACTCAGGCAGTTTGTCTTGATAACTACAGAGCTGAGTTTATGGGTTGGCTATCCATGTTTATTATATCCAAATAATAAAACCCCCAACATTAAAAGAATATTAATAACATTGCAAAATCAAGCATGCAGCACCTCAGTGCCAGAACTAAGGCTGTCTGTGTGCCTTTTAATCACTCCCTTTCTGTTTATGTCTTATGGGACTGGTTGCAATTGTATGATCACATACTGTTTTTTCCCCAAACATCTCCAGATTGTTGGTATTCATTTAATGAGCAGGTGTTTAATATTTTGCTTTAGTTGTACCATTTAGTGGGTGGCCTCCTGTCATACTACTCAAACTTCACTTCAAAGGTGGAATTATTAATTTCCTCATGACCTCCATTACACCTATCTTAACGGTTCATAAACAATTCACTTATTTTCATAGCTCCTCTCCAAAGTGCGATGGAGATCTAAGAAAGCAAGGTAAAAAATATCTCCTAAATTTTGATGCTCAACGTGAGACACAAACCTGCCAATTTTTTGGGGGGGAGAATTTAGCATTAATTTTGTGTGTTCAAAGCTCAGCTTCCATTGAATTCAGTTGCAGCCAATAAAATTTTCACCACTTTTGCAAATCAGAATATTAAGTCAGGAAATAAGGAACACAAAACCACCTGTTAATAATTATGTAAATGAGCGACAGCATCACATAGGAATTCCATAATACTAGCAGAAGGACCTATTGGCAGGGAAAAGCATATTTTGTCAGCAGAAGAATAGACAGCATCAAGAATCTATAGCACTTTTCCAGATGCTAGAGATAAAAACATGTCTATCGGGCAGAGATTCTTCTCCCCATTTCTCCCAAGTAATAGTTTTTGTCCTATTCCTAGTCCTGCCCGGGACCTACAGGTTCCAGCAGCGTTTGAGCAAGTAAATTCAGTTCTAGTCTCTCTCCGCACCTTGAAATCTCAGTCTTTATTCCCTGTTTCAAGTCTGTGTACAAGCCATATATAACCTTCACTACAGCTCCTTGTCCTGAGTGTGGTTCATCAGACTTTTCCTTCCCTGTGCATGTAGTCTCCTGATGCTTCCCAGTCTCCAGCTAGGTTTGCTTCTACCCTCACCTATGTGTTTTGGCCAGCCTGTGACAGTGCCTCAAGTCCCCTTCTGTTTCAGTCACTGGCTGTGCCAGCTCTTTCCAGCTGCCGACTGCTTCCTTAGCTGATTTGTCTCCTTCTAGCCCAGAATATTGCTTTTCACAGCTGGAACCCAGCAAGTTCACAAATCCAGTCTTCCTTCCAACTATCCACGCCTCTCACTTCTTCATATCTCACAGCAAACTGACTCTTCTCTGCTGTGTGTTTGAACTACACTTGAACCGGAGCTTCTTTTCTCTGTGCTACCCAGATACAGACCATCCACAATATTAACACAAGAAAAATTGGCCGAAGTAACAAAGCATCATCCCAGGAGAGTGACAGCAGCAGGAGTGCAGTGCAGTTGCAGGAAAATACTATTCAGACCCGCATTCTACCTGGTGTCTCTGGCATATGAATTGATGATTTTTATTTTTTTTTTCCAGAGGTGCATAATTGGCTAAATATAATGAAAATTCTTTGGACAAGCAAAAACGTACATCTCTGGCATAGTGTAGCTATTTCCCATCAAATTTTAAGTCCCTGTTATTCAATATCAGGGACCTGCATTTCTCAGAACAAAAAGCTTCCTCCATTCCTCTCCTTCAAATCCTTCCCCATTTCCCTCCAATTATCCCTTTCACCTCCAAACTGCAGGAACTTCAACATTCTTAGAGAAGAATGAATTATGGCATGGTAAATTTTGGATAAAACCTTTCAGTTTGACAAACTTATTAAAACTGGACAAAGTAACAAAAGCATTAGCTGTTAACTTTAATGCTAAGCAATGCACTTGGCCTGTCTGTAATTATGTGTAAGGGAATATCTTAATGAAACTTTCTGTAAGTTTGTAAGAGTATCTTACTGACAACTTCTCTCCTAAGAAGAGCTCAGACCAACCCCTGCTCTGAGCTCATACACAATACACTCTATATTCTGGTATCTGTTTTTCAAGAGATGATCCTAAACCAAGAAATTTAGATCCAGATCAGCATCCTTATAGATGATTTAGAGACCATGGTTCACCCACGCTGAATTTAAGTAACTCTGCATGTGCCTGTATGTTGGCTTGGTCTGCCTACAAAAATTATTTTAGACCATGTTTATAAAAGTTGCCTGTAAACAGCTAAGAAACTAATGTATGCATATTTACGAGATTGCTACTTGTGGCTGTAAATGCTTCTATACAGGAGATGAGAAAATAAATTCCTATCACATTTTGAGGAGAATCCAGCTGACGAGACAGTAAATGGCTCACAGGTCATTAGGTAAATCACTTGATTCCACATCAAGGCAATTCAGGAGTATACATACATACATGTTTGTTTCAGATCAGCTACTCAAACTGTGTATTTTCCAAAACAGTTAAGAATTTGCTAGAAAATAAATAGTAAGTACAGATCCCAGTTAGCAAGGACATGAAAATACCAATATTTCCATTTTTCCGTAATCTCTGCATTTTGCACAGTGTGAATCAGGAAAGAACAAGTTACCTCTCATGTTGTTTCCTGTATTTGTATCACTCAGACAACCCCTTGAATATGTCCAATAGCTAATTATACAGCTATGAAGTGATCAGAGTGAATGCCATTGCCAATGCAATTAACATTCTTTATGTGAGATTAACTGGATTTGAGTCACCTGCATAACTTGCTTACAATGTTAATCTCTCAGGAGACAGAGCACTGCTTGCCCAAGCATGCTAAATAAAGAAGGTTTCTTCACGTAGCCAGGTCAAATTTAGTTTCAGAGCTAAACTTGAGAAAAAACCTTTTTATTTTTTAATTTTGAAATGGTTTGCCCATAAATAAAGCCTTGTGGTATAATTAAACATTGTTACTCTGTCAACTGCATTCAGAACACAATACATTTGAGAAGCAGCAAGAAAGGGTAATAAATTAAAATCAGAGACATATCTAAAGATTTTGATATAGCTATTTTATAAGCTTTCATTGAGTAAATAAAGAACCCACTTCCTAGACTTTCTCTGATGAATATTAAAAATCTTTGAAGAGAACTATAAAACAGGTCATGGTTATATGTCATGTCAACCAGTCGTGCTATTACTGGGATGACCTTTATAACTTCAGAATAAACTTCACGTGCAGTTATAAAAGGGGATTGTTAATGCAATCTGGGCACACACCTACAATCTGTTGCAGTGCTTGAGATATGCGCTGCAAGAAAACATACAGAACTGATCCTAACCAGAAACATAGGAAAATCCTTTCCTTGCTTTGGGTGCTGACACAAGTTAACCCCAGAACTCAATTTTTCCCCTATTTAACAATTGGCCTGAGTATCACAGTCTATTAGAGAGACTCAGATAACCTTTAGATGTATTATTGCCCTTTCTCTGTTCCTCAAAAAGTTAGACAGCCATATATGGGACCTCAATCTAATTAAAATGATCCTAACTACCTTAATACATTTTCTCTGCTGAGGCAACTGCTAGAATGAAGGATTTGATGCACCCCATAATGTAGAGGCTTAATCTGATTTAGAACTGTTTTCTCTGTCTTTGCTGGAGAGAATGTATCATTTTTTTTAAAATGCTTTCATGTTCTAGAAAGAAGTATTAAAACACGAATTAAAAGGCTTTAGGTAGGGATTCAACAGCAAAGAGTTAAAAATAAAAGCTTTTTTCACTTTAGTGTTCTTATGTAAAGGAAAAAAAAGAAACATTAGATGGTTGGAAGTAAGTTTCACTTCAGAATGCTGTCAATAGCGTAAATATTTCATTAACTGCAATACGATCTGGATAAAGTAAAGTTCTCTGCCAAAAATGAAGATCTTGAAGAAGACAGGATATTAGGATCACACTAAATTTACCTGTGTTAGCCAAATAAATGAAAATATAATTGCAAAAGCAGATGGTTTTATATTTAAAGACATTCTTCTACTACCTCTTTTTAGGCACTTTTCCATTTTTCATTTGAGAAATAAGCACTTGTGTAGACATTGCAAACTTCCACACTCTATGCAGTACTCAAGATGTGATGAGCTTGCACAGTAAAGGCATGGAGCACTGTTAAGAGGCACATGCAAATAAAGTAGAATTATTTTTATCAATTGTTAGTGTTTTTATCCTTTTATATACATCTACAACCATGTTAATTTCAGGTTTTACTGAGCATTAGGTATGGACTTTGGAGACCACATCAGACCCTTTTTCACAGCAGTATCATTATCCTATTAGAACTTGTCAGTATCTGTGGAACAAATATTGCAAAGCCGAACTGGCTTTTTGCAAACTGCCACAAGTACACTGCAAGTGGGAGATACAAGGATTGGAAGAAAAACAGGAGGAGCTTTGCTCTGAAGGACAAAATACGCACTGCCAATTTCTCTGTCTTGAACTGTGAATGTATACCCAGTTTTGGTAGATTTTCCATGTGGCTGGGAAAGCTTCTGGGAGTAATTTCCAAGATACAATGGGACAAGACTCTCTGCTAAGGCCTTCCACATAGAGCTCAGGAAGGTAAAATGGGGCACAACATCTTCATTAAGGGATTTTTGGATTTTTTTCCTCTAACATCATGTCATCACAGTATACTCTTTCTGGAACTATGGTATCTCTTTCAGCCTGACGATGTCTAGAGAACATCAAACACAAAAACTTCTTCAAGCATCAGACAAAAATACCTCTTCATCCCACAGGACCTTATTAGCTGAAAAAGGTTCAGGTACCAGAGCTAAAATCAAAGATTAATCCAAAACAATCTTTAATATGTCTGAATTGGCATATCTTTTAAGACATTTTTGTACTCTTCCTAGTTATGCTTTATATTCTTTTGAGGCTCTTCTAAATATATCTATTTCCACCACTTGATGCTAGCCTCTTGAAGTTGATATATTAAGGCTTTCATTGATTTCACTGAGCTTCAGAATCAATATACAAGATATACCTTTGTACATTCTCTTCAAACATACCACTTTAAGTCCAAAGGAACAAAAAGGAAATAGTTAAAACAACTTGAAAACTTACCTGAGAACAGTGCAGTGGTATGACAAAATGATAAAACATTAACTTAAACAGTAATTCTTACTTCATTTAATTTCTGACTCTGTATTATCTATTTACAAACCAAGCTTTCTTACAAATTGGAATGAAACTGATTCTGTTTTGCATCTTGCTTTAATTATGTTCAGACAAAGGCTATGAGCCCAAACACAAGCAAAGCAGCCTAATTTGTATCACTTACACTTCTGAACTTAGCCTTTAGAATACTGCATCCATAATAATAAAGTACCATGCTGCCTCTTTTTGTGAAGATTAGGACTGATGGATTAGTTATTAACTTCCTTTAAAGGCCAGCTTAGACTCTGTGACAGACCCTGTCTTCCTACTTTACTCCAAGATTACACCTTGGAGGCTCATAAAAGCAAAAACTAGCAGTAGTGCTTGAAAGAGAAGACTATCAAAAGGTAAAGCATATTGTCACTATTCAAAACACAGGAATAATTTTGGGAAGCATTGCTTATATAATCAGTTTGCTTTATGATATTTTACTGAGAAAGTTTGGCAATTTTCTGCTCGTAGAAGAATCATGACCTGGGAACAAAAGAAATGCAATCTGCACCTACACTAACAGTATGCTGTTAGCAGTGCCTAAATGTTGAAAACTAGGTTTCCTATGCAGATGGGGTTGAAAAAAAATAAAATGTTTTGTGAATGTTCTACATGTATTATCCACAACTATCTCTCCACAAAGGTTACTGAATGGGTACACAGCCAAATGGATATATTCTGCACATGGGAAACTTTCATTTTCTCCTCCTACTTCTTTCCAAGGTTCTTACTGCCCATTTTATTTTACTTTTTTAAAATCAAGAAAGGTGTAATCTTTTAGGCTAGGCTTCCATGCTGTTCCCCTCGGGCCACCAGTTACCACCACAATGACTCATTTTTTCCAGAGGCAATGCCTCAAGCTAAATTTACTGTACAGGCAGCCAGAGATCTGTCACGAGTCACATGCAGAAATTAACTTCAGGTATTACAGAAAAACTTGCAAAGCCAAAAGTAACAAGTGGCTGATTCCTTGAAAGGTTTGAGAACTAGTATGAAACAGTTCCTTTTCCTACAGAGTAGCGTATTTACTAAGGCCCCCTTCACACTATGGAAAGAGTTTGGGGGCTTGTTATTTGGAAAAGGAATAGAGACATTAGTAATCAGCTAATTAATACACATTCCTCTCCAGAATCAGCATCAGCTGTAGGCTTGCCAGCCGTTTTATTAAATTCTCGAAGCCTCTTAGCTAAGATATCTTCATTTTAATTATAAAGCCCATTTTCAAATATGTTCAAAACAGTTAAAGTTGGGCACATGAATAATACATAAGTATTATGATATTTTTAGCATATTTTTCTCAACATTTGCACTATTGCCATGTTCCTCAAACCTGTGAGTCATATTAGAGGAAGGCGGTGGACTTAACAGATGATCTGTGGTTTTGCCTGTGTTCAGTAAAGTCTTTCTGAACATGCAAAGCCAATCTGACGCTTCCCAGAGTTGCTGGATTTATTGGATTTATTGTGTATGCTTAGACTGATTGGACTGTCCAGTAGATACATTGCTTCCTGGAAACATCATGGATAATGCTCTCCAGTGCACTGCGCATGCACCCACCCACACACGAGATGCTGCCTGGAGTCCAAGAATGGAATACAACTGTTCTGCTCGTGGAAGGCAAAGCCAAGCCACCTCCTTTTGTATGGAGTGGACCAGGACTAACCTGGACATGTCTTTACAGTGAGCCCAATACACCAACACAGAGCTTCAGGGTGAGGTGGCAGCCGGGAAATGGGCACAGGATAGTCGAATCATCTTGTCAAACAGCAGATCCTAACCTGCGTGCCTGCTTTCTGCATGCTATTCTTGTACAGCAAAATGGAAGATAGGAAGGGAATACCTAGATAGAAGGGGAATTTTACATAGGAAGATACCCAGACAGGAAAGGAATTTTGAATACAATTTTCTTTAGGTAGCCTAGCACAATTATGAAGAATTAAAATATCTAATTTCATTTATTGCTGATTTTGCTCAGAATTCACAAAATAGGCTTAGATCATATTTTACGAGTTGATTGCTATGATTAAATCCTGTAAAAAAAATGAGACTATTGTAATTGGCTATGTATTATTTTACGTATCAAGACAAACCTAATACTTTTCATAGCTCTGCAGGATATGAAATTACATGCATATTTCAGTTTTTATTCCTACAGTTCAATGCTTTTTAACAAATTCTTTTCTTAAGGATTTCTTAAGGCTTTGTAGTTTAGGATAGCAAGCAATCTGCTTGCTATCCACAGGGAGTATTACCAGAGATTATCAGTACTTAAACTGATGAAGAAGATATGTCATGCCTCTTTTACATCAGTATAAAGGCACGACTTCAACAGATTGGCTGCAAAGGACATAATAATTTGATAGAGATCCTTTCCGTGCTTTTTGCAAGGTATATTAGTTCTGTCTCTAAAAGTCGTATGCTTCCATGAATCCACAACAAACTAAGTGGAGTGGAAGCCTTTATAGTCTTAAAATGCTGGAAAGCAGCAAATCCTCAGTCACTCACGGATCTTGTCTAGCAGAAACTTTTCTATGCCTTTTGTTAATCCCATAATATGTTTTTTTAAAGTGGACAAACAAATGTGGAATTGCACATACATGCAAGCACAGATGGCAATATGTGTGACTGGGTTTTCCAGTGCACCATATTAGGCAGAAGGTGAAAAAATTAGGAGCATCTGCTTCAGAAAGGGCCTTAGGATTTCTATGAAAAGCCTTACTGAAATTACAAGCAGTCTCGTTTGGAATTATGGTATTGTATTAAGGATATCAAAGAGGTGTAGCAGGAGGGAACATTAACACTATTTCTCTTTCTCTTTCTCTTTTGTATGCATGTATGTGTTTTCTTTAGCAGTGAGGTTTTTTTTCCCTTATTGATTTTCTTTTGTTTGCTCAAGATGTCTTGACTAATTCCTACGAAACCACAGCTAATGGTAAATAGAAATGTCATGACTGCAGGAGGTACCACAGCAGGATTTTGGGGCTTTACTTCTTATCCAGTTGTTAGCAGGATAGATCTAGCTCTGGATTCGATATTACTCTATTCTTGCTCTAGACCCTAACCATAGGGCAAATGTTCCTAACAACCTCTTGCCTTGCCCATCAGGTCTGGAAGCTCTTTCACACAGGAACCCTATTCATTTTTGATTCATTCAGCAGCACCGAAAACCTAAGTGATGCCCTGGTTTACAGGATGAAAAGCTGTTTCATGCCCTTTAGAAAACAAATTACAAAAGTATCTCTATATATTCAAAAAGTTGATCTCGGGATTTTTTCCAATGACTTTATACTGATCAGTTGAGCTCTTTCGTGCTCTCCTACAAAGGTTTGATTTCACAACCCCACAGGAATAAGGAATTATTTAAATAGGCAATGCTGGTCCAAATCTCTGTTAAGCAGGCATTGTCAACTGTATTACAAGTAGCTTAATTACATTTGGCAATTTTGTGGGGGAGAGCATTATGTCCTGCATTATCATCTCTGACTGTATGCATATCACTAAGGACCTCCAATTAGATTGAAACTATGCGCTTAGAAGGAAAATGTTGAGCCATCAGGGCTCCATAATTCTAAATTGCAGCCTTTGAAACCTGGTCTTCTTCAGAAACTGTGAAATGCAGCTTAAGCAGTACTATTGTGTTTTGTTAACCTTGTTTTGTCTCATATTTTGATAAGTCACGCAGGTCAATTCAGTCTATGACATTAGTAGCGAAAAGGAAACAAAAGCTTGAGTTGCTTTACCAAAGACAGTCAGCTCTGCTGGGTCGCTGTCTCGCTCCCCCACCATGTTTGTTCCAACACAAGTATACATGCCGGCGTCACTTTTTCTTGTATTGGAGATCATCAGCTTCCCACCACGTATCTGTTTCAAAACAAGGAATATGTTTTTAACTTCAGATAAACAAAAGATAGCAGAAAAAAGCTACCTTCTCAGGTGGCAAGTTCCACAACTAAGGCATTTAAAAGTTTTGTTTGTAAATATATGTATATCCTTAAAATTATAATCCTATATACTTAAATATCTTTAAGCTGTTGTAGAACACATTTTATCCTACTGACTGATTTTAACTGCATTTCAGTTTTTTTCTTCAGTTTTCATTAGATGCTTTACATTTCAGAGATTACATTTCTTGCTGCCTCTTTGGCAATGCAGAGTGCTTGTATTTCTTGCATGATGATACATAAAGCCCTCTTGACATCTCTCTCACGAAAAAGGCAATTTTACTGAGTTTTCTTTAGTCCATTTTATTTTACTGGTGTCTGAACACTTTCCTTGTTCACTGATCAAGACAGATTTTTCTCTTTTCCTTGATGCAAACAGACTGAATCTAGCCCAAACTGAGAAGTCACCTGACTCCCATAAGACTTAACATTTTCCTGGCTACAAAGGGTGCTTATAGAGTGAAGGAGCAGGGTAGTTGAAAGAAACAAAGTAACAAATTGGCAGCTTGGGAAGTCACAGACAGTGTTCAAAGTTAGAAAAGGAGGTGCTTCAGAATAATCTAGGAATATAGCCAAAAAAACTTGAGAGTCAGGGAATGATAGCCAGTTCCCTGTCACTCTTCCTTCCTCTACTGTTGAGTAGACCCTAGCAGAGACAGTCTGGCCCACAAATAGCAACTACTTAGATTGTTTAGCTTTAAATACTTCCTTAGGCATCCAGAGCAACAAACAAGCTTCTTGACAGTACTTCTGTATTGAATAAGGTCAGCACTGAATGAGTTACATATCATTACATAAAACATAAAACTTTACTGAAGGAATATTAATAGTTGAAAGCTAAGCATTTAAAAATTAGGAATTAAATATATCCCCTCACCCTTAATTTATCCCATTTACTTGCACATACCATGATATAACTTCTAATCACTTGATCAGTTAGGTATTTCTGCTGGATCCTTTTTCATTCAGTACAAGGAATGAACTGTCACAGAATTCAACCAGTGTTACTCATTTATTCAACATGTATTCCTATTCAGGAACAATCATCCTTTAGAGTATAACTTCAGCCTTCATTTAGAATACACATGCCAATTACTACACTAAATACAACTTTACCAATACCATCCTAAGCTGTTGGTCTTTTCCCGTGGAGTATTTGTGTACCTTATAGATATGACTGATTTTATCTTTAAAACACCTCTCTGATATGAGGTCTGATATTTTCATTTCACTGAACTGAGATCTCGTTTCAGTGAACTCAGGTCTAGAAAAAGTAAGGCCAAATTGGTCAGACATCCACTGAGTCCCCCATCTAACAGAGCACCTTGCATGATCATATCTACTGCTCTAATGGACCTCCATTACACTCGTTATACAAATCAAGCCTCAAGTTCAAGTTGGAGACCCAAACCAGAAGGAATAAACAACCTTCCCCCCCCTTCATTTGGGAAAGCCCAGAGAGGCAAACTGCCAATAGTAATGATGAGTCTCTACAGGAAAGGCTATAAAGCTGTAAAGTTCTGCTGCACTCAACTTCAATGCAGGTCCTGTGTGTCTAGACAACCACCCGAGTTGTACTCACACTGATCCGCTCTTCCTTGTCATCAATACGGACTTTATCTTTCTTCCAGTAGATGGTAGGCTCAGGGTGTCCACGAGGTGGCTGGCACTCCAATATGGCAGGCTCTCCAGCTGCCACCACAACATCTGTAGGGTTTTGGCGGAAGTCATCCCGTAGCACTAATGCAATAAATGAGGGACAGAAGAAAAAAATTAATAGAAGTGATGACATTGTAAGTGGAGGAAAAAAAATACATGCAGATACATATAATATTAAACAAACAAGTCTCAACCATTATTAGGTGCTGACTTTGCATCTTACATTTACTGTAAAAGGTCTCATAAAAGAAGTTGGTGAGGTGTGACCTTTTGAGCAATGGAGGCAGATTTCACATACATGGGTTTTTTTTCCTTGTTTTTTCTCCAGATAAGAACACTGCTCTGCATTTAAATTAGAAAGACCTGTAGCACCCATTACTCTTTTTAACCCTGACAGGGTCACTTCCCATCCTTGCAAAAGTAGCATTGAGGGTCTGATGTTGAGTTCTTTTCATAACAGAAAACAACATGCTGAATATGTGGCTTGCCTGGATCTCCAACTTCAGCATAAGCTAGGTAAAGAAGTGACACAACTGATATTGAATTGCAGAATTACACCTCGATTAAGGGTATTGTTATTATTACTGTTATTACTGTTATCACCAAATACATGCCAAAGTGACCACCAGGTCTGAAAGGTGTCAGAGAAATCAAGCTGATGGTAGTGTGGTTCCAGCATATTTATTTCTTCCTTTTATTTTTTTAGTTTTAATATTTCTGCAACTTTGACCAGTGCTGTCCCACGACACTGAAAGGAAAGAGCATTTAAATTACCAAGCTGTTTGAGAACTAAATTAGGCAACACAGGCCAGCTTCTAATGTAAATCAAGCTTCTATAAAGAAGGATTAGGTCCAACTAGCTGGCTTCAGTGTGTTAAAATGATATCCGCTTCATCGTTATTCTTCCATGTATGTCCTAGTCTCTAGGTTAATTGACATTCTTATAAACATAAAACTGAAAATAGCTCTAGATGAGCTACTGAAATAGAATTTAGGGCATTTCCCCTCCTTGAATTTCTGCTACGTATGGCTTTCATTACTGCTTTAAAACAGTTCTTGCCCTTAATGGAACCAGGGCCCTCTGAGAAATTAGAAAACACTGTATCCTAGTGAAGGGGCAAGTCAGGAAGAGTTCAGCAGAAATTGCTCAGTCTCATTTCATAAGCAGAGATAATTTACTGCTTTCAATGTTAATAAAATGTGCCCCATTTTAACATTTGGAACTGAATATTTTTCTATTCTGTAATAAGCCAGAAGAAAATATGATTAATACATACAAGAATTGGTCTCTGAATGGGCTGAGGTGAGCAGACTGTATATATGTGGCACTCAAAATGACATAGGAGGTAACTTTTATTGTTCCCCATTTTGGGATACACAGGTAGATCCCAGAGGAAGAAGGGAATTAATTGGAAGTTAATTCCTCTTCTAACACAAAAAAGAGTGATTATTTAGGTCTTGCTCTTGAAGCATAAAATAAAAGTGACAGGACACAGTTGGCAACAAATCCAGCTCTGGCAAGAACCCGTAGTCTTCTTAGGTGACACACCCAACTGGTACATTTTTTCCAACTGATAATGAAAGACTCAACCCCAAAATATTTCTGATTAATACAAATCACTCATACACTTTTGATTCACAATAATCAAATTGACAGAAATGGAATTTATAGAGCTTCAAGATCAAATGGAAGGAATGACTTATGCAATGTACAACACAGAAACAGTACGCTGAAGATCATGGGCTGCTGACTATTTGGCATTACAACATTTTGCAAAGACAAGAAAGCTAATGCCACAGCAATTTCAGGGAAAGAACCAAAAAAAAAGTCTTATAAAATCACCTATTTTAGGAAGCATCTTCATGTGTCTCTGATCACTATGATACACAGGAAGAAAAAATACTTCTAGGCAATGCTATGGCCTCTTTCATGTAACAGGCAAATTGATAAACACCAACTTCTTACATTATTATTACACACAAAGTAAATATTAATTTTTATTGGCTTGATTCTTTGTACAATTACAGAACTTCAGTGCAAATCCATTAGTGGAAAATCCCCAGAAAATCAGCAGATCCCACAATATAATGACTTCATACTCCTGACTCTTAACTCCTGGCAGCAATATTAAGGAAAGCGTTTTCCTTGAACAATTCACACTGCTATATGAAGCCGGCAAATGCAGTTTCTTGGGGTGATACACAGCAAATTACATTAGCTTTCTCTGAATTATCCCAGCAACTGTGTAAGGTTCCAATCAGCTTCAGAATATGAGGCTAAGAGGTGATTTGATTTTATCACATTCCTTTACCCGAGTCTTACTGCAAATCTGGCTTGAATGGAAGACAAAATTGATGCTACGGGGTTTACTCAATCTTGCTGTGTACCTCAGCACATATGCGAATCTTGAATAGCTATATCTCACCATTTCCATTTAAAGCATTCTGTGTTTTGGAGAAAAACAAAAAATGGTTGGAGAAAAATGAAATAGGGGAAAAAATAAAGCAGGGACAGAAAGACAAAGATAAGAGAAAAATGTGTGGAATATAAATTAAAGAGAGAAAACAACTCAGAGAGGAAGAGGGGGAGCACTGTAAATTTAGGGAGAGCAAAACCAAAAAGCCAGGTAAAGGAAGGAAAAGAGTAAGAATAAAGCAGAGAGAAAAACAAGGTAAAGAGCAGAGGGCATGGGCTGCCATTCCTGTGATTCAGTGCTTTTAATGCAATATAACAACAATGATACAAAGCACAGATGTTAATCTGATCAGCACAGCTATCCCAGCACATCCAAACATCACCCTGAGAGAGAAGGAGCAGGGAAGAGGAAGGGGGCGTGCGGAGGAGACCAGAGCTCGAGCTAGCGAGCTTGGCTGTCCCACTCCAGCAGCACAGAAAGCCACAGAAGAAAGGAGCATCAACTGGAGATTGGGTTCACACTTATTAGCACAGTAAATGGAAAAGTTGCAGCACAGCTTAGTGCATTCACCATATCTAATGGCACAATCATCTGTGAAAACAGAAAAATGGTTGAGAGCTGCAGAATATTCCTCAGTCAATTATCCACAATTGCTGGGTACTTCCAAATAACTATTAGTGTGCCTGAGCAGATCACCCTCTCCACACACTGGCAAGAGGCTTTTGTTCACTTCGGAAGCTAGCCCTCCTCAGGGCCCTATCGGCAGGGCACAAATACTAGCATTTTAAAAATTCAACCCAAGTGGCGAAACATTGCCATCAGGCTCCTCTTCCTCATCCCATGTTCTTATTTTCCTTTATTCCAATTTTAACATAAGTCACGCAGCTCCCTTTGTGCTTGCATGGGTGTTACCCTACATTTAGCAAGGGATGCCAAAGAGAAAGATCGCCGGCATCCTGTCCTGCCTGCCCATGCTGGGACCACAGTGCACCTGCTCTCCTCGGAGAGCAGGACCTTGGAGGCCGCCGCGCAGCCCCAATGGCAGTGACGGTGATGCAAAAGGGAGCTGCTCCCCTCTGCCAGCCTGATGGCAGCCCAAACATCCTCATGTTTTGAGAGGTAAAGCCTCAGAAGGGCAAAAGCTTCTGGATGGCTACACCTTGCTGTCTGGAAAGGCACCGGGGGACTGGAGAGCTGGAAACGATAGCTAAATCGTACACACAGCCTACAATGGTGCTGTGGACAAAAGTTAATTAAAGTTTGATCGGTCTCTTTGTAGCTCGAACAAGCTGATGCTGCTCAAACAAGATAGATGTCTGCAAGCTGTCACGTCAGCCTTTAAAGCATGCAAAGTCCTGTACGGCCATTTACAGGTACCCACAAGCGTAATCACGGAAAGCGAGCACATCCAGCAATGGCAGTGCTGAGATAAACACTCGCACGCACCTGCCAGAGTGAGGGAGAAAGAAGAAGAAAGAAGTCCCCGCTACCAAGGCAACTGCTTACCAGCACCTGCCAGCTTAGGCCTAAATCCAGGCCTCGGTCAAACTGGTGCTCATAAACTCAGGGAATGACATGGAAACCGAATTAATTTCCTCGACCGAGGCTCTAGCAATTTGTTTAAAGGAAGCAGCGATAAAGCCACAATGTTTATGGGGTAGGAGGGAAGGTGGTGGGGTCAACATTATTCTAGGCTAGATATCCATGCCTTAATCCTGCTTTCCACTACAACAGCTTTCAGGCCCTTAGAAAGAAAACATTTTTATAGGATTTACATTTACATGATGATTACAAATAACCATCTGTCTGCTTCCACTTTTTCAATCTGGTCCATGTCCCACGAGCCCCCAGCCTGTGGTCAGAGCAGCTAAGCTGGAAGGAAGAAGTGGATGCCTGTCAGGAGGCTTTGGGATAATTGCATTCTTCTCCCACCAGTGCTCGGCTCTCCACCTCCTCCCCCTGGCGCGCATGGCGAACATCTGAGATTACCGGGGATGGGAGGGAGGGAAAGACTATCTTTTTTGCCTTTTTCAATGAATGATAATGTCTTAAAACAGAGCTACATCTGTTGTGCTGACTAGAGGGTATAAAGAGATATTGAGTAAATACTAATGTGCTTCTGTAAATTGGGTCCTGGTAGTTTATCTTCCCCCTTCTATCCTGTTGTGTGCTTATCTCAGGATAATATTACTCTCATACAAAGATTTTACACAGCCACATCGGTGGCAGGTTGGTCACCTGTCACATGCAGGTAGGTCTCCTCTGATCCATGGCACTGCCCCACAGGCACTTTCCTAAACCCTCATCTCTGAACCACTGCTTTGGTGCTCCTCTCCTCTGATACACACTGATATGCACAGTCAACACGAATTACTACGTCAAATAACTGCCCAGATGTCATGCAGTGGACAGATTAAAGGATTATTATACTTTAAGTAGCGTATGGTGCAGGGGCGTATTTTAGAACTTGGCTAATGTGTATGATCTACTGAAATGGTCCCTGAGCAAGCCAGCACTACTTGCTGAAACGGGGTGACAGAAAAAAAACAAGGGATCACAGACAACCTTCCTTGTGAAGAACAGTAATACACTTTGTTTGAGGATGCTGCTGCCCTACCTCTTTGTTTCAGCAACTGCCTCTGCCACATTTTGCAACAAAAATGTAAAAAAAAAATCACAATCTAGGCAATAGTCCTAGGCAAGACTCCCAGGGAGCTCCTGAGCTCCCTCTGCATGTGCACCGCCTACGAAAAGCTGCCATCTTTTTTAAAAAAAGATGATAAGGAACCATACATTTCTTTCCTCCTGTTCTTTTTCCCATCCTTTGCCTATCTCCTGATACAGATATTGCCTAGGAGACATGAATGCTAGCTAAGTTACCGTGACTTAAAATGTTCAGGCTTTACTTTAAAATGAGGCCCCAAACTCACCAGATTCATTTTCAGAGGTGTTAGGATATTTTCAAAGAGTCCAGTAGCTTCAACAATGTTTGATTAATAGGGTCCCTAGAAATCAAAGTGAGGAAGAGAGCAGCAGGGAGATACTGCATCAAGAAACAAAAGAAGGAGAATCTTCTTCCTTGCAGATTCAGCAACTTTCTTTGCCTTCATCCTTTTTTCTCACTCAGTATTTCATGTGCTTCTGAACTCAGTAACCTACTCAGTACTTATAGTTAAAGGTAGCTTGCTCTTTATTCTCAGGCCTCAGCAAAGACCAAAAGGTGGAAAAAAAACTCCATTTTGACACATCCTCTAAAAATTCTAACAGCTCATACATACAGATATAGACATTTATAGAATTTGGACTTTGTGATGAGCATTAATATCTAAACGTGAAAGTGGAGACCTTTGCTTCTAAACACAGAGTCTATTAAACCAGGTGAACAGTGAATTACAGTGTTAGAAATCAGGTACATGAACCAACACTGACAAGTAAGTAGACAGATTCCAAATGGAGTCAGTGGGAGATAGTTGTTTCTTTTTCTCTCCCCTAAATTTCAGTCTGAGGTGTACCCCAACTAGCTGATTGCACAAAGGTCAGGAAAGAAGAGAGGCTTTTTCCTTTCTTATTTACAGCACACACTGCAAGAGTCAGACTTTGAAATCTTTTTTCAACGGTTAACCCAATTAAGGGCACTGCGGACCTATCTTACCTTTTACACAATTACACAGCTATACAAGTGATAGTTATTACAGACATTAACTTAGGATTTGTTTCTGATTTTTTAAAGGCTGCTATTTGTGCTGAATTAAGCGTATGCAATACAGTCTGAATATACTTACTGAAAAATTGTACAATGTCCCTGCCTTTCTTGTGATTCACTGTGACTACTTGAATGCAATCTGACATCTCCATATTTTTTTCTGAAAGATTTTATTTGACTACTAGATAGCATGAAGAGTGGAGATTTTTCTAACTTGGAACATAACATATTTATGTTTAAGCTTCCTGATTGAAAACAAAGTTCTATCACCTGTCTTCATTGCAATGAAGCCCCAATAACCTTCTCTCTTTTTTTAAACTCCCACCTCCTTCCACCGACAAATTCTGAATGCTGCAGTTAACAGTCAGCAATCTCATTACCCATCTGTTATAAATCTTCAAAAGCATCACTGTGTTTTGACAGTCAAGAAAGGCAAAGGCAAGCAATACGCATAACCAAGCATTCTTTATGAATGCAAATATCCTGAAGACCACATTTAAGCAATTTCAGAAATCTAAAGCTATACAACGTAATATGTTGAAAATTTTTCTCTAGGATACAGAGCAGATTTCTTTTTTCTTATTCTTAAAGCATAATCACTCTTGATGAATGCACTGCACAGATTGCTATTGCTAACAAGAGACAAGTTACCAAGAGTTTTGTTTCATTGAAACTAAAAACCCTATTACTTTCTTAAAAGTTCAGAGACCATCTAGAAGAACTGGTACCACAATTGCAAACAAAGAACTTTGAAAAATGTGCATGGTCTGTTGTAAGTCTTAAGATTTAACAAAGATCAGACATTTAGCAGTTTACTAGAATAGTTATTTAATAATCCTTTAAACTCAAGTCTGACGTTAGCTTTTACGTGCTCTTCAAATTTAATGGACTACATATTCAGAAAATCATGGGCAAGTAATTTATTTTTTCCCAACTAATGTGAATATCAGATGTGGAATCAAGCACAGCTTCAAAAAACACCACAACCGAAGTAGTGTACTTTCACTGTCACTTGTATGCCAGCATGTCTTCTTTGCAGCAAGAATATGGGACTAGTTTCACCAAAAGCACTAGAGGACTCTTCAAATAACATCGACATGCTTCCTCCCCAGCAATGCAGTAGGGAGGATCATGTTTGGTAAAAGTGGCAATCTTCCAGAATCCCTTGTAGGCTACTGTCAGAAAAAGGATAGATTGAACTGGACAGACCTTTGCTCTCCTGCAGTACTGCTATTCTTAGGTTCTAATATGCAAAATTAGAAAAAAAAACCAAACCAAAAACCAAAACCCCAAACCAAAAAAACAACCCAAACTTAAAGGAATTAGAAATATACCACTTTTCAAAAGCAATGGCATCCAAAAACCCTCAAATGTTACTGTCAGAGATATACGAATGAAATTCAGGTGGGAGCTTTTCATTGAGTGCTTCAGAAGAGCACACAGAAACTGCACTGTACATACAGAATACAGCACGGAGATTCCCCGGAAAGTACGGATTTAATTAGTAAGTTCAGAAACCACAGTATAATAGCATGCAGGTTTACTGTTGAGTACAAAAGTAGCGCTGCCAGGTACCTGCAGCACTGTGCTCTACCTAATGAATGCTACCTAGAGTTTGACACAGCATTGAGCAATTGTATTTTTTCTGTTTCCAGACTGAAGTTGGTTTTCCTGCAACCACTTTAGCTGCTTCAGTCCCCTGGGCTTCCAGTTCAAGCCCAGCCAAAACACCTAAAATGTACATGTGCCCTGAGTAAAACAAAGGAATAAGAACAGACAAGAATCATGAAAACGAATACAAATGAATAAATATTTCTTGTATGAGAAATATAGAATGTTATATGCTTCATTTAACCAATATAATATAGACTGCAATCTCTGAGCTCCACTGAAGTGTGAATAGCCTCTAATAAACTTCTTGTGTACACATGCACAACACATACACAACAGCTGGGACTCTTTTCCATCTTGGCAGGGGGTCACTGCCACATTACTGCTATACTTCAGCCACATTAGGCAAAGCATCAAACAAAATAGGCTGTTGCCTAACATAGGAATTCTTTTCCCTCCATCCCCCCGACCCCCATGCCTAACCCTGGTCTCTATCAAGCTTCATCTGTTAATCAGAATCTAAACCTCATCTATTCATTTGTTTGTGAGCAGGATTTTTTTTTGTCAGGGCTTTTGTGTTGCTCCCTTCAGAAGTCAGGATTGAAAACGAGGCACATGAGCAGACGTAGCAAGGCAAACATTTCTTGGTAAGCTTTCATAAGCCCATCGCAAGGGGACTGTGCAGCCACACTCGTCCACAGCTGGTACACAGAACTACTGGGAGCCGTCTGCTGCTTCTTGAATACCTCACTTCCCATCCTGCAAACTGTCTTCATGTCAATAGGCCATTTTGGGGTGCTTGCCAGATGCCGTTTAAACAGGCCTGCTCTATGGCCCTGGCCGGCCTCATGTCCTCTGTGCCATAAACGGCCAGGTCATGGCCCACAGGCTCAGCAGCGGCATTTCCTGCTGGACCTGACCGCAGTGTGCCACCTTTGTTAACCTTCTCAAGGGCTCGACTGTTTTCACTTTTTTTAGAATTTGTCCTAGCAAATCGAGACTGGAAACTGGAAATGCATAAAACGTGTTTGCATGGCTGTCACTGAGACATGCCCAGTCATTTGATACTAGTGGAAAATAAGAGCCATGTGAAGGAAGAACTGTGTATACAGGGAGTGGGACGGCAGAAGGCTGTAAGTCACCAGTATGTGCGCTCACCGCTCCAGCCATATTTGGCACCCCCTCTCCAAGAATTTACAACAAAACTCCACCCCCTAAAACTCCTCTACCACTTATGATTGCATATTATTTTAATACTCTACAATAAATTAAAAAAGCAAGGCTGTATGGTCCAAAGACATTGTTCACTAAAACTCCAAATCTACCATCTCTGAGAACAGTAAGAGCACTTTTTTCTTCCAGTGTTCAAGCGCTGGGTTTTTCTGAAGTTTCATCATAGGATTCTTCCTTCATAAAAGGCTGCTTTCATCTTTAACAACTGACCAAAAATATTAGATGATGTTTTTTCTGGATTATCTTGAACACTGCAAAATAATTTATCTGTCACTTACCATCTTATCATTCTGCATAATGAATTTTAAGTTTCCAGAGCTCTAAAGAACTGAAGGAGCAACGTGATATGTAGACCCTATATTAAATGCTCTTAGGAGAGAGTCATTTGAATTCCAGCAACATGCTACCAACTAGGAAATAATCCACAAACAACTAGATAAAACAGGAGTTTTCTATGGTCTAAACATGGAAAGGAAGCCCCAAATTTGTGATTTTACGCAAAACAAAGAAAAGACTAGTGTAATGTGCAGGAAATCTTTTGCGGTTTTGAGCTACTCAAATAGTATAAGGAATTACTTCTATACAATATGAAATATCACTCTCCCACTTATTTTCAAAAGAGAAAAAGAATGTAAGAGTTCACATTGCCCTCATTATTATTCACTACATCGTGCAAGAGGGAAGAAAAAAATTAAAGAAGCAGGAGCAAAGACCAACCGTAATAGCCTGGAGCAACAATTTTGAAAGGGGAGCTTCAGCACCCAGAGGGAGACCAGAACCTGGGTGTCCAGCTCCACCCTCCAGTCACACTATGCTGTGCCTGAGACTCAAAATGACCTTCAGCTGAGACATTATACCAGCTCCCAGACATACTGTTGAAAATATAGTAGCATAATGTTTTGAATTGCAGTAAAGGTGAAACAATCCTTTTTTTCTAACTAATACCACTTTCCCAAAGTGCTATGTCATGTTCAACAAATTTTGCATAACAGAAAAATGAACAGTACAAGAAAACTAGAAGAACAAAATGAATCCCCCACATCCCACACATCCTTCTAAACCCTCGGTGCTGAATATTCCTCTGGCAGTTCAGTACAAGAGAAAATCAGGGTAACTACGGATCTGCTGATGGCTTTAAAATAAGAGAAAACTGGCAAACAGCACAACTTAAATAATTGTTTACCCCAGACTACAGAGAAGAAGCAATCTGAGATGTGCCTGTAAAACAGCCTTTAATGGGTGTGTTACTCAGTAGCTAGAGCAGCCCTTCGGATGAGGGGCTCACATTCCTTTTAAGTGTCTGAAAGACCTCTGCTAATCCCACAATTAGAATACAAAATGATTTTTTACAATCTTTCCTCTTCCTTTGGCTTTCTATACATAAAATACTAGTGTAACAAAGAATCTATTCCAGCTCAGGCACCTTTAACAACTAAATATTGAAATAGGTATTATTTTAAATGGGAACTTCCCAGCACATTTAAGTCATTCATTTCACTCCTTCACTCCTAGCATTGAGTTTAACTAGACACATAGTACCTGTGTCTGTAGCTCCCACGAAAGATTTAATTTGTGTACATTTATATAGTTACTGTCATTCTTCAATTGCATTAGAAAACAAGAGGCTTTCCTGACAAGATAAAGTATTCAAGCACCATATAACAGACAAAATATAATATTGAAATAGGCAGATTAGATTATTGGACTAGACAGGATTGGATGGAGGGAATTTTTAGCCTGCCACAGTATTCACCTGGGATAGATTTTAGGCCAAGTAGTACAAACATTTTTTTCCATGCCAATTAGAAAAAAAGACGAAAAAGAAAAAAAAAAAACCAAACTCCTGTTTGGAGGATTTTTAACCCAGATCACTCTAATGACCTTGTTCACAGCCCAGATCCATATGCAACTGACAGAATGACAAGCTATTACAAGGGGAAGAAATAAGTGGCCAGGAGAGAATAGTACTACTTAAACCAGATTTTCCACCAAGGAAAATGTATTGTTAAACCACGCATTATACTTCCCTATATTTAGAATAAGGAATATATAAAATACAATAGCTCATATAACCAGTGCATGCTGTGGGATTTCTCTGAGACCAGGAGAACTGGAAACATTCTGTAGTTTGCTTGTGCAGCTTCAATTAAGGCAAATTGAATTAAACTCTCCCTTGAGGAGGACCTCTGTAGCTCCACTCCTCCTTTTCTGAACAATTCCAGATGTAGGTGCGGAGCATTCTCAGTTTCCCTCTGAAGACTTCCACATGCCTGGCTGTGCTGCCACATTCATACAAAGCGGTGAGCTTCTGGGGGAGAAAACATAGGGCGCTAAACAATGCTCAGCCAATAGTTGGTACATGTTTGATTTTTACAATTTAATTTTGTTCACTGGGGCTTCCTTCCTTACTCAGCAACAGATGGATCAGCTGGAAACAACTCAGAAGGGATGGGAAAACTTCTGCTGCTGAACAAATGAAAGTTTAGTACAATGTGGCTCATAATCCCACATTCAGTGGCACTTTGCTGCTTCTTATCATATCCAGAATTTATTACCTACTTAATAGCTCTTCTTTGCACTTCCTTTTGAGCACCTATTCAATCCAAGGGACTAATTAGACTTCCTTTTCAAATGCCACCAGTACCCTGACTTCTGTTGTAAGGAATCATCCTTCCAGGGTAGGTCTGTAGGTTCACCTTAGCATTTTGAAGCTTAGCAATCAGAATTACCACTCTCGGGGCACACCTTTGGGTCTGACACATGCAGCAGTGATGGAATTCCGGCAGGTCTAATTGCTGACCACAGCTTATGACTTTCCTCTTTCAAACAGACATTTGCTAGAATGCTATTTCTGCCACAACAGCAGGGTACAGGAGATAACTCCATTTTACTGAAACTCATGAAAGCTTTCAAGCCCCAGAGGCTTCCCTCACACCATTAAAAGGCTGTGACATCAACAAAATACATATTGGGTTTTATTAAAATAGCAAATCACAGGGCTATCCTATGAACAAGAGAGCAGTATACTAATTCAATGCAACTAATACTTCGCTTAAGATTTTAAAATTTGTTTCTTCTTCTTTTCTAACCAGAGATCTCAAGGCACTGAGCTACAACCCTCCATACTTTTTCAAACAGTTAAACAGAAATGCCAACATCGGCAGATGCAAAGCAGTAAATCCAATGTGTAACTGAACTTACTGAGCATGAGCAGTTTAACTCTGCATTGTGCACAGCCTGAACATTTGAACATACATCTGAATGTACAGTGCAGCCAGCGCAGAGCTATTGCGTGGGAATTTACCTGCAATTTCTGCGCATCCAGAAGCCTAGACTGCAGACATTCAGCAGATCACTGTTAGAGTGGGCATGTCAGTAGAGCTGGCAGTTTGGATTCAACTCTCTACCAGTCCTTTTTAAAATAAAAAATCCAAGACATTTATTCATAACCTGCCTTCAGATCCTACTGGCAACAGTAAATCCATTAAACTTTGCTTTCACTGTTCATCATGTTTATAAAAATTGTAGGTGGAATTACAAACCACTAATACAAAGCTTGGCATTTCTTCTCCTCAGATGTAATAATGAGCTGGATAAGAACAAAGTTGACCCAGGGATTTCAATACAGAAACTTTCACTGGAAACCTGAGCAGTAGTGTGCAAACCCATGTTTTTACGTCAATATAATAATGGCATTTCTATACCTATTAATAAGTATAGATCTACTGCTGGATACTTGGTTGATGGGACATCATAAAATGAATTCTATTTCTTCTCGAACTATGTAATTAACTCTTAATGAACCCTTCCCTTTTCCCAGTAAATTCAATTTTGTCTAATCCTTGGGTTTATGGTAATGTTGAGCTCATTAAAATGTTACTTAAAACTCATTAAAATGCACACTGAGAGGTAACAGCTTCATTACAGTAATATGTTATAAAAGAAAAAAGAATGCTTTATTATCATTTAATTGTTTCCAAAACTGAATACATTTGCATAGTGATGAGGTTCACAAGATATTTTCAGTAGTACTCAATAATTAAGCAGTTCAGTAATTAAAAATGCATTTTCTAAAAATAATTTTATGTTCTTGCTTACTCCCTGTTGTTTTTTTCAATTGGGAGAAGTGTTCACGTTGATACAGTTTACAGAACGGAGCAATAGCCATACCTGCATTGACATTAAAAGATGTAGCAGTCTAA
>JANHGO010000072.1:29899454-29929855 GCA_024606505.1 Aquila spilogaster
AGAAAAGAAAAGAAAAGAAAAGAAAAGAAAAGAAAAGAAAAGAAAAGAAAAGAAAAGAAAAGAAAAGAAAAGAAAAATTCTCCCGTTTGAAGGATTATTAAGCTAGATCACTCCACTGACCCACTTCACAGTCCAGATCCATAAGTAACTGAGAGAATGACAAGCTAATACATGCAGAGGAAATGAGTGGTCAGGGGAGAATAGAACCACTTAAAACAGATTTTCCACCAAGGAAAATGTATTGTTAAACTATGCATTATATTTCCCTATATTTAGAACAAGGAATACATAAAACACAATAGCTCATGTAACCAGTGCATGCTGTGGGATTTCTCTGAGACCAGGAGAACTGGAAACATTCTCTAGTTTGCTTGTGCAGCTTCAATTAAGGCAAATTGAATTAAACTCTCCCTTGAGGAGGACCTCTGTAGCTCTGCTCCTCCTTTTCTGAACAATTCCAGATGTAGGTGCGGAACATTTTCATTTCTCTCTGAAGACTTCCACATGCATGGCTGTGCTTCCACGCTTGAACAAAGAGGTGAGCTTTTGGGGAAGACTACACAGGGTGTAAAACAATGCCCAGTCAATAGCTCATATGCTTGATTTTAATGATTTAATTCTCTTCATTTGGGCTTCCTTTCTTACTCAGAACAGACGGACTAGCTGGAAACAGCTCAGAAAGAATGGAAACACTTCTACCGCTGAACACCCTTTTGGTACAGCGTAGCTCACAACTGCACACTCAGTGGCTCCGTGCTTTCTTCTTGTCATACCTAGAATGCATTACCTTACTTTGAATTTCCTTTTGAGGACCTATTCATGCCAAGGTGCTAATTAGACTTTTTCTCTAATACCTCCAGTCTACCCTGACTTCTGCCACAAGGATTCATCCTTCCAGCATAGGTCTACAGGTTACCACAGCATTTTCAAGCTTGGCAATTAGAATTATCACCTTCATGACACACTTTTGGGTCTCATACGCACAGGAGCAATGGTACTCCAACAGGCCTAATTACTGGTCACAACTCAAGACTTAACAGACATTTGTTAGAATACTATTTCCCCCACAGCAGGGTACAGGAGATTAACTCAGTTTTTCTGAAAATCATGAGAGGTTTGAGCCCTCCAGAGTCTTCCCCTTCCTACCTTCCAGTAAAAGGCTGTGACATCATCAAAACTCCGCATTTTTAAATAACAAGTCATAGGGCTATTGCACGAACAGGAGAGCACTATACTAATTCAGCACAATTAATACTTTGCTTAACATATTTATTTATTTATATTCTTTTTATTTATTTATTTATTTATTTAATTAATTCTTTTGATTTTTCTAAGCATACATCTCAGTACTCTAAGCCACAACCTTCCATACATTTTTCAAACAGCTAAACAGGATTGCCAACTGGCAGATGCAAAGCAGTAAATCTAATATGTAACTGAACTTACTGAGCACGAGCAGCTCAACTCTGCGTTGTGCAGAGCTTGCTAAGGAAACTCATTGGAATGTATAGCGCAGCTGACACAGAGCTGCTGCATGCAGAGTGGGAATTAACCTGGCACTTCTGGGCATCCAGGAGCCTAGAGACTGTAGAAATTCAACAGCATATCGCTGGAGCTGGCATGCCCATAGTGCTAGCTGTTTAGACTCATATTTCTCTACCAGTCTTTTATCTTCTTTTTTTCTTTTTTTTTAATAACAAATCCAGGACATTTGTTCATAACCTGCCTTCAGATCCTCGTCGCAATGGTAAATCCATTAAACTTTGCTTTCACTGTTCATGATGTTTATAAAAATTGTAGGTGGAATTACTATCCAGTAATACAAAGCTTGGCATTTTTTCTCCTCAGATGTAATAACGAACCGGATAAAAATAAAATTGACCCAGGGATTTCAATACAGAAACTTTCATTGGAAACCCTGGCAATAGTGTGCAAACCCATGTATTTATGTCAATATAATAATGGTACTGCTACACCTATTAATAAGTATAGATTTCACAATGGATTCTTGGTTGATAACACATCATAAAATGCATTATATTTCTTCTAAAACAATATAATTAACTCTTAATGAACCCTTCCCTTTCACCGGTAAATTCAATTTTGTCTAATCCTTGGGTTTATGGTAATGTCGAGCTCATTAAAATGTTACTTAAAACTCATTAAAATGCTCACTGAGAGGTAACAGCTTCATTACGGTAATATGTTGTAAAAGAAAGAAGAATGCTTTATTATCATTTAATTGTTTCCAAAACGGAATATATTTGCATAGTGATGAGGTTCACAGGATATTTTCAGTAGTACTCAATAATTAAGCAGTTCAGTAATTAAAAATGCATTTTCTAAAAATAATTTTATGTTACTGCTTACTCCCTGTTGTGTTTTTCAATTGGGAGAAGAGTTCACGTCGATACAGTTTACAGAATCAAGCAACAGTGATACCTGCACTGATATTAAAAGACATACCAGTTCAATCTTTTGGTAAATTTTCTGTTTAATAACTAATATTTAGAATATAATGATTTAAAATTGTCATCAATGCATTTTGCAAGTCAGGTTTTCTAACAAAGTCAAATATCCATCATTTTTCAGTACCAAGGAAAACCAAGAATTATACAGGGGCTTTTCAAGTGTAAAGCCTTACTGTAACTTTTTATTATTTATCGTTATGATAAACTTGTACATGATTGAATATCTGAGCAGAGATTAGCTGACATCTAGGCATGACTTTTGAGGATGCCAGAGGCACTGTAATTGTGCCCTAGCTCATATTCAGAGGCAGAAATCCTCAAGCCCTGGTACTTACAGAGTACTGTCACTCCTTTCTTTCTTTCCCTCTTAACAAGAGCTGTCCTAGCTCTAAGGCAAAAGGGCTTCTCTTGCAGCCCTGCTAACTGTGTGCCATTTTCTTGCTTTTCACTGTCAGGATGAGGTTGATGGCACCAACAATAAAATGCTGGCCAAGCAGGAATCATCTGCACTACAATGATGGTTGTCATTATAGTTAGATATGTGATTAATAGATTTATTCTTAACAGAAGCCTAATCACACTTATTTTAACAATTTCTATCAGAATAAACTGCTCTGCTGGTTTAGAGAAATCCGATGTGATATTTAGAGTTCCAGGTTTGTTTTCAATATATCTCCCTACAGTGGCAAATAATAGATTAATAAAAACATCCCAAAGGTAGAGATAAAAGTTACATCTTCTCAGTAGCCTCAGCACTAAGGCTGTCTAGTGTCCATTTTTTTTGCCATACGATATCTGCTGTGGAAAATATTTTGTTGACTGAGACATAACTTCCATTTTAACTGCAGAATAAGGGTTACTAGAAAAACTGACATAGATTGCCAGGGTATGCAGCTTGGACTCTCATATAGGAAAAAGACAGCTTTGAAGCCTTGACTCAAGGATCTGCGTAGTGTGATACCATTCAAAGTTCCTTGAAGTGTTAATTTAATACCATTCAATGTTCTTTTCTATGGCTCCAAATCTTACTTCTCTTTCCAAAAAAACAATATTTGTTTTTACATATATACAACATAGAACATCCAGTGTGGATTTTTCAAACTTTCTGTGAAAGTTGTTTGACTAGCAACACAAAGAGACAATTAAATATGGATGCTGCAAGTTACACATTAGTGTACGTGGAACAACAGAAAAGTGCTGTGCTCTACGTCATTAGAAGAAAATAACAGACTAGAACAAAAACAATCTAAAGAAAAAAATGTGAAATGCAAACAACATTTAATATTTTCAGCAGCTGTTGAGTGCATCAACAATTATTGTCTCTTCTGAACAAGCGAAAAAAAATCCACTTATAGGTAATAAGACAGCATTCTCATGGTACCAGGCTGGTACAAAATGAAATCAAGTTATGAGGATAGCAACAGACTTCCTGGGTGAGCCTGGACAGTTAACTGATCTCAGTTCCCAGACGTAAATGGATGGTCAGACTTCTTTTGCTGACTTACTTGATTATTTAAATAAATCAGTTTAAAAGATTTTTACAATCTCCTCTATGTACTTTGTATAGTTCCTAGTGCAGTGGTCCAAATGACAACTCTATAATGTACATCATAACAAAATTTATAAAAGTAAATCCAGGACAGTTACTCAGAGAGACATCAGTGTGGAAGCTGAAAACTGTTCTATAATACAATGTGTCAGGCTGTTTTTCTAAAATTTGCTTTTGATACTCCTTTAACAAATCAAGTCTTTCTGCTGGAGATGCACATTGCTGTTTCTGCAATCATTTACATGACATGTTCTCAGCTATTTCAAAAGAAAACAAATAATGTGTCTTTTTTAGCCAAGTAAACAATCTCTCATTTTATCTTTATTGCACACACTAGCAGATAAACTAAGTCATTTCTCTCAAACACTCATTGAGATGGTTGGAAATAAATAACTTGGAAAATAAATAACTGGCATAATAAGTATTAATGTTGAAAACCCTCTCCACTGTATTTCCTTGCAGCGACTAAGCAAAATTAAATGAGATACCATAAATATGAAATAGAAGATAGATGGAATGTTGAGAAAAAAGAGAAGTAATTACTATAGTGACTGTTTCTCCCTACATAAGCACTGTGTAAATTGAACAACCAGCAACAAAAGCTGTAAAAAGAGTAAGAAAATGTACTAAAGTCTCAGTTTTCAGTCACTATATATGGGAAGGATAACTAGCCTATAAAAGCCAGTGTGTATCAAAAATACCTAAGCACAAATGCTGTTAGAGCAAAATCATAGCTGTGTAACTACAAACCTTAAAAGCAAAAACTATTATGTTAATTTTATGAATATGTATTTATATGTAAGCAAACAAAACGGATACCATTTTAAGTCAGAGCTGATAGAGTAACCTATAAAGAGGAACATACAAAAATAGTACTTTCAAATATGTACTTGTTGCCTGAGTCATTTTGTTCACTGCATCCTCATGCTGTTGTGGGGAGAGAAGCTTAGTGAGAATGGGAATGCTCACCAGTGGGATAGAACAGGAGCTTTAATTTGAGAGATTGGCTGCAATGAAGTGAAGATGCTTGACTTACTTAAATTGATCACTCCGGATTTTTTTTTAACTTGTAACAAAATTATTATCACATTAAAATCTTTTTTTTACTCTCTTGTAGAATAATAAAATTGTCATTTCAAAATGTGTTAAATCTTTTTCTCTTAAAACACTCTAATGCATTCTTACAAAGTGTTTCCTTCCTGAGGTTATTTGATTGTTACGTGTTGCTTTTTCCAAAAGGATGATGGTTTTTAGCATTATGAATTTATTTCTTGATCAGACACCTGAATACCTTGTGGGTCAAACAAAGAAAATGTAAGATTTGAATAGTTTGTTTTGTTTTCATTTTTACACTTTGTAGACACTAAAGACAGAGAACAGTTGTGTTAACTTGTGTGATACATCCCTTCATCCCAAGGATGCATAGTTGTTCAGAAATGGTGATAGTCTTTTCATTACCCACTTCGAGTTAATTTCAACTGTAACAGTGGTTCCTAGAGTGGACACACATATCCTGACTCAGTTTAAGACTCAGGCTTTCTTTTACCCAAAAGAAAACCTTGAAAGAGAAAATCAGAACTGTATGATCCCATATTCCCCTGTAAAATCCGTAAAATGATAATGAAAAAAAAAACACCGTAGAAGAGATATAAAATTAAACAGGGTCTTTTCCTATTAAAAACAAAACTATTTTCTAACATATCTGCACTACAATAGTAAAATGAGGTTCACTGGTGAGAAACAATATTTCTCCTCAGATGAGAAAACACATCAAAAAAGTTAACACGTTCCACATTTCTTAATTATTACAGCTTATAAGCACTTTATTATATATTTTACATTAGTTTTATGAAACACCTATTATTTGCTAGGAGTTATACGCTAGAGGTATTTAGCATCACCACTGGAAACTTGCATGCTCAAGGCCACACACCAGCTTCACTGGTGTACTCTCCAGAAATATGCTACAAGCTTATGTAGAAACGCAAGGACAAATACAAGTGACAAATACAAGTTCTACTTAGTTCTTCAAATAACTTTATGTTCATGAATATTTATAACCTCTCAAGTTTCCCAAGACACACAGTACTAAACATTCCTGTAGAAGGGAAAGAGTCCTCAGCTCAGCCCAAGCTGTGACAAAGAAGGGCTGTCTGTGATCAGTGTGTGTGCTGAAAAATGACTTCCTTTCACATATGAAACACTAAACTGATTTCTATTGTCTTTACTTTCTGTCTAGATTTCCTTTGCTGAGAATTAGAGTTATTGCTTCTTTCAGACTTTGTAAAATGGCTGATCTGTCAGAGATTTGTTTGAGAAATACGAGTGGGAAGAGCAGAGAAAGCAATAAATACCAAATAAAGGAGATAGCTACTCTGGGTATTTTTGCCACTTTTTGTTAAAACACTAAAATCACCTGTTCAAGCTCCTCATCCTTCAACCCCTAATGAGGGATGTTAGTAAAATGAGGCAGTCCAGCCCACCCCCTGATGTCTTTAATTGACTTCATAGGGAGTGTTATCAAGAGCTGCTCAAGCAGTGCTAATGGTGCCCACAGATTGCTCACACATGGCATGGCTGGCACTCCTTGGACCCCAAAAGAGCTAACAGGAGAGTGTAATCTCCATCCTGCATGTGAGCAAAGGCCATGAGTGATCTGGAAACAAGAAGTAAATAGAAAGTGTTCTTTCAGAGATGGAAGGGACATGGAAAATGAAGATAAAGCCAGTATCTAACTATGGAGTCTCTTAAATTCACTATTATGAACTGCTGGCACTACAGAGCAATATTTCAAAGACTGTTCAATACCTTAAGGAATTAGTTATTCACGTAGAAATGTGGGCTTTTGATTTTATCTGTGATTGAATACTTCAACATGGAGACATCAATGACAGTTACAGAGAAAAGTAGCTATTAAGGCTTTTTTTCTGCCAACATTTCAACTACCTTTGAACCTTTGTGATGCAGACATACCCAAGGAGCACAGCTGGACAGAGGCTGATTGTTTAAAAATCAGTTTAGACAGTAAATAAAGTCACAGTATCAAATGCATAGAACATATCCAACCACCAATGTAAATTACTTGCATGATCTTAGTTATATGACAACTTGAAGTGATCTTGAACTTGAAGTGAAGAGTGATCAAAAACCTACCTTCTCCCAAAATATATTATGGTTTATATATTAAGTCATGAAAAAAGTGGTGCTACTATTCTTTAAACAATAATATACAAATAATTTCTCCACTGCACCTCTTTATTATCACAGAATTAAACTTTGCAGTTCACCTACCCATACAGCAATCTCTAAATAAGAGCTCAAAAAAACTGAGAAGGGGTTGGGACTAGGCTGGGTGCACTGATCCAACACTAACACAAGAGGAAAAGAAACGCGCTTGCGTAAAGTGACCAAGAAAGTCATCTATATAAGCATATCTCTTCCTAAAGCAACACTGCCAGTGCCTTCCAGCTGCCTCCTTCATATAGAACACTGAAGTAAGACTTAAATCATATAGCAAATGATTTCTTCATAGTTTTCATAAACTTCCTTCCAGAAATTAAACACCTAAGTATATATGTTTCAATGAAAATAAAAGCTCAAAATGTTTGAGAATTCATTGCTCACTATGCCAACAGGAAATTCTTCTCCCACCTTTCCTGTTTGCTGGCATTAGTACTTTTCCCAAGGATTAATTACTAAAATTCTGCAATTTACCATCGTGCAGGTGATCCCATTTTAGAGATATTCCTCTGGTAGCAGCACAGTGCTTGTATATGCTCGACCGTCTCACTACCCCATGTGTATATGTGCACAATAACATAACTCACTGCTCCAGTTTGAATTTCACTACAAATCTACAACTCTTCTTCCTTCTAGAAATTCCAGAAAAGTGGGTCCCAGCTTCACCCTACTAACTCCTTGCTTACTTAGTGTTGTACTGCATGGAGAGAGAATGGGATGAGGAGAAAAGCAAAGAGGATGATAAACTCCTCTCGTAGTGTCCTGCGCTCCTCAGAAGGGTACATTTTTCAGTCCTGTTTGAGACGGCCAATAAACCAAGCAAGTGACTATGTGAAAGCAGAGAACCCTGGTTCTGTCTCAGTTCATGTCTAAACTCAGTGTGAGATACTCATCAAGTATATTTGAAGCTCTGGGATGACATAGTTACACAAAAATCAAGTATTGGCATGTGTGTTTTTCCACAATACTTTTTGAATAGCTTAACATCAACTCCTTGGTATTGCTGTTAATGTTTTAAAAAGTATCATACGGAAATATTTCAATACCTTTTTTTTTTTTTGTATGATTTAGCAAATGCTGTTTTCCTGGTTACCAGTGGAGCCTGAAATTATTTTTTTTTCTATTATTTAACTGTTCCATTTGAATGAATGGTTCTGTGGAAACTGTTTACTAATGGCATACTCTTCCTGGTCACTTTGAAGAAAAAACAGAATGGAATATATCACATTAACACTGCTTGTTTTCTTTATTAGAGAAATATAAGAGAGTAACACACTTTCTTTAAACTAGGTATTTAGAAACCAATAAGCTCTATCTGCCATGAAAAACACGATAAGAAAGACTGCTAGTGTTCAAGACTATATCCTTGCCAATTTGGGTCCTATTCTTACAAGGGTGTTTGACCATAGACTACAGGCTGGTTCTTGTACTAAGAAATATATTTTTTCTCCATATTTAGTATAAGCATTCAGTATATTCATTGTGTCCTTGAAGAAACATCCTGGGAAAAGATGAGTAATAGTAAGTGAAAGGATAAAGAGCTGAATTTTGGGGTAGGAAAGAGGTTATATGACGCTTACAAAAACTTGAAATAAAGAAGGAAAACAAAACAAAACAAGCCTCAGCTATGCTTTTTTATCAACATTTAGATTGTTGATCTATCTGCTATGACTGGTTTAATTAAACTCTCTGCTGGAAAGAAACAGCTTTTTGTATGATAATCCAGTATTCTTAAATCTACTATGAAAGTCATATACAGAAATAGGTAGCTTATTAAAAAAGAAAAACTAAGCAACCAACCAAACAAAACCCCCAAAACTTTTTAAAAACTACAGATGATTAATCACAGTATTTGATTCCAAGCACCTTGCCATTACTCGAAATATTTTAAGCATGCCCAAACAGGTAGTCTCAATTGCTCTGTATTAAGCAGCTGAATCAGCAATTGCCATGCTCACAAAATATGACAGCACAATTGATTACTGTCTTTTTTTTTCTGCCTCCCAGATAACTGTTTTCCTTTGAAGTCAGAGGCCAAAAGATAAAACATCCTTTATTCTCCAAAGCACTCTTCTTAACTGGGGGTGTTTCCCCATGGCCAAGGAAATGGGGGTTGGGGAGGGGGGGTGGTAATTACTATTCTGTTCCTAATAATTACAAAGACATGAAATAGATGCTGGAAGTATTTGAAAAGCTTTTTTGCGTGTACAGGTGTGAGAAAAAAAATTGAATTTTGTCTCTTCTGTGCTCATTTTGCAAGAATGAACAGCAGTGTTGAGCTGAAGCCTAGCTGTGTTCAAGCAACAACACATACACAGACGCACACATTGACTTCTATTGCTGGGTCATCCAACTAATGAAAATACTGTGCAGTGGATGAACAACGTTATTTACTGAAAAGGTTTTAATTCTTCCTCTTTCACTAAAGCGAAATACAATGTTATCGTGCTTAAATTAGAGGCTCAATCCCTTGTAAAATGAATACATGTGAAAAGGGAGAAGAGAGCTTGTATGTGCTTTGTTTGGTTAGGTAGCTGGCACTACTCCATAAAGCAATGTACTGTGCGTTAGGCCATGTGTGAAGTTCTGCAGTTCATGGGAAAAATAAGTAGCCTCCATTGTGTACAAAAATTTGAAAATCTATGTTTACTAAGAATCAGAGCAACCTAAAAGAGAACTTTAGAGACATAAAACAAAAGCAAAAAACAAAAATGTTACTTGTTCATGGAATATGTCCAAAGGAAAACTAAAAATTTGTTCTTTGCCAGTCACTACCCCACTGAGGAATTTGAGATTCTGGAGTGTTCTCCATACTGTATAAAAGATATTCCACGTATCTCAGTTCCAGATACACTGAGTTCACATGTATACAGGCCTCCTATAGTCCAATCTGTCAGCCTCAGCTATTAAATAAAGATGAGTTTTCCTTCATTTATTCTCCTTCCTTTTTCTCAGTGTTCAGCTTGCCCTGTAGATCCTAGGTAGGATAGAAGCACTGTGCAAGCTGCTACCACGCTCCTTTTGATTCTTCACCTCACTTTGTACCTTGGAAGAGCTGGCTGGGTCTGGAGATGCATAATCAAGGTTAAGAAACACTGTGCTAGATAGCACTGATCTATCCACTCAGGCAGCTATTATATCCTACTGTGTTTTAGACAACAGAAGAGCAAGACAGTGAAGAAATAGAAAATAATCAGAAGTGGAAGTATGGAAGGTGAAAGTTTAAAGAGTAATAAGTATGGAAGCTAAGCAAGGGCATGGCCCATATGCTAGGCTGACTCTTTTTAAATAGCAAGACTGCTTTTGCAGAAAGGGCAAACTACTTGGGTATTCGGTGTGCAACAAAAGGCATATCAAATATATACCAGCTCCTAGGTCTGACACTAACCTTCTTATCCACAGCAATGAAACTACTTATAATTAAAAGCATTATCTTGATGAGAGCTAGATCACCATTCCTTTTCATTTAAGTAGTACATTTTCCACTATTACGGAGACTTTAGCTTATTTAAGTCTGTCCCTCTGGAGCATATTCAACAGCAGTCATTGGTAGACCTAAACTTAGCCTGTACACATTTGTACCTACTCAAGAAAATTCATAAAACACATACAGAAAAGTTTGAAAATACTTACTGTAAGATCTTTTCAAAACCAAAGAACTACCTCTCATCCAGCTATATTTTCCTAAAGTTCGTAAGTCTTTTTCACCTTTCAATCTCCTAAATCCTTTGCAAGTTTATTATTTTTTACCCACTCCTCATTCTGCTTCCCAGTTCTTTAATATACATACTAAACAGCTGGAATCAGTATGTAACTCAAGTCAATTCAAGTTTTTTTAATCTTGTCATTGTGATAAAAAATAATTATTTTCAGTTGTCATTTGGATCTTTTTCCTAGTTTGTACTCTAGGACAGCATTCCACATTTCACACCAAGATTACATGCATCTTTAAAAGCCTGCCTCAAAATGGTTTTTGCCATGCCACTCAATAGCTGATTTGAAAGTCAGAGCTTTCTTCCAGAGATGTCATGATAACACATCATTTACAGATGCTTATTTTATGAGGGCTGGTCTGAAAGGAAGACCTCCTATTTTATTATGTTGGCCCACAACATCAGAGGCAGATGTTGCTGGTATGGCAGTAAAAGTTGTACCTTCCCACTGTATTCTATTACATGTTGTTGCCGTGTGACAGATGGCAGCAGAGGGGAAGTCTGACAAAATTGCATCTGACATGGAAGTACATATGAAACAAAGGTGTGTCACTGAATTTCTCCATGCAGAAAAAAATTGTACCCATTGACATTCATTGACACTTGCTGAACATTTTTGGAGAGCAAACGGTGGATGTGAGCACCGTAAGGACTCATGTTTACTTCAAAAGTAGTATTACTGATGATCAGATTATCTTGTATTTTGTTCTGAGAACAACACCAGTTGCCTCAAGGTGCTGCAGAGGCCTGACAGGACGTACCCCAGATATTCCAGCAAATGGCAGTGTTTCAGAAAGGTTGTCTACTTTCCAAGTTCTGAATCAGCCCTTTATTTTCTCAACTCTCACCTTAATATTCCCATTGTAGTTTGTACCTGAAATTCATTACTGAATTTATACTAGAATTGCTGGCACATACGTATGATGAATCATTCAGAAACTATAATCACATCATAATTAGAAAGCAGTTATCTTCTAATAACTTCAGTGAGTTATACTAGTCAACTTCCACCTAATATTTAAGGAAGTAATGCATGCACTGAACAGATGAGAGTTTAATACTTATCTGAAGGGTTTAATATATATCTGAATTAGTAATGAATCAGTAACGAATACTGAATCAGTAAACACAGGAAGCATACAAAAGATACTGGTTTTGCTTCATTTTCATTACTACAGAGGTAAAAAAAAAAGGCGTATAAAATAGTTTCTACTGAAGATAAGCTCTTTAAATTAGAGAATTCCTTTGAGATTTGCTGTTAGAACTACCTACTGCACATCTACAAAGAGCTGAAACGAGAAATCCAGAATTGAAGCAAACTGCTGGCTAGACAGTGGCATTTTGACAGACAAGATTCTCCAGATTTTGTGTCACTCTAAGTCACAAGCAGATTTACCAGACAGTGTAGTAGTTACTGATACAAATGTTTACATGATGTTAAAGAAGAATAAGCCCTCCAAAACATCAGAAAGCTGGACAAAAATAGTGCAATTTTCTTCAACTGGAAACAAAATAAATCGTACTAACAAAGACATCATGAAAATGGAATCCTAATGGTTTCAAATCACACTGACCAGAGAAGTTATAGCAGTGTTTTGTGAGAAGGGAAAAAAAACAACAGATTAATTAATTCTATGAAAATCAGAGCATATCAATGAGCAATGAAAAGCATCAAGGATTTTTCTGGTTCTGTTATTTTTAATTTCAAGGTAAAATGCAAATAATAAGTTTAGTTTACATAGGAGAAGGAAAACTTTTCCTGGTCTCCCAAATAAAATTTCATTATTGGCTGTTTAAGCTTAGTTATTAGAAACACTGTCCCTGACTTCAGTGGATACTAAATGTCTTCCTTTCTTGGAATTAAAAGCTTATGGGGTATAACAATTCATCCTCAAGCTGTCTGCTGAAGGCAAAGATTAAGTTACAGTTAACGCTGATTGTCAGCAGGCAATGATGTGCTTCCTCCATACTAACGTATGGAGAAATTCCTAAAAGATAGGCATAGGCTAGACATTTAATTGGCATCGTATTGAACAGAACTCTACCTGTTGGCCCTATGCTATGAACTTAATGCACACACACTCATTGAAGGGTGGCAGCCAAAAGAACAACCTGAGTGCACCCTCAATGTGAAGCTGCAGCACATGCTTGGCCAATGATGTTGCCTAACCAGCGTGTTGGAGGAAGCAGCCCTTCCTGTCTCTTTGGTGCTGGTGTGGCTGCAGCTGGAGTGCTGCGTCCCATTCTGGGCTCCCCAGCACTTGCACAGATGCAGATGTACGGAAGCAAGCCAGCCCAGCAAAGGCCACCAAACTGGTGAGATGCTGAAGCACAACACATGGAGTTTGAGGGAGCTGCGTCCCTTCAGCCCAAAGGTTCACCTTGTTGCTGGCTACAATTATCCAGCTGAAGAATACAGGGAAGAGGAATAAGCAATCTTGGTAGCTACTAACAGTGCACAGAGTGTTTTAAACAGGATTAACGCAACAGTGGCCTCAGTGAACACAGAAGGAATTGATCCTTCCGATCTTTACTATGCAAGCATAAACTCAGCACTGCATTTCTTTTGCCTGAGTACTTAATAAACACATCAGGAATCCTTTTGTTTGGACAGTTATGAAACCGCCTACTCTACAGTAGGTAAAAAGAGGAGGAAGAGGAGAGGAAGGACTGTTAAAAAACAAGTTTCCTGCGCTTAACTGGGAAATCCGCTTAAACGGGATGTCTCCCAGGGAACTAATTTAGACCCGATGATACTTAATAGCTATGATTGGTGCTTAGTAAGTATGGTAATTATGTTTAATGGGGATGCCTTAAGGCAATTGAGTGGCACTTAAGTCTTTTGTATGTCTCAATCGCATGGTACTTCTCTCCATTTTCTCTTTTAACAGCTTTCTGACCCTCCGTAACAGCTATAAACAGAAAATGTATACATCACCACCTGTTTCTATGAGTTTGTCCCTTCTGTGTTAAACGCAGGGCCACCACCCCAGACATATATTTGTTGCAGTCTCTGCTCCTATCACTGCAGGAGCCACAGGACCTAGCCAAAATATTGGCTTCGCTTATAATTACGGGCTTGTCTAATAATATGAGGCTTGATGCTTCCACACTGACGCTAATGGGAGTTTTCCAGGAACAGAATCAGATTCAAGCTGAGTTCTGCACACGCCCTTGCAGCAACGCTGTGCTATGTGCAAGAATTTCCTCTCAGTAAAAATGAACAGGAATTGCAGAATATCCCACATTTCTTCTTTAAGAATCTTCATAAATACAATGACTACGTGAAGTTCTGGACAGTTTTCTCTGGGATTTAAAATAATTATAGTTCTTTATAAAATGAGGTGGTCTTAAGGAAATAATTTGGAAGGCTGTGTTTGTTATAATATAAAATCTATGACTGTGTCTGTAATAAACAAATGGGAAGGAAAAAAATCTACTCAAACTAGGACCAATAGTAGAGGGAAGAATAATAAGGTCATAGGCTGGTCACAAGTAAGTTTATGGTAGAGCTTAGAAAGCCCCTAAGTATTAGAGCTAACAGATCCTGAAATGACTTTCTAATAAGCATAGTAGAGGAATAAAACAGATTTTCAGATGGAGCCCACTCAATAACTTTGTGAAAGAAATGATACAATGTCATGTCCAGAATTGCTGGAGAATAGATTTATTGATCCAGAACGTGGGTCTCAATTCTATTTCCCTAAAATCACTTTCAGTACAAGAGTGGAGCCATCAGAGAAAGCAAAATAAAGCATCTTTAATTCAGCTCACTGTTGACATTCTCTCAAGAAACCTGAATGCACTCTTTTAGTACTGAGACACCTAGATTACATACAGTCTTGCTTCTCTTGTCTGAGAGCCTAGGTAGTCAGTAGACTATACATATATCCAATTTCTTTCACAGCAATAACCTTATGTAAATTAATAGAAATGTTGCAAGCTAAGCACATGGAAACTATTGTAAAAACATGCAATTTTAGGTTATAAGTTGGAAATCTAATACAACAACAAAAAAATACATCTGTTTTAGACTAGACAACTGTCTAGTGTTAAAACCTAAAAGTAAGCTGGTTTTTTGAGGCTTCTCACTGAGCTGTGATAGATACAGGATTAAATAATAATTTTTAATGAAAGATACAGACCTACTCTTAAAGTGAATTGTTTTATGATTTCCAATGTGCTTTTGCCAGATGGCTAGAATACCAATTTTCCTACTCCAAATCTAAACAGTAAAATGGTAAATTCCCAACTTGAAAGTAAAAATAATTTTTTATAAATTAATTTGTAAATGATACCCTGGGCCTACTTAGACGCAGTAGCAGCACTTTATTTGTCTTACCATACTTATAAGTATGATAATAAGTATTTTACTTTTATAATATATGCATATTCCTTATGAAATTTTTCTGTCTGAAATATGTATTGTTAAGAGCATACAGACACTGTTACTGTCTTCAGTTCTCACTGAACATTACAACACTCCTTAGGGCAGAATTTTATCAGGATCTGTCATCTCTCAGTTCCCCAATGTCCCAGAATCAGAATCAAGCGTCCATTTGGCACAGATATTGTGCTTTTTAGCATCATTAAATATATATATATATTTGGAACGATTTTAAAAACCACAGTTACCATGTCTCAGGATATTCAATACAGTCAGGACACTGAATTGTTACATTCCTTGCTGGAGCCACAGAAGACTATCTGAGCAGTACAGTGTTCACACAGGTTCTAATAGAAATAAGTACGCAACAGAAATCACTCACAGGATGCAACTTCTCATATTAGATTGTTGCGCTTACCCTCAAGCAGTATTCCAAAGTAAACTGATTACATCAAAATGCAGTCTATGTTGTGATGTAGACTGGTAAAACTGGTCACTAATGCTGTCAGCTAACATTAGTTAAGTGACATTAAAGTTGGTTTATCACTATCAGCATCCTTACCAGACTGAAGTCCAAGCATTTAAAATTTCTCAACTCTTCTTTCACTTATTGCTTCTCTGTACAGGAAAAGTAGTCTTACTGAGAGAGAACAGAACCCTTAGAGGGTCACACAACACATTAGTGGCAGATCCATCCTGACAGCCTGAGCCTGCCTTCTCATTCTACCAACCCTACTGCCTTGCTCTAAGTACAGAAGAGACAGAACCCAAAGCATTTAAGAATGCTCAGGGATACTTCCTTGCAAGTAGTACCCCAAGTTCAACAGGAACAATAATAATAATAATAATAATAATAATAATAATAATAATAATACAAATTAACCCAATCATAGTTTTATCATGCTCCAAGATAAAATCAAAGTTCAGAATGCTTAAGAAAAGATGTGCCCCAAACAATTTTTTACTGGGGAATCCTGTATGCCAATTTTATCCTTTACTGCTGCAGCCTTTGTTTTTGTGTTTGTACTCTTCTGGGTCACAGGTTAGGCTAAATTTTTTTTTTTTTAAAAAAGCTTAAAAACGTGAATGATGGGAGAATATTAAGTAGAAGGAAATACAACTTTTTTTTTAAAATATAAGACATAATAATAATATGTTTTAATAATAATATATTTTAACAAATTTTTATAATATATTTTTAATAATATATGTTTATAGTTTTTATAATAATATGTTTTTATGGTTTTTGTTTGTTTGTTTTTAAGATTTTAAGTCTGGATACTCATATACAGTTCATTCATAATGACTACAGAAAACAAAAGTAGCAGTTGCTGGAAGTGGATAATATAGAGGGAAACAGCAGCAGACAGAACTTGATTTGGACAATGCTTCCTGTTCCTCTACTGTTAAAAAGTATCAGCTCTGCAGAAAAAAATGAAAAAGTGCGTCTAGAGCTTCCCACAAGTATCTATACATTTCTAAAACGGTTCACTTTCAGAAAATGATGATAACTAATGCGAAATCGTTGATGGGAAGAAACTTTCCTTAAGAAAAAGTAATAGATACAAACCTTGGGAAGAATTATGTGTATATATGCTAGCTTCTTCCTCCCCTAACACACTCTAATTTATGTTGTGTTGATCTATGACAGGGAAGGGATTAGGAAAGAAACGTGTTCACATAATTTGGTGCAACACTTTTCTTCACTTAAATTGGAGTTAGATTAGTGTTTGATCCTCAAACTCTGCTAAGGATTCTCAACAACAGGCCAGTCAAGTTCTACTGAATTATAGGTCAATTCATTTTAGGTATAAATTAGTTCGTAAATGTCATGATACTCTACTCTTTTTTTTCTGGCTAATGTCCTCCAAAATATAAACTACATTATGTGCAAGAATGTACTGTAAAGAAACAAAAATAAATCTACCATCCACCAAAGCTGTTCCTCCCACATCTCCTTCAAAACAAATGGGAGCACTACTGCATAAGAAATCAATGCTCTAAATATAAAGGAAGGTCCTCAGTTTTTGCAAATAGCTAACATTTACAAAGCAATATATTATTTGGATTTTTTCTGGCACCTTCAGTTACACTGCAGTCAAAAAGCATTCGAAAAAAAAAGTGATACAAATGTCATCACTAAGCATTGAAAGCACAAAACATGGAATGGGCTCCTGACGTACATTCAGTGACGTGGTGCGTGCTAATAGAGAACAACAAATATTTTAAAGCATACATGAAGAGATCCCCACTTGTAGCCTGGTCACTAGCAACAACAGTAAAGAACCTTACATGTTGTTTTTGTTAAATGGGTGCACTGCTTATTGCAAATCAAATATAGGGAAAGAAAGAGCTCCAAAACAGCCATTATTTAAAAAGCCTTGTCCTTTATGGTGGAAAATCTACGTTCAAGGCAGTAAATACAGCTTCGTACACAAAGACTTAATAGAGTCAGACTTGAAAAAAATACCAAAATGTTCCAAGAAAGTAAATGACATCTCACTGGCTTGTTTACACATTCTCATTTCCCCAAACCACTTTGCTTCATTTACTACACTTTGTCACTGTGAGAGTGTTTGGGGGATTTCAAATGGACTCATTCTGTTCTAACAGATGTCAAAGAAGAGGTACATTGGTTTTAATGCCTATTTTGGGACATATGGGAATAAATTTATTCTCTGAGTAAAAAGTCTGCTGCAGTCATCCAGCAAGATCTGCCTCCACTCTTTTCCATATTTATATCCTCCTAAATTTGCTCAAAATTATCAAGTCACTGTTGTTTACCAAAGCAGTACTGCTCATGTATTATTTTCTGAAAGCACTTTATTGTTGCAATATCACTCAGATAACAAGAGTGAATCTGCCACAGCTTTACTACCATCACCACTCTGGTCCCAGAGATAAATTTGTCAACATCAGCCACTTCTGTTTCCAAAGTAAAACAGACAAAAAAACAACTAAAATTCACATACATATGCGAGTCATACAAATTTGACTTTTCATGTGAAAACATGTTAAGGAAAGCTTGGCTATAAATGAAAGCCATTATTACAATAAACCAAAATGTTAAAGCTTTTTAGAAGTTGATATGAAAATAGGTATTAGAGCCAATTCTCATGTACATTCATAATAATATATTCTACTTGTTACGTTCTTTGTGTAGATGACATATTCTCAAGGCTATCTCTCGCAGCTGTTTCCCAAGAAATGTGAAATCTGATTAAATTTCTAGACCATAATCTAAACTTTTCATTAGATTTAAGAATAAAAGACATTAAAAAAAAAAAATGAACATATGCAGTGCATACAAGACATGAATTGGGCTTTACTGAAAGTTATTACTGTCAACTAGCGTATATTGCTTCCTCCCTGACAACCTCTTAGTAGAGAAAGCATAAACCATGGAAACATGTAGTCTGTCAGGTGTGTGTCATCACATAATGTTTTTAATTTTTGGCTTTCACTCCCACTTTTTTTTTTTATCTTTCTAAGTGATTCCTCAGTACTAAATGGTACTGAAAAGTAGTTAGTGACCTAAGTACAATATTATTAACATCTGTCAGAGAGACACACACAAGAAAATCAATATGAATTTTTCTCACTATTAGCAAATGGTTCCGTGATCTTGTTTTGGTCCTTAAGAAATAAAGGCTACAATATCTTTCAGTTCAAGTGAAGATAGCTTTGTTCTATTTTAATAAAACATTTATCCTAGCAACTTGATGAATCATGACATACCTCCAAACCAGACAATGCCTTTGGGTAACTGAGTTATAGACCTGAAAACTCTGTCTCCCTCAGTAACTCTGTACCTTATGGAGATGCTATATTCTCTGGATATTTTCTGTGTTTTGCTATTCAAAAACTGTCCTGATGCACAGATTTTAAAATATTTTGCATTGTATTGTTGGACAGTCATTAATGGGAGCAGTGACTTCTGTGTTCACGTGAGCACTGGGGTCTCAGTTTTGCACAGTAACAGCTTTCCATTGCTTCAGTAGCTGCGTGCAGCCATGACAAGCAGCAGCTCTGGGTGTGGGCAATCACACTGAAGCTCTTTGGCATATGAAAGATTTAATACACAGCAAGTTCAGTGGGGCTCTTCTGAAGGATGAAAGTCCCAATTGCTTACGAGTGCCACTGACAAGAAACAGTTATGGCTACCCAACGCATTTAAGGTGATTAGAAATGCAGTAGCCTACAAAAGGGTACAGGGAACTTTGTTTCCCTAATTTTTTTTTTTTCCTATCTAGCTGTAGAGGTTTAAATATCACTATGGAGCTGCAGTGGGAAAGAAGAGGGTAGAACTGCAGGCTGTACTTTGCAACACTGATTGAGAATTATGGCACTGGCATAAAATGCTACATTTCCTTTGAACGCCACCATTTCATTTTCAGAATTTGTTATGCAACTCATATTTGTATTATACTTCTCATTTCTATTATAACAAATTATTCTGTGTCTTTTTATGATCTTGTAGGAAGTCAAGGTTGAATCAAAGCCACTGTGACTGCCAAAGTGCATGTATAAAATTATAGCACTAAGTGTTAACCTTGCTTTGTGGTTCACTTATACTTTTCAATTAAAAGCTATCTTTAGTATTGAAGTAAAGTACTTTATAGTTTTTCAGTTAAAAGTCACCTTTAGTACTTAGGCAAAATGACTTCTATGATAATTCACACTTGCATTCTCTAAAAACTCTCCTGCCTAATAATGGCTGTACAATGACCTTGTTTCATCCAAAGTTTTGAATCAATACAGAATAACTGGTAAATGACATTTTACTTGTATCTACTTAGTTCATCTAGTAAATGTGGGAAAAGGTAAAAATCAATACATTAAAAAATCTCTAATCTCCCCAAGGAAATTATACAAATACTGTCTGTATGTGTGTGTGCATGTGTGTGCACATAGACTTGAGTGCATGTGTACATTTTAAAAATGAAATCCAGTAATTGCATGGCATTATTTTTATTGATCTCCTAAAGTGTTAGTTAATTTCATTAAGAATTACCTGTCTTACATATTAATTGTTACAGCTACATTGGCAAAATAAATATTCAACTATTTGAAGAACTATTGAAACTGAAAGAAGAAATTCTTGTGCTCCTGTTTTGTCCAGAACTCTCAAACAATGAGGGTAAATGAGCTTCTCCAAAGCTTCAGAGAATAAACCTTGAAGTTCTCAGTCATAGACAGGGAAAATTCTAAAGACCTGTATACCCCAAAGATTTATGCACATGTTTAACTATACTCATTGTCAGCTATCTCACTGAAGTCAATAGGAATACTCACAGTGCATAAAGTCACAAACACACATAAGACTTCAGCCTCAAGGCCTGATATTTCAGTAGTTATTTTCCTTGAGTAACACCCTAAGGATTTGGCTCTATAAAAGCTGTCCAATTCCATTACTGGTTTTCAATGAGTTGTCTAGAGAATAGCAGAGAATAGTTACCAGTCACAGCTCTATGGGAAAACCAGGGGCATACTACCATTCCTTTTTTTTTTTTTACATTCACTGACATAATTTCAGTTAAATTAGTATTCTAAATTATTCTGCAAAACAGCTTACTAACAAGCCTTAGCATACAGAAGCAAGAGACACTAGATGATGAGGAAGAGAAACAGTGAAAATAATTAGGCAGGAAAACAAGATACTGCGTGTCTAATACAATATGAGATTTTCATTTACAGAGTAATAGGGACAGCATTAAGACTAAATCACCACAGTGTCAGAACGTGCATAGTGATGATGAAAGATTATATGCTTTATACATGACTGATGATGACACACTTAAAAAATATCTGGGAGGGAAAAGACAAGGCATGTCTCATGCAACTTATGAAACTGTAACATTTACAACATGTCACCCTCAAATTAGTGTACAACAGGAAAAAAACAACTCCTTCAGCATGAATGCCCTCAGCTCTTCTATTACAGTGGCACTGACAAGAAACTCATTTATTTTATTCAGGGAAATAGTACTGAGGAGGTTTTCTGGCACAGTAGTGGCTTGGCACCATAGATCTCCATAGGTTAAACTACCTTGATAAGATAGAGAACAGGGTTGAATGTTTGCTTCACTATCAGGTAAGGTTATGTATCTTCTCTGTGGAGAGGCATTCCTAATTTAATTTGCATTGTAGGGATTTTGAATCCCAAGACTGCATGAAAAGTTAGAAATCACACTAAGATTGATAACATTTGCTTAATACTGCAGTGGGACTCTCTCACTGGAAGGTCAACCTAATTAAAAAATTATAATAAAACAAATGTTTTAATACAAGTCACAGCATATAGTTATTGTCCATGCAGACATATGCTTAGCTGCCAATTGGTTTCCAGAAAATAGAACTATTTCCATTTTATCCTGGAAAGCATAATTTGGAAAAGATTCACCTACAGGTACTGCTACATTTAAAGATTAAAAAACAAAAAGGAAAAGAAAAAAAACATATACACAACTTTAAATAAATGAATTTTACATCAAACGTTAATTTTACTCATGACTCCGTAACTAATTCAGAAAAGTAGCTTTTCTAAAAATAAAGATAACTTCCTGAAAAAGGTAGCTTAGTTTTTAGATCCACAGATTTATATAAACCCAGAGTTTAGAGAATGAGAGCCTAGAAGTAATCGACCAAATCCATGCTTACGCATCTAAATAAATGTCTGAAGTCTTTTTACTGTTGACTAGCACTTTTTAGCCTTGTGGAAACTAAAGGAGATGTAGGAGCTTCATTTTAGGTATCCAGCATTTTTTAATCAATTATGGTTTGTTTTTTTTTATTTGTTTGTTTGTTTGTTTTAAATGGAAGACATAATACCGTCTGGGTCATGCTACATTGATAGCATGCCTACCACAGATGCTTTTTATACTGGTGCAAAATGAAGTACAAAGTATAGCTGTCCTCCCTGTCTGGGAATATGCTGTACCAGACAAATACTCCGCATTGACTGTGCACTGCTTCCATTAGAGTTGCGCAGATTTGTATGTACCAACAGATTGCATTTGAGAGAGAAGGCACCGACAGCCACGAAGGATTTTGGCAGCAGGTGAAAAGGCCAGTTTGTGCCTCACTCTCCCAAGACACCTGAAACATATCGGAGCCACTCATCACACACTGATGTCTAACCGTCAGCTGTTCCAGAAGGTGGATAAAGTTCCTAGGCAGTTACTGTGAGAAGAACAGCCTGGACTAGTGAAACTCTAGAACAAAAGCTAATTGCTTGTTAATGATTTACAAGATTTGACTAATTTATCACTATTAAACTAAATGGTTCTCAGTCAGCTGTAAATGGTGTAAGGTATTCTTCTTCATTTACAAATAATGAATTTAAGGAGACCATACTTTGGAATGTCTTTTTCTACCCAAACCATTGAGACCATTATTTGAGGGTGTAAGTGCAATAACCACAGAAAGGCCAGGAGAATACTGGTCTTCCAGTGGAAACTTGTATCTTATCAGACAATCAATTTAATCAGGGTAATACGAGACCCTGGGAATTAGTTCATCAGTATTTCTCTCCTTAGTTTCACAGTAAGTTGTTTGGCATTAACTGTTCTCACATTGCCTTAGTTTCCGCTTTTAAAATGTGCAATCAATTTAAGGATTTCTACACATAGGTTGAACGGCTTCCCTCCCTCTTCAGAGTATCTTTTCTCAATCTGGGTATCTAAATATATTACTATTAAAAATTTTTGACTCCCACATCAGAGCAGAAAGGTCTGTAGGCAGACATGCACATTGTGACTAAAATTAATTACACAAACTTAATTCTCATAAGAAACAGGATCAAAACACTCTTCTAATACTTTAATTTACTTGTAATATAGTGGCCTGCCCTGAAATGATACTGAACATACAGAAGACATCGAGTTCAGTACGAACATCACCCATTTTGGGGTTGATACAGATCCATTTAGATGTTCTGAGGAATGTCAAACTGAATATATCTGTAATGCACACATGTATCAACAAGTAAAACCTTCCAGCAGAGACTGGAAAGATGCTCAGTTATCTGAGGCTAGCAAGAGTTGTCTTTAGCCCACTCACAGTTTACATTGGAAGGTAACCACTTAAGTGAATTTGGTATTTTGGATTTGGGTTCTCAAAAACTCTCAGACACCTTCACTTCAGTACAGATCTCCAGACCGCGTGTGAACATCAGCGCCCAAGGCATGAAGCTCGAAGTGGTGTCAGAGTACTTAACACAACTAGAGCATATTCATTCCATATACGTCCATGCCTATTCCTTCTTAATATTATAAAAATCTGTTGTGGTTCTTAAAAGGCTTCAGAATAATAGCTTTTATCTCACAGGAAGAAATATATTTATTATTTTAAATAAATATCTGATTTTATAAAGGAGAGATCAGATTTCTTAAGCCCTAAGTCAAAAAACGATATCCAAAAATGTACTCCTATTTTTGTGCTACTTTGTCAACTTATCCTTTATTTTAGTGGATTCAAACCTGAAAGATACCAAGTCCTTCTGTGAAATGAGTAAAACCATCAACTCCTAAGAAAGACAGCAATTTTAAGGAAGGTCAGAACCTTGCGAGATGGAATTTAGATTATGTGATGGTTGATGACTGCAACAAAATGAAAGATGAAATTACAAATGAAAACAGAAATTTTGACTGTGATGTTTTAAATTAAAATCATCTTAACACTGATAAACACTTTGCAGAAACTTAAAATACTGAATACTTAATGTGCCATAGTTTCATTAATCATTTAACACAGTATGTATAAATCCAAACCCCTGGGAAGGAAGATTTTGAAATGATTGTTTCAGACAGCATGTACCTCTAATGAATGCATTATTTGGGATATTTCCAACATAGTTAATAAGGTAATGTTCATAAAAGAGACAAATGAATGGATATTTCTGGTCTACCTTATATGCTTGTACAAATTGCGATGAACAATATGCATACAAATGACAGAGGATTAATCAGACAAAAAAAAAAAAAAAAAAGAATTCCCTGTTTATTCCCATGACAAACAGAGCACATCAATAAAAAAAAGAACAGGCACTTTGCCTGACTTTGCATAAGCAGTGAACTTCAAAACTGACCAACAGTTCCTTGGCAACGAAGTGATTTCAGTGTCTTTACCTCCTTCGAAAACTTCTGCAGGATTTTGAAAGAATGAGAAATGAGTCTCCAAATGTGGGTACGCTGAAAACCAGAAAACAAAACTAACAACTCTTTGACAACTCAGCTACTGTTTCCAAACCTATTTCTTTAAGGAAGAGGTAGGTTAAATTCTAAGAATACTGATTTTTTGCCATATATATGTGCACTACATGAAGTTGCTAAAAAACCAGCTGGATTGGCACTGTTCGTAGCTAGAACCTTCCCAGAAAAATTTCCCTCTAAAACTTTAACACTCCCTTTACATTGTCTAGACAGATTGCATTTGACCATCTTAAAGACCTGAATTCCCTGCGATATTTTAATATCAATAATTCATATTATGACCAATTTTATTCTTAAAAGCAGTTGTACTAAATGCTAGAGCAGCGTATCTTTCATAAGAAATATCCCAGAAGACAAAAAAAAAAAGAGGATTGAAATAAAAGGTGCAGATATTGTTTCCCTTACTGCAAAGCCATTGCAAACCAAACCAGCTTACATGCTTTGAAGAGATGTAGTGACTATGCATCTATAATTCTAAACCGTGGTAAATCTGATTCCTCAGAGGGGAGGGTAAAGTAGTTGTATGATGAATTGTTCCTCTTGATTATGTTGGTAGAACATGTATCCTGAACCTTTCATCACCCAGTGTTAGACACTTAGCTACAAAATATGGTAAAAAGTAAGGAAATCATAGCACTGATGTAAAAATGGGGATTAGAAAGCTCTGGAAGCAATTTTTTTGAATGACATTTATTCAGAAGCTCTTAAAACAGGGCCGCAGTACAGATTAAACATTAATTTTGAGGATTAAGCTCTAAATTATAATACTTGTGCAGAGCAGACATCTCTCTTATCATAGAAGTTAGATTTCTAAAGCAAAATGAGGAAGGATTTAGAAGGCATGAAAGTTGTAAGGGATTAATCATATTATAGTAGTGGTCCTCCTTATTTAAAATATAAAGACCTTGGTCTCAGAAGACATCAAGGACACAAGAAATGTGTGAATGAATAACGCACCATTGTACAAGTACACTTGAGTGCTACTGTCAAATTAAACCAGCACATTCCTACTTACTTTTTAAATGTGGAAAAATGAAATGTAATAGAACTAGAATCCCTATACACTGCAAATGCAGCAATTACAATTACAACCAAAACAAGGGCCCGGAGTTTTGAAGGGATTAAGAATTTCTGAATATTTGAATTTTAAAACGTCCTATTATGTTGGACAAAGACCAGCATCTCTCAGAAGAGTACCTTCCATTTTTTTACAAACGCATAGAGCTGTGAGCAGTTTGTTATTTCAGTTTCGTAAGATGCCTCACAATCAGCAACAGCTGCTGAGTAGTCACTGAATCCTCAACACTTTTCAATGGATAGCATCTAAAGCTAATTATAAATTAGAATACATTATTCCTCTCTCACAAGATAAAACCTGCTACTGGTGGATTCCTTTTCCAAATACCAATCAGGTCTACTTTATGATACGTTCATTTCACTGTATCCAATAATCTTGGACATCCTGTTCTTCTTGCTGACCTTTGGCGACCCTGTCTCATTCTTGCGGTCTGTCCTGCACATCTACATTGATCTGTAGACAAAGCACTGTCAGTTGGAATCAATACATCATTCCTTCAGCAACAGGACTGGCTTTTGCTCAGTTTACTTTTTTCTTTTTCTTTTTTTTAAACAGATCAATAGCCCTAAACTGATGTATTGTAAATTGGGCTGTAATTAGTACCTGTCTGCAGGCCTGTTAACAAGCTGCTAAAATATTATGCTGACATTTTTAGTCAAACAGAGGATTTCAAACTCTTCTCATTTGCAAGAAGGTAGCTGTTTTAAAGAAATTCAGAGGACAATTGACTCCATACCAATCATTCCTCCAATGGTTACATTCAAAGTTATCACTTTGTACCAATAATGAAAAGGTAACAGTGATTAAAATGAAACACAAAAATAACATTGAAGAATCAAGTCTGGATTAACAAATCTGATTAACAATAAATACAATTAAACCCTCCTTTAATTTAGATCAAGATGATCATTTAAGTACTGTCTGATTTTATTCTAAGTTTACATATATGGTTAAGTTTATGCAGTAATACTTAAGTTTCTCAAGCCATCACCACCTAGCAACTATCAATCAGATGTGTCTGATATTATCCAGTGCAAGGTTTTAATAGCAATACACCAATTTTAACTTGACAAAAATACAATTAGGATGGTCTGCCACTACAGCTATCTATAGCAAAGTAGATCTAAAAAAGTATATAAGCATCAATGGACCATGAACAGAAGCTGCTGATGAAATAGTATTTGTGTGTTTCTAAGAAAAGAAAAATGGGCAAGCAACAAGAATCTATGCTTTCTTGTTGGACTATTACTTTTTCAGATCAAGTTCTTCCTTAAAAGTGCAGAGAATCAGCAGAACCACAAACCATTTGACACTCATCATGCTCAACAGCTCTCAGTTATGAGTGCTGAGTCCAAAAGCTTTAGACCTGCTGTAGGTTAACAGAGGTTACTGCTGAAGCAGTTTTATTCAGGCAAATCCTGCTCTTACTTCAGTGAGACAGACTTCTCTGCTTCTGCTTCTTTACTACCCCTACCTGTCACCTGTTTTGTACTCCCCCTTCTCACTTGGCTGAAGCTATCTTGCTGACTGCTTCCCTGCTGTCTTCATCCTATGCTTACCCAGAAGCATCCCTGAAATGTCACCTGATATCTCTGATTTCCTTATGATTACATTATTCCTCCACACTGTTCTTCCCTACATTTCTTCTCCTAAACTCACATCCTTGCTCTCCGGAAACCACTGATTTGAGGAGTCCCACCTGATACACATTGTGGAGAGAAGTCAGTCTCAGCAGCTCCACAGAAACACACTCACTCAAAGCCACCATGCTCAGTTCTTTGAAGACAAAATGCAACCCATCACAGCTCCCTTCTGAACCTTCACAACAAAACTTGGATATATCCTTACCTAGCACAAATGCACTGCTGACCCAGGAGAAGTCTTAAATGCACTGCCTTTGTCCTTTCCTACCACCCAACATTATGAACTCATCTTTGAGTATCACATTAATTCAGGTTGCAAGCCCACAATGTTTACTCAAGACTGAGAAAGACTGCAAAAGCAGCATAGGGAATATAGTAAAATGCTAATTCATGACTCATGTAATTACATCAGACTCTGCTCATGCTGAAATATATAACTAATAATTGTTGAAGGAAGGAAGGAAAACTAAGCTTCATGTTATTAAAAAGAAGTGCCTGCTTGAGTTTTAAGACAACTTGAATATAGAGGAGAAAAGTCCTGGGGGAAAAATAATCATAGGTAGAAAAATTAGCTCTTCCCCCCCACACTCCCCCCTCTTTCAATAAAACCCTTTCTCGTTCTTGCCATCAGTTGAAGGATATATGTAAGGGAGAACAGGAGATAATCTAGATTAAATACACAAACTCAGAGGGAACTCTTGAGTTTTCCTACCAGCTTTGAGGGATGAGGCTGTACACAGCAGTGTGAGCAAAGATATCCAACTACCAGCTAGTAACAGATGTCTGAAGGTGAGCAGTCAGCAGTGGCGGCAATAGGCCCTGCTGTGCTGCATGCTGCTCTGGATAACATATGCTGCCTTTGTGCAGATGGCGAGGGCCAACAGCCTCAGGAGCGGCAGACCTGCAGATCATCATCCCTCTGCGGGGCCCTGGGGCAAGCAATGAGGCCCACGTCTTGGTGTGTGGGGCATTAAGCTCCACGCCAGGAACACCATACACGCATCTGCTCTGAAAGGTACATCACTCCTTCATCAGCTATAGTAATTTGGAAATTTGAAGCAACATATTGAAATCCACCTATGCTTCTTTATTACAAATTGTTCTCGCTTTGATCTCTCTATGTTCCATCATTTGAAGGCCTCAGAAACCTCACTTCTGAGGTGGGAGAATGCTTGAGTTCCACTGCTTTGTAAGGAGCTATAGGAGCTTACTGTTGAGTTATTCTTCTCTGTGAGGGAGCAGACCATGCATACCTGATGTAACTTCAAATACTTTTTTCAATCTCCAAAAGGAGATCAGGGAAATAAGATGATACGGAGAATAAGAAAAAGATCAGTGGAAAAGCTGAAAACATGTTTTAGTTGGAAACAGTGCTCCAGGAAAGGATCTGAAAATTTTAAGTACCCTGTTAATTCTATTCCACTCGGAAACTTTGTAAATTTGATGTTATCTTTATATATTTCAACACATTTCTGCCCTAAAAATAATTACTTTTAAAAAATCCTCTCCGAGTGATTAAAATGTGAGTTTTACCCACGTTTGTTTTTTACAGCATTGGTCACAAAATCCCTAAGAGCTACCTTCCTATCTTCTGTTGGTTACAGTCCATACACTGCAACAACAGACAACTGCTTTTTATCATTCAGTGCTACACTTTGAAAGTTTCATGCATTGGTGGAAATTACTCCATTGATTTTATTTCTAATCTTTTGGTTGAGAGAGGTGACGGGCACACTCTAGAACAGTATGCATCTGTGCATGAAAAAATGTACTTAGACCTTGAGAGATAAACTGATTTTTTTTCTGTTATGTTTCCATCCAGAAGCACTCTTATCTCTTTGCACAATATTCTGACATAAATTTTCCTTTCCTTCTAATGACTTTCTGTCACCAATTACAAAAGATGATTTTTTGCTTTCATTTTTACTTCAGTTTAGACTTGGAAATATTACAGATGAAATAAGATTGTTAAACATGCCACATGTGTGAAATACCCCCGTTTTCATTCAGTCCTACTTAGGGATTACTTTCACGCTTCAAGAAAATTTGGAAAGACACAAAAATAGATGTATTTGGAAGTGGTTCATCCTTAATCGCCCCAGTGAGAATGAGAATATATATAGGAACACATACCCATACATATATGTGATGTCTTACATTTCAAGAAAGACAGGTAGCATGGTACAGCAATTCTTACATTTCACTCTAAATCCAGAAAGTATGACTTTAACCGTGCATGTAAGAATGTTTATTTTGTGTACAATCCCACCTTTTCTCTTCCACTCTGTGTCTAATCAACATTCAGCTTAACATGTCAACCTACAGGACTGTAATATAAGCTCCAAAGATTTTAGCTATAGAGAAAGAAAATCAGAATGCCATGTGCTATTTTAGCACTACATACATGCACTTCTACAGCAGAGTTCTCCTGTGAAGCATTATTTAATTAATCCAGTGAGATGCTTCATGTATTTTTAGTGAAACACAAAGCTCAAACCCCATCAGTTCCTCCTGCTGTTCTCCGAAACGGATTGTGTCCTTTACTTTTATCAGACCCTTTTCCCTTGGTAGGGACTGAGCCATGCCCACAGGGCATTCCACATGGAGCAAGGAGCTCCAGGGGGAAAGCTGAGTGAAGGCAGTTCTACCAACGTCTCTCTCTCACAGCACTGCTTGCTGGCCACATGCACAGCCCCACTGAGTGACTGATGTGCTATTGCATCTCCTCAGTTTGTATTCTTCTGTATTTCCTTCTCTGTATTTAATGCCATTTAGGCAACACAGGGCTGCCTAAATAAACTTGAAGTAGTTTTGGGCACCACAGGTTAAAAAAAAAAAATTAAAAAATGGAAGAGCACAATAACTCAATTTGCCTTACAATCATTTGAGGGCAGATTCAGTACATATACTCAATGTCCTTGGTTCAGTAAAGGACATGAGTAACCAAGCACATATATGCATGCAATTTTGTCTTTACCAGTCCTCATTTTATTATGCTTATTCTCGGAAAAATGACCTCTAATATTGCAAATGCTGAAAAGATTCAAGTTTCTGCCAGTAAAAAGTGTAAAAAGGGGCTTCAAAGATACGTTACTACCTCCCACTTTT
>JANHGO010000072.1:29929955-29943517 GCA_024606505.1 Aquila spilogaster
TGTGTTATCTGTCTCTTCCCTGGTCCAGGCCGACCAGTGATCTAATCGCGGCACCTTGATATGTAGCACTGCTACATCACATTATACTGATTGACCCTCAAACTCTGCTCTGAGCTAAGGATACTCAACAACAGGTTAGTCCCAGGTTCTGCTGAGTGACAGTTTAATTCATTTTGGGGACAAACTAGTTTGTGGATGTCACAGTATCTGACTCGTTTCCTGGCCAATGTCCTCCAAAATACATCCTCCAAAATATAAACTACAATATGGGCAAGAATGTGCCGTAAAGAGATAAAAGTAGATCTACCATCGACTAATCTGTTTCCCCCATATCTCCTTCAAAACAAAGAGGAGTGCTACTGCATAAGAAATCAATACTCTAAATAAAAAGGAAGGTCCTCAATTACTGCAAATAGCTGGAGTTTACCAAACAACATTATGTGTGTTCTTACTTGGAATTTTTCTGGCACCTTCAGCTATGCTGCAGTCAAATGGCATATGAACAAAAAGCAATACAAACATCGTTACTAAGCATCCAAAGCGAAAAATATGTGATGAGCTCCTGATGTACATGCAGCGAACTGGTGCGTGCTAACAGAGAACAACAAATATTTTTAGAGCATACATAAAGAAGCCCCCTCCAATAGCCTGGTCACTAGTGACAACAGTAAAGAACCTCACATAGTTGTTTTTGTTAAGTGGGTGCACTGCCTATTGCAAATCAAACACAACTGAGAGAACCAGCTCCAAAACAGACGTGATTTAAACAGCCTTGTGCTTTAAGGTGGAAAAATCTATGTTCAGTGCAGTAAATACAGCTTTGTGCACAAAGATTTAATACAGCCAGACCCGAAAAAAATACCAAAGTGATCCAAGAAAGTAAATGCCATCTGACTGGCTTGTTTACACATCCTCACTTCCCCAAACCATTTTGCTTCATTTACTACACTTTGTCACTATGCGAGTGTTTGGGGGATTTCAAATGGACTCATTCTGTTCTAACAGATGTCAAAGAGGAGGTACATTGGTTTTAATGCCTATTTGGGGCCATATGGGAATAGTTTTTTTTCCCCTGTATAAAAAGTCCACAGCAGTCATCCAGCAGGATCCGTCTCCACTCTTTCCCATATTTATATCCTCCCAAATTTCCTAAAATTATTGAGTCACCATTGTTTACTAAGGCACTGCTGCTCCTGTATTATTTTCTGTAAGCACTTCATTGTTGCAATAGCAGTCAGATTACAAGAGCGAATCTGCCACAGCTTTACAACCACCACAACTCTGGACAGAGAGCGCCATTTGTCAACAGCAACCACTTCTGTTTCTGAAGTAGAACAGACAAAAACCCCAAATGAAAACTCATATGCATATATACACGTATATGTAACTTTCCATGTGAAACAACATTAAGAAAAGCTCAGCTACAAATGGAAGTCATTGCTATAATTAACCAAAAGTTAAAACTTTTAAAAAGTTGAAACTAATATGGCATTTTAGGGGCAAATTCTTAAATGCATCAGTAAATAACATATCGCACTGTTACAGAAACACATTATACTTCGTGTACATCACATTTTCATAAGAGGTTCTCACTTGCATTTTTTCCAAAGAATTGTGAAAATTGGTTAAATTTCTAGGCCATAAGCTAAAATTTTCCTTAGATATAAGAATAAAAATCACAATAAATGATATAAGCACATGGAGTGCATGTAAGAGATGAATTTGTCTTCAGTTTAGCCTATTACTGTGAGCTAGTATATATTACTTCCTCCCTGACAACCCTTTACTAGAGAAAGCATAAGCCAACAAAACATGCAGTCTGCCAGGTGTGTGTCACCACATAAAGTTTTTTTTCTTTTTTGGCTTTAACACACACTTTTTTTTTGTCTTCCCAAGAGATTCCTCAGCACTAAATGCTACTGAGAAATAGCTAGTGGCTTACTGCCAGACACACACAAAAAATTAATATAAATTTTTCTCACAATTAGCAAATAATTCAGTGATCTCCTTTTGGTCTTCAGAAACAAAGGCTATGATATCTTTCAGTTCAAGCAAATATCCTTTAGATCTACTTCAATAAAAAGCTTATCTCACCAACTTGACGAATCAAGACACACCTCCAAAGACGACAATACCTTGGCGTAACTGAGTTACAGACCTGATTACTCGAAGTTATACTCAGTAATTCTATAACCTACATAGATGTTATACTCTTTGGATAACACCCTCTGTTTTTTGTTATTCAAAAAATGTCCTTATCATGCAGATTTTATCTATTTCTTGGCAGTGTAATACCAAGCGAGAATAAAACAGTAGCACCCAGTTACTTCAATTCATGAATGAAAGGAAGAAGCCCAGCCTGTGGCTTTCAGCAAGCCATTAATTGGAGCAGTATGTTCTGCTGTGTTCACTGGAGCATTGGTTCTTATTTGCACCCACTAAATCTTTCCAGTGTTTCAGTGGCTGTGTGCAGAAACACAAAGAGGCAAGACTCGGTGTGGGCAATCATCTTAAAATGCTTGGCATGTAAGATTACCCAAAAAGCAAGTTGTGTGGGGCTCCTCTCAATGTGAGGATGAAAGTACCAATTGCTTACCCGTGTCCCTTGGCAAGAAGCAGACACAATTATCCAGAGCATTTAAGGTAATTAGGAATGCAGTATCCTGTAGAAAGGTACAGGACACTGTGTTTCCTTAAAACCTTTTTTAACCTAGCCGTAAAGTTCTAAACATCATTATGGAGCTGCGGTGGGGAGGAGGAGGAAGGTCGAATTGCAGGCCATACTTCTTTCTTTGTAACATTGTCTGAGAATTATGGCGCTAGCATAAAATGCTACATTTCCTTCGAACGCTACCATTTCATCTTCAGAATTTGTTATGCAACTCATATTTGTACTCCTCGTTTCTTTTATAACAAATTATTCTGTGCCTTTTTATGATCTTGTAGGAAGTCAAGGTTGAATCAAAGCCGTTGTGACTGCCAAAGTGCATGTATAAAATTATACCACTAAGCGTTAACCTTGCTTTGTAGGTTCACTTATACTTTTCAATTAAAAGCTATCTTTAGTATTGAAGCAAAGTACTTTATAGTTTTTCAGTTAAAAGTCACCTTTAGTATTTAGGCAAAACCACTTTTATGGTAATTCACACTCGCATTCTCAAAAACCTCTTCTGCCTAAAATGGCTGTACAGTGACCTTGTTTCATCCAAAGTTTTAAAAGAACACAGAAGAATTAGTAAGTGACATTTTACTTGTATTTACTTAGTCCATTTAGTAAATGTGGGAAAAGGTAAAAATCAATACGTTAAAAAAACCTCGCATCTCCCCAGGGAAATTATATAAATATTGTATGTATGGACATGCATGCCTGTGTGTGAATACATACCTGGGTGTATCTGTACATTTTTAAAAACTAAATTCAATAATTACATGGCATTATTTTTTTCTCTCTCAAAATGCCAGTTAAGCCATCAGGAACGGCCTATATTTTGTATGAAGGCTAAAATCACTTGTTAATTGTTACAGCTACATTTGCAAAATAAATATTCTCTAAACTATTTAAAAAACTGTTGAAATTGGAAACACAAATCACTGTTCTCCCGCTTTGTCCAGAAGCCTCGAACAATGAGGATAAATGAGCTTCTCCTAAGCTTCTACAAAATAAACCTTGAAGTGCTCAGTCATAAACAGGGAAAACTCTGAAGACCTGTATGCCCCAAAGATTAATGCACATGTTTAACTATACTCATTGTCTGTAATCCCACTGAAGTCAATAGGAATACTCACAGTGCATAAAGCTACATACACACATAAGACTTCAGCCTCGGGGGCTGATATTTCAATAGTTACTTTGCTTGAGTAATACCCTGAGGATCTGGCTCTGTAAAGGCTGTCCCAATTCTTTCACTGGTTCTCAATGACTTCTCTAGAGAATAGTTACCAGTCACAACTGTGTTCTGTGGGAAAACCACCGGCCTACCTCTTTTTTTTGCCCATAATACTTTCGCTGATGTAACGTTGGTTTCAGTTAAATTAACATCCTTGAATTACTCCTTGAAACAGCTTACCAACAAGCCTCAGTACACAGAAGCAAGCAACACTAGATGATGGAGAAGATAAACAGTGAAAATGATTAGGCAGGAAAACAAGATACTGTGTGTCTAATACAATATGGGATTTTCATTTACAGGGTAATAGGGATGGTATTAAGACTAAATCACCACAGTGTCAGAATGTGCATAGTGATGATAAAAGATTATATGCTTTATACATGACTGATGATGACACATACAGAAAATATCTGGAAGGAAAAAGACAAAGTGATGTCTCATACAACTTAAGAAACTGCAACATTTACAACATGTCGCCCTCAAATTAGTGTACAACAGGAAAAAAATGACCCCTTCAGTATCAATGCCCCCAGCTCTTCTGTTACAATGGCCTTGACAAGAAACCCATTTATTTTCTTCAGAGAAATTGTTCCGACGTAGTTGTTAGGCACAGTAGAGGCTTGACTCCTTAGACCTGGGCTGGATTAGACCGCCCCAATAAGATAAAGCAGAGAACAACATTGCGTGTTTGTCTTACTCACACTTTGGAAAGGTTATGTATCTTCTCTGGGAGAGGTGTTCCTAATTTAATTTGCATTGTAGGGATTTTGAATCCCAAGACTGTGCCAGAAGTTAGAAATTATGCCAAGATTGATAACATTTTCTTAATACTGTAGTGGGAGACTCTCATAGGAAGGGCAACCTAATTAAAAAGTTATAACAAAACAAACATTTTAATACAAGTCACAGCATATAGTAATTCTCCATGCAGAAATAAGCTTAGCTGCCACTTGGTTTCCAGAAGAGAGACCTATTTCAGCTTTATCTTGGAAAGCCTAATTTGGAAAAGATTCACCTATACCTACTGCTATTTTTAAAGTTTTTTTTCTTTAAATAACTAAATAGAGACATTTATAACTCTTTAAACAAACTAATTTTACACCACACATCCATTTTACTCACAATTCAGTAATTAACTTATAATAGTAGCTTTTTCTAAAGATAACTTTCTGCAAAAGGAGGCTTAGTTTTTTGATCCATAAAATTACATAAGGCAGGAGTTTAGAGGACAGGAGTCTAGGAGTAATCGAGTAAATCCATACTCACAACACGTCCAAATAAATGTTTGAATCCCTTGTACTGTTGACTAGTATTTTTAAAATTCACTGCAACTAAAGGAGATGTAGGAGCTTACTTCCAGGTAACAAGCCGTGAAAGCCTTTTATCAATAATGCTATTTTCTCTTATGCAAGATATAGTACAGTCCAGGTCTGTATGTAAAAACATCATGCTCTATTAGTAGTCTGTCTGCTGCAGATGTTTTTATACTGGTACAAAAAGAAGTATAAAGTATAACTGTCCTCCCTGTCTGGGAACACACCATACTGTACAAGTACATTGCATTGATTGTACTACTCCCACTGAAGTTGCACAAATATATTTGTACCAACAGACTTGCATTTGAGAGAGAAGGCAACAACAGTTCTAGATCTCAACAGCAGCTGAAAAGGCCAATTTGTGTATCAGTCTCCTTTCCCAAGACACCTGTGACATATCAAAGCCCTTTATCACATATTGCCATCTAACAGAGTCAGCTGCTTTGGGAGGTAGATAAAGTTCCTAAGCAGTTACAGTGATAAGAACAGCCCTGTCTGCTGAAACTCTAGAAAGAAAGTTAATTGCTTGTTAATGATTTACAAGATTTGACTAATTTGTCATTATTAAAGTAAATGGTTCTGAGCCAGCTGTAAATAGTGTAAGGTATTCTTCTTCATTTACACGTAATGGATATATGGGACCCCGTTCCTGAATGTCTTTTTCTACCCAAACCACTTGAGAATGTTCTCTGAGGGAGTAACCGCAATAGCCAGAGTAATGCCAGGAGAATATTGGCCTTTTTTTGGTACCATGTATCGTATTAGCTGATAAAATTCATCAGGATAATATGAGGGCTTGGGCATTTGCTCACCAGAATCTTCCCCACAGTTTTAGCAGGACATTGTTTGGGATTAACTGTTCCCACACTGCATAATTTCCGCCCTTTAAAAAGAACAATTAATTCTGTAGATTTCCATGCAGAGACTGGGCTCCTTCTCTCCCTCATTAGAGTATATCTTCTCAATCTGGGCATCTACTCGCAAAAAGTAAACTTAATGCTATGAAAATTTTTCTACCTTTTTGTCAAATTTAATTGAAATGATGAGAATCAGAGAGCAAAAAGGTCAGTAGGCAGACACACACAGTGACAAACACTGATCACACAAGCCTTACTTCCATAAGAAACCAGGATCAAAACACTCACCTAATACTTTTTTTTTTTTTTTTTTTAATACAGTGGCCTGCCATGAGAAGATACTGAATATACAAAAGACACCGCCTTGAGTAAGAACATTACCTCATTTTAGGTACAAAGGGACACATTTAGTAATTCTGAAGAGTATCAAGCTGAATATATCTGTAATGTTAATATTTATCAGTAAGAAAACCCTCCCAGCAAAGACTATGAAATTATTTGGAAAGATGTTCTGTTTCCTGAAGCCAGGAAGAGTTGGCTTTAACCTACTCACACTCTACATATGTAGGTAACTGCTTAGGACAATTTGGTATTTTGAATCTGGGTTGTCAAAAAGTCTCAGAAACCTTCACTGTGGCACAGAAGTCCATGACCTACAGAAACATCAGTGTGGCATGAGGCTCAAAGCTGTATCGGAGCACGTATGCCTCCAGACCGTGTTCATCCAATCTATATACGTTAGCACCTCCAGTGCACATTCACGGTGAAGTCAAGCCCCTGTTCTTTCTTTCTCTTAAAGTCTTGGAAATTTGCTGTGAATCTTAAAGCTAAAAACTCCAGAATAATTACTTTCACCTCACAGGAAGAGATACAAGTATTATTTAAAATAAATGTCTGTTATTTTATACAGGAGAGATCAGATTTCTTGAGTCCTCCATGAGAAACATCAAAAAAATGCACTCCTGTTTTTGTGCTGTTTAGTCAACTTGCTCTTTATCTCAGTGGATTAAAACCTTAAAGTTACCAAGTCTTCCCATGAAATGAGTAAAACCATCAACTCCTAAGAAAAACAATGATTTTTAGGAGGGTCAGCACCTTGCAAAATGGAATTTAGTTAATATTGTCGTTCATGACTGCAGCAAAATGAAAGAGGAAATTACAAATGAAAACAGAAATTTTGACTGTTATATTTTAAATCAAAATCTTCTTAATGTTGATGAAAACTTCCCAGTAACTTGAAATACTGAACACTTAATGTGCCATAGTTTCATTAATCATTTAACTCAGTATGTATAAATCCAAACCCCTGGGGAGACAGATTTTGAAGTGATCATTTCAGACAGTGCGTACCTCTAATGAATGCATTATTTGGGATATTTCCAACATGGTTAATAAGGTAATGTTCATAAAAGAGACAAATGAATAGATATTTCTGGCCTACCTTATATGCTTGGACAAATTGTGATGAACACCATGCATACAAACGACAAAGGATTAATCATACCAAAAAATTGAAATTCCTGCTTATTCCAAAGGCAAATAGAGTACGTTGGTAAAAAAAAGAATAGGCACTATGCCTGACTTTGCATAGGCAGTGAAGTTCAAAACCGACCAACAGTCAAAGCAGTGATTTCAGCGTCTTTACCTCCTTTTTTGAAAATTTCTGCAGGATTTTGAAAGTATGAGAACTGATTTTCCAATTATGACTAGGCTGAAAACCACAAAAAACCCCGAACAGCTCTTTGAAGAACCCACCTATTGTTTACATATCTATTTCTTTAAGGCTAAGGTAGGATGCATTCTAGGAAGAGGAATTTTTGCCATAAATATGTGCACTATATTAAGTAATTTTTAATTCAGCTAGATTGTTACTGTTGGTATCTAGCACTGTCCCAGAAAACATTTTCTGTTAAAGCTTAAACATTCCCTTTACATTGTCTTGACAGATCACATCTGATCGTCTTAAAGACCTGAAGTCTCTAAGGTATTCTATTGTGAATAATTCATATTGTAACTAATTTTATTCTTAAAAGCAGTTGTACTAAATGCTGGTGTAGCACATCCTCCATAAAAAGCATCTTGCCCCAGAAAACAAAAAAGGGGGATTGAGATAAAAGGTGCAGATATTGTTTCCCTTGCTGCAAAGCCACTTTGAACCAAAGCAGCTTATACGCTTTGAAGAGATACAGTGACTATGCATCTATACCTCTAAACTGTGCTAAATCTGATTCCTTAGAGGGGAGGCTCAAGTGGCAGCGTGGTGAATCATTCCTCTGTGATTATGTTAGAAGAACATGTACCCTCAACCTTTCATCACCCAGTGCTAGACACTTGGCTACAAAATATGGTAAAACCTAAGGAAATCATAGCATTGATGTAAAAACGTGGATTAGAAAGCTCTGGAAGCAATTTTTTTGAATGACACCTGTTCGGCAGCTCTTAAAACAAGGCAGCAGTGCAGATTAAACATTAATTTTGGGGATTAAGCCCTAAATTATAATACTTGTGTGGAGCAGACATCCCCCTCATAGTAAAAGTTAAATTTCTAAAGCAGAACGAGGAAGGATTTAGAAAGCATGAAAGCTGTAAGGGATTAATCATATTATAGTAGTGTTCCTCCCTATTTAAAATATAAAGCCCTTTGTCTCAGAGGACATCAAGGACACAAGAAATATGTGAATGAATAACACACTATGGTATGAGTACACTTCAGTGCTGTTGTCGAATTAAACCAGCACATACTTACTTACTTTTTCAATGTGGAAAGCTGAAATGTAATAGAACTAGAATCTCTGTGCACTGCAAAACCAGCAATTATAGCCATCAAACTAAGGGGCTGAAGTTTTTAAGGGATTAAGAATTTCTGAATATTTGAATTTTAAAATGTTCTATTATGTTGGACAAAGACTAACATCTCTCAGAAGTGTAGCTTTCACTTTTTACAAACACGTAGAGCTGTAATCAGTTTATTTTTTCAGTCTTGTAAGACTCCTCAGACAGCAGGTTACTGAGTAGACATTGAATCCTCCTTAACTCTCTTAAACAGATAGCAGCTAAAGCTAATTCTAAAATAGAATATATTATTCCTATCTTACATGACAAAACCTGTTACTGGTGGATTCCTTTACAAATACCAATCAGGTCTACTTTATGATATGTTCATTTCATTGTCTCCAATAATCTGGGACACCCTGTTCTTTTACTGACCTTTGGTGACCCTGTCTCATTCTTCTGGTCTATACTGCACATCTACATTGATCTGTAGACAAAGCACTGTCAGATGGAATCAATACATCATTCCTTCAGCAACAAGACTGGCTTTTGCTCAGTTTACTTTCATTTTTTTAACAGATCAATAGTGCTAAACTGATGTATTGTAAATTGGGGTGTAATTAGTACCTGTCTGCAGGCCTGTTAACAAGCTGCTAAAATATTATGCAGACTTTTTTAGTTAAACAGAAGATTTTAAACTCTTTTCAATTGTGAGTAGGTGGCTATTTTAAAGAAATTCAGGGGACAATAGACTCCATAAAAATCATGCCCCCAATGGTTACATAGAAAGTTTTCACTTTGTATAGATAATGAAAAGACACAGTGATTAAAATGAAACACATAATAAAATTAAATCATCAAACCTGAATGTCACCAATGAATAGAGCTAAACCCCTCCTCTCCTTCAATTTAAGTAAAGGATGATAATTTTGAGTAACACTTAATTTTATGCTAAGATTTCATACATGGTTAAGACCATATAATAACTCTTAAGTGTCTGAAGACATCACCACTTAGCAATTACCAATCAGATGTGTTTGATAGCATCCAGTGCAAAATTTTAATTGCAATACACTCATTCTAACTTGGCCAAAATAAAATTAAGATGCTCTACTACTACAGTCATTTATAGCAAAGCAGATCTGCTAAAATCTATCAGTATCACTACATCATGGACAGAGAAGCTGCTGAGAAGTAGCATTTGTGTGTTTTTAAAAAAGAACAACAGAAAAGCAACAAAACCTATGTTTTCTTTCTGGACTACTACTTTTTCAGATCAAGTTTGTCACTGAAAGAGCAGAGAATCAGCACAACCACAAATCCTTTGCCACTCATCATGAACAATAGCTCTCAGTTATGAGCATTATGTCCAAAACCTTTAGGCCTGTTGTGGGTTAATGGAGTTTATTGTTACAGAACTTTTATTCAGGCAAAACGTGCTCCGAGTTCAATGAGACAGCCTTCTGTTTGGGCACTGGCATTATTCTCTGTTTCTTCCTCTCTGGAAACCATGGTTTGTCTCCTTTTTTGTTTTCCCTCCCTCACTTGGTTGAAGCTATTCTGCTGACTGCTTCCCTGGTGTCCTGCTCCTATGCTTACCTGGGAGCATCTTTTAAACATCACCTGAAAACTCTAATTTCCTTACCCATGACTATGTTATTCCTCCATGCTGTTCTTTCCCAGGTTCCTTTTCATAAGCCCGTGCCCTTGCTCTCCAGAAACTACTGGTTTGGGGAGCCTGGCTTGAGACACTTTATGGAGAGAGGCCAGGCTAAGCAGCTCCGCAGGAACAGACCCACTCAAACACAACATGTTCGGTTGCCACAAGAAGAAATGCATCCCATCACTGCTAACTCTTGAAATTCACAAGCAAACTTTATATATATTTCTAGTTTAGTGTGAGTGCACTGCTGACCCAAGAGATGGCTTAAACGGATTGTCTTTGTCCTTTCCTACCACCCATCATGATGAACTCGTCTTTAAGTATCACATTAATTCAGGCCCCAAGCCCACAATGTTTACTCAAGTCTAGGAAAGGCTGCATAAGAGGCATAGGGAATATAGTAAAATGCTAATCCATGAGTCATGTAATTACATCAGACTCTCCACTCACATTGAAAAGCATAACTCTTTAATAACTGTTGAGGAAGGAAGAAAAACATAAGCTTCATGTTATTAAAAAGAAGTGCCTGCTTGAGTCTGAAGACAACCTGAATAAAGAGGATAGAAGTCCTGTAGAAAAAAAAAAATAAATCATAGGTAGAACAGCGACTCTACTTTTTTTTTTTTTTTCCCCTTTTAATAAAACATTACAAATCGAAGGGAAGAGCTACAACCCCCCCCCCCCAACAAACCAACTTGCCTATTTCCATCAGTTAACGGTTATACATAAGAGAGAGAGTTGTGCACTAATTTTTCGTCTAGATTCAATTACGCAAACTCAGAGTGAACAACATCTTACTTCATGAGCATTCCTACTAGCTTTGAGAGAAACTAGCCGTGTAGCAAGGCTGTGCACAGTGGAACAAGGATATCCAGTTCCCGGGTAGGAAGTAACAGATGTCTGAAGGTGAGCAGTCAGCAGCGGCATGGCTGCAGGTCCCGCTGTGCTGCATGCTGCTCTGAATAGCATATGCCGCTCTCATGCAGATGGCGAGGGCCAGCAGCCTCGGGAGCGGCAGAGCTGCAAATCACCGTCCCTCCACGGGGCCTCAGGGCCTGCAATGGGGCCCACACCTGGACATTTGCAGTAGTTAGCTCCCATACCACAAAAAAGCCCAACTGCATTGGCCCTGAGAGGCAGGTGATAAGCCCAAGGAATCACGACATCACTCTTACCACCACAGCTATCCTGATTTTGAAAGTTAGAGCAACTTTTTCAAATCCACCTATGCTTCTTTATCAAGAATGATCCTTGGTCAGACCTCCCGATCCTATTTCACTGAGACCCTTAGAGACCTCACTCCGCGGGGTGGAAGAATGCCCAAGCTCCGCTACGCCGTAAGGAGCTGCAGGATTTTGGTTTGGGGCTGTTCTTTACTGTGAGATTTTTGTGAGGGACGAGCATGCAGACCCGCTGTAATTTCAAATGATCTTGTCTGTGCAAGCTCCAGGGGGAAACCATGAGAGCAAGATGATACTTATGGAGAGTAAGAAAAAGATCAGCAGAACCAATGGAAGCGCATCTTAGTTGAGAACATTGTTCTAAAAAACAATCTCAAAATTGTAAGTATCCTGCCAAGTCTTTTCCACTCTGGAACCTTATAAATTCGAGGTTACCTTTATACTTTTCAACATATTTCTGTGTCTTAAAAATTATTAATTAAAAAATCTGCTTTACAGTGTGATTAAAACCCATGGGTTTTACAAATTCTTATTTTTCACAGCATTAGTAAAATTGACACACTTCTCAGAGTTACTCTTCCCTCTTCTTTTGGTTACTGACAGTCCATGCAACGCAACAATAGATCAAATATAGACAACCTGCTTTTTATCATTCAGTGTTATGCTTTGAAAGTTCCATGCATCAGTGGAAATGACCCTATTGATTTTATCTCTAATCTTTTGGTTGGGGGAGGGGGGGAAACCAAGCGATAAGACTCTAAAACTGCATGCATCTGTGCATGAAAAAATGTACCTGGACCTCGAGATAAACTGAATTTTTTATTTTGTATCTCTGTCCAGAAGCACTCTTATCTCTTTGCACAATGTTCTGAAACACATTTTCCTTTTCTTCTAATGACTTTCTGTCATAGACTGCAAAAGATGATTTTATGTTTTGATTTTTACTTCAATTTAGATTTGGAAATAATAGACATGAAATAAGATCCTTAAACATGTCACCTGTGAAATACTCTTGGTTTCATTTAATCCTACTTTGGTACTACTTTTCACGCTGCCAGAGAACTTGAAAGACACTGAACTAGATGCCTTTGGAATTGGTTCATTTTTAATTCTCCCCTGTGAAAATGACAATGTATGTAGGAGCGTGTACCCACACATACGTGTGAAGTCCCAGATTTAAAGGAAGGCAGGCAGCACAGTACAGCAACTCTTCCATTTCATTCTAAATCCAACAGGTATAACTGTGAATATAAGAATGTTCATTTCCTGTATAATCCCATCTTTTCTCCTCCTCTCTCTGTGTCTAATCAACATTCAGCTTCACTTGTCAACATCCAGGACTATAACATAAGCCCCAAAGCTTCTAGCTACAGAGAAAGAAAATCTGAACTGCATATGCTACTTTATGCATTACATATACGCACTTCCACAGCACAGTTTTCCTGTGAAGCATTAACTCTAATCCAGTCAAATGCATCATGTATTTTTAGCAAAATACAAAGCCAAGACCCCATCAGTGCCTGCTGTTCTCTGATACTGATCACATCCTTCCCTACCTTTATCTGTCACCCTGTTCACTTGGTAGGGACCGCACCATGCCCATGGGGTGGCTCTGCGTGGAGCAAGAAGCTCCAGGAGGAACATGGTCTGAGACAAGGGCAGCTCCACCCAACCCTCTCCCTCACGTCAGTTTTTGGTGGCTAGGGTGCACAGCGGTACCTGTCTGAGCAACTAACACACTCTTTCCACTCTCCCTCCTCTCTTTGTATTTCCTCTGTATTTCCTCCCCTGTATTTAATGCCATTCAGTCCAGAATAGATGGGTGCAGTTGCGGTACAGAGCTGCCTAAATAATCACAAGGTGGTTTTAGCCAACCACGGGCA
>JANHGO010000072.1:29950838-29962209 GCA_024606505.1 Aquila spilogaster
TGGTTTAGGGCATGGCCTGAGAGGCAATAGGCCAGCAGGATAGCACTGGGATTAGCCCTAATTACCTCATGTTTCACCTTAATTAACTACTGATACAGAAGGTAAACTCTGCAGGATCTGTGGCGAGACCTTAGGCCAGTAGGCAGGATATCTAAGCCGTCATTGTTTACACATGATAATCTCTCTTTTGAATTTGCTTTAATTGCTCAAAAAGATTAGCTGAAGGATATGCATTACATATTGATTAGCAATGCTAACTAGATACTATATAATCTTCTCGTGTGCTCCACACATGCAGTCTAACAGTTTTAGAGGCACATTCTTTATCAGGCGATTGCCAAAGGATCAACATTTAACTTTCGTTATGACAACATCAATCGTGAGGAAGAAGAAAAAAACCCAGCCTTTGGTAACATGAATGGCAGAAGAAAAATACAAAAAAGGATCTTCACTCTGTTCCAGTAGTCACCATTGTGCTCCTCCATTGTGAGAGGTAATCCCCTCCTGCACGCATCCCTGCTCAGAGCACAAGCAAATTGGGAGCAGAGGGGGAGCAGCAATAAAGCAGACAGAATATATATTTTAAAAATAGATCACAAGGTTGTCTTGTTTCTTGTCCCATACACTCTTTATTATTCAGACTCTGCTTTCTTTTTCTGTTTTATCCGTTCTCATCTGCTCTTGGCAGGCCTTGAAGATTACCGGATTGTCAGATTTTGTACAAATCTAAGCACAAGCTGATTACAGAATCTGTATAAAATATAATAGTCAAACCAAAGAAAAAAGTTTTCTGCCATGTGCTACTACTCTGTCTGCTGGCAGAGAAACCAATTAAAAATATGCCTTATCAGTTGTTCTGTGCTTTATTAATAAAAGCAAAACAAAATATGAGCTTTCAAAGCTCCTCTGACCTGAGACACATTTGAAAAATTAGGAATATATTTCCTTAGGAAGGTAACCTTGATTTAATGTAACACATAAACTGATCAAAACAAAACTTGGCAACAAATTATAGTGCAGCATAAAGGATTAGGAAATATTTATGTCAAAACCCTGGAATCTTAAATCAAATGCATTCACTGAGGTCTTAACTCAGCTTTAAAGTTCAAGACCTGAGATTTTATCTGTACTGCAAGTGTCAATTAAATTTATGAAAGAAAGTTGTTAGTGTAAGAGTTTTACTGTAACCTTAAGGACGGAAGGTCATATAATAAAAATTCAAGTTTCTGTGGAACTCCTTGTGTCATGGCCTTTTTTCTACACAGCATTTTACAGTATTTGCATCCTTAACTAACATCTAGGGTTGCCTTACCTTCTTAAGAGACATCCCAGAGAGTTTTCCTAATTCCTTAATCTACTTGTTTATTTGCTGCTTCATTTAAGGCTTACAATAGCAAGGAAACGCACGCTGCCTGTTTGAAAAGGCTCACAGACCACTTGCCACTCATTGGAGGTGGCTGAAGAACAGACAACTTTCCCTGGGATCTCACTTTGTTTGCACGGATGAAAAACTGCCATTCAGGGCAGGACAGTGTAATTTCACTGGTGACTGGTGCCTATTCCAGATCACTGCTTCATTTCACTTGTGGTGCCATCTTACGCTCTGAGCAAAAATTTTTGTAAGTGCTTACTTGACTGGTAAGGTTTTGGAAAACATTTAAATAAAGAATTGAATACATAATGGAAGTTTGACAAAGGCTGTTTGACAAACCCCTTCACTTTGCAGAAAACTAATACTGAGATAAAGGCTGCAAATGGTTGCTTTTATTTGTTTGTTTTAAAAATATACTTAAGCTGTAATTGCTCTGAGGGACTTTTAGGACTCTGGACACATTTGTGTTTGCTGGTCAGAGACAACAGTGCAAGGACAAATAAAAAAGTTGAATCTATTCACATAGGGTGTCCTACTGTAATTGATTTTATAATCAAACCATAAAGAAGTCTGAGTCTTAAAAATATTAATATTGCAAGACATGCAGTGAATGGAATAAAGGTCCTACTTTCTTACTGTAAATGAACACAGTGGAAGATTTTGCTTTCGCCAAATGACAACATCAAGATATTTTCAATCTATATGTTAAAAGTTCCATACGTTCCTGTATAAAATACTGCGTTTTTCCTATGTAATTTTGTTTGTTTGTTTATGTGCTAAAAATGCAAAGCATTCTGTTTATCTGAATGCAGGTATCCTATTTTGTATAAAAGGGCAGAAGGGCTGTAGTTTTATCATATATATTTATGCATAGCCTAATCAGGCCTTTATGATGGTCTGCTCTTTGAATATTTATTACTAGACTAATTATTGAGCTTAATTGTAATCCTGCATGCTTTTAACACATTAAAAACTTGTTTGAAAATGTTAAAGCAAAGTTTCATCAGCAAGCAGGGAAAAGTAAGCCTGTTTTCAAATAAAACAACCTTTTTTTTGTAAATAGATCTTGACAGTGAATTGATTCCTTACATACCTGTAAGGTGAAACCTTGCCTTCATTGGATTTAGAGAAGTCGGGCTTTCTTCCAGCGACCTATATAGCTGGGTTATTTATCATCTTAGAGAATATTTGGCTTGCAGTTATCTGATATCAAGCTGTGATCTCATCAGCTCTCACACACTCAGCAGGGAGGGGCTAAGAAAGTACTTCAATGCGAAATCTCTCCAAGCACCCTCAGGGCACCACAGCTATGGAAGGCGGTGTTTTAGTTGCTCAATATTTTCCTTTGGCCGTAAGACTGACCCAGTGCCCCACAATGATGCCCATATGCCATTGGAGGGTCATTTGTACAAATGAAAGACAAACTAATGATCTCACTGTGTGGATTTGGAGAAAGTAAGTATTTCCTAAACAAACGGCCTTTCATTTTTTGTGTTCTTGCAGAGATTTGAGGTAACTGCTTTGGCAGAAATCTCTTTGTAGCTCTAATCTTTTCCAAGACAAGCAGAGCTGTATATTATGTGGGTCAACTGCTATTTGCAAATGGTTATATTTGTAAGAAAATAAAACACTTGGTAATTCATCATATGCATATACCAAGTCAAAAAGCACATCTTAGAAATGCAATTGTATTTTCTGGTAGACAATGGGGTTTGTTTATTGTTATTTTTCCTTCTTTTCCCCAATGCACTGCTTTCCTATTTAAGTGAAAATACTTTAACAAAGGGGAAGAAAAAAACACCCGTAACTATTTAAAATGCTGTTTTACTAAAAACTGTCTGGCTGACTGTTTTATGAAAAGCTGACTGATAAGCTGCCTGCCTAGGTTTCTCGGTCACCTGGAAACAAGTGGAACATTTGTAAAGTATCTACCAGTTCTCAATGGAACATTTTTAATGAATCCAGGATCTCCACATAGCACAATGACATTTGGAAAGGATCAGCTCAGAGTTAAGAAACAAAATAAGGAAATTCACAAAGGAAAAAAGTGATTTTCATTAACCAATAGATAGAAATTCACCTTTAAATATGAAACTAGGATTGCCTTTGGCACAATGAATTGGATTCTCTACACTGTACAGTTAGTGACACAGACGTGTACTTTAAAAGACCCCAAGAAAATAACACCTGACTTTTACCAGGATACACGTGAAGAAATGGTCAGAACCAAAATACGAAATTGCACCAGCAAATTGAATCAAGCCATTTAAAATCTGAGAGGCTTTTATAAGCCTCTAGTGAATTCAAATTAAGGTTTTATAGTCTCTTTTACTCCGACTGAAGTCAATGAGAGAACTCTACAAGGAACCTTTATTGTGCCTTTCAGCTTTCGGTATTCTGGTCTCGCTTTGAATGATGCCACTTTGCTAGTTAGTGACAGAAAATTAGGAGAAAATAAACAGAAGAGAGTTGAAACAGCAGTTAAGACACAGGTTTCCCTCCAGATGCTGTATTCAATTTTTTTCCTAAAATGTGCTATTTTTGTACAAATAACATTTTCTGGAGGACCTGTATGAAAATAACATTGGCAAGGTGGGACAGATACTGTGCATTTTGTTACTTTGTGTTCAATCGTTGCAAATACTCTTACTTTGCCAGTATCTTGGCTTGTAAGGAAAGCAGAATTCGTATGTCAGTTCAAAACACAGATTACTCCTCTATGCACAATTAGGCTTGTTCCTCCATCAGATTAAGTTTACATGATGCACCACTGAAAATACCTTTTCTCTATGCCAGTGAGTGGTCCAAGGCATCCAAGCACGGACTTTTCATCACCTCATTGGCCACAGGCATGCCCAGAGGGCTCTCCTCTGCGACAGCAATAGCTAGAGCAGAAGTGTAAGTAGGTCCAAGCAAATATTTAGATGCTGGGAAAATACTAACTGTAGAGCAATATAACCAGACTCAATTATTTTGGCCAGTTCTTCCTTCTTTACATGAAATTAGGTTTAGGAAAGTCAGATCTTGGATTTCCACTTCTGTGGATAGAAGGTGTAATATTTAAGTATGTCTCATCTCCACAAACAACTTCATGTTTCTTGAAATTGTGTTTGCCTGGCTGTTAACTGATGTAAAACCTGCAGTGCTGAGATTATCAACAATTTGAATGTGTATGCAGTAATAGATTTTTGGAAATTGGACAGGATTAGCAGGATGCAGTATCCAGCCAGTACTCAAATTTCACTGTTACGTATATTGGATAAGCAAAATGGAGATGTATGACTTCAAATTGGTTTCTGCAGTAGAAATCCCCTAATATTACTGACAGAGTAATATTACTACCACTATACATATTCAAATGGATGAAGCGAGAGAAATCATGGAAAACAAGTTCTGTTGATCAATTTTAAACCACAGAATGCAAAACTTAAATAACAGCTAAACCCACACCGTGACTTTCTAAAGACCAAAAAAGAGTAAATAGGATTTCTTTTATACTGATAAACAAAAGGGCTTGCTTACTGATGACTTCAATTTGGTGACTGGGTTAAGAATTAATACCACCACTTTGCTGTTAGTTCAATTGCTAGAAATACTTTGTAAAACATACTCTTTGTAGTGCCTGCATTATTACACAAGTAATTTTACATGCCTCTCCATTAAAAACTTTACTTATTCAACAATAAAATTATTATATTTTTCCTAATTTCTTTAACAGTAAATTCAAAGGGAAGCCACAGAAATCACAAACTCTTTGAAAACTTGGCTTGGTCACTCAGGATAGAAGAAATAATACAAACAATGAATGATTCCTAGATATGCAAGGGAAAAAAATACTCAGTTTTAATAGTGAACAACATCCTGCAGGGGAAATAATCTAAAGTAAGTAGGCATAAGGGGATGAAAAAACATCTAAACCACATTAATACACAAAAAGTTAGATATATATTTGAAGAAATGTCTACAGGAAGTCTAACATAGTTTTTGTTACACTAAGATGTGCCAAGTGGCAAAGCCAGATGGTTATAAATCCTCTCCATACTGCTGTGCTGGGGAACCATTAACAAACCTACCTTATTTTCTTAATAATTTTTAGGAAAAAAAAATACTGATAAACTTGATAAATAAGACAAAGATTATTTGGGGCCTGTAAAAGAGTTTTAAAAAGATTTTTAAAATCCTCATGTAGAAGCTGCAAATACAAATAAAAATCTAAATGTATGCTAGAAAGGAAAAGCTCATCTGTTCATTATAAAACATGTTCAAATAGTAATTACATTTATTATAACATAATGAAGGGTAACCGGGAAACAAAAAGGAAGAAAAAAACAGTCTTAAGGAGAAGAAAGAAGACGGATCAAAATTCCTGACAGGAAGATACATTAGACCAGTCTCTCAAGGGATGTAGTAGAAACCCAGGCCCTGCAACTTTTAAGAGCAGAACGGACAAATCACTAGAAAATATACAATAGGGAACAATCCTTCACAGGTAATGAGATGGGGAGCAAACCAACAGGGTTTTTTTTTCTTCTGCCCTTACTTCCTACCATTGATTCCATACCACTTAGTGTTGTCCCCAGAAATTGATCTAATCATTGCTTAGTTAGGAATGCTGGAGAGGGGGTGAGGGCAAGTATCAAAAAGATTACAGTTATGTAGAAGTGCTGATCTGCGCAGGGATTAGCTGGGGTTTGTGTCTGCGGCAAAATTTTACTTGCACATCTCTCCACAGAGACAACATTTTTATCTTTGGTCAATGATCTCTTTCTAAAGATCAATACAGGTCAGATGCCCATGAGTTTATGAGAGCTATCAGTTTCTGATGCAAATACTCATGAACTATTGCTGACTCATGTGAGAGAACGGGCAGATTCAGCTGTGAAACAGCGGCTCAGCCTCTCACAGGGCCGCCTGATACAGCATCCCAACAGACCTACCAAGGCTTAAAGGAGACAGCTAAGGCCGAGATGAGTTTAGATTAACAACACATCAAACTTAGAGATAACAAGTCTACATTCCTTTTTGGCAGCTCTGATATAGACAGTCCTATAAAGCCATAGTAAGTGGCAAGTCAGAGACTTCACGCTACATAGAAATCTAACTCCAGAGTCCAGAATTGCCTCAAGAGGGTATTGGCAGACTTTGCCAGTAATTAGCTAAGAAACACACGACACTGGACAAATTTGAACCCCAGAAAACAGAGAACAGATGCTGTTTGATAATGGCAGCAGGAAACTTAGGCTTGCTGTAGTTTAAAATGCTGTCTTCATCTGCTCTTTGCAAAGAAACTTTAGCTTTTCTTCAGCGGCAGAGTCTAATCAAAGCAAATTCAAATTTCTGTCAGCTCAAATACTCTCTGCTGCAGTACAGTCTTTTCAAAATTGCTCTTAGAGTTCATTCAGAAGCTTCAGATTATGAACAAGGCTGTGGACAAAAACTGCTAAAATCTGGTGAGGACCTATTGTTTCTACAGGGGAACTGCATTATCATCTCGTTTGCTTCTGGGATGGATGCCAGGATAATTATAAAATAATTTAAGGCCAGCATCATTTATAGAATTTTTCCATAGATATTTTCACTTGGGAACTAGACAACTCTTTTGTCTGAGGAGTTAAACATGATATTTCTTCTTCCAAAATGTCTAATAAAATCAGCCTGCAGAAAGTATACACAAATACTTTCTTCTTAGCCATCTGTGTCTATGTATATCAACCCAGAAATGACTGAGTTCAAATTTGTGTCTCGCTGAACAGACTATGATCCATGTATCATTGAACAAAATACAATCTATGTGATTAACATCGATGTTATGAGAAAAGTATAACACATAAAAAACATGGATACTTTCTCAAACTTTATGCAAATAACACTGAGTTATGATTTTTCCTGTTTACAACTTGTAGACTGCGTTCAGGTGAAAATGACTGACACACAAAGTTGTTTCTCATTTTCATCACTTTAAAGCCTGATGGTTGAGATCTGCCCTCATTATGTTGAACTAATTATCACTTATAGAACATAGAAGAAAATCTTCATCCTTTAGCTCCCACAGCAACATAACGTGGCTTTGACCAGAAAAGTGCTTCCATTTCCCTTGGTTGCCTCACAACATAAAATGAAGTTGGCAAGATGAAGACAAATGGCACAATAGCCTACTGCTGATTGGCTAAAGTATTTTGTATATGTTGGAAAATTCAGGACATCCATCCTAATTGGCGGTGGACAGAACACTTTAGCAACTGTGACTGTGCAAGACAGCAATCTATCCATCGTGAGGTCAAAGGGTGAGGTCAACAGCATAGGATGGTGATGTTGTTATCTGACATACGGGTTATCTTCTATAAACTCTGTCTATAAGACATATGACATGTGGTGAACTTTGAGATAGATATTAAAATCAGGAACTCAACATGCTGAGTGGGTTGAACAAGCGAGCAAAGACTTACTTATAGCATAATTAAGTGCTTGTGTGGTAAAATAATTGATGTGAACACAGCAATAGAGAGGGAATTAGTAACACCAGAATCAAGGTTTGATAGCAATATAAATATAGAGGGCAGATAACAACAAAAAAAGTAAAAAAAATAAGAATTAACAGAACTTTTCATGTATATGTAAACTTCCCCTTTAACAAAAAGTATATTAAAATCAGACTACAGACACACAGATCTGAATCATTTTGGCATCCTTTGGAATTTCTAAATGACATTATCATAAAAATCCTTTCAGTTGCACTACATTTAAAAAATTGGTAGTATAAATCTGAAAGCACTAATTTACAGTTGTTGGTTCTAAGCTCCCCAGTTATGTACAGCTGAGAAAAGGTACTGTAGTGTCAAAAATGTTTAAGGAAGGTTGAATCATTTTAGGAGCCATTCACATGGGAACATAATTACACAGCAATGAGGAAATATATGTAACTATCTACAAACACAGAGAGAGGCAAACCCCAAATATATGTATAGGAACAGAATATGTTTTGTCACTGTGTGTGAAAGATTCCTTATATTAATCAAATAATTGAGCTAAAAATAACATCCTTAGGCTTTTACTAGTACCATTCTTATGGCCAAGAATGATTTACAGTTACTGCAGTGGAAATTCAGATTTAAGAACTATTTCTAAAATAATTTTGAACATTCTGGTTATATGAGTTAGGCTCTTTACTAACCAGCACTTCACTGTCAATGTGAGCATTTCAAAATCATGAAACTCATGCCAAAATCACAGAATTTGCTTGAAAATTGTGAAATTAGACATTATATATAAAAACTCCATACATGACACAGATGAGAATTAATAAAACATTATATTTTCTATGCCTCTGAGTTCACATTTTCAAGCTTTTCTTCATATTTATGGGTGTTTGGATTTTTGTTTGTTTCTTTGTTTTTAAAGACTTAGCATTAAACAATAAAAGGAGGTCAAACTGCTTTAAAGGCACTAAATTCATTACTCTAGTACCTGCTCTAATAGACAAACATAAAACTACACTTTCTTAGTGCTAGCTATTAAAGAGATGAAAAAGATATTTACATAAAGGTAAAGGCTATCATAAATACCTTTTCTTCAAAGATTTGAGGAAGTAATCAGAAAGATCATCTGTTTCTTCATAACAGCAATAATTTTCAGAGTGTTTCTGGAACATTGTTAATAAATTGATTACAGATATTGGGCTAACTTGCTACCATGCTATTTATTGCATTCAAAATAAAAGGATGAGTGTGAGATATCTGCAGATGCAGAAAAATCTCATTTGAAAATTTGGACAAAACTTTGCTAGAACAAACCAGGAATTGCAGTAATTTTCCGCACAGCAGATTGTTCCTGCATGTAGAAGCTATGTTTAGCTTCTCCGTTGCTGAAGAGCTTCTTCAGCTTTCCTTGATATTAATTCTGATGTTTCACAGAGCAGACACAGCTTCATACTTGCTTCCTGTATATAAAGTGAACAGCGCTATACTTAATTGATGAAACAAAAATATTTAATTTTCCTGCCATGATATACCACCTCTATTACAAAAATGCTGCTACTTTGCTTTCAAAGATATGAAATATATAATTAACAAATTAAAAATCCTAACACTTCATCGAGCAACACACATTTTCAGTTCAAAGTCTATGCAACGAGCTTTTACCATCCATACATAGTACCATCGTAGTTATTTCCCAAAAGACACATCTCAAATGCCAAAAAAAGATAATTGATGGCAAGAGGCCTATAGCGAATTTTCCCTTACTGGTGACAAAGGCTAAGGGTCGGGCTGTCGCAGTCTGATTTCTTATTGTAAGATCTGGAGAAGGATGCCTGTTCCTCCAACCCTCCTGTCTCCGACAACTCATCACACACAGCCGGTTCCCCGGGGGCTACGGCAGCATCTGGCACTTCTGCTCTCTGGTGGCAGCTGCAATCATTTTCAGGATAATCTCCTAAAGGCGGCGTCTTTATTCAGCTACAGATGTCTTCATCTTACATCCTGTTGGATTCCTCAGGCCTAACATTGCCTCTGCATTCTGGTTTTATCCCTTTGGGTTGGTTTTTCAGTCATACCCTTATTTGAAAGGTACTGACAAGCATTCAAGAGATGCTGGGGAAGAATTTTTCTTACGGACATTCATCTGTTGGTTTCCAGTTTCTTTTCAACAATACAAATAAAAACTTGAAAAACGATCTAAAGAGCCAATGTTTAAGTGGACTTCCAAGTACAAAGCAATAGCAGAAATTTCTGTTTTATAAAGAGTGCGCTCTCTTGTTTGTTTTCTACTTCCCACAACAATTTAATTGGTTTCTCTGGCTTCTCTCTTGATACAGTTATTACTTTGTTCTGTACAGTCAGACAGATTATTTATGAGGAACCTCAGTGGCAGGAAAGGAGACTATTTCATATTTCATGTAGTTACACATGGCTTAACATAAATCATTTTTTCAAAAGTTACTTATTTCTGATCTCTTCCATGTGCACTGCTGTAGATCCAGTCTTGCATATTTCAAGGTGATTGGGGAGGAAACCATACATCAACACTAGCTTTCCCAGGGACATGAATACAATAATCTCATAATCCAGAAAACATTGGTACCTGCATGAAGGCCTGTAGTAGCATGCAAAAAAACCTAAAAAGCCTTTGTAGATCTTCAATATCTTAAAAGAAAACAGATATTACCTGTTTCAAACTAGCTGCCTTAACAATGGAGTTACCCCACTGAAAAACACCAAAATTACTGTATTTGGCAAACAAATCCACTCAGTGATGGAAAAACAACAGGTATTTTGTTTTGGCTAAGAAACGACATTATGGTTGAAAGTTGGGGTTGGTTTTTTTTTGGTCTTAGAAATCAGATTAAAAGGATCTGTTACAGGTACGTATTCTGAACTATTTTGCTGATGGTTTCCCTACTATAAAGCTGCTTTTTATACCACCTTATTCTCAGATAGCTTAAACATACACTCTTCATAAGCACTTCTCCTCCTTTCTTTGCTGGTAACAGGCAGTCAAAACCCAATTAATTTTCTTCCAAACAATGTATGTTTCAATCTCATTAAATTGATTTCATAGTGTTAAAAGAAAATTTTGGCTTAATTTAAAAGTCCACGTTAAGTGATATTCAGTAACTAATACTATTTGTTATTAAAAACAAATGTTAGTTCTACAAGTATTCTTTTTTTCATGTGTTTTACAAAGGACATCTGATGTTATCCTGATGCTGTCTTTGTGGTAAATAGAGACACCTTTGAAGATTTTTGTTTATTATTATTATTACTTTTGGCTAGGACCTCCATCCGTCACCCTTCTTTAACTGACATTTTTACCCCGTTATTATCCCTAATATATTCCACTGAGGGTTTTCTCTCACTGCAAAGAGGGGGAGGAGACCAGCCAAAGGCATACCCCCAACAACTACTGTCTTCTAAGCCTGCTCGCTAGTCAGAAGTGGGTCAAATGGTCCTCACATGAAAGCATCTAACAAGGTCCCAAAGGAGGCTTCCCTTTAGTGGCAGC
>JANHGO010000072.1:29969618-29980143 GCA_024606505.1 Aquila spilogaster
GAAACAGAAGCACATTCATCTTTGCACAGACTCGCCACTGAAATAATCTCTGCAACACCCACTGCTCTGATAAAAAGACACTTTAGCCTAACACAGCTTTAAGGCCAAGCAGTACATGAAAACAAAGCATGGTTATTTCTGTTACTTCTTTGGTTTCCCCAAAATCCCCATCTGCTGGTTTTCTTTATAATTTTTTTCTTTCAACTCTTGTCTCCTTTGTGTCAGTTCCTCAATTTTATGCATTACTGAAACCATTTTCTTTCACTTTTCTCTTTACTTCTGCAGCTCTGATTACCAAAATGATACCTCTTCCTCCTCTAAAAGAATCCAAATCCAAACATCTCAGTACTATGACATATATAAGTAGCTTTTTTTTCCCCCTAAAATGAAATATTCAAGAAAAATACAGTTATGTCTTATAGCTTCAATTTCATGACAGATTCAAGGACACAGATTCAAATCAGGACTTTGGCAGTTGATGCCCACTGAAAATCTAATCTCTGAAATTATTTTAGGAGCCTGAATATTATGATAAAATGGTACAGAACCTGGAAAAGATCCCTAAAAGGGAAAAAAAAAAAAAAAAAAAAAAAAAAAAAGCCAAGCTTGGTAAGAAAACTTCCCAGAAGGGGAATGCAAAAAAGAGAACATATGCATTTCATCTTAGTTAGACAATAAAGCCTACTATCATTTTCTTTGGCAAACTTTCCCATTCACTTCTGCCCTACCATGACCCACTCAATTTACATCTGTGTACAGAATAAACTGAAACTCTTTTTTTGCTTTATCCATTTGTAATTGCTGTCCACAATCCCAGAAGGTAAGCACAGATATTTTTATTTCAAACAATATCAAGAAGTTAAAAATAAAAGTTGATTTTTGTATATTAGTAACAAAAAAGGTCAACAAAACTTTAAAGTAAATTGGCAAAAAAATCATTGGGAAGCTTCAGGACAAATGAATGCCTGCAGTTTTTTTACCTATGGGTGTGCCTTTTCCAATTTTGAAATACACAATATGGCCTCTCAATTGCTTCAGAAAGCATCTAACCATTTTGGTTGCTTCACTCCATAAGAGTAACATCAATGAATAGATTATTTTAGCCTAAATCTTTGGGTATGGAAGAATTAGTAAGAACCTTCTCTGCAAATGCATAACATCCTTATTTGGAAATTGTATACAGAAAGCAAAAAGCTGCCCACTTTACCCTGACTCCCATGAGCAGTGCAGTATGGCTGATAAAATCTAACCTCTCCACATCAATTCCTCTCCCCCAGTTTGTCACCATGCAATCCCACCTGAAATAGAATATGAAAACTGTGTCAAACTGGTTTTCATGATGTTTCCTGTCCTATTTTCTAGACCTAAAGGTCAGCAACAAACGTTTTTGGAACCAAAGCCTCCTGCTAACCAGGAAGCTAAGGTGAACTATAAAATCCTACATTAAATACTGCAAAGTTATGATGAAATGCAGAGGAAGTGCTCTTATTTGGTCACAACTGTTATATTCATTTTACGTCAAGTCTCCTTTACAATTATCCAGGAGTTTCAAATTATTCAGAACTGGTTCTTTAAAAAAAAAAAAAAAAAAAAGGTGTGCTAGACAAAGTACTGGAAACACTGTCACACAGACCTAAGATGACCACACTTTTCACCTTGTTGAACCACTAATAATTCCTCAACTATTTTGGGGATCTTAATTCAAAGTAGTAAAAATGAATGTAGTATAGCTACAAATGAACTGAAGAGACTGTACACGTTACTTTTTAATATGCTTCTGTGGTCCATGGCAGTGTCACTTATCCACAGGTGACCTGTCCATGACCTATTCGTGTACGACAAGTTCTGTCACCTACTGAGGCAGTGCAGATAACTGCACGATTCTCTAATCACACAAAGCTACCAGGGATTCAAGGCAAGGGTCACAGTTATTTCTGCATGCATACCCTGCGAGTGGGGTAAGGCCATAGAGCAGACAGGACAGGTCATGCTATTACAGTCCATCCTTTTATCCAGAGATAAATGCTGAATTCGTGTCAGTTGCCACTCCTGAAAATTAATCTGGAACCAAAAATGAAACATACTCTAAAGTTTCTTTTCAGCTGAGCTTTCTTACAGAAAAAATAATCTCCGTCCTAAAGTTAATTATCCATATACCCACTTCATTATATGCTGAATGGCCTCAACAACCATCCTCAGCTAGGATAGCTGAATCAAGAAAATCTGGTTAGCATTTCTGTAGAAAACTTCATCAGGTCCTAAGAAGCTTGTTAACACCGTTCGACCAACAGCAGTGAGCAAGCAGAGCTGGCGGGCAGCAGGAGCCAGGTGAATTGTTGAGTGTCTCGCAGGGAGCTGACACAGATGGGAGCACACGCTGCCCTGTTTACCGCTGCAGTCGGTGGTGGTCAGCGGCACACTGACAAAACTGGGTTAAACAGGGCGCTGATCTGATCTGTTCTGACAGTGACTGCAGTCTTAAGATAAAGCGTTAAAGGACCAGCATCAAATCCAAATTGCCCCCAAATACATCTCTTGAGAAGGCAATCTTTTCAAAAGCAATAGGAGGAAGAATTATCAAAAAAAAACCCCAAGCCTAAGCATATCAAACCTCATCACCACCAAACCCAGCAAAAGCGCCTAAAATAAAACTTTCAATTTAAATTCATTATTGCTTTGTAAGTATGATTTTTTTAAACTCTTATTCAAAATAAACTTTATTTGATAGTGGCAGAATTGTAACAACACAGACTATCACTGTACAACTTTAAAAAGCATACTATGCTGCTGCAGTTTTTGGTCCTACCTAGTTTGGTTTAGTGCCTGACAGCATGCTCTGCTACCCTCTCGTTGAGTAAGTGCATAAATACTTAATGCTTGTATTTTCATTGCCAAATTATGGCAATGTGAATGGGAAAAGGCTAGTGAGAGAAGCATGATGTATTAAAAGCAAAATCTCTTTGTTTCTGTTTTGAAAAAGGATATGCAAACATGAATCATACATCTTGCTTCTGCTACAGTAACTCAATATCCTCTGCTCGGTTAAATAACAGACACTTGGCACATACAAAATTGACATTCTTGCCAAGAACTGAAATTTGCAGCAACTCTGAGCTCTGTTGAAACCCCACTGTTGATACTTAAGTTGTACACAGCACTCCACCAGGATCAGCTGCAACATGTTAAATGAGTATTCAGCATCAGAATGACTATTTAAATCGCTCTCCATCTCTGAAACAGTCATACTAAAGCTGAAAAGAAGGCTTTCGAAAAGATCTTCAGGAGAACACAAGGTTCTTTATGCATTGTACTGCATTAAAAAACACCATAAAGGTATACAGAAATGCCAGAACCCACGCAAGTTCAGAAAATTCGCCTAATAGTGGGTCATCAATACAAAATCAATCCTTGTGCAGTGCTCCAGAAAAAGGTGAAAAGTCAGAGGCAAGTATGTCTAAAAATAAAAATAAACAAAACGGTTGTCTTGTACTACTTTTTCATCAACCTAACTCAATGTGAGTAAAATATATGAAGAATGTCTAGCCATCTAAACCTATTTCTATCAAGTTGTTACAGGAGTCCAAACAGTTGGCAGTAGTTTCTTCCCGAGTGCTACCAGAATCTGATTTCCGAATTTGTACTACCCTTTGAGGAAGGGGAAAACAGGCCTCCATGTAACTGATTCTTGCTCATATACTTCCTTGTTCTTGTTTAGCTCCAACAGAGATGACAGAAATGACTTTAAGATCCCTTTTTACATATCTATTCACTGTGAATAAATACATCTGTAGCCTCATCCCATTCACACATACTGTGAGCTTAAAGCTTCATCCTTCCCACAGAGCTAAGTCCCTGCATATACAGAGCAATTCACTATTTTTATACTTCTTCTGCAAACATTTGCCTGATTTTTGTACTTTTTCATAGCTACAAGTTGTCCAGAACTGCATGTACGCACTGGCCAGGGCTGCGTGTAGTAGTGATGTACTGCCTATTGCCCATTTATGGCAGAACCAGCATTGCCTTTACTTTGAATTAGGTAACTATCCACATGAAGACAAAAGCAGGCTTAACAGAGCATCTGAGACAGCCACCAGTTGGAGAGGGAAACCTACTATAATTTTTGCTATTGTCCTGATTATAACGTTTTATGATTTAGCCTAGGATGCCATTAGCCTTTGTTTAGGAGAAACGATGATTATAGCCTTTCCATTGATGATTAAGGATGCTGGAGGACAATCTAGGTAGCCAATGCTGCTCTGGTTTCTCAGCTATTTGTTCCCCAACTGGGTAGATTAAGAATAGTTATGTCTTGGAGCACCTCTAGTTAAAAGAGTTAGTATTTCTTGTGATATCTTTTCTTTATTAATATGAACTATTTTAGTAATGATGCATTAGTTTTCCTTCAAAATCATATACCTACAACTTAAGTTATCCGTCTTAATTAGAAGACCCAGTACCTTCAGTGAAAGAACAGCGATGGACTTGCATTTGTAACTTATAAAAACGGAAATGACAAGTTAGCTTTTACTTTGCTACTGCTTCTTCCTTGCAACTACTAGTAAAAGAATAAGGCTGGCATACAATTCCCTAAAATATAGGTGCCTAGTACCATTTTAGATTCCTGGGGGTATCTAAGACATCTGCACAGGGCTGGCGGATACGATTTAAGGGAAACCCACTCCCGGGCAGGTGGAAGTTGCGGAAGAGGTGACTATGCGACGGCTTCTAAAATAGTACTGCTAATAAACAAAAGCCTATACCGAGGCAACTGAATCCTGCTGTGAAAGTCAGCTGATGGGATTTAGCGCAAAATATAGACAGCTAAAAGTTGAGGTCGGTGTGCGAGACCGGTGTCTAAGCCCCCACGACAGTCAGCTGGGATCTCGTCAATACAGTCAAAGGGGTCTGGAAAGATTCAGGAAGCCAGCCAGGAGATGTCTGCTTTAGGATGTTTTCTTGGCTCCGTTGGCTTTACCGACTGGAAAGGGAATTCAGACACATAGCTGATCTTAATCTGAGCCTCCCCAACTGCCTCCCCGCACAGAGACCGCGCGTGTGCATCAGAAGGCCGTAAGCGAGCCTTCGACTTGATTCAGCGCAGGCTTTGCCGCCCCACTGCGAAGCCGGTAGGGACGCTCTCCCTCCACAGGCAGACGGTGTCGCGAACGGCAACGCCCGCGGCGTTGCGGGGCTCCGGTCCGCCGCCGCCCGCGCTGCGCGCAGGGGCTCCACCGGGGCTGCACTGACCCCTTCTGGAGAGCGGGCCGCCCTGGTGCCCTGCCGGCGGCCCGCCGGCCGCGGGGCGGGGGGACCGGCTCACCCTCGCTCCCCGGCTGCCGGTTTCTCCCTGCGGGGCCACTGCTCGAGGCTGCGATTTCGGCGGCTTACTCCATCCACGCACGCATCGCTCAGGCACTCCCCTTCTCCCGGTGGAGTCGAACGGGCTGTAATTCATGTGCAAAAGACCCTTCATAACTCCCTGCAATGTTGCTCTTAAAGCTGTCCATAAATAAAGCAGCTGTCGCTGTTTAATACCTGTTAAATCATAGCGCTAATCAAGATCTTCGTAACTGAATGATGAAATTCCACAATGGTGATGTCCCACATTATTATTATTTCTATTGCAAGAGAAGCCATTTCTATAGTAGAAAAGTGTACCATGAAGGGTTAAAGAAATACGTCAGTAGTTGGTGCACGTTTATGAAAAAAGACTGGTAAAAAACCATCGGGAAGGTCTAATTAAGAGAGTTTGCTGTGCTTGGGTCTTTCTTCTTATAATTAAGACAAATCTGCGGATTTTTTTTTTTTTTTCCCACTGAAAAAGTTCTAGGTTTATTACACATTGCACTTTAATTATGCACTTACTCCAACAAAATGCCACATCTGACTCATGAGTTAGATGCTGTACAATAAACATGTAGAATTACTGCAGAAAAATCTCCATTGCATTTAAGCATCAGGGAGGTGTAACAATTTCTTAATTCAGTCTGTTTCTAAATATATGTGGTGTTTATTCAAGATGCTAACGAAAACTTACAGAGCTTTCACCCCTTTTAAAATAAATTTCTTTGCCAGTTGGACTATGGAAAAATCTAGTGAGACACTTTGTCTTACTTCTAATCTTTGAAGAAAAATAAGCCCAGACCTTCTTCCCCACCATTTCTTCCCCTTCCTTTCTCAGAATACTACCACAAATTAGGAACTCCTAGAAGATTTTTTGGGTTTTTTTTTTTTTTTTTGGAGGGCTCTCTCCTTCGCAGAATAAAAAATATCCACTTAGCTGGCTAAAGGAAAAGAAAAACGTAGCTGAAGAGTCCTTAAAGCAGAGTCTACAACTCCAGGAGAGAAGGAAGTAGTAAAATAATAAGCTGCTCTCTTCCATTTGGAAATTTTAAATTAATTTACGAAAAGCACGCTTCTGCATTTAGGATTGTTGACTAAATGTTGTACCTTGTCTTCATCATCTCTAAACCCCAAGGCGAGCAGGCTCAGAAACAAAGGCTGGTCACATACACTATGCAGGCTTGAAAAATAAGTAGTTAAGGAGGACTTGATTCTTTACTGCCATTGTGATGTTAACAAGCATTTTCAACAGTGAAAAGTGACTGCAAAATGGTTATAGGGTGCCATTGTCTTTTTCTTCTGCGTTTCATGGAGACAAATGAATCTGAAGCAGAAGAGAATCCAAACACAAGCAAAGAATATAACTATTTTAGAGCAGCACCTCCAGCAATGGAACCAAGTACCCCAAAGGAAAGCAAATTATGGCTACGGTCCTTAGAATAAAGATTAAACCAGACCAAGAACTGGTTAAAGTCTATGTATTTTGCTTTAAAGACTCGATCCCTACTATTCTTTCTATCTCCATGTATCTGCTTCAGTTTATATTCTTAACTTACTCATAACCAATTTAAGTAAAAAGCCTTCACTGAAGCAACAACAGAATCAGAAGCACTTAACTGACGAGACCATGATTTTGCAATTCGCACAAGGGTGTCCTTAGCTAAGATTGCCTTAAGCAACCAGCCTCAGGGAAACTGACCTACAAGCATACATTTTAGTTGAGTTTAATGAGATTTGGATGAGGCCTCAAAAATAAGGAGCATAATTCAGTTGTATTTGTAATCCTTGAGAGATGGCGATAATACATTTCAGTAATCCCACAGCCAATACACCTTCAAAAATGTTTACAGAGGAAGGTGCTTCAGTTGTAAAATATTGTCCTAGTAACCTCACCTTAAAAATGCATGACACTAAAAACTCATGCAAGTCATTTCTAACCGCATTTCAAAAAAGAAAGAAAATTAGAAAGGAAATGTATGGAAGTAAAGGGAAAAGACTGCAGGACACAAAATAGCATGAGTTGAGGATAAATGTATTACATTTGTCAAAAAATAAAACAATTATTTTCACATTTTAGATAGCTCAGTACTGGAATATGTCATTTGCAAGACATTTTACACAAAGCAGGCAAAGCCAGGAAGAACATATGCCTAGTAAATAGACTGCAGCCTTACTGTCCTTTCTATGTTCTTGATGTCACCCCTGCAGGATTCCTGCTTTTCTGTCAACATGGGAGGTTAAAATTTGTGTGTATCTATTAGAAATAGTTTGGGTACACAAAGAAGAATCACAGCTGGAGTATTATTGTCTGACATTCATATGACCCCTTAACATGTGTACGTGCAAGTAGTATACTACTATTCATTAATAATTTAATAGTCTCATTAACCAAAAGTTGGGGAGGAAATATTACGGTTAGCACACACAGCAAAGCTTTTCTGTGTTGCAAGTTGCTCATTAGATTATCATTCAACTTTACAGATAAGGAACATTTCTCCCTCTCCATCCCTGCTCTCAGAAAAATCCTGCAGAGATACATACATACACAGAAATACACAGATGATGTATCGCAAATAACTGTCAAGCACTGGTGAACCCTGGTACTCCAATGGTTAACTGGAATGTAGCATTCCTTTGAGAGGATAAAAGGAATAAAGTTCTGGAAGGCAGAGGTAATATTTCAGCCTCAGATTTTATTAGACACAGTTTCATTCCTAAGCATAGTATGTCCCACAGAGCTAGAGAAATTACTATCTCTGGTTCTCAAAGACTGGAATCCTTCATCTCTCTCATAATCCCTCAGTAAGAAACAGAAAATCACTTTCAACATCTCCATAACACCTTTAATTTTTCATGTTGAATGTTCTTTTTATTGCTCGTCTAAGAAGGGTGCCAAAGTCTCAGTTATTACTTACTAGTCCATACCAGTTTATTACTTCTTTTAACATACGGTGCTTCCATTCTCCAACTATTTGCTTTATACACTGCTACATATATCAGCCCATCACTCTTCTTTCAAAAAAGGTTCAGAGAAGGAGGTGACAGAAATTCATGCCACAGGATCCCATCAGACGAAGAGCCTATATATGCACCTGATTTGGTGTGATCAAATTGAATGGAAATGTCAAGTCCCCCTTCTAAAAAATCAGTGAGATGAAAACATGCATTTTAATGACCGATTATATTCTCAGTAACTTCTATAGATGGTGAAAGAGAAGAAATTTTTAATGGGAAAAATATTGAGGTAAAATGGAAGGATGATATTAATATAAGTGTTCAATTCTCACAGAATGGAAAAAATCTAAAAGGTAATGATTTTACTTACAGAAAAATAATAACTATAAAATATATTATTTTATGGAATAATATATTCCATAGAAGTCCCCTGTAGTGCTACGGCTACTAGGCCCCTGGATCCACATCAGGAAGTTCAGAAGCCCAGACTTCCCCACAGTTTAAGCAGTTCAGGGCAGGGCAAGTAAAATAACTAATTTAGCTGCAAGATGACACATAGCAGACACAAGCAAGGCAGAACTATGTTGTTCGGCCATGGTACAGCCTCTATTGCTGAGCACTATTATGCCTAGAAATGTAACAAAGACCATACCTCAATATATTACCACCTCTCTCCCTACTATTTAAACACAGAAGAACATCCCAAAGCTGAAACAATGGTGATCAGGGTTTCTTTAAGGTTTCCAAGTCTAAATCTATTATCTTGGTACGCTTATGCATGGCTTATGTAACCAGGGGTTCCCCTCCATACCAACCTCACTTTCACCAAAGAAATCAAATGGCTTACTCTTCAGGTGTCTACAAAGTGTCTATAAAAACAGTATGCACAGCTTATTGCTGTTTTTTAAGGCAAGTGCATATAGTCATTTGCTAATTACAGGCCCATTTTATACATGGAAAAAAATATTTCAGGGAAAAGGTCATCTTCTAAAGAAGTTACCACCAGTACGGTACGTACACAGCGCATGCTGCAATGGTCATACGGTACATTTCAAGAGCACTTCGAATGGTTTGGTTGAAAAATATACATCTTTTATTAGGAGGCAGGTGCAAACTCATTTCCTGCTATTTCTGTTTTCTGGCCTTCTGAAACAGCCTTTGTCCTTTAAGTCTCTCTATGCCCTACTTTGACCACAATATAATAGTTCTCAAAAAAGTGACATGCAAATGCATTTCTCTTTCAAATTCACATTCTGAGTTAGTCAAAACTTTCCAGATTTTTTTTGTTCCTTGTTTGTTTTCTTTAAACAGAATGGAAGTTTCAAACATAGAACAGACTAAAATTTGGATTCTCTTTATATATTTTGAGACACCCTAGTGTTGCTTGTCATTCTACATTGTTTTACTATGTAGATGCTTCAATATTTTCCTAAATTTCATCTCACCTAATATCAAGAAAATAATTACATTTTAAAGAAAATATTTCAGAAAACTCAGCTTTCCATGTGACAATTTTAACCATTTAAGCCCGCTCTAATAGCTTATGTTTAATAAAGTCTCTGAGCTTTAATTCATTTGCTTTAAAAAACATGCACTATTCAAATAAAACAGAATGAAAAGCAATACAGAGATGGTAAAGCAATAGCAGCAACATCTGCATCTTCAAGTCTATTTTAGATAGACATAAGTTAGTAGCTTAGTTTTAATGGCACTGAGCTGCTTTACGTTGATGGCCTGCTGTTACTGATCCTGAGAGCATAATGAAGCGCATTAAGTGTTTAAATATAGATGTCAATAGAATACACGACAAATAATGGCAGATAGTTGGGAGTTCACAGAGATCTACTATGCTGATATAAGTTGTAATAGACCATTAATGAGAAACGAACCAGAGAAAACCCTGATAGGAGAGAGTGATCAAAATAATTCATAAAGCCTCCCCATTTCTGATAAAGGGCTTTTCTAAATGAAGACATTATAGCCCACAAGACTTGGCTGTGAATTTGCAACACACTAGTGACTCCACGCTGACTCCATGACTACACATGCTACACTCAGGCTGGTGAAATCAAGTAAGGTTCCTCATGCCACGTGTGATGTGTTCAAAATAGCATGAGGGTCAGTGGTAGATATTCCTGTGGATTAGCTGGAATGCTATAAATGCCAGTTCGGCTTATTGCAAACTGTATTTCCTTAATTAGAATTGAAGTCTTTACAGCACTTT
>JANHGO010000072.1:29980243-29992092 GCA_024606505.1 Aquila spilogaster
TGGAATGCTATAAATGCCAGTTCGGCTTATTGCAAACTGTATTTCCTTAATTAGAATTGAAGTCTTTACAGCACTTTTGGTATCTCTTTCCTATGATGAACACAAATGTGCATACAGACATGATTGGAGTGAAATGTTTGGCAAGTATCTTTATGTAGATGCACACATGTATCAAAACCTGAAGATTAACCCATTATTTACTGCTTCTGCTATTGCTCTAACTTTCCAGGTAAAACTGATATATATAAAGTGCTGATCCAGATGAAATCCCTCATATTAAACACAGTCTCAGTATCATGACTTCTCACCTGAGGACAGGAAATGTTCTGTACTGTCTTCACAAGGTACAACATTGCCCAAACTTTTGGAAATCTGAGGCTTATCATTCAAGGGGATTATTACATGTTCCTCACTAAATTTTCATGGTGTTAATCATGTGTGGCTCTGGAAAGAAGCAGCATTTAAGACTGCTGCAGGAAGCCAATGGGTTTCAATGCTCTTACTTATAACTATTTTGGCATCTCATATATTATTTATTAAGACTACAGTTACCAAGCAGCAAGCAGCCAGCCTGCTAGGTAGTAACCTATCCGAAGTGCTGTTTGGAAGACAAAATAAAACGATATATGCAGAAAGGAAAAGAGAGAGGGGACTCGGCTGTAAGGTAAAAACAACAGGTGATCTCTTGGTATTCAATGCTCCATGATTCTTAATGTTTCAGTGTCTCTCTGCCACACGTTCCTGATGTAAAGTATAATACACTTTGCAACTAAAGCAAACATATATATGTGCGCGCACACACACACGTCTATATGCATATACACATATATAAATAAAAGTAGTGAATTACAGAAGTTCCAGTCTGTAAGACCACATCCAGTAAACTTCAAGCCACAGGAAAGAAGAAGAATAACCAGAAAGAAATGGTATCTCATCTGATGTTTAATGACCCAGGAACCAAAAAGCAGCACATGAATACTAGTCGCTCTTGAGTTCTGCTCCAAGTACGAAGTTTTTATGGGATTGAACTGCTAGGCCATGACACAAACTAGAATGCACTATGAGCAGAAAGACAGAAATTCTCAGACTGTTCTTACTTGAAGTGGTGGCAGTAGTAGTAATAATAATAATAATAATAATAATAATAATAATAATAAATCCTGTAATTTCTGTTGTATACTGAATGGAAGGAAACAGGAGGAATAGAGAAGTTAAAAATGTTTGCTTGAAAAGATTCATGTCAATAAACATCAAACATTTTGAACACTTCCCCAGCTTACTTCAGTAAGCTTCAACTGGCTCCACAAATTCTCTCCAAACATGATCAGTCCTAACATCACTTCTGACTTGCTGTCTCTGACCGTTTAACTAATTTTCCAAGACAAGAGAAACAGTCCTCTTGTGACATTGGAAGGATAAATAATCTATTCAGACCCTGCCTAATCTATGAATTCTACATTTTTTCCCCAATTTTCCTGTTCTCTCCTCTTTATTATTTTCTCAGAATGATGCCTCTGATCTCCACAATGAACTAATAATGGTTCTTTTTGCAAGTATCTGTTCCACTGCAACTTCCCTTTTGAACAAATTACTTATTTCAACATTGTTTTATGCACACTTCTAAAGTATAAGCCTCATTTTTCTTTGCCTAACCATTCTTCACAATCCTACATATTCTGCAAAAAGCACCCCAGATCTTAAATACGATTCTAAGATGTAGAAAGACCACACCACCTTCCTATTCTTGCTAACAGTTTCTCTAGTTACATGGCTAATTTGTTGTGTTGATAGGAACTGTAGACAATTTTGGAAACTACATTATTTAATATACACTCACTGAGCATTTTGAACACTGATGGAAGTCATTGATTTCTCCTGAAATATTCACATTACCACATATCTGTTTTCAATCTTGGCATAACAACCTATGTTGCACAAAACCCGCTAAAAGTTAGTTTGACTCCTTTCTACTCTGTAATGTGTAGTCTTTTGGAACTACTAGACTCAAAAGACCACCATCAATTCTCTCTCCCTCTTTTTATTAACCGATCTAGTTCAGCAAACCTCATGGTGAGGGTGGAACTGTGCAACTCAAGGTCTGTAACGTGCATTGCATTCTAGATGTGAAAATGCAAAAATGCAAAATAACAAACCCAGAGACATCTCTCTATTATCTCTTTGGATCAAAGCACATATTTCTCTAATGGAAATTTTTGTTAGTATTAATTCACACGTGTGTAGAAGAAAAGATATTCGGACATACATAAAAAAGTTGTTTTCTACAGTTGCCTACTTCCCTTTTTCAGTACCCTCCAGAAGTACAGCAATACCCAAGACTATATTGCTGAACATAGTTTAAATAGAAAGTTACTGGAAACTTAATGCAAAAAATCTGAAGTGTGGAGAACAGTCTGGTTTTGTTTGCTAAGTGGCCTCACACTAAGCTTTTGATCCAGGTGTTGTGGGAATGGAACTGACACATACTACACTTCCAAGATTTTAATGATGCCCAGAGCCTTCATTTTCTTTTATACTCTGACAATGGGAAACATAGCCTCCTTACATATGACATAAAATCTAATAAAGCAGCCAGCTGTTCTTTCCCTGGTGAACCCTGCAGCTCCAGTCTGAAGTACAGTAGTGTCAGGTTTTTCAAGAAAAAAACATTGAGTAATTGTACTGTACCTGGACAAGTACAATATACTTGACTCTTCTTTCTTCCTGTCTACATATATCAAATACACAGAAAGAAGTTGTACGTCTGACTGATATAAAGCAGCAAAATAATCTATCTGCTTAAGACCTAGCAGGTTTTACATAGTTTCTTGGCTTTCCCTGTCACAATATTCTAAAGTATATCCTTTCCTTCCTAACATCTCTCATAAACCTCTATTGTAATAATGCAAACTGACCTATCTGTTCTGCCAAATGCTGGCTACCTAGTGAGAACAGGCAAAGCAAATATTATGCAATAAGTGTGCTAATTGAGAGACCTAGCAACATCACAGGCCAAATTTTGCTCTTGGCAACAACAAACACTGATATTTTTGAGACCACAATCTCAACAAGAGGATTGTTTGGTCTTCCCATCTTTCTCCTTGCCACAGTCTAAAAAATTCAAGAGATTGTTACAATATCTGTATCGCACAGCACTATATTGCAGCTGGTTGTGTGCAGCTGCAGAAATGTTGCCCAGAGTCATGTTGCTCTACCTACCATCATGGGGACATATCTATGGTCCATTTTTGGAGAACATACAAATGAGGGAACCTCCAGAGCTATTGCTCCTGTATTTGAATTGCAATCCTTCATCTCAGCTATGAAGCGGCAGTATCAGCAAAGAAATGTTAAAGAAACACAGTTTTAACAATCAGTTAAACTCAGTTGTGACTAAGCATGCACATGTTCTTCTTGCAGGTCACCCTTCCAGTGCCTGCCAGGGTCCTCTCCTGATCCTTCTTGCTAGGGCACAGTCAGGTCCCACATGGCAAGGCTAGGACACAGCCAGGGCTTGAGGGTGTCAGTGCAAATTCAGCTTCAAAGGCCAACTTAAACGTACAGACAGCCCCAGCACTCTTTCCCTGCCTCTACAAGAGCCAAAATAAAACTACACAAATACATAGAAAGACCACATTTACAAAAAAACCTTTGCCAGATTGATAGGCAATGTAACACTAAATACCATAGTTTAAAATCTTCCATTGGTTGGTTGTGGTATGAAGTACAGCATTTTTTTTTTTTTTTTTAATATATATTCTCATCATTCTGCTATACATGCAGGAAAGATTACCTCAAGAATTGTCTGGACATGGAGTAATCTTAGTAAGTGTCTACATCCTCAGGAAGACCATTTTGCTATTATCTATATTGTCATATTTACTAGTATAAAGTAATAGTCAATAGACATTGTACTATGGTATCCAATGGACACTTACCCACTGCATAGAGTGATTTCAGAAAACAGTTTTTCACATTCATGTGCCTTGGTTTTCTGCCCTTTCTCAACCATATTCCTCATCAAGAGCTTCCTAGCTTAATATATATAAACAACATTGATAATGCAAAACTTCAGTAATTCAGTGGCTGAATAGAGGGTTTCTTTTCTTACCATTTTTCTTCCTATTCCTTGAGTATGGAATATAGTCTCACAGACAAAGAATTCCTTTTCCATTGTAACTCTTTCTTCAGGTTTAACCATGAAGATTAAATAAATGCTACAATGCAATTAGTTGAGCAGGTGCTAAATTTATCCTGACACTGAGGCCAAAATATGGTGAGATACATTTTCCCTGGGAAAAGGAAGAATTAGGCTGATTCCACCTTTATCAACCCAGTCTGCTGTTTGCTGGACTCAATATGAAACATGTTTTCACTGCTGTTTTGGAAATTCATTTTCATTCTTTTACATTCCAAATTTAAACTAAATATGTTGCAGCAAAAGTACTCTAGTAATTTGGTATTATTCACTTACCTATTGAAGATATATTGAAGCCAAGCCATTTGCACAGCAGTTCAGATATCCATGTTAGGAATCCATCACCACGTTGTAAGGACATGAAAGAAAAGGAAGAAAAAAGAAAACAGTAAGCTATCTTGCTTGTTTCCTCAAACAAAAAAAGCATTAAAACAAACCTATAAATAACAATCAATGTTACATTCTGCCATGAACATGGAATATATTCATTTAAGCAGGTACCTTCTAATGGTCTTTTTTTTTCCTGTTACCATTCATTACAGCAAGATGGTTGTTAAAGTAGCTGTTAAAAGAAAATGGTGAATAGTACTTACATTACACATAAATAAAAATCGAACAATCCTGTTATGTTTGATAGCGGGCTCCATTCAGTTTCACAGCATTTTTGTAAATGACTTGAATGCACTCTTTATCTGAATATCAGCAGGCAGAAGGCCAAGATGGAAATTATGCAATGAGAAGGAAATTGAACAATTCAGATATGTTTATGGAAAGCTCACAAATCAGGGCATCTCATTTGGCACCAAATAAAGCTGTTATTCATGATGTGCAGCTACAAAAAGGAAAGCTGTTCTCTGCTATAAAGTGTAGCCACAGTAGTATGAGCTAAAAGAAATGGCTTCTCAATAGAAGAAATAAAAGGTGACATTGCGATAAAAAGATGCTCGCACTAGGTCATGTATACTCAGCTGAAATCAAACCAACAAAAACCTGTACTGACACACCTTTTCCTTTAACGCCATCTCTTAGATACGGTATAATGATCCCAAGCAACAAACTTCATCTCTAAGTAATACTTTTCTATGCCTACATAAATATTTGAGTTCCACGTCGAACCTGGAAAGGATACCAATTTGGAAAGAGCATCTCTTCAGGTTTTCTAAGATCATTTGCTGGGGTGCTAGAAAGCTATAGTGACTACACCAGTTCCTGTACTTGGATTCTGATCTCTTCCAAGATGTGGCCTGCTCTGTAGATTTGTCAGATTAGATTTCCTCCTATAGATAAACATGCTAAAAAAACATTTTATACGGTACAGCTGTCATTAGAAAACCCAAATCTCGAATGAGCTTTGGCATTTATCAAATAGCTGACTTTGCCAGAGTCATGCCAAGCCTATACATGAAAGAGAAAGCACCTGTTAAGTCAGTCTGCCTATAGTAAGTGATTTTAAAAAGATAGCAAAATCACCATTAAATTAACCTTTATTATTCATTCGCACAAGAGAAAATTTATTCACAAGACTGGAGGAACATACAAATCCTCAAATACTGGAAAGCGAGATGAACAGACTATCTGACTTTTTTGTGCATGTAAATATGGACCTTAAAACAGCACCTGTGATAAGAAATGACTTCACTTCTTGAAGGTTCCTTTTACACGACAGCGTTTTAGCTCCTTTGCAGCTTACGTATTTCAAACACTCAGCCTACCCAGAGGCCTCTAAGCCTGGACGCGTAGTAATCTCTTTAGACGTGTCACACAGATATAGGCTGCTTCAATTCATTTAATTGGGAAAATCAAGGCAGAGTCCTTGTATTCATATTGTTGCATTGCTTGTGTTCAGTTCAGTCTTCACTAACACGGGCAGTACAAACAGAAGGCATTCTTAAGTAAAATGCGCTTTGTTCTTCCATGCCTATTAATGTGCCAAATATGAGCATACAACCTTGAAGCTGAGGGGTCAGCCTTATGCGGAAGGGTCAGGAAAAGAGAATTTCCTTCACTAATCTCACAATTCAGGGATATTACTGAAATAGAGATGGGGAAATGTTATATTCTATTTGTTTTATTGATTGTGGACTTTTCTATCCTATTCTAACCTACGCATGCCACTGTCCATCAATGCATATACTCAGGTGCTTTACAAAAAGTGAAGAATTGCTACGATAACATGCTGATGCTCAAAAAATAGTTTTAATAAACTTCCTTTTTTAAAAAAGAAAATAAATGAGACCACAAAACATGCTTTCATAACCTCCCACTTCTTTGAAAAACAGAAAGACAACTTTACTTACACTGCATCTATTTACAATGATGTAAATAGGAAAACATTGTCGTTACATAACAAAAAGCCCCAAACAATTTAATAAGAAAACACGTATCTCCCACAAGAAGTCTTAACACTTACTGTTCCCTATCTCCCATAGTTTAAGTGATATTTCTGATTATTCCTTCTATGAAGTCCTGTGCCACTTTAAAAAGAATAAAATAAATGAACCTTTTCCCTAGAATCCTTTGACAGTATTTTTTCCTCTCTCCTCCCACAAAGTTCACAAATAACTAAAAAAGCATCATATTTTGTGGGCTTTTGATTTTCTTGGCAGTCATAGGCCAGTTCCTCAATTTGTGTAAAAAGACACAGCTCAGCTGAAGTCAGTGGTGAGGCTTCAGCCTCCATTGAGTCATGTACATGACACGGGAACTGTTTGTTATGGAAATTATTCCGCCTATCACAGCCCAGATATTCAGAAAACTGTGGCTGCTTTCCTGAACACTGGAAGATATATGAAACTGCCAGCTTGCTGACTATTGTGTGCACATTTAAAGTACAATCAAGGGCATTCATTGCCAAAGAACACTGTATTTGTGCATCCATTTCCCTGATAACCTGTATCATAACTCAGTGAGGATTAAGTAGCAGGGAGAGATGCACAGAGAAACCAATGGTGCTGTCATTTTTTGCAGGCAGAAATTACATTATCTTTTTTATTTTTGGACAGAAAATTACTGTCTTAAACATTTTTGCAAGTTTATCTGCTTTAAAGGGGGTCATTCAGAGGTCTCTACTGTTCTCTTTCATATTCTCATGACAGTTGACTGAACCCTTGATCTTTGACCTGGATAGAAATTAACCCTCCACAGTCCACCATCTAAGCTGAGACATTAATATTCCTAATAATGAGAGGTTATTAAAATCTTAAAAGTTCAGTGGAGCGTTTCAAGGACAGTGGAATTAGACTTCAGCAAATACCTACAGATTTATTGCATAATGCAAACCATTTGATTTGTTGGGATGTACGCTCCAAGGCTAGGGCTCAGCCAGCCTTTGCTGGCAAGGAAACAGCCACTTGACTAATTTAACTTGACTTGCGCTACGAGAGAGGGGAAGAATCCTTGTTTTGGTCATCTGCAGCTATAAATTATTCCTTGGACCCCTTTCCACCCTCCCCCTTAACTTTGCAGTGGAAGGAGTATTATTTGTTAAGTAAATTAAAAATCTTTAGAGAGAATGACAGCTTATCAAACAGTGTATCACACTTTATCGCTGATGTTGTATTACACACAGGAACTGAGCTGTTGGTGGGGGCAAAATTATCGAGCATGCCAGTGATACAACTGCACTGGGAATTGATAGCTGTGGTGCCCCAAGTGCTATGCCAGGTACAGGGATACATGGAAGAAAGGAGCAATCCTAATTCACTAGACTCCTCTCAAAGTCACTGCATCACTTTCTGTGCCTTATGCACTTAAGCCTTTAATTTTTGGAACAGTCCTTCCACTAGCCCATCACTGGCCAGCTTTTCTATTCCATTCAACTGAACTTCTCAGGTAACATGTCTACCTACATATATTCCATCCAGTACCATTCTGAGTCAAGTTATTCCATTGATGGGGCAGCATCAGCACTTGAGATTTGCACCAGGAAAGGTTGCCTGCCTCTGTCTGACCTAATCAGATTCAATAACGTTTGCGGTTAAAAAGATTATCAGGAACAAGAGGGATTACACAAAGAGAACAAATTAGGACCTGCATGAGAAGAAAATGAAAATAAACTAAAACTAAAATGAAAATTATCATGCATGGAGAAAAGGTAGAAAAGAGTGGAAATGCAAAAGTCACAGGATCCTCTAGAACGTGAAGCTGTAAGACCAGAAGGATTGGCACAATCTGCTTGTGGGGGAATCAACAAAACTTGCTGCAAACGTTATTTTGGGGTCCTGTCATCCTGCCATCTTCAACAAAAGCGGAGCAATAAACTATAACAAACCACACCAAATTACCACTTTTGAGTAACACTTACTGAAAAGGGGTTTGATGCAGTACCGCATCTTCCAGTGAGAAAATTCATACTCTTACAGAGCTCAGAGATCTGGAAATGCAGCTGATGCAATCCATGGAGTTTATGACTGCTGCTGTTTTTATTCGCTGCTTAGTTTCTCTGAAGATGCTGAAAAATTCATTGGCAGGTTCCCTTTAAAATATGTTAGTATCAGATAAATGATACTGCATCCCAGTGCAACATAAAGAGCAATATAAACGTTTTGATCCTTTCCTTCCTTCCTTTCTTATACATTTATGGCTTTCATCGGCAAATTAAAATATGTGCCTATTTCTTTTAAACCTATTACTCTACATTCATTTATGATATGGAGGCTATGCTAACACTCTTCACAACTAGCTCCTCACTAATGCATTTCTGATATCGCACATTTATTATGTGCTTTTACATTCTGTATCTAACTGAAACCCCAGCTCCCCACCTCACTGCCACAGGCTGCTGGTCTGCAACAGAGCTGTTTCCAAAATATCAGATTTAATGAAGGATAGAAACTTTCAGAATGGAAATGCGACCAGTATATCCACTGATAGTCTCTATAGCCTCGACAAGCTTTTCTGGTTTAACAACTGCATTAAAGTTAAAGAAGAAATTAATGTCTCCTCTGCACTGGCTGCTGCCATTTTTCTTCAAGTAGTACCAGGGCACTGTCTAGCAAAGAGCATCTCTTGAAGAACAGCATAAACCCAGTGGCAGCTGCCCGCTACTGAAACCCTGTCGTGACACTGAACATGACCGGCGGTTGCAGCCACATGTGCACAATACATAAGACAAAATATTAACTATTAACTATTAACAATTACTGTAGGGCTAATTAAACAAAATTTGCAAGGCAATACTTAGTTTGTCCTGTCAATCCTAACTAATTATTCACCTATTAAATTGGAAAAACAAGGGTGGAAGATTTGTGAAACCATTATGGAGAACATCATTCCAGCACTAAGCTTCCTGTTTACTGTGGCTGATTCAGTGAGCGATTGGCTTTAGCTAAGGTAGATTAGAAAATTTCTGAAAGAAAACATTAATACTAGTGTGAGTACACTTTTTTCTTTAAATAGCTTTATGATTTAATGGAGGATTTTAAAAAAAAATTTTTTTTTTTGCAGACCAGACATTCATGTTTTGGACAGCAGAATGTTTACACCTGTCTGATTAATAACAACACATACCTAGTAACTGTGAAGGTTACCAGAGGTACAGTTTGATATCTATTTGTAACCTTTATTAACACAAACAGATTTTGGGCAAGTATTCAATGACCATATTGAATAGATTCTACATTAATCTCACTTCTGGTGATGAAGCATCACTGCTTGTGACTGTGTCAGACAAAGCTGGAAAGTACTCTTCCAGCAGTTGCCCATTGCCACCATTAATTCCTGATCACACCAAGACCAGAAGGATAATTTAGGTTTCATTCTCCTTCTCTATCCATCACAAAGAAAGAGAAATTTATTTGGAATAGATACTGGTAAGCCTGCTATAATATAAGTACAAGTGGGAGGCAACTGAAGTTGTGTGTAAAGTAACAGGATACAGAAGAGTTTTAAAAGATCAGGACTGTCCAAATAGTCTTTGAACATATCACACAATGTAGCAGGTGTGATATGACTCAAATGTGATTACAGAGTTCATTTACGTAATATCTGTCAGAATGTTTTCTGTACTTCTGTTAAAACTGTATCTACACATATTTTAATATGTATTATCCTGTGAAGATTCATGTATAGAAAATTATGTCTATTTGTATACACATACACACTTGCACATATATTTCAGCTGTATGCTGATTTCTTCTTTATAGAGACGATAAAAAAAGCTTTCCTTTTCAAAGATTGAGACATACAAATGACATGACTGAGAAGCAAGTCCTGAGGAAATCCAGACTAGCTGAGAATACTAGAGCACCCCTCCAAAGCAGCTGGGATTCTTGTTCCTTAAACAAGCAAATAAGCCAAGTTCAAGATCTTTGTCTGTATTCTCCAGGCACTCACTAACCTGAGGGTTGAGTGCATCTACGATTACTTGGAGCTCCAAGTTAGGACCACTGCACACGTGACACAGCACAGTTTTGTAATACATAAGTAAACATAAAATGATAAGTAATTTGGAAACATTAAGATATCTTAAAGATAAGAAAAAATAAAATAAGGGATATAAACAAGGATAAAATAAAATCATAAAATTAAAAAAAGAAAATAAATAGTATCAATAATAAAATAATATTCTATTTATTAAAATGAACTTCTTGTGTTAGCTTACTACCAGTCTATTGTCACATAGCTAAGATTATTCTCCTTAAGAAAGGCGTTTTTTTTCCTTACCTTCAGGGAGAATAATATACAGTAGCCCTTTACTTCTGTTTGCTGGAACAGGCTTATAACTTGGAGGGCATATAAACCACGTTCAGGAAAATACCCTAGTTTTATTGTTCTTTGTTCTACGAACTGTGTGTGTCCTCAAAATGTCATCAGCGATAAACTGTAAAAGGCATCACATCAAGTCATTAAAAGACACTCCCTAAGGCAAGAGACCACAAACTGAAATTGCCTACTACCTTATTTACACATTTGGCCCACCTAGGTATGGTAACTTCACAGTCTCTTTATTAAATATATATTTCCATACATTACAAGTGTATTTAATTACTGGCCAGTTGAGAACAATGGGGGAAAATTATGTTTATTTAATAATTTGTTTAGTTTTTCCAGTGCTGAGCGAGCACCGTTGAAATATGATTGGCGGGCTGCTCCCACCGAAGCCCCCAGGGCCATTCACCTGTCACTTCTGCCAGCAAGGACCAGTGTGACAGCCCACGCCGCTTGCTTTTGACAGTGAACGACAGTGACCCAGTCTCAGATCATACCTGACTTGGTCATTTCTCCTTTCTTTCGAAGACACTGCATGCTACGTACTGGTTAAAACCAGTAACTCTACGCTGCGCAAAGCAGTTAAGAAAACAAAGTCATTACCTAACTAAAAAACACTAGGCAAACAAAGGACAGCTTCTGACCAATAACCTAAAATCTCTTCATGCTTTCTCTGGAGTAAACCAGAATAATGTCCATCAGAAATAACACAGCTACAGAGGGCTGCAAATACAATGTTGAGAAGGAAAAAAAATACAATTGTTGAAAGGAAACTATAGCATTTCAAGTCTTCTTTCTTTATAAAAATTCTCATTTTAAAAGTGTCTAATAGTTTCATTGTTTTTATTTTTTTAGAATAGCTTTATATCTCAAAAACAAACAAAACCAACTGTAAATAGGAACTTCAGGTTACCTAGTGAATTGACGAGTGATTATGGAGTAAATG
>JANHGO010000072.1:29992192-30009499 GCA_024606505.1 Aquila spilogaster
TATCTATAGGCTTTCAGTCCCACCAATATTCCATAACATGTTGTTGCCATGTAACAGATGGCAGCAGAGGGGCAGTCTGACAAAATGGCATCTGACATGGTAGTGTGGATGAAGCAAGGGTATGTCACTGAATTCCGCTACATGGAAAAAACTGCGCCCACTGACATTCATTGACACTTGCTGAACATTCATGGAGATCAAACAGTGGATGTGAGCACAGTGAGGCATTGGGGAGTCACCTCCACTTGTGCAGATTTTTATGAGTGCGGCTTGCAGGCTCTTAGTCATCGCTGGCAAAACTATATAGCTAATGGTGGTGACTGCATGGAAAACAGTGTTCCGTAGCTGAAAGTTTCCTCTATCAAACAGTGCTATTGCACTCTTTGTATCTGTTATTGTTTCCATGGAAATAAATAGGAAGCATTAGTTTCGGAGCAACTTATCTTCATGGTTTATGTGTCATGTTGGTAAGAATTGTACACATTATTGAAAACTACTTATTTAATATACACACAGGGAGCACTATGAATACTGATCTTTCCTGAAGTACTCACATTGCCACATATCTCTTCAATCTTGACATAAGAACCGTTATCATAATCTTACAGAAAAATTTGTTCAGACTTGGTCTGATTCTTTTCTGCTCTGTTCAGCCATTCAGAATTACTAGAATCAAACATGATTACGTCAGTATTCTCTTGCTCTCATTAACGGATCAAGATCAGCAAACTACACGCTGAGGGTAGAACTGTGTAACTCAAGAACTGTAATGTGTATCACGTTCTAGAACAAATTACTGAACACAGAGACACCTCTCCATTAGATTTTTGGAGCAAAATGCAGATTTTCGTAAATTAAATATTTGCTATTAAATTCAGCATGTAGAAGGAAAGATATTCAGAAGTTGATTTTACAGCTTTTATGATACAGAAGTCATTTTCCACAGTTGTCTACTTTCCTTTTTCAGTCCTCTCCAAAATTATAGTTATACCCAAGAGAATACTGCTGAGTGTAGTTTAAACTGAAAGTTCCTGGGAAATTAACACAGAAAAATCTGAAGTGTGGAAAACAGTCTGGTTTTGTTTGCTAAGTGGCCTCACACTAAGCTTTCAATCCAGGTGTTGAGGGAATGGAACTGACACATACTACACTTCCAAGATTTTAATGATGCCCAGAGCTTTCATTTTCTTTTACATTCTGACAATGGGAAACATGGCCTCCTTATGTATGACATAAAATCTAATAAAGAATCCAGCTGTTCTTTCCTTTATGAACCCTGTAACTCCAGTACGAAGTACAGTTGTGTCAGATTTTTCACACACACAAAAAAGTAATTGAATACATACAATACACTCGACTCTTCTCTCTTCCTGTCTGCATATTTCAAATACACAGAAAGAAGCTGTACATCTGAGTGGTACCCACTAGCAAAATAAGCTAGCAGGTTTTACAGTTTCTTGGCTTTCTGTGCCACATTATTCTAAAGTATATCCTTTCCTTGCTAATGTCTCTCATTAACGTCTGTAGCAATAAAGCAAATGAACATATCTGTTCTACCAAACACTGGCTACATAGTGAAAAGAGACAAAGCAAATATTATGCAATGACTGTGCTAATTGAGAGACCCTAGGAACATCATAGGTCAAGTTTTGTTCTTGGCAACAGCAACAAACAGTGATATTCTTGATACAAAACCTCAATAAGAGAATTGCTCAGTTTTGACATCTTTTACCTTGCCACCATCTAAAAAATTCAATAGGTCATTACACAATCTGTAAAGAACACCGTTAGATTGCAGCCAGATGTGTGCAGCTGCAGAAGAGCTGCTGAGAGTCACGTCGCTCTAAGGGCCATCACAGAATACACCTCTGCTACATGTTTAGTGAAGGGTTTGGGTTTGATCTTTGTGTAACCATCTCAATGGTTACCACTCCTATGGTTAGATAGCGGTCATTCATCTCTGCTGTCAAGTGGCAGGAACAGCAGAGAAAATTTAGCACAGTTTTAAACCATGTCTCAGATGTAACTGAGTGTGCGCATGCTCTTTCTGCAGGTCACCTCTGCAATGCCTTCAGAAGTCCTCACTGAGTCCTTCTTGTCTAGGCACAGTTACTTCTTATGTGACATGACCTGAGCTTGTGGGTGAGGATGTCAGCGCAAATTTGGGCTTGAGGATCAACTTAAATGCACAGACAGCCCCATCATTCTTTCTCTGCCTTTACACAAGCCAATGTAACACTACACAAATGCACAGAAAGTCCATACATACAAAAAAAAAAAAAAAAGAAAAAAAAAAAAGCCTTTCCCAAACTGCTGTGCATTGTAATACTAAATACCATCATTTGAAATCTTCCACTGATTGATTGCGGGATGAAGTAGAGCAGCATTTTTGTTTTTGTTTGTTTGTTTGTTTGTCTTTTTTAAATATATGTTTTTGATCTCTCATCACTCTGCTAATCACATAGGAAAGACTATCTCAAGAATTCTCTGGACATGAAGTAATCTTAGTAGGAGTCCATCTTCTTAAGAACATTCTCCTTATTAATATTGCTTATGTTGCAATATTTACTACTATAAAGTAACAGCCAATAGATGTGGTAACAATGACAATCAATTAGCCACTGGACAGGGTGATTTTTAGGAAACATAATTTCAGTTTCATGTACTTTGCTCTGTTGCACTTCCTCATACATCATCATACAAGAGCTTCCTAGCTCTTTCTATATAAAAACCATTGATAATAACTAAGAATCTGTAATTAAGTGGCTGAAGAGAGATTATTTTCTTATCCTTTTTTCCTCTCATTCCTTGAGTATGGAAGATATTTTCAAAGACAAAGAATTCATTTTCCATTGTAATTCTTTCTTCAGATTTCGTCATGAAGATTAAAGTAAATGCCACAGCGCTGTTAGTTGAGAAGGTGCTAAATTTATCCTGACAATGAAGTCAGAATACAGGAAGATATATTCTACCTTGGAAAAAGAATTATGCTGATTCTACCTTTCTCAACTTGGTCTGTTGTTTGCTGGGCTTAATACAATACAAGTTTTCACTGCTGCATTGGAATTCACTTTAATTCTTTAACATTCTAAATTTTAAACACACATATTACAACAAAAATATTGTAGAAATTTGGTATTAGTCACTTACCTATTGAAGTTGCATCCAAGCCAATGTATTTGCATAGCAGTTCAGATATCCATGTTAGGAATCCATCACCATGTTGGTGACATGAAAGAAAAGGAAGAAAAGAAAACAATAAGCTACCTTGCTTGTTTCTAAAGCAAAACAAAAACAAGGATTAAACAAACCCCTAAAGAACAATCAATCTTACATTCTGCCATGAACACAGAGTATATTCATTTAAGCAGGTGACTTCTAGTGCTGTTTTATTTCCCCTGCTACTATTTATTACAGCAAGATGGCTGTGAAAGTAGCTGTTACAAGAAAATGGTGAATAGTACTTACATTACACATAAATAAAAATCAAACAATCCTGTTACATTTGATAGCAGGCTACATTCAAACAGTTTCATAGCATTTTTTTTTGTAAATGACTTGAGTGTACTCTTTATCTGAGTATCAGCAGGCAGAAGGCCAAGATGGAAATTATGCAGTAAGAAGGAAATTGAACAATTCAGATGTTTGTGGAAAGCTCACAAATCAGAACATCTCATTTGGCACCAAATAAAGATGTTATTCATGATGTGCAACTACAAAAAGTAAAGTTGTTCTCTGGAATAAAGTTTAAGTTACAGTAATATGAGCTAACAAATGTTTTCTTAATAGATAAAATAAAGGACAGCATTTTTCATTAAAGATGATCACACGAGGTCATACATACTCAGTTGAAAGGAAACTAACAAGAACACATACTGGAGCACCTTTTCCTTTAATATCATCTCCTAAATATAACATAATGATCTTAAGCAGCAATCTTCAAGTCTAAGTCATTATTTTCTTTGCCTACATAAATATTTTAGTGCTATGTATGACCTGGAAATGACACAAATTTGGAAAGAACATATCTTCAGAAGGTTTTGCAAGATCAGTTACTGGGCAGCCAGGAAACTATAGTGACTGTATCAGTTCCCGTACTTGGATTCTGATCTTTCTGAAGACACGGCCTACTTTGTAGATCTGTAAAATCAGACTTCCTCTCATACATGAAAATGCTAAAAAGCTCTGTTCTGTGGTGGTGCTGGCAGTATAAAACTCAAATCTTGACTGAGCAATGGCAATCATCAAATGTTGACTTTGCCAGAGTTATGCCAAGCCTGTAAATCAAAGAGAAAGTATCTGTTCTGTTAAATCATTCTGTCCTTGGTAACTGATTAAAAAAAGTTAGAAAGTTTACCTTTTTTTTTTTTTTTTTTTTTTTTTACTTCTGGAAAGAAAATTACTGTCTCAAACATTTTTGGAAGATTATCTGCCTTAAAGAGGGTCATGCAGAGGTCTCGTTCATATTCTTATGTCATCTAACAGAGCCCTTGATCTTTGACCTGGATAGAAATTAACCCCCAACAGTCCACCATCTATACCAAGACATTAATATTCCTAATAATGAGAGGTTATTAAAATCTTAAAAGTTCAGTGGAGCATTTCAAGGACAGTGGAATTAGACTTCAGCAAATTTCTACAGATTTATTACATAATGCAAGCCATTTGATTTGTTAGGATGGATGTTCCAAGGCTAGGACTCAGCCAGCCTTTGCTGGAATGGAAACAGCCACTTGACTAATTTAACTTGATTTGTGCTACGGGAGAGGTAAAAATCCTTGTTTTGTTCATGTGCAGCTATAAATTACCTGTCTTACCCCTTTCTACCCTCCCCCTTCACTTCATAGGAGAAGGAATATTATTTGCTAAGCAAACTGAGAATCCTTAGAGAAAATGATAACTTACCAAACAGTGCATCACATTTTATCACTGATAGTGCATTACACATAAGGACAGTACTGTTGGTAGGGAGTAAAACCATTGTGTGTGCCAGTAATAACAACTGCACTGAGAATTCATAGGTATGGTGCTCTGAGTCAGGTATGTGAATGCATGGGAAGAAAGGAGGTTCCTAAGTCTCTATATTCTTCTCAAAGTCATTGTGTCACTCCATGTACTTTAAGCATTTTAACTTTAATTTTTGGAACTGTCCTTCCACTAGCCATTTCATGATTAGCTTTTCTAAACCTCTTAACTGAAATTCTCAGGTAAGTCAATGGGAACATGGCTGCTTGTACATTCTCTGTGCAATGACCCTGATTCAAGGTATGAAGTTATTCAATTGACAGGGGCAGCAATAGCACTTGAGATTTCCACCAGGAAAGGTTCCCTACCTCTGCCTGACCTGATCAGATTCACTAAGGTCTAGGGGAGAAAAGGATTATGACAAAGAGGGATCACACACAGAAATGCAATTAAAAGAAAATGAAAATAAACTAAAACTAAAATAAAAATGATCTTGCCCTGACAGAAGTTAGAAAAGAGCAGGATGCAAAACTTGCAATATCTACTAGAATGTGAAGTTATGAGACAAGGAGGATCAGCAAATCTGCTTGTGGAGGCAATCAGCAAAAATTGCTGTAATTTTTATTTTTAGGTCCTGTCATCCTGCCATCTTGAATAAAAGTGGAGCAATAAACTATAACAAATCATAAAAATTACCACTTTTAATTAAAACTTACTGAAAGGGAATTGATGAAATATCCCATCTTTCAAAGAGAAAATTCATCCCTCTCTTATACAAAACTCAGAGATCTGGAAATACAGCTGATGCAAGACACTGAGTTTATATTGCTTCTATTTTTACTGACTCCTTATTTTGTCTGAAGATTCTAACAAAATGCATTGGCAGATTTCTTTTAAAATATGGTAGTATCAGTTACATGATATTTCATCTCAGTGCAACATAAAGAGGAATATAAATGTTCCTTCCATTCACATTTACAGCTTCCACAGGCAAATTAAAATATGTGTCTATTTCTTTTAATCCTACTCTACACTCAGTTATGGTATGAAGGCTATGTTAATACTCTTCTGAACTAACTCCTCAGGAACGTCTTTCTGATATCACAGATTTATTTTGTGCTTTTTACTCTCTGTATCCCAGCTCTCCACGTCAGTGCCATAGGCTGCTGGTCTGCAACAAAGCTGTTCCCAAAATTTAAACTTAATGAAAGCGAGAAATTCTTAAAATGGAAATTGGGTCAGTAGATCCACCATTAGCCTCTGTAGCCTTGGCAAGTTTTTTTCTGGTTTAACAACTGCACTAAAGAAGAAAGCATACCTCCTCTGCACTGGCTGCTGCCTTTCTTCTTCTAGTGGCAGCAGGGCAGTGCCTAGCAGAGCACACCTCCTGAGGAAGAGTACAAACCTAGTGACAGAAAACCTGTCACAATGCTGAACATTACCAGGGTTTTGCAGCTGCATGTGCAGAATACACAAGATAAAACATTAAATGATAGCAATCACAGTCAAGCTAACTAAACAAAATTTGCAGTGCAACACCCTGTTTGCTCTATCAGTCCTTAACTGCTTCATCAACTAACAGGCTGTGAAAACAAAGGCAGAAGAATAAAAGAATTTGTGAAACTCTGATAGAGTGAAACTAAGTCCACCAGTAGGTTTCCTTGCTTCCTTTCTGCCATGGGTAACTCGGTGAGCCACTGACTTTGGCTAAGGTGGATTGGAAAATTTTTGAAAGAAAATATTATTAGCAGCATGAGTGCAATTTCTTCTTTAAATCATTTTATGATTTAAGAGGATTTTTTTTTTTTTTTTTGCTGCAGACCAGACATTTATGATTTATGCTTTGAACTGCAAAATACTTACATCTGTCTGACTAATGACTGCACAGACTTACTAAGTGCGAAACCAGAGGCATATTTTGATATATATTTGTAAACTTTGTTAACGTAAACCAGTTTGGGCCATGTATTTGGTGAGTGTGTTGAATGGTTTCTGCATCAATCTTGCTTCTTGTGACTAAGAGTCATGGTTGTGGCTGTGTCAAAGACAGAAAGTGGCAACTCCACTAGATGCTTATTGCCACTATCAGTCCCTGATCACATCAAGACCAAAAGGATGACTGAAGTTTAATTTTCCTAGTTTTCTGTCCCTCACAAAAGAAGAGAAATTTCTTTGGAATGGATACTGGAAATAATGTAAGCAATAACGTAATCCTGATATAATGTAAGCACAAGTGAGAGGCAACTCTGAAGTTGTATGTACATTAACATAATACAAGAGAGTTTTAAAAACTGGGAACATCCAAACAGCCTTTGAACATATTGCACAATTCAGCAGATGTGCTGTGACTCAAATGTGATTACAGAGTATAATTTGTACAGTATCTGTCAGAATGTTTACTGTATTTCTGCTAAATCTGTATCTACAGATAACTTATTGTAAATATATCATCCTGTGAAGACCCATGTACAGAAAATTGTGTACACACACACTTGCACATGTATTTCAGCTGTATGCTCTCTTCTTCTTTTCAGAGAAAATAAACAGTTTTCCTTTTCAAAGGCTGAAATACACAGACGACAAGACTGAGAACAAAGTTCTGAGAATTTCCAGACTGAGAATGCCAGAGGACTGACCCCTCCAATGCAATTGAGATACTTGTTCTTTAAACAAGCCAACAAGCCAAGCTCAAGATCTTCATCTGCACTGTGAAGGCATTCACTAACCTGAGAATTGGGTGCATTTAAGATTACTTGGAGCTCTAAGTTGAAGACTAGGGTATCACACATGATATAGTACAATGTCCTAATACATAAGTAAACATATATATCTATGTTTATCTCTGTATATACATGCATACATATAAAATGTATATACGTGTATACATAAATGATACGCAGGTAATTTTTTAAAGGTTGAGATAAAGATGAGAAAAAAAAAGATATAGGAAATATAAAAGAGGTAAAAAAATGAAAATTTTAAATTAAAAATATTGTATGATATGAAAAAAATAGCAAAATTACTACTAAGAAAACAATATTTCTTTTTTTTAAAAAAAAAAACTGGTCTTCTTGTATATGGTTACCACCAGCTGACTATCACATAGTAAACGCCACTCTCCTCAGGGAAGGCATTTGTCTTCTTTCCTTCAGGGAGAATAAGATACAGTAGCCCTTTACTTCTGTTGGCTGGAAAATGTTTATAAGTTGGAGGGCATATTATAAACTGCATTCTGGAAAATACCCTGGTTTTATTGTTCTTTGTTCTCTGAACTGTGTATGTCCTCAAAATGTCACCCACGATAAACTGCAAAAGGCATCACATCAAGTCATTAAAAGACACTCCCTAAGGCAAGAGACCACATACTGCAATTGTCTACTGCCTTATTTACATATTTGTCCCACCTAGCTATATTAAGTTGGCCACCTTTTATTAGAGAAATGTTTCCATATATTTAAAGTGTATTTAGTTATTGGAAAGTTGAAAACAGCAGGGGAAAAGAATGTTTATTTAATCACTCAGTTGTTCCTGCATTGAGTGAGTAGACTTGAAATAGGATGGGAGGGCTATTCCCGCTGAGCCCTCGGGGCAGTTCACCTGTCAGCTTTTCCTGTAAGGTCCGGTATGACAGACCGTGCTGTTTGTTTTTGACAATGTGAATGACAGCAACCCAATCACAGAGCCCACCTGACTTGGTGATTTATCTTTACTTTCAAATAGATTGGATGTTACATTGTAAACAGTAAACTCCACTCTGCACAAAGTAGTTAAGAAAACAAAATATTTACCTAGCTAAAAAACATTAGGCAAGGAGAGAAACGAAACTTCTAAACAATAACCTAGATTCTGCTCTTGTTTTCTTCGGAGTAAACCAGTGCAAGATCCATCCGAAACCGAACAGATAAAATTCTTGAAAGGAAAAGAGCATTATAAGCTTTCCTTTTTAATAAAATTCCCATTTTAGAAATCCAATAATGTCATTGATTTTTATTTCTTTTTTTTTTTTAGGATATGTTTACATCTCAAAAACAAACAAAAGTGTCTGTAAATAGGATGTTCACATAATCTTGAGAACTGAAATGTGATTGTGGAATAGTGGTAGCATTAAATGTTAAGCCAATTTGCTGGACCAGGATAACAAGCTACAATTCTAGGTATGGGAACATCATATCTCAATGTTAATTCCTAACACCAGCCCCACATATTTAAGTGCCAGTGCAGTCCATCTCAGGGCTCTATACAGCCCCTGATCTACATCAAGTAATAACTCTCTTTTTGACACTTCAAATATAAACCAAGATGTTCCATAGGAGGATCTCTTTGCTGCTGGAAACTCCATCAATTTCAGATTCCATGTTACTTGATGAAGCTCCAGTTATTTTGTTATTATCATATTACTTTGTTTCGTTTATTTCTCTGAAGCCTTTGGGCACTAGTTACCAAGTAAAGTTACCATATCTTGTGAATTGCAATGCAGAAAATCATTTCTACGTTTCCAAAGACAGTGCATTTTAAAGTATAATGACTTTCTTCCACTGCTGATGTTCTTCAGTGTATTAAACTTAACTAGCCCACTACAATTAGGTCAAAAATGCAAAAAGGCAGATTAAGTATAGATCAAAATATATGGAGATGTATATTTGGAAGGTGATCTTTGCAAAGTTTTCAGCAGCAAGACTGTCAGTCACTTTTAACTCTATTTCCTGTAATCACTGCAAGTAAACCTAATGAGACTGCCCTTAACTATTTATTTATAAAATAAACACACTATCTTTTTTTTAAACACCTCTCTCTAAGAAGTTCCCAAATACACATTTGGAATGAAGTTACTGTCCTATTAAAATTAACTTTTTTTTTTTTTTTCATTTTTGTTGTTATTGTTGTTTATTACCTTTATAATTCATTGCTTGTGACATACATTTATTTCTACAAATCACACAGTATCTTCCAAGGGATCTATCTGAACAATTTTCAAGTCCAAAAGACTTTCTGAATAAAAGACTTTCCTTCAGGAACAGATCTGCAAATACATACACGCCTGACTGTTTACAACATTTTTTTTCTTTTCATTATTTGTTACTTATCTATTCTTTTTCAGCATTACACACAAGTTAAATGAAGAATGGCCAAACTATGGAATGCAAACTTTTACTTCATAAACCACCCACAGAGCTACCTGTCATCCAAGTTATCAGTCATAAACAAAAACATATCTGCAGCTTCCAGAATTCTAGCGAGATCTGTCACGGCCTGTTTTGTTGGAGAAGGTTTCTTAATGATGCAGGTAGCTCTGAAAGTAAGGTTTCCTACTTAATTCCCTGGAAGTTACAACAGATACAAAAAGCACAATAACACTACTTGATAGAGCAAATTCTCAGCTGCAAAACACTGTTTTTCAACACAGCCACCATCATTAGTTATGCATTTTCAATGACAATGAACAGGAGCCTGCATGACACCTTAGTAAAAATCTGCACCAGTGGAGGTGACCCACTGTCATAGCCACCACTGCTGAAATGCACCACCAGCCACCTCTTTGGCCTAACAACCACTGTTTGGTTTCCTTCAATGTGCAGCAAGTGTTGAAGCACGTGAAAGGGTGCGATTTTTTCTGCATGGGGGAATTCAATGATGCACCTTTGCTTCACATACACTTCTATGTCAGATACCATTTTGTCAGACTGCCCCTCTGCTGCCATCTGTCACACAGCAACAAAATGTAATGGGATACTGGTGAGAAGATTCAATCTCTATTGCCACACTACCACGAACCTCTGCTTCCAACACAATGGGCCAACATAATAAAACAGGAGGGATTACTTTTGGAGCAGCCCTTGTAAAACCATCACAAATTAACTGCTTCAGGGGATAAAATTCCTAGTTCAAAAACTCAATCCTGCAAAAGCAAATGGCAAAGGTATTCCTGACTTCAGTGGAGTCAAGGTTTTAGAATATGACAGGACTTCTGCAAAATCTTCCAAGTGATGTCATCGAAACTGAGAGAAGGGAATTAACAGCATTCTACATCAGCTTTTCCATAATACAATAAACAGAGCATGGATAGAGGACAGAGAGCAATCAAAATCACAGAAATGGAAACACAGCATGCCAGCGTGACATTGGAGAAAACACTGTTTATGTCTAAAGTGAAAGAAAATTTGTTGACCAATTATTTTATGCAGGTGAAAGTAAGGTTTATGTAATCTTGCCAAGGTCACTAATGGACAGACTGTTCTACTACTCAACTGCTGTCATGGAAGTCGAAGTTGCCCAAGGGATTCAGGTACTTATGCAGTAACTAGAAGATTTCAAAGAACTACAAAGAAGAACATCTGTACAACGTGACAGCCTGTACTGTTTGCTGCTTGTCTTCTACAGATTTCTCCTTCCCACTTCAAGATATGCAGAGCATGTGGTATTGCCACTGGCATGACAAGTTTCCATGAATGTACCCTAATATCCTGGAGGGAAATGAAAGCCCTATCATACTGCTTTCATTTCAATTGGAGAAAATTCTGTATACTGACTGATCACAATAGTATCCTTAATATGAAGAGCAACAAACCGGCTGCTGGTGAAGGCAGGATTCCTGATTTCATGGCCCAATGGTCTAATCTACTAGGGAAAATTCTTCTTCCTACATATGACAACTGTGAGCTTTAGCGGTAACATTCAGTACAATGAGATCATGAAAATTCATTGTTGAGGGACAGATGGATGATATCCATTATTAATGGAGCCCCAAACACAACCTTTCCCTAAACAATACATGTAGAGCCTTTATCAAGATCTGTCAGGCAAGAAAAAACACAATAAAAACTATAATTAAAAAGTTCAAATTTACAAGAATAGATATTACCGGTAATATTACAGTCCACTTACTGGTAAAAATTCAATGAACAGTTGTCTAATGGTATTCAATAGATTCAACTCCCATGGCTACAATTCTCTTATCATACATCATATTAAAAATTGTGGTGAGGGAAGACAGAGTCTTTTTTTTTCCATTTCATAAATACTTTTGCCAAAACAAAATGCCATTTAGTAATGCTAAAGAGGTGATATGACTGTATCTTAATACAGACACCCCAAGTGTTTGTCTTTCAGAAGCCCTGTTATAACCAGCAGAAATAAGAGGTGCTGGCAGAACAGCATCTTCTGTGTTCCACAACATTCTGGAAAAACATATTCCGAAGTCTAACGTTGGCTTATTTCAACCTGTGGTTCTTCATCAGTGGGCTACATAACGTTCTTGAAAGAACCAACCCCCATCTTCAATCAAATAACTTTGTTTATATATCTCACTGGACAATGAACAGTCCTTGTTTCCTTCTAGAGAGCAAATGGCTCTCAGTTTGGAAACAACACTATAATTTTGCCATACACACTACATAAAAACTAGGGACTTCTGATATCTGTCTCATCTTCCTGTAGTCTTAAAAGGACAAAACCAACCTGGTGGCAGATTTATGACTTTAATCCTCAAGATGAGAAATAAGAGAATGATTCCGTCTTTCAAGAAAACAATACATAGAATATTCCCGTTTTTCTGCTTTTTTAGAGCATCTGGACTACATGATGAAGAGAAATACTGTCAAGAAAACAGATTTTGTAAGGTACCCATTCAAGTAAGTGCTGATATCAACGGGTATCAACATGCCAGGCATACACAGTTTTTAGGCAGTTTAGTAACTGATTTACAAAAAAAAGAAAAAAACAAAAAACCAAAAACAACAACAAAAAAACATTCTTATTCTTATTTTGGTATTAAAACAGGTCTGACTCTTCCAAAGCCTAAGTATAAAATGAAACTCTCACACATGGAGATAATCAGTTCATGTCCAGACAAGGGCTTCCAAGTTTTTCTTCCCATTGCTCTTAGTTTCACTAGTATTTCTTCTTCTACTTATCTACTCATCTTGATGTGTGATAATCTCACTGACAAATTCTACCATGTAAGTGTTAACTGAATGTGTCCTTTAAATAGTGATAATCATTATTCAAACTTGGAAAGTGCTGGATAATTCCATCTGATAAGTAATTTCATTCTGTAATGACCCTACAATGTATCAAAGATAAATACAAGGAATTGGTAGTGCTTTAAGTGAAAAAGAGTGAAACTGCTTAAACTAGGTATTCCCTCATTCTTTCCTCATTAATTCAGTCACCTAATGGGAATTATTATTATGTTTACACGATGAGTGCTGTAGCAAAGGTATTTTTCCCTTTCAAAGGACCCTCTCCCTTCTCTTATTCATTCACCTACATTTCAATCGTTTTTCAAAACCATATGAACTACAGAGTTGTACTTTGTCAGAGCTGAATTCAAATTTAGATAAAATTGACAGAAACAGCATTCCTTACGCCTGAACCTTGAAAAGCCAGGTGTGCTGAAGTTGCTCTTCTTCTTCTATCTTCTCTGTTTTACAACAAGAAAAAGTCTGGCATCGATTCTGTATTTTCCCCTTCATGTTACAAAGTGAGCTTTGGTTCTAGTATACTAGTATTGGTTAAGTATCAACATCTCAATCCCTGGTTGGCAAAATTCAACTTTCTGAAGGTGACTGGGAAGATTCGAGCTATCTCTGGTCTAGGGTATGAATGCTGGGCAAACAAATCCCAGATTCAAACTTAAGTGTCACTAATACATTTAGTAACAACTGCAGGTGGAATGAGTTGGCAAGTTATACTTCGGACTATCAGTGCACTTAAGACATGACCAAAACCCATTCTATTAGTATAACAGATCGCTTTATTTTCAAGCTTGTCGAAGAAGTCAGTCCATTTTACGTTACACAACTAGTAAAGTTAATAGCCTGTTCTTTCTTTGTTGGTAAGCTACAGCAAAATGTAACAGAATCTACCTCATCACAGATGTGTTAAGCTTTTCCTCTGTAAAGATGAAGGTAGGTGGCACCGACCAAGATATTTACAATCACATGTAAGTTGTCCCAGACTCAGTAACCATCTCTCTGCTGTAAGGCCAGGAAAACAGACTGAGCTGAGTTAAAGCAATGTATGAACACTTGCCAGTTGGGCATGTGCCAAGGATCTCTCCAGTTGCTTCAAACTTTAGTCTGTAATTTATTCTCAGTCCAAATTTAACATGTCAAAGTAATTCTTTTTAGAGACCACAGCAAAATCAACTTTCAGATTTCAGCCCTCAATATTTTTTCTACTGTAGGAACAGTTTTTTACATTATTCTTTAATATATATGAACTATGATGATTTTTTTTTTTCATTTTTGCCTTCAGAATACAAATTGCACATGTTGGAAAAAATCTAACACTATCACCAGGTCTGCCCTTTCACAGTTACATGTTATCTTAAATATCTCAGTCTGTGTCATGTCCACACCAGTAAGAACTGTAACTTAACAGGAGTAGATCTGTAGAAGAGAAGGGCTGGTGAAGAGACCTACACCCACAAACTACAATATTTTAAGAGTTACTTTAAATTATACCTAGCCTGGTCCAGTATTTTTGAATGTCCACTTGCTGCTGCAACACACTGGGTTTTCTTCTGAAATATATTTTAATTTCTTCTCAAAGGAAAACAGCTCCAATGCCCTCACATCAAACCGTTGACAGGAGTAACAACTGGATAATCACAAGATTCACTTCTGAAGCGCATCACAGTCCTGTTCTACAGTAAGGTGTGGAGGCATCCTTTCATTCTTCCTAATCTTTTGCCTCGGATGACAGATTGTCTTTCTGCATCTGATTCAAACTAAAACCAACCAGGTAAGATCTCTGAACATCACCTTCCTTGTTTCTATCAGTGTTTACATGGCAAGACTGCATTCAGATGAAAGTAAAAGGAGAGAAATCAGTACACATAGGTCTTATACACCCATGGAAAATCAATTGATTAGAAGTAAAAAAAAATAATGATCCTACACGAAATTTTGAGAAAGTCAGGAGGAAGCAACTATTTTTTTTTTTCCTTTAAGTGCTATACTTTACTGATCACAGCATTCAACAAAGACTGAATTTGGTTCACATGCATGCAGCAAAGTGTCTCCAGCTCCCAAACATTTTAATTCTAAGCCTATCCTCTGAAGTAAACAGTAGTGTAGATGGAAAACAGCAATTGCATCACTTTCTGCTGTAGCCTCATAGCTAGTGCACGACCAGTGTAATCAGATCATTTCTGGACCCTGGAGACATGTAACAAAAAAAGCTTTTTCCAGTAACTCAAAGGTGAAAGGAAAAAAACCTACAGAGTTTGAAGTGCTTAAAGTTTAGGTCCTCTAAAGGAATAGTTACAAGACATTTGAAGTAAGTAATTTAAATACAAACAAATGACAAATTCTGTAATCTCAACTGAAAATGCTTTACAAGAAAAAGCCATCAACATTACAACATTCTTAATTCCAGCTGCACTTACAAGGCCTCAAATTCAAACTCTTGGCTACCATTCTAACATTACTTGGAAAAAGTGCAAAGTATTAAACATGAGGCCAGGCAGTGGGGCTTGGACAGTGTGGTACTGACCAATCATAGCATTATATTTCTGAAAGTAAAACAATCCTATTTCCTGTACTTTGCATACTATTACCCTTCTTTCAGAGGTCATCACTCAATGCATCACTGCTTCTATTAGAAACATCTTTGTTCTGATTTCTTACAGAAGTAATAATTTTACTGCACAGTCTAAAGTATTCTAAACTGTACACCCAAGCTGTATAACTGCTAAAACTTCCTTAAAAATTCAGTTCTTAAACAAAAAAAATATAATGGAACATGATAAACAAAACAACATGCAAGCAGTGCGCCTAACACACCACATGGGAGATGCTGCAGGAATTAGCTTGTGTTGAGTCAGTTCATGTCCCCAAAGAGCTGTGTTTGAGCTTTTTGAAGCTGCTCACTCAGAGGGATTATCTCATTCAATCTGCTTTAATCATGACTAAATGCTTCCAATTGGTATATACTGGGACAGAATTAGAGAATCTGAAGCTTCCAAAATCCATGTGATGGACTTAGAAGGGTGGGGGCTGGAAGAAGGGAAAGAAAGGAAAGAGAGATGCTGTAGATCACTGTGAAGTCATATTTGTTCCTAGTATTCACTGGAAAAAAAAAAAAAAGTTGTAGACTAATCTTTGGTGTACAATTGAAGATTACAATTTGGATTTACTGTATGGTAATGAAGTTAAACCACAATAAAACAACAAAAATGAAGCAAGACATAAGTAAAAAAGAAAAATGATTTGGCTTTTGGGGTTCAAATGTAAATGCCTCAAATATTCACCATGGGCCTAACCCCCTACTATTATTTTCCTATTTAGAAGTGTCCTCTCAACACAGAATTTTCAAGAAGGTTGTTAGTGAAGACAGATGTAATTGTGATTCTATGTATAATGTATGACAAGAACATTACCCATACCAAACTGGCCAAATAAAAGTGCAGTGGTAAGACAATGGAAAGTGAAATGCACCATTTTGCTAGAAAACCCACTGGGCAATAACAGCAGCTGTTGTACTAGGATATAAAACGATAGAATCATACACAGCCTTCACAGTGAAGGTGTAGGATGGGTTACAGCTACATATTATACCTCTTATACAAGTGTGTATGCACTTGGTTCAGTTGTCAATTTTCTCCCTATTGAGGAGTTTAACAATTTGATCTCTAGCTTATTGCTGTCAATAGATTCATACTATACTCATGATTTAAAGCTATCAAATAATTTTATGCTGACATCAGTTACCTTACTGACAGCTCTAAAATACAAAACAACATGCAGTTGGTGTCAGCATTCTTAAATCAAGCCCAAGGGCCCCCATGGCACCATCCTAGAGCAGCTTGTTACCGCTGAGCAAATGTCAGTCCAGTCAATGTGTGTAGGAGGTTGTCAACTCCCTGGTTGCATCTGCCCTAATAACTAGTCCCCTGTAAGGTGAAATTCATAAAGCTAGCACCATATTGCTTGAAACCTAAGGTGACAGAGGCTATAAGAGACACCGCTGCTTTCCAAGTTCCAGGAATGGTTACCACTCCAAGAAACTAATCTCTTGTTCTGCGTTAGAGAGGTTATTATTCTTGTTTTACTTTTGTTGGGAAGCAGTGAGAACACACAGTCATTAACATGCATCTTCTTTTTTAATACTCACTTTTTACTTTCCATTGTTAACAGCATGCTACTTTTAATGGTACAATTTAGCCAGGGGTGTCACTAGCAATTTGGAAAGCATACACACACATCGGCCTCCCTGTTGGTCCCCTGCCCTCATCATACCCATCATCTCCCAGGGCAGACATTAGTTGGTTTTATATGGTAAGAAAACTTGAATGTTGAGCAGTGAAGCATGTCTGTTAGGGATGTTTAAAATGATCCT